>JBAMNC010000319.1:0-600000 GCA_037902135.1 Cetoscarus ocellatus | reverse complement strand
AGTGGGGCTCCATTCACAGATATCAGCATCTAGTGGAATCATCAAGTACATTCACACAAATAAGGAATGTGACTTAATGTTTTGTGCAAAATGATAATCAGAGAAGGATACAAATAGCAAGGCAGGTTCAGAAACAGCATAAGATGAAACTAGAATTACTACATGCCAGTTTTATACCTCCATGAGGGCTACATTGCCAGAGATTGAAGGTGCAGTGAGGGGTCACTTTACTGGCAGTGTTTTGGCGTAGAGGGGAGGGGTGGGGGTTGGGGGCGGGGCTTGGGGTGCAAGAACACGTTTCCAGGTTTTGAGGAGAGCGGCCTAATTGTTCTCCCTGTGGCCATGATTGCACACTGAGACCAGTAGATGCAAGGCAAGGCAAGGCAAGGCAAGTTTATTTGTAGGCCAGTGTTTCAGCACCACCGGCTGTGCAGGTGGTGCTGAAACACTGGCTCGGTCTCTGGGTTCTGCGACTGAGATGCTTCTCTCATTCGTCCTTTCTCTCACTGGTCGCTCAGGACCCTGTCCCGGCCCATCCTGATGCCTCAGAGCGTGGAGGAGGTGCTTCGTCAGCGCTCTCCTCCACCTCTGCACAGGTGTGGGCCCTTTCCCTTGAACAGGTCCTCTCGTTTCCAGAACAGATAAAAGTTCTCAATGTAGTGCAATCCTCTGTGTGCTCACTCTTTTGACAGCCATGTGTTCAGCTGAAGCACCCGGCTGAACTTGTTTATCTTCCTGTCGATGTTTGGAAGAGGTCCAATAATGAATGCCTTGACCTCCACTTTATCAAGCTCCTTGAAGAACTCAGTGAAATCCCTTTTCAAGACTTCAGTCTGTTCCTTTCTGATGTCCACTGCTCCCACATGCATGATCAGCTGTTTGACTCCTCGGTGTGGACAAAACTTTTGGGAGGAGTGTTGTTATCTCAGAGACAGTGGCAATGGGACAGCAGCATGTTTGAAATCTTCCGTGGTTTATGCCACTGATAGCACCGTCTCCTAGCAGCAGCATATCTCTGACTTTGACGTTTGGTCCAGATTGTCTATCTGCCTGCTGTCTTTGGCCGACTTTATGGCTCCTGTTTCGTGAAGATAATCCGTTTTCTCTTTGTTCGTTAGAATCATTAAATTCAGTCTCTAACAGTGGCAAAAGTTCACCTGCAACTCCAAAACTGCCAGTAAGTCTGTTTCTCTCTGTCGGTATTTTTTTACATAAAACCTTGTGGCATTAAAATCACTTTATGTTTAAAATCACTTTATGTTTCTTGTTTCTAACTGTCTGCAATCTATCTGTAAATCCCAATTCCAGTAATAATACATCAATATATTGTGTAGGTTTATTAAATTTGCAGTGTGTAGAAATTGGCATTTTAGCGACATCTAGCGTTCAGATTTTGGAATGAGCCCGTCCGGTTACTGAATCATCACATCACTAAATGACGAGAGCCAGTGAGGACCACAAAGGATCGTGAACAGTGCATCATAACAACAGTTACAAACACTGCGCCGTCTTCTTCTCTTGTAATACCTCTCTCTCTTCTTCTTCGCGTGCCATCCAGGTAGATTTCAGGACCGGCGGCCAGACTCATATTCAAATATCGCATTTCGCTGTTTTTGTCCCCAAAACCCACCAGTAGACAACATGACAGATCGTTATGTCAGCCTCCACAAAGGGGAGACCCGCGATACGTAAATATAAAAAGCTTTTTCTAATTTAATAAAAGAAAACGAAAGTTTTATGGGGATGATTGTACACCTATTTCGACGGACTTTACATACAAATAGAAACATTATATCCTATATTCACTGTTTCTGTTAGGCGAAATGCTGCAGACTTCTACACACTACATCTTTAAGTCACGGTGAAATAATGTTTATAGTGATGAAGAATCCCTCCTGTCAGTGTTAGTGTTTCTGTAGTAAACGACTCAAAGCAATTTTACATTAGCTAGCTTAGCGAATGTTAGCACATTTGCTAAATTAGCATGACATGAAGCATAAAATGATTTTAAACAAAGTGTTTTTAACGCCACAAGGTTTTATGTGAAGAAATACCGACAGAGAGAAACAGACTTACTGGCGGTTTGGGAGTTGCAGGTGAACTTGCATCCATTGGTGTCAGTGTGCAATCACGGCCGCAGGGAGAACAATGTTGCTGGTAGCTGACAGTGACCGCTCTTCTCTCCTCAAAACCTGGAAACGGGTCTCCCACAAAATCTTACCAGTTCACCTCAGTGTTGCTGCAGACATTTTTCAAAGTATGAAGAAAATACCAAAAAAGCATTGTTGTAATTTTGCATTCAGCTTTTGCCCCTTGACCTCCAAATATCCAGTCAGTGTATTTTTGAGTCAAAATGATCGCTGCTGCAAAGTTTGATGAAAAATCCCCTCAAACCTTCACGAGATGTCACATTCACAAGCTAAGGGTGACTGCAAGACTCAATGACCTTGACCTCTGACCTCCAAAAATTTATCAGTGTAAACTAGTTGGTCATGTGGTCATAAGTGAAAGGAAATCTCTTAAAGCCTTTCAGAGAAATTAGATTTACAAGATTTGACTTGTTTGGACATACATATGAACGTATATATGGATGGACAAATGGAGGACGTAATGCAGCTGACCCCGGCTCTCGCTGTCAGCATCAAGATGAAAAAGCAGTTGGCCACAAAACACAGCTGACTGCACAAGAGCACTGACTGTCATGATGATAACAGTCTGCAATTAATAATAATGAGTTCAAGAAGTGAACCCATCTCCTGTCTTTAAAACTTCACATAGTATCAACACATTTTCAGTCTTTTAAAAGAAAAGTAAACAGCTGCAGCTGGAGGACTGACTCAAATGTGAATAGACCTCAAAATTCACCTCAATGATCAGCCTTACCTTCAGTGTCTCTGTTTCCTCTCCGTCTGGAGTCTGGAGTCGTCTAAGAATCCAGCTGAATCTTGTATCTGCACACACACATATTGCAAACACACTTCTGACAGAGTGAGAGAGAGAAATGACTCAGAGAGAGGGAGGGAGGAAACATACTCTGAGCCGGAGTAATCCATTATGTTGAGGCATTTAGTGAGAGACATATTGCTGACCTTTGAACAAACATGAGATTATAAAATAAAAACAAGCCAGCATCTGAGTGACAAGAAATTTAACACCAGCCATTAAAACTTTAATGAGTTAAAGCTGCTCTTTGTTAAAGTTCAGTGTTTCAGATGTTATAAGAACATGAGGAGAAGACTTTTAAGGTTTTTTTTTTTTTTTTAAATGTGCATGAATAAATGTTGTATGTTAAATATCCAAGGTTAAACTCAGCATTCAGGATATTGTCACATTACAACAAGTGTGGACATGTTGTATGTCAGTTTCATCCACACCCATGACAAAAACCTCACTGAATTTGAAAGCACAGGAATGTAGAAGAATAATTTTGATTTATCAGCAGAGATTTGGCATTGTTTGTCTTTCTGCTCTGATGGTGCGTTCATAGTGCAGATCACCGTAATGTAAAAAAGTAGTTTACTCTGATATTGTAGAGTTATTTTTATTACCTCCACAAAGGAGATTATGTTTCTGACAGTGTTTGTTAATTTCTTTGTTTGCGAACAGGATAACTGAAAAAGATTTCAACTGGTTTAGAGGAAATTTTCAGAATAGGCCAGAAATGGGCCAAGGAACAATCGATGACACTTAAGTGGTGATCTAAATCTGGAGCGGATCAAGACATTTTTTTTTATCAAGGATTTGTTAAAATTGCATAATCGGGCAGTTTTCCACATTTTCACTAATACCAGTGATTGAATTATTTCTCAACAGATTTTAATCACATTATCAGGGAATGATGGTCATGGCACAAGGGAGAACTGTGAGTAGATTTTGGCAGTGATTCAAATCTGGATGTGAATCCAGGAATTTTTTCAAGGATTTGTTAAGCGTGTGAGATAGGGCAGTCTTCCACATTTTTGACAATAACTTTCTCAACAATGTTGGAAATGCCTTGGCGGAGGTTTTTGCTTCATGTTTCATAACCAGCTAAAAACTCATTGTGGTGCCCTTTTAATGTAAAGGAAGAGAGGTGTTTTCATAGGTATACTTAACTAATATACCTTTTAAGATGTGGCGAAGCAAGAGCTTAGAGACAGCTTCTTTAATCTATAGCACTTATGTCTGTCTCCTATAAATCTCATCTTCCAGGAGTTTAACAAAACACACAAATATACAGTTTGTTTTATTTCATGACCAACCAGTATATATCACATGATCCAGTCCCAGGATGCACCACCACCTTCTTCATGAGAAATCATGACACAAAAACTTAAGAAAAAATTACCTACTTTTTATTTTAATGAAAAAAAAATGCAGTTGTATCTCAAAGGTGTTTTAAAGAGCCAGGATAGTATAAACATCATTACAGAAGCCAAGAGAGACATGGACATATTTTCTATTTGAATCTTTTTTTCTGTGATTAAATAAGAACTTTAGTTGCTTTTTATAAATCGAATGAACTCAACACATTATTATGGAAAAAACAGAGATATTGTCTAAATAAATTGAGACTATTGTGTTGATTGCTTAAGAAAACAGCCCATATATACCCGCTATTGCTGAAAAACAGAGTAAAATAATTGGATGTCAGGACTTCTGAACATCATAGACTTTTTTTTCCACATTTTTTAAGGGATTTATTTGCAGCTCATGAGAGATGCCCAGCAACCCCCATTTGAGTCTTGACCCACCAGCTGAAAACCAGGGGACTACAATGTAAATTCTACATTTACATGCTGACAGATTTTTTTGATCATTGTGCGTCTTTCAGTTTTAATGAAGAGGGGTTCAATCAGTGCAGGTTCTCCCATCCTTAATCTGTGATCTCCTTATGAGGCAGAATGAGTGGAACACTGACACTGACAAAAAAAAAGAAAAACAGAGTAAAGTAAGAATTCTTTCAAACTTATACATTTTTAATCACAACTTTTTGACAATCTGATTTTTATGTTTTAATGCATATGATCTGTGTGCATGGTGTTTTTGGAGCTATGGCAGATTTTGCCATCTTATGTTTACACCTTATTGAGACAGACTGTCAGGCTGCATTAAGCAAGTAGTTCCCCACCCCTGATCACAGTCATTAAAATCATAATGCTGATTTGCAAGGTCAAAACACAAACCTCTTGGACAACTGATCGAAAAACAACTTCAGGTCTATGGTCATTGGAGTTGGACCCGGAGTAGTAAGCTGAAAAAACAAAGAAAATCAGAGTTTTCAATAAGTTTCTGAATTCAGCACAGTTAGAAAATAAATAGATACAAAAATCACAAAGCTGAAATATAGATAAAGTAAAACTGAAATAAGTCAAGCAGGTGAACTCAGTAGACTTAGTTGGTTATCCTTTATTTTCATGTTTCAGTAATCTTTGAATAAGTATAAATAATGAAGGGTTGTTATCTGTAGTATCCTACTCTTAATCCTCGATCTGTTTCATTTCTCTGTTTGTGCTTTGTCTTTTTCCAGGGTTCCCACGCGTCCTGGAAAACCTGGAAAACCTGGAAAATGATTGACCAATTTTCCAGTCATGGAAAACATATGGAAAATGAGGAAAAAACTAAAATGTCCTGGAAAAGCTTGAATTGTCCTGGAAAATTATTTATCTTCCTTCGACTTTGTTAATGAACAAAAATCAAACATAGGAAATGAAGTTAAAATGTATTTGGTAACTAATGCACACTTAACTATAAAATATGAGTAGATAAAATAATGAAAGTTAAGGAATAAAATATAAAAACTCAAAACAATGGCGATGAAAAGAAATAATAAAAAATGGCAAAATTAATTTTAGGCTACTTAAACAGTAAATCAGCATAATCTATATAAAAAAAGCAGAGTAAATAACGTTAAAAATAAGTATAAACTATACATTTATAATAGTAAGACACTACATAAAAGCCAGACTAAAAAAGATAGCTAGCAGACAATGTTCATGCCCAAGAGTTAGAAATAAATAATGTCCTGGAAAAGTTCTGGAAAACTCCTGGAAATTGATTTCTAGAAAAGAGTGGGAACCCTGTTTTCACCCATTTGTTGTTTGTACATTTTTTACTACTATGAAGCTTACCCCTGTGGGGTTTACTCCTCCATCTTTGCCTGATTCCTGTTGATGAAAACACAACATTGCATTATCTATCATGTGAAAAATACTGTTTAATTTAGAAATGAAGTTTGTGTTTGTATGTTAATGACTTTTCTATTTAAAGCGCTGTATGTTTTAATTTTGAGAGATAAAGCCCCTGTACCCTGCTGAAGACAGAACATGCACCAGGCCTCCTCCAGCAGTAGGACATATGTTCTCTGCTTATTTGGTGATTCTGGTGAAATAAGAAGTGAGACAGCTGTTATTTTGCACATACTTCTGTGCATGGTCAGACACTTGTATTAAATCAACATTATTGAGGATTTCTATTCAGACTTCGCCCTCATATCCACTCTGACTCAGGCATGAAGTTACTCATATTCATCATCTGCTTGTGAACACATCATCTCAAAAATGCTTTTCAGATTTTTTTTTTTAATTTGAACAAACATTCTCTCTCATTGAGGATCAGCTCATGAGATTTTGAGGGTCAAAAATCATGGACCTTGAAGTCAGTCATTTACTTAAAAATGTGATGTTGTGAATGCAACAACACAAGAACATGTCAATGGTTTGTCTTTAAACAAAATGCTCACTCTGATCTGTGATGAAATGAAACAATTTTGGAGGTCAAGGTCAAGATAACGGAGCCTCATGTTAAGACCTTGCTTGTGGATCATTCTTTAGGGGATTGCTATTAAAATACGCGCACATTTTTTCTCTGACTAAAAGATGAACTAAATAGAGTTTTTGGAGGTCAAAGGTCATAGTCAGTATCCCACATATTAATCTAATGCTTGTGAACATACTACCTCAGCAACACTGAGGGAATTTCTTTAACATTAGCACAAATGTCCACTCTGACTCAAGAGTTCAATGAGGAGATTTTGGAAAGGGGCAGCACAGTGGTGAAACAGGTTGGTTTGTGCGTCTCACAGCCAGAAGATTGCTGTTTCCACTTCACATGTCGGCCAGGGTCTTTCTGTGTGGAGTTTTGTGGCCTCCTCATGCCTGCATAAGTTCTCTCTGGGCACTCTAGTGTCCTCCCACAGACCAGAAACATGCTCATTAGTTTAATTGGTGACTCTAAATTGCCCTAAGGTTTGAGTGTGAGTGGTTTCCTCTCTCTATGTGGCCTTGTGATCGTCTGGCGCCTCTCATCCAGTGTCAGCTGAGATAGGCTCCAGCCTCTTGCAACTTTTGTTGGTTGTCTAACATGTCTGGCCAATAAACAGATTCTGATGTAAAACAAAAAATGCTTAATTACCCTTATTTAAATATACTTTCAACAGACAGATCCAGATGGGCATCATATCTCAAGATGCCTTTCTGCGTTAGTTAAGGCCCGAATTGCTTGGAATCTGTTACAATCTGTAAATGTCAGAGCAGCATAATTCACTTAAGTTTCTTGAAATAAGATTTACTATGAACATGACACTTAAAATGTCTTGCTGCATGTGAAGAGGTAAATTTGTCGTTCGGGTTTCACAGATTTACTTTAAATGGGAAAAAAAAATTGGTGACACCAAAGAAACCCTTGTACTAATCTTCTTACCTGAGGGGGCAGAGCAGCTCCATCGGTGTGTGTAAAAGTTGAAATGAGCAGCAAAACCTGCAGACAAAACACAACCAGCAGTGCAGTTCGGTCCATGACTGATGATCTGCAGAGTTTGATACACACGCTTGCTTTTCAGGCTCACTTTTATTCAGTTCAGTAGGAGCTGGATCAAAGTGTAGACAGAATAAAACATTCCCAAATCCCATTTCAGAATTTCATCACACTATTGATTACCTGGTTGAAATCCTTCCATGGACTTCCCTGATAAATAAACACAATGTGCCAGAGATTTGATAAGAAAATATCGATCCTTTCAGTGAACATGGTTCAATTCTTGCCTGATTTCATGTCAAAAATTGATTCCACAGATGCGGAAACCCACTTTGACCAGACAAGTCCAGATTACACATTGCTGTATAACAAGATTAAGAACGCTACAAAAAATATCCTGATCGCTTGTAATGGGAAATAATATCTGTCCATGAAGCAACCAACACTGACTTAAAGTGTCTTAAAATGTAATGGATGTTAGCACATCTCAGCCTAAGCAATTAGTGTAATTAAATCAGAGCAAGTATATTTGTCTCTCTTAAATATGACTTAAGGTGTGTTAAGTCATAATTATGTAGGCTTTAAAAGGCTGCATGTTGAGCTTCTTCATTTGAATGCTCTGACTGAAAAAAACAAGGATTGTCCGACTCCCTCTTGTGGCCATAATAAACAGTTTGACTCTGCTTAATGTGCAGCACATTGGCAAACAATATTAAAACAATGACAAAGTTATAATTATTTTGTTATCCAAGGAAATGCAGTTTAAAAATCTACATTTGAATAAGGAAAGAAAAAAGGTCTTCCTTTGAAAGTGATAAATCTAGTGTAAACGTCATGGATACTGTCATTTTTTATTAACAATGAAAACTGAGAAGTACCTTTTCCTCTGAAATTATGTGTAAACACATTTCTGAAACATGCCATTTCTAATGTAAATATATGTAGCTATCTGACTTATTTTTGAAACAAATATTGTTTTATATCGTTATAACTCTAAATCATGGCAGTTTTGAGTAAAAAAGTGTTTCACATTAAAACGGAGCAATATATTGAACATACGAATCAAAGCGTGGTGCAGTAATGAGTTTTAAAGCACAGCAGTGAGTTAGCATGTTAGCACTTCCAGTTCGTCTCAAAGTCCAAACTGTCTTTTCTCAAGATGGTCAGACATGATTTTGTTTTTAGTCCCAGGCCAGTTTTGCTGTCATTGGTAGCCATTTGTTAGTAAGTGTAATTTTAAATATGCAATAAAGCTTCAAAATTAACAAGTGGGGAAACTCCAGATGCATTTTATGTTGTAGAAAAAAAACAGTATAACCTTTCTTGCATACGTTCACCCCTGACTTTATTTCAGACCTTTGGCATCAGACCTATTCAAAAAGACATATTCTGAGACAAGGGAGCAGGATGAGCTAAAATCCTGACTCACTCCAGTGTTTTAGGACTCTTCTCTGCACCACTCTCTTCTGGTCAGCAAGTTTGATGACAGCAATCTTGACAGTCCCTCGAGAAAATCATGTTTACAGCATGAGAAGTTGATCTTCATGTCACATCAAGAGACAGTGGATGTTTTTGTCATCCAACTGATTGCATCTTTTTTTAACAAGACATTTCCTGTTATTGAGTTTTTAGTTCAAATCAGGCCACATGGACCTAATCTGGGTTGATAAATGAATCTTTAAATTAGAGGCGTAGAGACAAAGTTCCAAAGACTCTTAAACGTGAGTTTACGTAACGCTTTCTGCTGTGTAAGAGCCATTTATCTGTAATTGGGATTTAGTAAGGCATTTAGTTTAATTTTTATTTATAATGCTTTTGTTAATTTATTCTTTGCATGTTTTAAATTAGTAATAAATTTTTGTATATTTTCCTTTGTTACAATTTTGCTTTGCATATTGAGTTTTCATATTGATATTATAAATATTTATTTAATTGATGGGGTAACACTGAAGGCACCTGAGGTGATATAGGTAGGTAGGTAGGTAGAGGACCAGCATGCACCTGGGTGGGCTATGGTTTATTATCCATGTGATGGAGGCGGTGGCCATGATTTTCTTCCTTCCTGCTTGCTTGCTTTTTGGATGATAAATTATGGAAACACAGATACTTGGACTTCTTTTTCTTGTGCACACTAGTCGCCATTTGATTATGTTTAGTCTGTCAAAGTTTATTTGGATTTGTTTGTTATCTGACAAATAGCCACTACATTCTGTGATTGAGGGTTTCAGCTGAAACTCAGTTCATCAAATGCCAGAAATCCAGTCATAAAACTTTGGTCATGCAACACAGCACAAAACCATGCAGAGGAAATAATGTTAATGAAAAACTATTGGCATTAGTATACACTTCCTCCAGAATGATCATAACTCTACACAAATGGCCAGGATTATTCATTTATTAATATAATTAGTAATGGCAGAAATAGTGGATGTACATAGTACTATAGAAAAATGCAGTTTCCATTTGTGCAGTTTTAAGAAGAACCAATAACTCCACTGAAGCTTTTGTTTCATTCATCCTTGTTCATTAAAGTCCACAGTGTGTTCTAAGCACTGATGATTTAGGTCTGATTCTTTGTGCCAAGGGAGAAAACCTTTTATATGCTTGTTTTACAAAAACTTAATCAGCCATGTAAATGTGTTATGA
The DNA here is from genome assembly GCA_037902135.1 of Cetoscarus ocellatus. Lineage (NCBI taxonomy): Eukaryota > Metazoa > Chordata > Actinopteri > Labriformes > Labridae > Cetoscarus > Cetoscarus ocellatus. The sequence goes on along the minus strand of JBAMNC010000319.1, from coordinate 589,620 downwards.
AAAAAGAGCAAAATGTACATATTCACATGTGAATATTTGTTTAATACACCATTTTTGCAATGGCTCTCACCTCTCAGAGAGGCTGAGACACAAAGAAATGACAGAGGCCAGTTAAAAAAGTCCAATCATCACAAAGCTTTAGGCATACGTACATTTTATTGTGATATCTGGGCTAGCAGAGGACAAACTGAAGAGTCACGTTACACTGGCTTTGTTCAGCACGGATTTAAAAGTCAATGAAGCTGCTTAACCCAAAACAAACAAAACAATGCAGTTTAGATGAATAGAAAATTAAAGTAAATCAGTATATTTTTGAGACATCAGCTGTATTATTGCTGTTTTTATTTCTCGTGACGTTTCTTAATCAGCACAGTGTGGACCAGTAATGATTCATTTTACCACATTGGTCCAGGTAGCAAATCTGGTCTGGAGAAAAAGAGAGATAAAAGACAAATTACAGAGAGTAATATCAAACTTAGATTCATACATTCTGAAATTATAATAACTGCATTAGCATTCTTAAGATTTTCTTTTAAACTATGAAAACCTCATTTCAGACATTAAGCTCTAGGGATTTCCCTAATTGCCCCTCCAGCCCCTTAAGGCAACAAAACACATTTATTAAGTTGTTTGAAATTCACACATGGATACAGATTTAGTCAAATCATTTCATAATAGTGTTTGATAAGTGTGACTGCAATATCAATTAGAATAATAGTTGTTTTTTTTTTTTTTTTTTTTTGCCATAATCAAGACCAACCTGGGCGTTTGCATTGTTCTCGTTCCCTTGACAAAATGCCTGTGAGGTTATTTAGTTTAAATGGGGAACAGGGTTTATTATTATGATAATCTTAATGTATAAACTCAACTTTTATTATTTTAAAGTGTAAACATAACTGGCAAAAGTGAAATGCTATTGGCAGGTTTTTATGGAACTACAACATAGCGGTTCAACTCAGAAGATGCTACCGTGCTTGTAACTTTTTCACACAGTTGCCTCTTTTTAAGACAATCCCCTCTTACTTTGACCTGATCAAGTTTGGTTCATGGCTGTGGCGGTTCTGTTTGTCACATCTTTTATTAAAGACAATCAGAAATTATTCTATTTAACATCTATGGACATTTTGTAGTAATTGGTGGCAGGACTGCTCACAGAAATGGCAAAAAAAAAAAAATCTCATTTGCATGTGTTCACTACAGACCTCATTTCAGGCATTAGTCTATAAAACATATTCAAAAACCCCATCGACCTTGACACAAGGGAACTGGATGTGCTTAAATGCAAACTCACTTCCATGTTTTTGGACTAAGTCCTGCACCACTCTATTGGGGTATACGTATTTTGTCCCAATGTACAAAGCTTTGCTTTTATTGCCATTAAACATCAACTTCGCTGACTGTCAGTAGCATATGAGGCTACGTCAGCTTTAGGTGACTTGATTTTAAGTTTAGATATGTAAATAGAGTCCTAAGTGTGTATTTATGAACTGTTGATGATTTATTCATATTTAAAGACCATTGTTATGACACAACATTCACTGAACCAACAAAGGACTGTTATGAGGATGTTTCTTTAGCTTCACATCCTCACATTCTTTTTTCTGCTGATTCTTAACATTATTTCAATGCATTTAATGTCAGTGAATGAAGTTTGGTACCTTTCACAAGGATCTCTTACTTTGTAGTTGGAGGAACTTTCCCTAACATCCCTGGGAAACATGCCCCAGGTCTCCCGCTACAGTTGGATGTAAATGAATGTCGCCTGCCAGCAGAGAAGGCCTGTCCTGTATTTAGCCGTTCTTTCAGGGTCAACATTTCCTCCTGTCACCTACAGAATGAGTCCAGTTATTGAGTTAGTATTTAATGCAATAATAAAAGAAAAAAAATCTAACATACCAACAGAGAGAGAGAGAGAGCTGAGCAAAAGATTCCTTGCAGGAAAATTAGGAAATACTTTGTTTAAAGGCCACAATTATTTGATATGGAGTTAAGTGGCCTGTCATAAACATGAAACTGCCTGATCCTGATAGTTTTAACTTGAGATTTTGATCATTTTTGAATTTTTTTTTTATTTGGATAATTTCTTATGCTCTGGTCAGCTTCAGTGGAAAAAAAGCACTTAATTCTGAGCATTAACATATATCATTCAATGTTCTGTGCAAGTCCTTTGAGTATAGTGTTTCAGTGAAAGGGGAGGAATGAAATAATCAATCCAAAATTCACTTCAAACAACTACATCTGCCGTTTGAGCAGCAAAACACCAGCTGTCCAGCTGGAAGAATATAAATGACAAGAGGAGGACAGAAGAAAATACTGGTATTAATTATAATTCTAGCAAAATATGTCCTTAATAATAAAATATAAAACATGAATATAACAAAAGTGGTAAAAATTGATTGAATACTTAAATAAGCCTTTCAAAAAAATCTGCAGCCGTTGGCCTCATGTATGTTGTTCCTTACATTTGCTCCGTCTTTGGTAATAGAGCTTTTCATGGATTTGCCCATCATCTTCATCTGACTTGCAGAATCCCCTTACACTAGATTGTTGTGTTAGTTTAGAGGCTTTTAAAACAGAACTGAGGATCATCGAACTACACTCTTGGTTTATGTCTGAATGCTAATTTGATGTTTGATAAAATTAGTGTTATGATCTATTGTTTATTTATTTGAAATTTTTGTGCTGCTGTCTGTCGCAGAAAGGTTAAATAAAAAAAAAACCAACATTAAATGTGGGGGGTACATTTTAATAATTTAAGTGCCTAATAAAAGAGAATTCAGATGTTTTTAAGATGATATAGTGTATTTTTATAATTATTAAAGTAAGTAATAAATTAAGTAATTATTAAATGTATTATTCAAAGGTTCATCACTTTGTTTTAACTAAGAGTCACTTTGCTTTACATCACTAATAAACCATAAATCAAGGATATTATGAGGCAGTAAAAGCTGATGATTCTCTAACTCTTATGTAACACCAGCTATGATAGAGGCTAGAGTGTGAGAAAGGTACATAGTTACACATAAAATAAGACAAAAAAACCCTCATTAAGCAATATATTTATTTTGTCATAAATTCTTCACTCACTTCATCCATCTGTTTATCTGACTCTGGTCTGGAGACAGAGACAGGAAGAGAGACAGAAATCAAAAGGATAATGAACATGAATTGTTTTGAATTTGTTTATTATTATTATTATTATTATTATTATTATTATTATTATTATTATTATTGTTATTTCTTTGATTTTGTTGCTGTTGCATTGAGAAAAAAAATGAAGAAAATAATCTTTTACCTGGGAGGCAGTGGAGTAGTAGCCTGAGGCCTGTGTCTTCCTCCAAATTTTCCTTTATGGTGCTCATTTCTTCTCCATCCCTGAAAAAATATGTAACAGTGATACATCAATGAATCGATTTTCCACTAATCAAATGCAAATCCTAAAACAACAAAAAAAAGCATTACAAAGACGTTTGGTGACATTCTGCACAGCATTAATAAAATCCACCAAAGAGGCTATGTTTGTCCACCTGTTTGTCTGTCAGAAAGACATTTGGGCTCTTAGAGCACAAAACTCTGTCAAGGCATTTCTGACAATCATGGCTGAGTTATTCTTGAAAATGTTGAAAATTGCCCCGGCTGCACAAAGTGAACAAATCCTTTCAACAGTTCCCAGATCTGTATCAAAATCTCATCCCTTCCTCCTTATGACCATCATTATATTTTGCTCACAGAAAGACGGACAAACAAACTAATGCAGGCAAAAACATGAGCTCCTTGGTGGAGGTGGAAAATCTTGGACATGTAAATGTGGGATTTCAAGTTTAAATTTAGCCCATCTCTCTAAAATTTCCTTCTCTCCATTTTGTTACCACTACAATTTCTTAGTTTGGGATCAAGGTAGGACTTCAGTACTGTCCATCTGTACACTCATCTGATCACCACTCCTTGTCTTTTGTTTGTCTCTCTCAGCAGAGACCTTCATATTTGTGCCAGGTTGTAAAGATCTAGATTTCGATATGGACTTATGAGAGATTACATTTTATAATCAATATCAGAAGTTTGTCACTGTCAGAGGATCATCTTACCTGATTACGAGCTTGATTGCGGTCTTTCCTCAGTGAGGTTGCAGAAGTAAAGGTTGAGATGATCAGGACGACCTGCAGAAACAACACGACCAGCAGCACAGTCCTGTCCATGACTGACGACCTGAAGAGTTTGTTGTACATACCGCTCTTTAAATACTGACTCCAAACAAACAACTTTCACATGGAAGGGTGGATGCTGTTTAAAGGGTGGATGTAGATGCAAGATATCTCACGCACATGAGAAAACAGACCCCGTTTGTTTAATCTCAGACTAATTTAACAGAAAATTGAGACCTCTGGTATGCTGAACTGATAAATCTGCTGTTCCCCCTCAGACATTTACTGATCACATCAATCCCAGTGGGCCAGCAGATTTACAGAGACATAACATTACAAACTTAATTAAGGGCAAATTCCCAACCGAGCAACTTCTTCATATTTTATTAAATATAAATGTGCAGGGATGACACATTTTTATAGGCAAACATGGAAATTAGTTATGCCCTTGTTCCTTTGACTTAAAGCCTATAGGGCTTTTGGATTATTGCTGATAATGGGTTTTGTGGTGAAAGAAAATATAATGAAATTGAAACACTGGGGTCAGTGTGACAATCTCTAGAAAAAATCCTTTTTTTTTACAATTTTTGAAGCATAAATTAAATCATCATGAGCTTCATGAAACAACAGATTGCCAGACAACTTTAACGCCACCACCTCTATGCTCCAAATGTTATCAGACGTTCTTCCATTTGTCAAAAAAAGACTGATTCGTCAGTTCTGGTTGTATCAGTTATTGTTGTAAACTTATTTTAAATACATTCAGACATAAGACAGACAGTTAGGGTCAATCCCAATTGTACCCCTTGGTTTTGCACATTCACGTCTAGTGAAGGGGTGTCCCAGTTCTCTGTAAGGCTAAGGGGAAGCCCTACACAGCCCTTGAAACGAAGACAGATCAGGACCTCACTTGAAAGGAAGGGGTATGAGAATTTCCCATAATACATTGCGCCTTCTGACAAGGAGGCAGAGTGGAGACTGAAGGATGGGCATAATTATAAGTAATTATTGAATCATTCAGTAAATATTAATCATGTTTTGAATTGTTGGTCATATTTTAAAATTTCTCGTTATAACGAGCTAGCTTTCACAGCTGTAACTACGGCTATTTGTCACATCTGCCTATGACACAGCCAGCGAGCGGCTCTGGGTGATGACGTAGCGGGAATCGAGTGGTGTCTCGTTTCTTAGGGCTTTTTCACCCCTTCCTCTTGGGGTAGACAAAGGGGAAGGGCTAAGGGGTACAATTGGGATTCACCTTCAATGTCCCCAACAAACTGTAGTCCTTGCTTGCAACTTGTCAGCAACTGTCATTTATAAAATGCAGTAACACCTTAAAATTCATAAGTGGGGTGATTTTTTTTATGATGTAAAAACAACAACCTCAAAATCTCTTATGCTTGTGTTCACCACATGCTGTAATTCAGGCATTTATCCCAAAACTCATTCAATATCCTTTAGACTTTGAGATGAGGGAGCCGGAAGTGCTGAAATTCAGACTCCCTTCTGCATTTTAGGACTCATTAGTGTACCACCTTTTAATACACGTCAAACATCTTTTTCCATCTCAATCACTTTTTTTGTTTTCGTGGCAGTGTTAAATTTGGCAGCCATGATATGTACTGCTCAGCCATAACCAGGCGGAAACCTCTGTGGCTGTAAATGGAGGCCCATGCAGAAGTGTGAAAACCTGTATTGTCCCGATTGTCCACTTGGGGCTGGCTTCAGAAACTTGACACCTTACTGATAATATGCAGGGAAGAAAATTTTTTTCATGACCTTAATACACACATTTACAGCCTGGTTCAAAAAAGGCTTCAGTCAAAAACTATAAAACGTGTATGTGCTCTCACTTTGGGGGGGGGGGTACATTTTTTACAGTGAGCCAATTTTGCCTTTATTAAGGATTTATTGAGGTTTTGGAAATGCTTAGTCTGTATTGGTCAGATGGCCTTAAGTCCTGCCTGAACACAGCCTTTCTGTCTATGAAGAGGTTGAGCTGAAGTTCAGTCAAGATAGCACATGCAGTATGGCAGCGTCCATTAGAGGGCATCAGCAGCGTACCAAAGATTCCATTGATGATTAAACCAATAACAGTCTATGGCCATAACATGATGACCACCTGCCACCCTGACTTGTCTGCAGCTGTACAGCCCTACACAACAAACTGCGATACACAGTGTATTCTGACACTCTTCTGTCAGAGCCAGTATTAACGTCTTCAGCAATTTGAGAAACAGTAGCTCGTAAGCTGGATCAGACCACATGGGACAGTCTTCCTTTTCCATGTGCAACAATGTTCCACCACTGTTCCTTCTTTGGACCAGCTTTTATAGATATTAACCACTGAAGATCGGGAACACCTCACAAGAGCTGCAGTTTTGAAGATGCTCTGACCTGTCCGTCACGCCATCACAATTTGGCCCTTAGTTTTAATTTCATTTTAGTCCCATTTCTTCTTCATAGTTTTAGTAGTTTCAGTCAACAAAAATTTTAGCATCCTGTCAATTAAAATTTGTTTAATTTTCCTCAGAGCTCTCTGTAAACCAATTTTACTCTAAATAAAAATGTAAGTAAATGTAGCAAACAATGTAGGCTTTGTCTGTCCTCATGAGAAGAGAGAAAAATTAAAGTCTAATGTGAAAGTGCAACATACAACAACTGTGTATGCACTAAAAACCTATTTGGTTATGCTTTAGCCGTCAAGGCAATGAATGACTCTGCATTTGATGGTAATGTGTTTGACATTTACTTTTTTCCTCTTGATGATCTCAAGTTTGAACCTGTGCCCAAAAAACATATTATCTGTGTCTGATTTTTTTTTTCATTTATAATTAATCAAAAACCTTTTTTATATTTACATTTACTATCACAATACTACAGATGTTGCTCATCATACTTAACTATTTGGCTTTATTTTAGATATACATATGTACATTTATATTTATTTCTGTTTTGATTATTAATGTAATGCCCTGTATTCATGCCAATACAGCAATGTTAACTGAAATTGAAAAAATAAGAAAAAGACAATCAAACCCAGCAGAGAAAGGATGAAGTGTTTAATACAGAAAGATGACCAAACAATATTTAATTTTAACACTTTTATTTGCATTTCTGCACATTTCAAGAGTGAGCTTAATCACACATTTATTGGCTGAAACGTACAGTGTGATATTTCTGGTCTTTAAATATTGAAGCTAAGCTGCTAAAACTTGCTTTAAACATTTGTTGTTGGAAACATGAGTGCAGACGTCTTTTTCCATCCTGTTTAAGTTCGTTCTTTCCTCAGTAAGAAGTGGACATCAGTGGGAGGTTTAGTAGGCTAAACAGAAAAGGAAAAGTCAACACATTAGACATTATTTTGAATAACAAACTTGAACACATGCTCTTCAGAAGGTTTTATTTATTCATTTATTTCAGAACATTTTCCTTAGCTGCCCTTCCACACATATCCATGACACATTTTTCTGTCTCATGTATTTTATGTGAAATGGCTTCATGCATGAATTTTTCATTTTTATAGGGATATGAAAATAAATTTTTTTCAAAAAGACAAGCTTACAGGATACTTCAGTGAACTACAAGCCCCTGGTCTCCTGAAGCAGCCACTCCTGATCCAAAGTTTTTTCTTCACTCTCCTGTCTCCAATTTTGTTCTGAAACAAAAAGGAAAAAATTAGGAAGTAAATTGCTTTCAACCCACAAAGTTTTGTGGCGCTTTTTAGCATAAAGCTCATACAATTAGGCAAAATAACTGTACTTGTCAACGGCCGTGTATCTTACCAGCAGTCTAAGCTCGTTCTTCTTATAAAGTACAATGCTGCTGGGAGCCCTATCAGCCACTTCACTCAGTTTTGTGAAGTACCTGATACAACCCAACTTCAAAAACACTGAAATATCCCTTCAAGAAAAATTACATAATCACTTTAAGAAATTTAGTGGGTGATAGAAAATTCAGTTTACCACACTTGGGTGGGTTGCCTTTTTTTTAACTGTAAAAAGTAGTTTTTTTTTTTTTCCTCAGAACACAGAGGCTGCCTTGTCCACATTACTACTTACAGCAGCTGGTCCAAGTTAATCAGAGATGTATGCTTCTGACTCTATTAGAGTACATTTAAGGTAAATTATGACAAGTAATAAATTATGTAGGAGGCACCAGCTATTTTTACTTAAACCATTAAGGTCCTACAAAACTGTGCAATAATGCACCAGCAAAGACAACATAAAGAATTGTACCTTCTGATGTGCCAATAGTGAAAATTAGGGCCAATGCTATAGTAGTGCTTAAAATGATAATTTAGCAGATACCACTGTTTTCCTAATCACCACTTTTGGTGTGATTCTTCATCAATGCCAATATTTTCTCTATTGCTTGTCTGTGAAAACAGATCAAAGTTTGTTGGACAGGTCGCCTCTGTTGCCTAATAAGACAAAGTCTTCTCTAATGAGGAGTATTAAATTAATGCTAAATGTCCGCATTAAGTTGGTCTGACACAACAGATAAACATCTGAAAGTGATAACTGATCACCACACTTAGATTTACCAATGTTTGTAAAAGGACCAATAATGTCTGATACAGATGCTGAACTGATGTCTACATGCACCCCTAATTTCACCTTTAAAAATCTGAACTACTTCCTTCTTAACTTATAAACACTTAACTGCTTATAAAAGTGTTTGTTGGGCGAATATAGAAAGACACCATCACTGACTTATTTAGAGCAAAAAACCTTGAAATTTTCTTGTTTTTCGTAGTTTGGGTCTTAAAAAGATCTTTAAGTTCTTTACTCTGTTTTTAAAGTGTTTAGGATCCCTGTTCTTAACATTATTTTTTTTTCCTCAGCGCAAGATGACCCTCCTACAGTTTTTTCTTTCTCATTCCTGACCCGTACACTTGGTGGTAGAAATAAACCAAGCACCTTCTTTGGTTGCAAGAGAAACTCTCTAAACTCAATATCCAGCACTCTGCTTGCCCTCTTACCAGCTGCGGAGTCGCTCCTTCTTGTTGAACATCTGTCATCAGTGCAGCTGCATCAGCAGAGGTGAAGGCTGAGACGAGCAGCAGAATCTGCAGACCCAACACGACCAGCAGTGCAGTTTTGTCCATGATGGATGAACTGAAGAGTTTGAAACACTCACAGCTCTTTATATACTTGCTTTCAAACACCTGTGTGTATACAAAGAGGAAATTGCAAGATACCACAACTTTACATCATCATAGAGATGTCTGATGGAAAATTTACAGGCCTTACTGTCATAATCATCTGTGGTCAGGATTTTGAGGACTTAAAAAAAAAAAAGCCAGGAAGATGTCAGATGAATCAGATGATGATCAATGGATGGGGAGGAATAATGCCAGAGCATAAGGAAGCAGGGCAATAGCCCGAGGTGTGAGTGCTAGCCCCAAACAGGGCACCTCACCCAGCTCTTCTTACCTCTTCCTCTTTCAAAGCTCTCTTTTCAGACTTTTCTGTCTTTTTTAATGAGCAGTTTTGGTATATAATTGCATTATGTTTGTAGTTCTTACTAGGGGCCATGTGGTAGGGCAGGTAGAGTTGGCGTTATAACTACCTGGAGTTTGCATGTCAGCAAACTGAGGTGGTTTATGCAGTGGCAGCTAAGAGTCACTGACGTGACTTTACAGAAGCAGCTCACATTTAATGTAATGGCAGTTAAAGGGATATGATTTTCTTTGTTTTCGTGTCTTGCCTTGCTCCTGAGTCCATGACAAGGAGATGGACTCAGTTCTTTTGACTGTGCGTCCAAAAAGACAGAGACGGCTAGAGCTCGCCCACCGCTACTTAGCTTAGCTTAAACACTGGGAGTCAATGGGTATAGCTAGACTGCCTCTGTCTACAGTCATTAGATACTCTTCAGCAGCTCTAAACAGTTCTGTGTACTTTTTGTTACTTGTTTTTTTTGCCGCATAATGTAATGTTATAATCTCCTATCATTGTATTGTCTTCCTCTACTCCTTAAAAGAGGCTGTGTTTTGTTGACCTACTTCCGCAGTGGTTTGCACTGGAGATGTGACGTTCACGAATGAGTCGAGTCTTTTGAACAACTCTTTTAAGTGAACGATCAGAACCGATTCACAGTTGTGGGTGAGTCGTTCGTTTGAAAGTTTATCTGATGACTGTAGGCAAAGTCAGACTAGTTATACCTGTTGACTCCCAGTGTTTGAGCTAAGCTAACTAGCGGTGGCTGAGCTTTGGCTGTCTCTTTCTTGTTACTGGGCGCACAGTCGAAAGAATGGTGTCTGTCTGCTTGCCATGGGCTCGGTAGTGAGGCAGGACGCAAAAACAAAGAAAATGTTGGCATACCCCTTTAAGTTAGCTAACTGCTTATGTATCTGTTGTGTAAACAATGGCAGGATGTCACTCTGGAAGATCTATTCCGGAGCCAGGAATGGAAACATCTCAAGCAGCAACTGGCGGCACTAAAAGGAGAAAGGGAGAGGTCCTAATGCCGATTACTTTGTGTCTTGCTAATATGTAATTTATCATGCAGAGGAGATGTTCAACACCTTAAAGGGGTCCACAGTAGGAAGAGGAAACCAATGGTTACCAAGAGGACCACATTTATTATATCCTCCCGAACATAGGTCCCTTATTTGACAGATAACAGGATACTCTCACATGGGCTATCGTATTACTGAAATATAAAGAATGGAACAAGTTTAAAACCCTCATCCTTAACAGAAACCATTTATTTAGCAAGCTAAAAAATCGAAATAAATCAAGAAGGCTTTCAATGAGACACTGGACACTGAAGCATGTTTGAGTGAGATCATCACTGTTCTTTATAATATATGTACTAATGCCTCCCAAAGGTTTTAAATGAGGATTACAGCCAATTACATCCTCTAATTTCTTGCAAAGAGGAAAACATAGCTCTTATCATTATCAAGTTATCATTTTAGAAATATTTTAAAGTCTCGTACTCTAGGTTGGTCTGGTGATTCATAAATGCATCAGTTTAACAGTTTAACGTCTGCCATCAGCAAATTAACATGTATAGAGATCACAGTGGCAGATGTGTGCCTGTTTTCACATCAACTGAATGCTGCTTAAAACACTGTTAACTGAGGTTTCAGTGTTCACTTTCTACACCTGTTTTGATGTTTTCATGATGTTTCCTCATCACTTGATTTCATGAAACTGGTGATGAAATCATGTTGATGCTGACACCCTGACTTATGGTTAAATCACAGCAAAGTGCGGATAAATTAAGTAAACAACTCACGTCAGATTTCATTTGCAGTCACAGATCTCTACCCTCTGTTACAACATTTTATTACCCAACAGCAACCAACCAAGCAGGTCCAGAGATTTTTATTTGACTGACTGTTTTAATTCTCAGTTTTTTAGATTTTTCTCTCCAATCTTGTTTGCCATTTGGTTTACGGTTTATCTGTTGAACTGGCACACTCAGATATATTAATGTAAAGGAATGTTGTCTTTATATTTATTGCTTTATTTGAAACTATTTTAATGTGATAGTTTGGTACAGATTTACGTGTACACAGGGATGATGCCAGAAATGTCGGGCCACATGAAAAGATATCACATTGGACCCTATCCCAAACCATCTCTGCATATTTTCTCAAACCAAGCACCTTTAAGTCAATTTGATAAATAAGTATAATGACATATATTTTCCAATGGACCACTAATAATTATTATAACCAAGTTATTCTGTTTACAGACACTGATAAGCTTCAACAGTTGAGAGAAAACTCTTCAGGTTAAAGGATTAAATAAATTAAATGGTGAACTAAGAGCTTTCTGTCATTTGGACAATTTTTATGTTTTTATTTTTTGCATTATCTGTTCTGATGAGTCCCTGATCTTTGACCCCTGTGAAAGACTCAAAACCTGCACAGATTTACATGTGTCCTGTTTTTTTTCTGTAGACCCCCAAATCTAAGCACACTACTTGGTTCTGCAAAGTGCATAAAATAAACTAAGCTCCTCTAATACATGTTCAAAAGGGCTTCATTTTCTATATTTATTTGTTTTCTTTTTTATATTTATTTTCTATTGGAGTTAACCCATGGACATGATGGCTGTGTATTCCTTTTTTTGATATTGGAAACAAGAAAAGCAAGTTTTTTTGTGTGTGTAAAGAGAAATTGTGGTAGTGGAGTGTAGTTCAGCTCAGCTGCCGGGAACAGTGCCCGAGCTGATTGACACAGGTTTTTGTCTCTGGAGGAACACACACACCCACTCACCCACACACACACATACAGAAGAGAGCTTCAGGCAGCTTGAGGTTTTGTCTAGCCCAAAGAGTAAATCCAAGTTAACCCTGTGATACACTGGCAACAGTATTTAAGAAGCTTTTCTGTTTTGTAGGGATGTTTGTGTGTGAGAAGAATTCAAAGAGTCATTGTCATCTTCACAGGGTCTCCAGTGTTCATTTGGAGCATTGAAGTGAACCTGGTAACAAGGCCTCATGCTATGGAAACATTTGCAGGCCTATGGCAAATAGTGAATGGATTAATATGTACTTAAAGCACATCATTTTATTCTTTCAGGGGCCCCTGTCAGTCATTGGCCCTTTAGAATCTTCCTACCTTTTTACCCCCTTTCGGCCCCCCTGACTGTACACCATGTTTAAAAAGGATGAATAGGGTGTCATTTTAAACCCTGAAAATGTCACCTATCTCTCCAGGCATTTTACAGAGCGTGAACTGTTTACTGTGAAAACTATTTCCAAAACATGCCGCACATGTTAGAGCTTGTTTTACAAAATAGAACAAACAAGGTAATGCTGAACTGAACAGGTTTTATTTTATTAAACAAGTAGTTGAATGACAGGTTGGCAATGAAGTATTACATCGTCAGAGATGAGCTCTGCTTGTTCACACAGCACTGTTAGTATCTTACATGAGACCCATTTCTTTTTTTGGCACATTCAAGTTGTGGATTTTGGACACAAATTTATTTAGATTTTATGATGGCATCAGTTGATTTTACATTTAAGCCTCTACCAGCCTCTCATTGTCTAAACTTGTGGAATTATGAGTGCTATTAAGGCTAAAAAATTCAACTTTTGGTAAAAATTTAGGGTGTAACAGCAAAAAGTTACATTCAAAAAAGTAACATTCAGTTTGAATATTACTTTAATAACTAATAATACACTGGCTGTAACAGTTAAAAATACCTTTTGCCTATAGTTTATGATGTCAGTATCTTTAGAAGCTACGTTCAGTTGTTGTAATATACAGTACATGTTTTGGCTGAAATAATATTTGAAATATCAACATATCAGACATCTCCAAAAATCCAACACGGTGCAATCCTACATTTTGCTGATACTGAAGTAAATGGTGAAAAAAAGTTTTTTCTTGAAAAAATATTACTTTTGATGGTATGTTGCATAGTCATTTTAAAGGATTGTTATGTTAAATAAATGAAGTTAAACATCGTTCAGCCCAAAAATTTGATTTGTTTTCTCACAGATTTTTAGTGAGCAGACTAAATACAGATGATGCAACCTCAGGTTTGGACATTAACTGTTAAGCAACAGGTTTGCAAAAATGTTATTTGGAGAAATCATTTCAGAATAAAACCACTACCTTATTCTTTGAAATCATTACATGATTCAGCAGATGAAAACAAATATTGCTCTATACATACTTTCATAGTAGTGAAATTCAATCTGACTTGCAGATCACTTTGTTTTTATACACAACAAGCACAAGCTGCATTACAGACACACTTGTACACATCTGTTCTACAATAAGGAGGTTATTTTCCATTTGGTCTTATCATCCTCAGGTTTTACAGCATATTTCCATTTTTTTCTGCTTTAACTGACATTTTACAAACAAAAATGTCTCACTTGACCATGGAGAGAAGATCATGATGTTTAATGAAAGTAAAAAGGCAAGCATAAAGCTTAAAGCTGTACAGGTATATAACTATGACGCTTTGAAAGTGTTAGAAAATCATTGATTCCGAACCCCTAATAACAGGCCAACGTCCTCACAGAAATGTTAATATTTATTTTAGACATACCTTATATCAGCCACTTTATGCATTTTATTTCATGCACTCTCACTGTCAGCAAACCCCGGGGTCAGGACTGTACAGACTGGAAACAGGGTCCCTGTGGATCTTGGAAAAGTCCTGTAAGTCACTGAGTACAGTGTTTGATCTTTGAGGTCTTTAAATGTCTTGAAAAGTCTGGAATTGTTCATGGGTCAAAAAATGATTGTGTCTTTTTCTTTGTTTTTATCTTATCCCTTTCCTTAGTTTTAAAGCTTATTTTGTATTTATGCCATTTTGTTATGCTTTTACAACATAAGGATGGGAACTGAAAATCAATTCTGGTTCTGAATTGAAAACAATTAGCTTAAGGAATCGTTATCATTAGTCTGTTTGCTCAGTAATTCCTTGATTAAGTCCTAGGAATAGGATCTTATTTGGTAATTAAGGACATCACGTTCTCATCAGAGGCAGTCAGCTAAAAGGATGTCAAAAGAGTAATTATAACAGACAGAAGACAGACGCAGTCAAAAGTGTGCCTTAACTAACTACAAAATGTAGTGCTAACTGGACAACATCCACTGTGATTGCAACTGAGGATGGAAACACCAGCGACATGCTGAAACATTTCCCTTAACAGAATAGCTCTGAATACCAGGAGAGCCATGTTTTTGGGGTTGTTAACTGTGAAAACCTGTACACCCGCATTTTGGTGCAGAAAATCCACAGAACTTGATAAGGGAATTGATAAAGACCTGGATTGATAAGGAGAATCAGTAATGGAATTGGCACTGATAAAATCGCATCAATTCCCATCCCTAGTCCAACACCTAGTTACAGGCTGCTGCAACATTCACGTTAACTTACCTACAAACCTATACCTGAGACTTGCTGTGACGCTGGCGCTACATAGAGGAGAATTCTGATGGTCTAAATGGAGATTTTTGAACATGATGAAACTCTGCAGCCTTTCAGAAAGCCTTGTGTTTTATGAGATTTTTTTGAAACAATTTTTTGGCTTTAGGTTTTGGTTTATTTGTCTGTTTCTTTCTTCTTCTTTTTTATAAGGCACCCTCAGGTATAAATGGGTTCATGTGACTGAGATGGGCATTCTAATGGTGGGAATGGTGTCAGTATTATCTTTATTAGTATTTTTTTTCTTTTTAGGGGTCTTAAAAGTATTTGAGTTTGTACTGTAAATATGTCCAGAAAACCTGGATGACCAAAATTATGTGTCGTTCATGTCAGCAGAGCCCCAGCAGAGGGCGCTAGTGTCACATATTATCACAAGTCACATGAACAGATAACTCATCAGGCGTCGATCAGTATTCTTCCAAATAAAATGAAAGCAGCTCATGGAGGACAGTGACGCACGGGATCATTAATCCTGCTTCTCTCCCATGACCAATAACTGTTTAATCTGTTTTAATTCAACTTTTGTTCTCTCTTAATCTTGAAACATAATTTGCTGTAATCGTGTATTTCAGAGTTTTTCTGTTTTTTGCAGCATACTTATAAACATTTAACGGTTGAAACAAGAAAGACAACAGGGCAGTTTTTTGCTGATAGATAATCACATTTTGCCACAAGATGGCACCACTGTGAAGAAAAAAAAGTTATTAGTGTCACACAAACTCTACCTGCAATATCGATTCCAGTGAATGATTCAGCACACAAAGTGGTGTATGGTCAGGATATACTCTTATAGTGTAAGAAAAAATGCCTGAAATGAATAAAAACCCGTTGAATATGATGTTTCAAAGTTTACAGACTCTTACACTGGCTACAGTATTGTGGTACAAAGCTGTATCTGTATGTTATGATGCAATACTGATGTTTTATTAATAAGTACATTTATACATTTGTTTTGCATTATAATTCAGGCTGCTTGTTGGACACATATTCAGCCAATTGTCTCCCTCTCTGTTTTACGTTTAATAGAATTTATATTTATTTTGCAGGGATGATGTAGTTTAATACAATTTCAGAACATAGCATGCTGTTGTGCTGAACAATAGGTTTAAAGCTGCTTTTAAAACTCTTGTCCCTCGTCGAGCTTTTGAAGTTAGAATTTGAAAAAAAAAAATACAAGAAAAACAAAATTCAATATCAAAAAGGAGAGCACTTCACATGAATAAATACATCAAAATATGACAGAACATACATTTCATTAACCATTCTAAACTAGCAATGTAAAAACACACAATTATCTAAAATGATTACAGCTCTGTTTGTTTTAAGCCAACACTTGTCCTTTGCCTTGAAAGGTCATTGATCTGTGATTTGTTTAATTTCTGTTGTTAATGTGTTCCAGAGTATACAGCCTTTAATTAATGGAGAAAGCTGATTATGCAAATATAGATTTGCGATGATGAATTTTATTAATTTCATTCACCGGTAAAATTTCTGTCACTGGGACAGACAACAGTTATTATGTTGCAGGGATCAAAGTCTATATAAATAACATTGATGTGTGATTACTGATCATTTTTAATGTGTATAATATTGTGGGTTTTATTAGTATGACATTTTCAAAAACAGGCAGTTTTGTAAAAAAAAAAAAAAAAAAAAAAGATATCACTCAGCTTGTAGTATCACAGTACGTCTTAATATGTTGTATTTTTACCTCTGTGCTGGGATACATATTGCATTTCCAGATACTCGCTACTACATGTCCTATTTTATTTTGTTTTGCTTGATCAGACACTTTCTGTCAAAGCTGTGACAGAGACACCGAGTTTAATGTTCAACATGCCGTTGTCAATTTCAACTGAATCTGCCCAAATAACTAGAATGTTGATGAAAGCCTGTGTGTACCGGTGTGTTTAAAATTAATGTATGATCCAAGCTGTCAGGGAAAAGAGGAAGGAAGGGAAAAGTAATCAGTAATTTATAACTAAAGTAGTTAGTAACTTTAAAAATGAGTTTTAAGTGAATTTTGATACTTTATCATAAGTAATGACTTTAGAGTCACTGACAATATTTTAAGTGATGTCTCAACACAGCATCTTTTTCATTAAACAGTAAGTGTTTGGCAGCAAACACTGTCTTGCTATATATGTTTTGAATAAAACTGCTTTTGGATAAATAGTATAGTAAAGTATTATGTTTTTAAGTAAGAGTAAATAATACAGTTTCTAATTAAAGTAATACATAGTTACAGTGTTACTTTTTGTCCTCTTTGCACTGTTATTGTGATAATATACTGTATATTCAGAGTGATTAGCAAAAGGAGTTACACACAGTACGTTGGATGAGAGCACAAGAGTAAGCTGTACTTTCAGCAGCTCAGAGTATTATCTGAGAGATTTGATGAACACTGTCGTCTATCTTAAACTTTGTGTTATACCTTCATAAATCTGTATTTGAGGATGGGAAAGTAATAAGTAACTAAGTAAAAGTGAAGTAATTAGATACTCTTGACACTTAAGTACTTTTTGACAAAGAATGAGTAAAAAGTAACTTATTCAAACTTTGAGTAATTAGCCAAACACAGGTCATTGTCATGATGCTGGTCTAGTGATTGGATTTCTTAAGATCTCAAGAAATAATTGAAATGAACCCATCATCATAAAAAAACAAACATCACTATCCTAAGATTACAAGCTACATAAGTTGTGATCCAAGGAAAATTAATGTTTGATATCTCTAAACATAGCACAAAAGAAAGGTAATTAGAGTTTGGTAGATCTTGTTTTTGTTCTGCTTTGCAATAATATTATACCGTTGATAAGCCTGTTTATTCTCCCTTCAAACGATGCCACATTTGCAGGGAAAATGCATTTGTAGGATGAGCAGCACTGCAGAGCTGAGTATGTTGTGCACATGAAAAATGTGTTAAATCTTGTCTGCCAGTGCCAAACAGCTGTTTTTGCTGTTGCTATTCACTCTTGTTTTGAGCTGCTGGTACCCCCAGGTCCTGATTGGCTGGCCGTGAAGTGGACAGCGCTCACATTTAAGCACAGTGTCATTTTGATCTCAAAATAGCTGATGTTTATATGATAAAAAATTTGCTATATGAAGATAAGATCCATATCCCAGCACTGAGGTGAAAGAGTTCACTTAATAAGGATGTCATTTTCATTTGATAAACCTCTCCTAATAATATTGGAAATACCTGTTCCTCATAACAAGTTTAGCCCAAAAGGCAAAAATAAAAGAAAAGATAAAAGACTTATTAAAAGACTTGTATAAAAGTATAAATGACTTGTATAAAAGTATAAAAGACTTGTATCTCTATTTGTGAATGACTTTATTGCACCTGAGGAGAAATAGAAAAAGCAGCATGGATGGCAGGCAAAAGAGACCAAAACCATCTGTTCTCTGCATCCAGTTAAAGGAGATGAAACCCCAACAATGTCCTGATTTTTCATGGAGAATATGTTCTTTTGTGAATTGTTTTCTCCCATCTGGTTTGGTTTTTAGCACCGTCCCAGAGGACTTGTTTACAGCTCTGTGCAGCATCTCAGGGAATCAGAAATACAACTCGGACTCACAGTTACATTGCGTAACCAGAACCTTGGATAAAAGGTTTCAACGCTTGTTTGTGTCTTTTGTGTATTTATGTCAATCTTAACAGAGCAGAGGGCCAGATGTTTGACAGGCTGTGGTCAAAGTTTGGATGTGATAGGTACAAACGAGGACAGGGGTGTGAGGAGAAGGATATTTGCAGTCAGCTGGTGAGTTTGTAGAACATAGAGGGGAGAAACCATTGTGGAAAAAAAAAACCCAACTATGTCCTAATGTACTGGCAAACGGAAGCAGTGGTCATGCTGATATTTGAAGCAATTTCAGGTTCATACTGAACTTAAGGACACATCCTTTCAACTCTTCCAGCATACATATGCAACTGATATATACAGTGCACATGATATTTAATAATTCATATGATATACTTCACACCATCTTACATATACCATCTGTGATTAAAACAATCAGAAGGGACAAAAACAGCAAAGGCTGCCTGAAACAAATGATTCCCCCCACAAAAATATTGAGACGTCCTGACACTGTTTTGGCAGTAACTTAAGACTATTAGTGCAGAGCAGGGCTGCCCCCTTAGAGGTCATTTAAATCACCTTTCTTCCCCATTTTGATGTTTATATTGGGCTTCAGCAGGTCTTGAATATGTCTGTATACCTAATTGCAATGAGTGACTGCCATGTGTATGGCTGATCAGCTATTTTGTGTTAATAAAAAGCCAAACATGCAGTAGTTATGAGCAGGTGACGTATATCATGAAAGGTGTACCTAATAAAGTAGTTAGTGAGTGTCATATGTCAATAATAAAATATATTGGATAATTGTGATAATAGATAATATTTTTACCATTATAACATAAATAACTTGATAACCCTGAGAGCACAAACATCTGCCAAGCCTTTTCTGACATTGTTAGCTGAGTTATCATCATGGAAAATTGAGAAAACTACCCTTTTGTGCAATATCATCAAATTGTTTTGAAAATTTTAAATTCCTGGATCTACATTTGAGTTTAGCTCACCACCAAACTCTAACCAGTTCTTTCTTGTGTCATGAACAGCATTTTCTGAAATGTTCATCAAAATCCATTCATAACTTTTCCAGTTATCTTGCAGACAAACAGACAGATAAATGCCAGCCAAAATATAACCTCCTTGGCTGAGGCAAGAAGGGATGATCGGTGGTTAATGTCCACATCCACTCAAAAATGTGAGTTTAAGATACTTCTTTACCTGCATAATTGACCATTTATTTTCTTCCTATTGGCTCACTTGCCAACCAATCATAATCAGAGAGACCCCTCTAAAAGTAGCTGTTGCCAGGTAACTCCAGTCTATTTTAATGCACTTCAACATTGAAAATCACAAAAAAACTTACTGAGACTAAAAGGTAAGATGAAACATTTTAATACTGACAATATTTGGTGTTCTAGGAAAGTTTAGTGATGACAATGAAAGCATTTTGTTGATGTGAACAGTCAATATTGGCATCATCAAGTTCATCATTAGCAATGTTTTTAATCGTTTTAACAGATTCATTAAGATTTTCAGTTTTTTTTTTTATACACCCTACTGTAGTTGTATCTGTGTTCTGTCACTCAGGGCACAGTTAAAAAGAATACAATTAATTGCATTTTAAGTTAGTCAAAAAGTGAGTTACTTTTAATTGTCTCAAATGAGAGAGAGGCCGGCATCAACAGATTTTGCCATACCTAGCAACAGTTACTAAGGAGGGCGGGGCTTGATGGACAATCACTTCCCATAAAAGGCGGGGCTTGACAGTTGATCCTAGCTATTTGTGAATATCAGCCCAGTTTTCTGACCTCACCTTAGCTGTTTTTTTTTTGTGTATGTTTTAGCAGGATTTTGCAAAATACAACAGTTTTGAGGGAATCAGTGCTGAATTATTCTGTTTACATTTACACAGTGATGAAACCTGAAACCTCCTACAAACTAAACAAGAGTTTCAGTGAAGTAAGAAACATCTTGTGTCCAGCTGTGTTAAAAATGAACAATATTTGTTTATTCTCAGATCCCTGGTTTTCTGGTGGAGGAGGACAGACTTTGGTTTTTAATTTCTGGAGTTTTATATTAATTTCAAAATAGACAAATCCCAAACAAATGTAGCTGAATATTTTACACTCTGAAACATCTTTGATGAATCATGAACTAATGCTGAGCCATAACTTATCTGTATTTTTGGGTGTCCATGTTGTCATTGTCCTTTGTTGTAAAATTGTGAAATAATTGATTTTTCTTGTTTTCCTCTTTGGCCCAAAATGAATTAATAAATGAATCTTGGAAGTTATTAATATATATATAATTATATCCATTATGAATGGCTTAAAGGACCAAGAGTGAAAAATAACACAAGATCCAACAGCAGAAGCAATTTATAATAATAAATAGAAATGCAAATGACAAGTCTCAAAAACAGGCTGTTGTGAATATTTCAGAGTTGTGATAAACAGATTTTGATCCACATTCTCTACAGTTACAAACCAGATGTTTTGGGCTTGAAGTTTGTTGCTTTTAGAGTCAATCAAGTTAAGTTTGTTTCTTGATTATGGACATAATTCACTCCAAAATTGTTTCACATATAAACTTGACTTTTATGTGTAAAATTAGGATCACAATTGTAAAAAAGGAAAAAAGACAAATGGGTAGCAAGGCAATTCAATTACAGTGGGTGGCACAGAGGTGCAGCAGGTAGTGCGCATGCCTTAAACCAAAACATTGCTGGTTCGATCCCTGTGTTGGTCAGGGCCTTTCTGTGTGGAGTTTGCATGTTCTCCCCATGCATGTGTGGGTTTTCTCCGGGCATCCAGGCTTCTTCTCACAGACCAAAAACACACTCATTAGGTTAATTCTGACTCCTTGTTGCCCTTAGGTATGACTGTAGACATGGGTGGTTGCCAGTCTCTCTATTTGGCCCTACGATTGGCTGGTGACCAGTTCAGGGTGTGCCCGCCTTCTGCCCAATGACTGCTGGGACAGGCTCCAGCCCCCTGCGACCCCGAAAGGAATAACAGGTATAGAACATGGATGGATATTCATACAAGCAATAAGCAATCCAAAGTGATTAGAAGAGTTTAAATTAAAAGCATATATTATGTCCCATACATCAAAAACAGCAAAAATACTTTATCATGAAAATATTATGATGCTAGAGGCAAAATGTCTAATCATTGAATTAAGGTCTCTCAAACAAGGTCTGTGTTGTGTTCAAACTCATTTTTTAAACTCATTGCGCTTCTTACTCAGACTAATGTCTTTGCCAATATTTATGAGTAGGCTCCAGCCCCCCGAGTTTATTTATACATAAATAATAATCTTTTTGAAACATACAGTAGTATCTCTGATTTGCGATCTTGACTGTGGATGTATGGGAGCACAAATCTAAGCCAAAGCATTTCCAACATTGTTGGGTGAGTTATTAGCAAACATGTGAATAACTACCCTATCTCACATTGTGAACCAGTCCTTTCAAAAAGTCCTAGATTAGTATTCGTTTTTTGGATCACCAACAAAATTAATTCACTTCCATCTTGTGTCATGACAAACATTCCTTGAAGATTTCATCTTATTCTGACTTTTAGAGTTATCCTGTTCACAAACTAATACATGTCATCAGAAACATAATCTTGGGAAGGGAAAGATTAAGTTCTCTTGGGAGGAATAATTACAAAAACAATATGTACATTTTCAACTTTGAAATAATTGTTCCAAAATGCAATAGAGCAACAAGGAGAATGACACCTGTCCTTTCAGTGCCATGTAACTATGGCAGTGAGCGCTAAGAAGAAAGACTGTGCTCTAGCACAGGTTCACACACCAGTCTTAATCAAAAAGATGCTGTTAGCATGTCTCTTACCAAATATTGTTGGTTTCAGAGGAAGGAGCAGTACTTTATGATTCTCTGAGAAGTTAAATAACATGAATCAGTATGATACTATGGACATGCACTTGACATAGAGATGTCAGAGTCAGGGGCTGCTCATTAAAGACTGCCTTTACTGTTTGGGATAAAATGCCTTGCAAAAAGGCACCTATGAGATGTCATTGTAGATGGCATCTCTCCAACAACTACATCATTACTAATGTTTCATCTTTGGGCTCAAAACCAGCAACTTCCTAAATACTAACTCAACCAGAGGGGCTTCTGCCAGGAAAAATCACAGTTAATTTTATTCAGCACCCACACAAAAGTAGTTTGGGACATTTAATATCAATCAATCAAACAAACTTTATTTATAAAGCACTTTTCATACCAAAAAAATGTAGAACTAAGTGCTATACATTCAAAACCATGAGCTGGTAAGTGTCAGAGAGTACAAATTAAAATACAAAACCCCACCCACATTCAACACACCAACACACCCACACACACACACGGATAGTAAGTGAGGACTGTACAAACAGCCACAGACGACTGAGGAAACGCTGTCTTGAATTAAAATGGGGAAACACAGGAGCTAAGACTAAACTGATAAATCCATAAGACATAATAAATATAGTAAAGCACTTAAAGTTAATCATGATAAAACAGGCTAAAAAACAAAAAAAGAAATGAAATAAATAAAAAGAGATAATAAAACACAAAATAATAACTCAGAATCTAAAACAGAGTAACATAAAGCAGATCAAGAGTATAAAATAAAATCAGCTAAAAGCCAGACTAAAATGGTAAGACTTGTGTTTGCTTTTAAAAATAAATTAAAATGATTACAGCTCCATAAAATGATCAGTCTAGGTTACACTCATAGGTGTCAGAAGCATTGTTAAAATGTAAAGCCTATTTGGTGCATGTTACTATAGGTGCTGTTTCCATTGTGTTTTTTACGTCAGGGTGTTAATAGCTACATATTTGCTGTAACTAATGGTGGATCCAAAATAAATCAAATCAAATCAAGTACTGGATTCTGATGGTATCTAATATGCTAATATTTGAACATTTTTGCCCCTCTTATATTTTGCACAATAAATCTCCACTGCAACAATGAGGTTCTCCCGGTTTAATGAAGAAATAAAAGAAGTAGAATTTAATCTGTAATTTTAATTGAAGGGTCTTCCCTACACTGTTTGCCTCTTAATTGTGTCTGTAAATAGAATAACTTGGCTCTAATAATTATTAAAGTTCCATTAGAAAACATATGTCATCATACTTGTTTATCAGTTTGATTAAAAGATGCTTGGTTTAAAAAGTCGTGCAGAGATGGTTTGGGTTAAGGCCCAATCTGATATATCTTCATGTGGTCCAACATTTCTGGCGGCGTCCCTGGTCACATTGAACTCATTGAAGCAACATTAAGACAGAAAATTGATCTTCACCGTGAAATATCATATTTACATCTATAAAAACAAACAAACCTGACATTACAAATACTTCCACTGAGCGAGTTTAATGAGCTGCATCACATCTTGTGTCCATTACGAGCATTTAAAAAGTTTCTGCCCCAGCGAGTGCGTGTGCGCGTGCGCAGCAGAACAGCTGCAGCGTTAGCTCGCGAGGCAGAGACACAATCCGCGTGCAGCCAGCGCGAGACACAGACCTTCCAACTAGCAGAGAGCAGCGTGACAGGACGCCGGACAAAGTAAGAAATACGCTCTTAGCACAACTTCCTCTTTCTTTTAATGTATGTTAAATGAAGGCGCGTGCTGTCACTGAGACGTTGAAGACGTTATCTCGTGATTTATGCTGTGTCATGGTTTGTAAAGAAGGCTTAATGCACAGTCACTGTTTCTGAGAATCTCTGGAAATCTGCTTGTTCAGCTAAATCTGCATCATTTCTTTTGAACTGACTGTAGTGGAGAAAACAGAGAAATAAAGATCATCTGAAATGTTAGCAGCTGCCTGTAAGTCTAAAAGTGAATCCAGTGAACCAATGATGAAGTATTGTTGGAGGATTCAGGATGTGCAGAAATGCTTGAGAGCCACTAAACTGTCAGGACTTTATGATAAATGGTGAAAATTCTCCTTACTCAGAGGAAAATAGTTTGAGTGGTTCGCCACTGTGTTGCATTGTGCCTAATGTTATAATCAGCTCTAATTTGATGCCTATATCATGGATTACACAAGAGCTTGTTTTGATTGTGCAAGAAGGATTTGAGGAAGGCCATTAATAGCTCAGATATCCTCCACACTGTAGTAAACTTTTGCCCAAATGGTTCCCTGTGATCCCCCCCCGCCCCCTGCTCTTATTACTTAGGGGATTCTTCCTTTCCACTCCTCTGCATTGCAAAGATTTATGTAATGTAGCTGGAATGAAAAGTGCTGTGCAGGGGGTGGAAATCTGGCTTTGTGGAAGTCAAACAGATGAGGATTGTTTTAATCATTAGTCTCATACATAGGAGGTTTTACCATTAGTCAAAAGGGGGCGATTGCTGGGGGGCAGAGCATGCCAAGGGCTCTTAAAGTCTACATAGGTGAGCGTCAAGTCAGAGTTGTATGTCTAAAATTACTCTCAGTGAGTGGATATGTTTTTTAAATATACTGCACTCTATAATGCTCAGACAGTTAAGCTGACAATATCTGAGCAAGTGGGTCAAACTGATGTGGTACTGTGGGAAAAAAAATATTGTGGTATAATAAAAAAAAAATGTGTTGGTATAAAGTATTCTTTTTATTTTAGTCTAGTACAATACATATAGATTAGATCAACTTAAATATCATTTGTTAATTTTAAGTAATTATTTCTAGTTGGCTCAATTTAAAATCAATACGTTGTTGTTGTACATGTTCCTTGATTTAAATAATGTTAATTTTTTAAAGCTTACTTAACATAATACAGTTAGATGGAAAAAGTTTACATATTACATTTAATTAAATCAATGTTTAATTTTTTTTAGTGTACCTACTTTTTCTATTTACTGCTTTAACAAACTTTATAAGGGATGAAATTAGATTTTTCTCAGTTAATTTGATTTTTGGAAATTATTTTGCTTTTGTTTAATGGTCACCCAGAGGTACTCCAAGAGCACAAACCTCACCAAGGCATTTCCAACATTGTCTGGTGAGTCACTGTCAAAAATGTGGCAAGATGCCCTATCATTCTCTTTTAACAAATCCTTGAAAAATCCCTGGATCCACATCAAAGTTTGGATCACCACCAAATCCACCGACTTCTCCCTTATGCCATGACCAACATTCCCTGAAAAATTGTATCCAAATACAGTGAGAAGTTATTGAGTCACTGGTGAAAATGAGGAAAACTGCCCTATTTCTCAATGTTAACAAACTGTTTAAAATGTTCCTGAATCTACCTCCATTTTCTGATCACCACCAAAATCTTACCACTTCTTCCTTGTGCCATGAATAACATTCCCTGAAATTTTCATGAATTCTGTTCATGACTTTTTGAGTTATCCTGCTAAAAAAACTTATAAATACCGCAGCAAAAACATAAACTCTTCAGTGGAGGTTAGAAAGAAAACAGTATACACATAAAAAAAACACCTAAGGGCTGGTTGCTAAAAAAAAACGGTGGAAAAAGAGAGACCAGCACCACCAAAATCGATTTAATAAAGAAAATCACCACAGATATGACGTTTCGGGTCTTAGCCCTTCATCTTGACGTAATCACAATATCCATTAAATGATATATGAATTAAAAGATATATACTTTGTTACCATGTATTTTTTCTGTTGTATAATGTTACTACTGTATGTATTGCATGACTTGTCAGATGACCCCAGGGTTGTATAAATGGAGGTGTCTATCTTTTATTGAGTGATGTTACTCATTTGTTCATGTCCGATGAAAGGCTAAGACTTCAAGGCACACCTATGATTAGCTAATGTCTCAAGGACACATCATGTTTATACCATTAAAAATAGCCTCTTAACAGGTGTTACTGTGCCTTTTCAGTCTGTAATGTTTATTTCTATCTAGAACTACCTACTTATATTTGACTGACCATCAGTATTACCCTTGAAATACTTATTTAATGAAGAAATTTATAAAAGTTTGATACATTTTATCACCTAGGGGGTCACAAATTTTCAATTAGATAAATGTATAATGGAAAACCGTAGAAGTTATAAGTCCTTCTACTACTAGTACAATTATTGACTTTAAATCCTAACAGATTATTTTCTAAAATTATAATTTGCAGCCTTTTAACTTTATTATTATACCCAAATCACTGATAGAGTGTAGTTAAAACTCATTCATTAATTGTGAAGTTGTACATTATGATAGTACAAATTTCATTACTGGATTTGCCTCAAGGCACAGCAGTGTGTCTTGCCACACCATTGGAGAACCTGTGAGGTTAGCCCCTGTGAGGTCTCAATTGAACAGATATGGCCTGTGCGAATGTGAAACTGGTCAAAATCACATGTAATAGTATTTGGGTAATGATGCAGATCATAACAGTAACTAATCTGAATGAAATAAATGCAAAAATAAAAGCATTGTGTCAGAAATGTCTTAAGTGAGCTGGTTTCATAAAAGACTAAAAGAAAGAGCCATTGACAAGCCAAATAGAGCCGAGTCATTGCGCTGAGCAAAATTATCCAGATCATTAAAAAGAGCTTAAATTCCCATCACTATTGTGGGCTGTTTGAGTTACTGCAGGACATCAGACTCTGTGGAGCTGCTGAGACCATGCCCTTTGCCATGTATGTGAGCTGAACAACAAAATGACTACAATATGTTTTGTTTCTAAATGTCAAAAGTCGAGAAGAATGGTTTTATCCCTTGAAAGACCATCATCCCAAAGCAGTACTTTAGATGGCACGTTTTATGCCGTTTTAAAGTTAAACATACTTGATTTCCTTTTGGTTTGACAGTGTGGGTTGAATGGGGTTTTTGGCAGATCCTGGCGTGGTACATATGCCTATAGTGTCAGGTTCTTGCTTGATGCAAGAGCTATTTTTGTTACTGTTGTTTAACTTTGTAGGGGGCACTACAAAACCGTTTTGGCACACCAACCAATAACAATATGAAGCTTCATACGAGGTGTGTCAGAAAAGGTCCAGGAATGGTGTCACAAAAGATTTATTTAGAATCAAAACTACAAGTTTTACCCTTCGAAGTAATCCCCCTGGAGTCTAATGCACTTTCCCATCCTTCTCTGCCACGCTTTCATGCACTCCTGGAAGGATTTTTCTGGGATCCTCTGCAGCTCCTTTTTGATGTCGTCCACATCTTCAAAATGGGTCCCCTTGATGAGCCCCTTGAGCTTGGGGAAGAGGAAAAAATCACATGGAGCCAGGTCGGGTGAGTAGGGAGGTTGCTCCAGCACGGCGATGCTCTTCTCGGCCAGGAACTGTCGGATGCTCAGGGCATTGTGAGCAGGCGCGTTGTCATGGTGAGGCAGCCACGACTTGTCCTGCCACAACTCTCGCCTCTTCTCGCACACTGAATGAAGCAAATGCCGCAGTATCTCTTTGTAGACATGCTGGGATTACTTTGAAGGGGAAAACTCTTAGTTTGGGTTTGAAATAAATCTTTTGTGACACCAGTCATGGAACTTTTCTGACACACCTCGTATTTATCAACTAGGTCCATGTCTTGCAAAGTTCATGGCAGGAAGAGGATTCCAAGCCCTTCAGAATAGTACTTCCTGTTTAATTTAATTGGTGAATAATTTGTTCCCATGGCAACAGCTTTAGCCACAGACCTATCAGATTTGCAGTATTGCAAGGAGACAATGTATGGATGCAAGAGAAGAAGATCTTGTCAACCTGGCAGGAATTGTGACTGTTTTTGAGAGATATCGAACTTCAATATCGAGTTATGACTGCCAACCACACACAAATCACAACCTTGTTGTTTGTTGCTTTGCCAAGCGTAGATCCTCTGATGAAAACTCTTGTAGACCCTGATATTTCTGGTCACAACTATAAGGCACTATAATTGTATACAGGGCCACACCCTTAGGAAATATAAAATGTTTGAGTAGGATTGCACTTAAAATAGCTGAGTTATAAACAATTTACCGCTGTCCCCAAAATATGCAAATTTGAGGGCTTGCTACAACCACGCCCTTTGGGTTAGGAAAAAGTATTTGGTAACTTTTCATCATCAAGATCTTTTCTAGCTATAAAATAAAAATGAAGTTAATCAGATGAATGCCCTCCATGTAGTTTGCCCAAGTATGATCCCTGGACCAAGGATATGACCCCTTACTCATTTTGCCCAAATATTGCGATTGAATTTGGGCATAAAGATAGAGCTCTCTTTTGATTAAAATATGACTAAAGATCATGAAGTATGGCTTGTCAAAAAGCCATAAATGATATTTTTTCATGCTTTTACACGTTTTTAGCCAAATGGGGAAAGGCCTGATTGTGGTCTAAGCCAGGGGCTTCTAAATTTTAAAACTGTCCCTGGTCTCCTGGTATCACTGGCACAGAGTCTGAGCAGGGGAATGATGGTTTATGTTCTCTGGACTAAGCCTGCGTCCCCTTTGCACAGAGGTGTGTGTGTGTGTGTGTAGAAAGAGCTGAATCACTGTTAACTTTATCATTTACCTCACTGAATTTAAAATATGATGGGTAATAAAAAGATTCAAACTATCTCTTAAAGCATAAAATGACATTACTGTGCCTTTGGGAGGTGCATCAGGTTGTTGATCAATACCAGTGAGTCAGCAATTATTTCACCAGATGCTCAGATTGTTTGTTCAAGAGCTCAGATGGACCAAAAAAAGCCAAGCCAAGATATGTTTCGCATCAGAAACATTTGTTTGGCCTGGCAGTGTATGTTCGCCTTGAATTTGCACCAGGGGAAGAGAATAACAAAAGCATTTCAGTTTTAGTGGGCTGTATAAAAATGTAAACAACAGTTACAAAATGTTTGACTATTAGAGAAAGTTTGGACCCACAAACAGTTTATAGATCAATTATCTTTCATTTAGGGGTTTAATGAGTTTACAACAAAATGTATACATAATTAAAAAGTAAAGAGGGCAACATGGATTGGGAAAGCACTGTGAAAACATTCAAAATTTGCTGCACCTCTTTCCAGCTTGAAAGCTCTCCATGTTTGTTGAATCTGCAACTGACTGATAGATGAGCAGGCGAGTGGTTCTCACATCAAAACTGGCCTTGGAAAAATCTAAAACTGGAGAAAACAGAAAACTAACTTAAAGATCAACAGCACAACAGGTTTTCTTGAGATTTGTGCCACAAACTTTGTTTGCACAGGGAAAGTGTTACATCTTGACATACAGTATATCAAATATTGACAACCTCAAAGCTGACAGAGCCCTGCACCCCTCTGGACATTCCTGGGCCAAAGGTTGGGAAGCAAGGATGTAAGTGACTTTGGATTTGTTATGGTTGATGTTGCCAGATGCGCTGGTTTGAGTGTATCATAAACTACAGATTTACTGGGATTTTTATACACAATCATCTTCAGGGTTTACAGAGAATGGTCCAAAAAAGACTAAATATCTAATATAGCACGTCAAACCTTTAAGCAGATGGGCTACATCAGCAGAAGACTACACAGGGTGGTTAGTGGATTGGCAACATGTTGCCTGGTTTGATGTGTCTCCAAACAACACAGCATTCATACATCCTGCCCTGTATGAACGGTTCAGACTGGTGATGGTGATAGTGTAATGCTGTTTGGGCTTTCACTGTAGCATATCCTGAGTCTTGTTGCTGACCATGTCCATCCCTTTATGACCTCAGTGTTCCTATCTTCTGATGACTACTTCTAGAGGGATAACACACCATGTCACAAAGCTCAAATAATCTCCAACTGGTTTCATGAACATGACAAAAAATCCACTAATTGGACTCAGCATCAGTTAATTTTAATGCAGCATAACCAATTAATTTTAAACGGCAATCCTTTCAAGTTATTAGCATTTAACAAAGAGCTGGCTCTAAGTTTAATGGAGAAAGAAAGTTTTTATGTCAAAAAATCTTCAAGCAGCTGTGCAATTTTTATTCTGTTAGTTCCTGCTTTCATAGTACAAGCATAACACCTGCTGATCCAAGCAGATGTGCAGCAAAAACTTCTCAGTTTTGTTTAACATTTCTTCAATAACAGAGCTTTTTTGTAGAGACATGGCTCATTATTGCTCATTCCCCTTGTGTCTAAAAAGTGGTTATTTAAAGTCCTAGCTTTCTGAGTAATACTCCTTTAATTCTGGTGTTTACATTACATAGAAGATGATGACCTAATGTTTAATTAAAGGTTCAAAGTCACAGAGAAACTCTGATCATATGGGACGTATTAGTGTGAGACAGCAACACAAATTGACTTTCTCTTATATAAATATTTGTAACCATGTCTTTATAATAACAGCTGGCCGTCTGAATTTGTCACATCCGATCTCATGCTAGTTCAAACTGCTCTTTTCTGACAGCGCTGCCTGTGTCCAGAGCATCCTGATGAAATACTTCGTCACTTGTTTTTTTTTTTTTTTTTTTTTTTTTTTTTATAGCCCCTCGGTCCCCACATACCTTTCACGGACATTAACTGTGATTGCCCTACAAGCAGAGCTCATTTTGGTTTGCTTCAGAAATATTATTTCTGGCTGGAGGTGAGAGCGCTTTTGCAACACCCAAGGGTGACACAGCAGGGTAATAGGACCCGCTGTGAGTATCAGAGGCAACAGTTTCGACATAGTTTCTGGTGTGTGTTAATGTCAGGCTAGTATTTTTTTAAATCATATTTACTCTGAAAATTATTTCAGCTTACAGGCCTTTTCTTCCATGTCCAGTGAATTAGTGTTCTTATAAAAGATTGAATTATTGCACAGAGAGTAGATTTTCTTTACATGATGATTATAAACTCCAGATTCTTGTTGGGGTTTTCTCACAACACTTGAATAGAAAACAAATGTATTCAAACAGAGTATGTATGTGCGTTCTGTGGTTTTGATTTGATATTTATCTGCAGGCTGAAGCATTCATCCTCTTGAATATTTGTTTAGGAAGAATAGAGATTCACATTCTTTAAATAAAGTAGTACCACATTTGACAATTATATCAGTAAAAGTTATTGTCCTGACTTTAAAGTTTGATGATGTTGTAGGGCGGGACTGATCATTTTGATCGATTGATTAAATTATTTTTCCTTGACTTACTCTGTTAAATATTTTGACCCCCCACCCCAACCCCTGGACTCCCCCCTGGAGTCAAAACCATCCCCACGTTTCCCTCCAACAGAGACTCAACAACAACTTCTAAGTTGTGGCATAAATGTTCACTGTTTTCACAATGGCAGGTCCTGCCAGGCACATTTGTAGGCCTGTATTAGATTTTAAAGAAGGAGATAAAATAATGAAACTAGAAAAGCACTCTGAGAGTGCAGACCTCCGCCAAGCAGCTCAGTTACGGCAGTGGCTTTTCTGCTCCACGTTGACAGCTGAGTCTCCCCTCATGTCTGTCCATTTGGAGAATGCTGAGTTACCAGCGTTCTCGTTACAAAGTCGGAAAAAACGTACCTATCTACCAGGCTGTTGTTAGCAGAAGTCCTCCGCTAGCATTGCAAGGGAAGCTGGGAAATGTAGTGACATAGGCTTGAAAAACACTGACGTCAGTTTGCAAATAAACTACAATTCCTATAATGCTTTAATGAATAGGATTTGCCATTACAAACTTCAATGTTTTTTTTATGACGTCAGTCTGGATCGGATCAGCACCAAATTGTATTGGCTTCTTCCTTGGACCAAACCACACCTCTGGTAAAATTGTCATGTTAATCCATCCAGTAGTTTTTGTGTAATCTTGCTAACAGACAAACAGACAAACAAACAAACAAAAAAACAAACCCTGGCGAAAACATAACCGTATTGGTGGAGGTAAAGAGAGTTTCATGTAAATACATTTAGAAGATGGTGCAGCTATCAGGGTCGATGTGAACAAGCCTCCCTTAATGTACCTTTGATAATGAAATTGCAGCATTCAGTTATATTCTAAAAGTAAAAATCAGTTATGTTTTGGACTTATTTTGATGAAATTTAGGGAAAATATGTTTTATGTAGGTTCCGTGGCATTTGGAATTGATAATTTGAAAAAAATCAGAAATCTAGTTTTTGCCCCCCCCCCCCCCCCCCCCCCCCAAAAAAAAAATCAACAATTTTGATTTTAGGCTTTATTATCCAGCCCTATGACTCTGTGGGAAAAGTCATGGATGAAAAGTAAAAATAACCTCAAATGTTAATCAGTTAATTCACTGTTATTGTGTAACCAACAGATATGGGTGGTGTCGACAGGAACTGGAGAAAACGTAATATATCTGTCTTCAGAGGTCTAAAACCAAGAACACTGGAATATTTATTTTTTTAGTTTTGGACTTGAATTATTTTAAACATTGACTTGGAAATGTTCAGTGTTCAAACACAACAGATTTTCTGAACGGACCTCAAGAGTTATCATGTTAGCCGGTGACCTCTGTAATCACTGCTGTTGACACTGGCAAATGTTAAAAGCTCCTCTTGTTGTGCACGTAACTTTTTTTATTCTAATTCATGACAAAGAAGCTCCAATCATTAATTAGGCGTTTGACCTCCTTTCATCAAGTCATACTTCGATTATTTTATGGGTTGATTAGCTCGCTGATTATTGTCCCATAATGCAAAGTGCTATCATTGGTTATGGGGTTTACTAACCTGCACAGTGGACACTAGACACTGCACTGGTATGTGCTTTGGCCCACTTTTTAATACTGCAGTTTGAACACAAATGAACCAAAGGAAAAATGCAACAGTTAATTATATTTACATATTAGTCAGGACAAAGCTAATGAGCTGTCGGTGTCTGATGTTTTTTCACTTTTGAGGTAATGTCTGTGTCTTTATCTTCTAAATAAAAAAAAACTATATTATTCTGAATCTCTATAGAGCAGCCTTTCCCAAGCTTTGGGCCTCGACCCAGAATAGGTCAGTGGCTGTTTTTATTAGGTCATGGGTTGGCTGAGTAAAATGGCTGTGAGGAGATATTTACTCCTTTCTTTGTTGTCACTGTTCCCTGATCAATGACTCCCACACTGACATATATGAGCCAATGTGGTGCAGTCGGCTACATGTCTCAGAGTGACATACAGGATTGTTGGGTCCACAGTGTCGAAACAGTTTCCTCTTCCATTCATTCGGGGTGGCTTATGAAAAACTCACCCTTTGTCAAGCCCCACCCAGGCTCAGTCCTCCATAGTAACTGTTGTTGCTGGCCTCTCTTCCATTTGAAACAATTGAAAATTACTCACAATGTGATTCAGTTTTTTAATTAATGTTTAAATACTTTGATTCTTTTTAAAATTTGGTATCAGTGAAAGAATAAAGAGAAAACTGCAATAGGATGTATGAAGAAACTCAAAATCTAAAGTTATGAATCTATTGAAACAGTTAGTATTGTAACTGGTGAATGACCTGTTGTCCTCATTGGCTGTTCACATCAACAAAATACTTTCTTATTTCTTCTAAATCTTCTGTAAAACCAAATATTGCCGGTGCTGAAATGTTTTCTCCTACCTTTGATTACAGGTATGTTTTTTTGTAATTTTTAATTTTTGAAGGGGCAAATTTAAGATAACAATTTCACCACAATGCATTAAAATAGACTCTGCTAACACTCTTATTTTCTGCCAGGAGTTGTGCACTTATTTTATTCCAGCAGAGCATGAGTATACAGTATTTTAATTGTTTTAGACATTCTGCACAATGCCCCTGCTCTGTAGCCTATACCTCATATGTTTCTGCTGTGGACGACTTCATGTCTGATACAGTCATACTAATGAACATAGCTGACAGGTTTTTTAATAATGTAGCTAAAAAAACAAACTCATCATTTTACCATCCATTCATCCATTGTCTATACCACTTTTAAAAAATCTGTACTGCTTATTCCATTCGGGGTCTCAGGGGGCTGGAGCCTATCCCAGCCGATACTGAGCGATAGGCTGAGTACACCCTGAACCAGTCACCAGTTGATCGCAGGGCCACATAGAGAGTCATCAGTCAACCTAATGAGCATGTTTTTGGTCTGTGGGTGGAAGCTGGAGTGCCCAGAGAGAACCCATGCATGCACGGGGAGAACATGCACACTCCACATGCACTACCTGCTGCACCACTGTGTCGCCCTTATCCCATAATATTTTTACTCAATTCTTTTCAATACGTCTCTTGAGAAATATTTACCAGACTGAAACTTGTTAAATGACTCACATGACTGCAGCACACTCCTTATACAGCGCAATAGCAGCACGGATTGTGTCAGCAGTGCCTCTATTTGGATGATGATTTTGATTATGTTCAATAAAAAGCTCTTTTTTGACATCATTTATGGATGGTTATTTGTTTATATCTTTCAAAGCGGGACAGAGAACACATAATTGACGGGCAATCAAGCTTGGCTTTTGATGAGAGAGGGCAGCGCATCAGACAACCTGTTAATGAGCGTGTTTCAAAAGACAAA
Source organism: Cetoscarus ocellatus (assembly GCA_037902135.1). Lineage (NCBI taxonomy): Eukaryota > Metazoa > Chordata > Actinopteri > Labriformes > Labridae > Cetoscarus > Cetoscarus ocellatus. Next base: position 554,618 of record JBAMNC010000319.1, on the reverse strand, counting down.
ACAAAAAAGGCAATTTATGAACCATCAGACCAGGGGATAATAACTACCTCCTGTCTTTTAAATGATGAGATTTGTCAGTAACAACATGAAGTGTTTAACAAAAGAGTGAGTTGCTTGTCAGCAGCATCAGTCACTGTGAATCTGTTTAAATGAGCAAAATCAAATTTGTCAAACTTGTACCTTAAATAAAACCTGAGTCAATTTCCTCCTCCCTGCTCTCTGTTGACAAACGGAGCCTTCGTCTTCATCACCAGTTTACTCTGTCCTACTGCTGGCCAAAGTAACCAAGCAAAACAGGATATGTATTTATATATTTTTTTATTCCTATTGTCGATGTTTGGTGATTTTAATGTAGGTTATTCTGCTCAGTTCAGAGATTGCACATAATCCATGAAATTTGCAGAGGCTGTGTCTACACTGCTGAAAAAACAGCAGGTAGGCTAGACCTTTATAATCTATTCATTTTGGTTTGAGATGAACATAAATTTTTGCTAAAATTGATTTCAGAAGCAAACCTTAATTAATAAAAGTAATAATATTTATTTAACCTTTTGAAGTCATTGATTTAAAAATGCAGAAATATGCAGTAATGTAGCATATCAAGGATTCTGCATATTGTGTTGCAGCGTGATGCATTGCAATATCAAATTTAAAGATAGAAATTAATTTTCTGTACTTTTAATTTTATTTGAAGGTGCTAGGGGGGCAGCAGAACATGGCACCTTTTACTAAACTCTCACTTCACAGAAAATGTGCTATGCGTCTTTAAAGAAAGTGCCCCTTAATATGCTCCTTTTTTTACTTCCTGGGATTTATGATGTAATAGCTGTACAGCCTCCTCCTACATGGGAGTATTCCGCTCGTCAGAGGCAGACGCCATGACTGATTTGAAAGTCTTCTCTGCGACCTGAAACCTCTCCTGTCTGTCATACTTTGGGCAGCCAATCAGCACAGAGCTCATTATCCTAGCCTCCTTGCCCCCTCAGATCTGAGTGCTTTCAAAGGGGTGGGAAAAAGAGCTGCATCTGATCCTCTATACAGAGGTGAAATTTTTCCTATTTTTGTTCAACTTAGCAGTGCAGTGATGCCATTAAGTAAATAATACATTTTTAACTGCATGAATTTTATTTATAGGGGTTATAACCAGATAAACAATAACAAAGGTAGCCTTCTCTTCATCTTAATTTTGAAGAAAATCATGTGTATTTTTTTAATGTACCTGCCTTCTCTCACAAATTAGATTTTCCTCATAGCTTTTTCCCCCACACCAAATAATAATTATGAGACTGATTGATCCAGGAATTAATTATGATAAAAAGAAAAAAAAAAAAAGTCATTAGTAGCTCTCTAAAAAAAAGATTAAAGTTTGACATTCTAAAAAAAGAAAATCTTGGTGTTGGGTAATCAGATTTGTGGTCTAATGAAAGAATAAGACATAACACAGCAGTTACAGCAGATTTGTCATTGTTTGCTCCAATGAAAATATGTTTTAGTGTTTTTTTTATTAGTTTGAGTCCATGGGGAAGAGCAAACTCATTGAGTCTCAAGCAGAAAAAGTTTGTGACTATATAAAGTGTCTATCTGCTGATAGGTCCGTATGTTGTCTACAACTGTTTGAAAAGAAGGACTTCTTTGCTTTATTGAAGGTCAGATGAACACTGAGCGAACCAAAAGAGAGAAGCGGATGGCCTAAAGCTCCAAATAGTTGTTAAAAGGAGACTAGAACACATTGTAAGCCTAATGGGAACTGCTGACTTGGTAATTATTTTGTGGCTTCAACAAATTGTCCTTTAAATCAACTTATGATGTAAGATAAGTTTGATCAGTACAGCTTGGGAGAAGGATACAGCTGTGCCACCTCTTAAGCCTGATTTATAAGGCTTTGGTGTTTTCTTCTCTTTAAAAGTTTTTGTTTTAAAGCATAAGGCTTTTATAAAGACGAACACAATAGAGCTAATTATTTTATTTCCTATGAGGCCTTCAGTGGGAGGTTGAAGTTGCAGAGACAGCAGAAAATGAGAAGATATAGAGATTCAATAAATAATAATTAGGATTGCATCAGTCATTTGTCTATTAACATAGAAACAAAGACAAAAAGCCAGAGAATAAAGAACTCAAAAGTCGTTCACATTATGATGCCACAGCTAGTAGTAATAGCGCTGGTTTTGGAGCTGACGGTCACTAAATAGAGGACTGAACTGAATGCAGAGGAGGTTGATGCAGTTAAGTTCAAATATTATTGCTGGGTGCCACCTTAAACTCAAGTACAAGCATAATAAATACAGCAGTTAAATTAAAGAGATCTGTCGAGCTTAATGACGCCTCACAGAATCAAGGCACACATACAGCTTTCCTTCCACTCGCTCCCAGAGGAAAACAGACTCACATTTCAAAGTTTCAACACAAAAAAATAGAAGAGTTCGGTCACAAAAGAGGCCCTGCTCAAGGAGAAAGTGTTGTTTTGGCAGAAAATAAATGCTTTAGAGTAACATTCCTTGTCTGATGAAGTACTCAGAGGTATTTTTAGGTTATTTGATGATGTTTTTTCTTACTGTTTCCACTCAGCTTCTTTCCTCTTCCTCTAACCACAAATTTTATATTTTGGCAGTTGGTCTCCAATACCTTCAATGACTCACTGACACCATGAATTGACACAACCACAGTGTTAACACGTTGTTAATGTCTGGATTAGGGATGGAATTGGTCCGGTCAAGAGTCAACAACAACCATTGAAAGTGATAAATATAATTTGTTTTCATGCGAAACAATCCCCGCATCACTTTGATTTGAGGCAGTCAGCAGAAACGATAATAAAGACGTCAAAGATGTAATCATGGTAAATGCTTTTAAATTGTTTTAAATTTTAAAATGATGCTAACTGCACAACATCCAGTGTCTGTGTGATTTCAAACAGTAAGGGGAGCAGAAACTTGCAAAAGCATTTGTCTGTGCAGGAATCGTTTCAATAAGCAAAATCAATAACACCAATAATATCTTATCATTTCCCTCCCTAGTCTAAAGGTGTAACAATGACTGAACTTCATTAGCACTGTGAAAAAGGCTTTACTTCAGCATCTCAGTTGAGGCATAAAGGTGGAGCTGAAGTGGGCCTGAAGCCCTCTGAAAAACAGCAAATGTATCTGCCAGCGTTTGTTAGTTTTGTTGATTGTGAACAGGATAACTCGGAAACGGATCATCAGATTTGGATGAGCTTTTTTAATGGAATGTCGGTCATAAAACAAGGACCAAGTCCTTAGATTTTGGTGGTGATTGGTGGATCAGGATGTGGATCATTAAGTTTTTGTTTTTTTTGTTTGTTTTTAAGATTCTTAACATTGCAAAATAGAGCAGTTTCACACAGTTTTTGCTAATAACTTGATAAGCTCACTGTGTATTTTGTTGGCTTTGTCAGATAATTTTAGTCATGAAACAAGGGAGAAGTCATTAGATTTTGGTGGTGATTTGAATCTGAATGTGGATTCAGGAATTTTTTAAAGATTTTTCAAAAGTGTGAAATGGGGCAATTTTCACATTTTTGACAATAACTCTATGTTGTAAATGCCTTGGGGGAGGTTTGTGCTCTCTGAGCTTTTCTAGTTCACAATGAAATTAAAACAGGTGAGTTATTAAAACAAATTCACCTCCTGTTTTGTGTGTACCATGAAAAAAGTATATCAATTTCTGCTTTAATCACTCTTGAGAATGGATGTGTTTGCTGCTGTCAGAGTTTTTACAGCCAGCCTCAAGTGGACACTTGAGGAACTGCAGGTTTTTGCTCTTTCACATTTTGTTGTCTGACACAAAACTCCTTTATTCAAATGGCTACTTTTCAGGAGATTCAAAAACATATTACCACTTATTGAATGAAAATTGTATTTTCCTGGCACAAATCAACTTTTTGTACTTACATTTCCTAGGGTACAAAACCCACTCACCCACATTGAAGGTGAGTAATAGCAGAGCATTGCTAATTATGTGCTCATTTTAGCAGGGACCAGTCAGTTTCAAGGTTTAAGATTCTAGACAATTTTTAACCCTGAGCCGTGTAAAATGTGTGAAGGCTAAATATGCAGATTTCATTAATGGTGAAAAATAAACTTTCATGTTCTTTTCTGTATTTATTGGCTCTAGGTATTCAGTCCCTTAATTGCCCTCATTAATATCACCCTGTGTGCAAGCTGTTTAGAGATTAACTTCCCATGAAATTATATGGAGCAGTGCATGAGGATCAGCGTGGCTTTATGTTCCCCTACATCCATTGGCAGTGATTTTAATGTCTTACCAAACATCAGGCTATGAAAAATTAGACGTAAAACACAATATGTTTGAACAAGGTTTCACAGGCCAGATACCACCCAAAATTTGTTTGCAAAGACATTTTGGAGTCAGTCAGAGCCCACCACACCAGACACAGTCCATCACAGAAGAGCTTTAACAGACGCCGTATGATTCTGCTCCTATTTCAACACACTGGCAGGATGAGAAGTCCATTTCAGGTCGGTATAGGAGCTGCCGCTGCTGGCGCTGCTATATTGACTTCACGGGCTCTGCTCACACTGTCTCGTGGTTTGGGCTGAACGAGCCACTGTCATTTCACTGGAATTTCCTGCCATCTGCGCTTAGTCAAAGTTTCTCACAGATCCACACCTGCTTGTAAATGTTAAAGTCTGCCAGGAGGAGAGGATGAAGGGATAGGTAATCATGACGGATAGAGAGGGAGGGATCCACACCCGGATTTGGCTGGAGTTAAGAAATAAGTAAACAATAGCTTACTGTCTTTAAAGGGAAACTTAATGCTAGTTGAAGACCACACTGTTACCAATGTTGAGACAGGACAATGAGGCTGGATAGGCATTTTCTGGAAATCATGAGCCTTATTCACACATGCAGAAGTCCTGAGGATTTTCTTCCACCTTCCAGGTAAACCCCACTATGAATGAACAATCGCAGAATTTTCCATCCAACGTAACATATATTTTCATCCTGCCAACCTCCTTGTCAATTTTCCCCAAAAAAATTTGCTGATGTGTGAATGCATCAGCTAATATTAGGAACAATTCTCCTTTCTGAGGTTGTGATATTCACACCATGCAAATGTATCAATGCATGTGTGGAAGGTGCTGAAACTACCAGTGCATAGTTTAACTCGCCATAAGGAAGGATTGGATGGAGCAGTGGGCTTGTTTCTAAACCAAAAGATTTATGAAGAATCACTCTGTTATCATCAGGTGCTTAATTATGGCATTTAGAGATGCTGTTGGCTGAAAGTCACCAGTTGACACCATAAACCACTACACTTTCTGCGCATGGATTGATTAATGATGGATCATTTTTTAGTTGTGATCTCTGAATTCTTTCCCTCCATATCAGGAAGTTGTGCACTCTCAAGTGTTTTTTCAGTTACACAGGCCGTGTAGACAAATATATTCACAGCTATGTCAAGAGCACAGATGAGCGCACAAGCTCAAGGTTTAAAGCTGTAGCTTGGATGAGACTGCAGTGAAAGCAACTTTACTCCCTCCCTTCCCTCCATGGTTGTGCTCCTAGCAACACCCCGTCCCACTTAGTGCAACCAATCCACATTTGTGTGTCTTTAGTGTTTATGCTAATGCATTTGCAACTACAAAAGTAGCTGCATGTCCCTTTATAAAATTAACATTACTGTTCAATGTAAACAACAAGCAAAGCTCATTTAGATATAACAAGCACAAATAACTTAGAGCATCCAATAGGAACACTGTCCCTGAACTGAGCCCTGATTGGCCAAAAAGCCTGTGTCCCTTGCCAGATTTTCCTAAGGCTTACAGATCCAGGAGGAGGTGCAGATGTCTAATGGTCTTGGATGGCTTCAGTTATAAGATGTCAATAGATAATCACATTTTCTTGGGCAAGTGACACAAAAAAAGAAACATACTGCAGCTTTAGCAACGAGTTCAGCTCAAGCGTGACTTACTCATGCATGACAGTGGATACAGGGACAGAGAGGCTGTGTTTAAGTCTTCAGTGTCAGACCTGGTACAAAATGATCCGCTTTCTGTTGCTTGGTTGGGGACCTCTGGTAAAAGGAACTTTACTGTGTGTTGTGATCTATTGGTTAATAATGGGTCTGAAACCAAATGCTGGAAATACTGGAGTTAAATTCATGGGAATTAATGCAAATGGCTTGTCCTCTCTCAACATTGAAATAAAATAGTCTGTATTCCTGAGCTCCTCAGGTGAATTAAAATCTTGGTTATTTGTTGGGGATATGATAAAATATGAAAGTTTATTATTACTTTTTATAGTTTTTATTCAAGTTACAAAGGGCCTCACAAAGACAAAGAAACGAAGAGGAAAGTCATAAATCATCAGGTTTTTAAAAGAAAAAGATACCAAAACAGTGTTGAAAATGGCAAGAACACGGAAAAGAAAACATTTTTAAAGGAAATATAAAGACAGTTCAAAGAAAATTAAAGCTTACATTTAATCATGGACGCTCAGCAGGATTTATATCTTGGGGCTTTTACCAACAATCACTTTGGCTCTTTTACTGTTCAGCCAACATTTTCCAACATAGAAAAGACCTCTACCTCTTAGAGAACGTCTTTAAAGAAATTTATAGGTAGATGCAAAGATTTCTGATATTGTTTGAATAAAGGTTATGAGGATACCTTTAAGGGAATCTGTAAAATCATGAAATCTGTTCCTAAATAAACCCATGAAATAGAGCTAAGAGCTGTGTGATCATGTTTCTTTATCTGATTGAAGCATTGAGGAACTCAGTCATTTTGGCACATGCTCACTGCTGATTTAATGGGAGCGGTAAACAGAAGTCACAATACATTTACTGTTACCATGTCCATAGCATCATACATTTACCACAATGACCACATCAACACCACAGCCAGGAAGAGCCGAAGAAGTAGCAGAGGCTGCATGCCTTCAGCCTCGAAAGAGGATGTCCCAGAAGTATCTGAAATCTACGGTGTGTGTAAATGGAAAATAAAATCCACCACACTCTTTCTGACTATTTAAAGTATATTCATATAAATGGTAAAAATGAAAGAAATAATGTCTTTTACACTAATTTGGTATTCTGTAATCTCAGTGAGCTGATTGTGAAGGCTAAGTGACGATTAGAGACATAAGGCAACACATCCATGCTAGAAAGCACAATGAAAACTGTTTTAAAAATGACAGAAGAAGCTTTATTTTCAACATGAGACTTTGCCCCTTCATTGAAAAATGTACATAAGAGAAGCATTAGGGGACACCTCTCTTACGTCTGGATGGTCACCGTGTTCAGATTTTTCTAAGAATGACAAATTTGTTTGGGGAATGCACTTAGATTTTTTTTAAGTAAAGCTGTTGTAAAATTTCATAACATAATGTCAAAGCACTGTGTTCTCAAAAGCAAACATGATCGCGGTTCAAACCTGAAACTACATTTATAGAAATCACTCTAAAGTTTAAGAAATAAAGATGGGAAAGAAAATCAGCCAAGGAAGTTAGTTTTGATTCTTCTTCTAACTCAACAAACTCCACTTTTAAAGATTAAGCATCTCTGTACAATCTGCTGATATATTTGACAGTTACAGTATATGTAAATAAAGGCTGAAATGTTCAAATGCACTGAATGCTGATAATGATTTCTTATTATGTTAAACTGCTATTATTCCAATTATACACATTTTTATTACGCTTAATAAACCCGAAAACCAAACGTATGCTGTTGGTTAAATTCCAGTGGATTAAAAGTACAACATTACCACCAGAAATAGACAGAAGCGTAGCAAAATGAAGAATATTTTGGTGCCTCAATATTTGGGGCTAGGGGCTATTTTGAAAAGCACTGTTTGAAATATGAACAGTCTCTCCAGGGAGGAAACGTCTCGAAAGAATTATCGTCTGAAGTTAACAGTCAAACAACCTCTTTTATGATGACACGCATGATTTCTGAAACAATAACACGTCTTTATTTTGAGCAACATGATTCTGTGTCTTGCTGAGTTTACTGTGACCCAAACTGACTCTGAAAATCTGAACTGGGCCAAAGAATTTTTCTGGCTAAAACAGCAAAATAAAGTAGCCTGCAGTATTTTGGAAAGGGGAGTGTTTCATGTGAGGACACAAATGTTCAGTGTTTCAAAAACAGAAAAGATTTTTATGGCAGCACTGACACCGTGAGAGTTTTTACCGGGTCTTTGGATAGGGGCGGCAAATGAATGAACCCGATACAGAAAAATCCCTCAGCTTTAACGCCGACACGTCAATTTATGACCACCATGACCTGATTCTGTAAATTTAATCATTACTTCAGCTCGCCTTTTGTTAGCAGATCAGACATGGGTCAAACTTACTGTCAAAATACTTGTCAAATATGGTTTTCTTAAACGGTTTCTGTTAAAAAATTTTGGACAGATTTAACACATTGGACCAAGTCTAGTCACACTCATACCGCTAAGTGCAAAAAATGTGCTTCTTAGAAGAAAGCTTAAAAAATATTAAATTGATATCATATTCTGCTTTCACTGAGCTAATCTTTTTACTTATATCTGACCTAATTATTGATATCAATTACTTAATTATTTAAACAATTAAAACTTCAGATTTTGAATGTCAGGTTTTTGTCATAATGCCACTGTGTTGACAGTTAAAAAAACATAAATAAAACATTCAACAATTTATTTCAGTATGCTACATGCAAACTAGTTTTTTTGTTTAGATCATAACAGCCTGAGATATATCAGTGATTAACAGCAACACTGATTTAATTGCATTATCATTTTTTGCACATTATCAAATACTCACACTTATGCCGCTAAGCACAAAGTATGTGTTTTTATGAAGAAAAAGTACTGAGAATAAATAAAAATTATTATGTATTAGTATTATTTTCAAATTTTTTAGATCTGGTTTCTAAACTAACGTCATTCCTTATCATACATATCAGATATTCATAAAAATCTTTGAAGATTTTAACCCTTTTAATGCCAAGTTTTTGTCATGATGCCATCTTGTGTTTTAAGAAGAAAAAAATATTTTCAGTACACAAAAGCAAAGTTTCTGTGTGTGATGAATCATCACGGCCTGGGATATGGCAGTTGTTAGCTCCAACATTGATTTTTAAGCATCATTATTTTGTATTTTGCCAAATGCTCATTTTTGTATGGTTAAAATGACACCATCTGGTGGAGAGTAGTAATAATGAGTAATTTCAAGGCAATAGCCCAAACTGACAACCTAATATAATATAATGCAGGCACTGTGCTTCATTGACGTGAGACCTCATACATAATTGCGCTTAATGGTACAAGTGTAATACATGTTTTTACACAGTGTAGTTTAGACTTACTTTGATGGAAGTAACAAGATCAGATAAAAATACACAATCTAGCCAAAATTTGGGCCTTATGCATGAACACAGCCAAAATAATCCAAAAATAAAGAATAAAAAGTGCGTAAAATGTGTAAAACAGGCCCGAGTTTTTATGCTATTAAAGGTTAAACAGCCCTGTTAATTAAAGCATCTCCTGTGGGACTTTGTGTGCTGAATTAGCAGATTCATTTACAAGTGGGAAGACAAAAACAAAGCAGACAGTGAAAACAAGAATTAAAAATGGTGAGGTATACTTAAAGAGACAGAATGATCTGTTTTATGACTGAATTTTTGAATTCTTCATATTTTTAAACTATTCCAGCATATTGTACAAAACTATTTTCTGTCTTTCTCTTATCAAAATTAAAAACTTACTGAGTCAGCTGATACAATATTGTCTTTGTCTACTCTCACTTGAAAATATACTCATTTAAAAGCACTCAACATATTTCCTAACCCAGTTTATAGCATCAAAATCACTGCCATATAAACTACCCTAATCTAAATATGAAAAGGAAAATATACCGTAGATTTCTCTGATGAAACATTTGATAACTAAATTTAATATACAAATGTTAAGGACTTATTTCTTCAGACCGTTTTATTTTATCCAAGCAAATGTTCATTGTCTGTTTGTTTCTTTTTCAGGGAAAAAAAAAAGTTTTAGCTCTTTGTGCATCTTTCTGCTTCAGCTCAGCAGCTTCAGGTCGGGCCTCTAACCTCAGTATAAATAAAATTTCAGAGAGCTTCACCACATGATCCTCTTGTTTAAGTTTCTCAGTCAGAGCTGTTTGACAGCTCACACTGACATTTTTACAGTGGTTGAAAGACTGAGGTTAAGTAACAGGGGATTTTGTTCAGCTGTTGTATATATCCTTCATTACAAAGTACACCATGTTTTTGATGGGACAGTCTCTCCTGCATGTCCTTGAACAGTCAGACCTAGACTGAACTCACAGAAATTCCAGCTGTTTGTCCCACAGCAGGCAGATATTTGTTCATAACTCAGCAAAGTGTTCAATCTCAAGATGTTTTTTTTTTTTTTTAATGTGAAACATTTTTAGCTTTGCTTCACTAATAGTATTTTTCCTTTTCCCACACTTATGGGTCAACATGGGGATAATTGAGTTTTGAGAAGATCTACATATACCATGATTTATTAAGAGTTGTTCTGCAAAGGTTTTGTGTATAAAATAGCTAAACTGTTATTCTGGAGATGAAGTGAGTTCTTAGGGACTACGTGTCAATTCGTGCTCTGTGTTTGAATGGATAAACTGATACTGCAGGTCAGTGATGCTTGATATTAGATTTTTGTTGATATTCTGTATGTTTTGGAAACTCATTTTAGCCGATGCTTATATCATAAAATCCTCACCTTTTCATTATGTGGAACACCAAGTCTCTCCTGGACTAGAATAGATTTCATAATGTAATTGTGTGGGTATCTGCCTTAACTTTGATTAAATAATAAGAAATGTTAGTTAGAATACAAGCTGGAACCTCAAGCTACAAAAACCAATTAACAGTCTATTTGTGTTTTGAGACACACATAAAGCAAAACAAACAACTAATAAGGAAAATAAAAATGATAGACATTGTTTTCAAATATAGACATTCAGATAAAGCAATTTCTTTTCTACAATTATGGTTTCAAAGGGGCAGAAATTTTTCAGTAAAGTTCCAGGAACTCTTGATGGGAAGTTGAGGAGGGGAATTTTTAAATATTCCAAATGTGAATTTTTTTTACATGGAAATTGTGGGGATTTATGGGAATTAACTGGAAATTGGGGATAACTTAAACAAACTGTATCCTATCCAAACATAAATAAAAACATGTTGTTTGTCATAGGCCGACACCCATGCAAAGCAATAAAATAAAAAAAAAAAACCCAAGACATTTCATCAGGTTTATTTTTGGCCCAGAATTCTGAAAAAATAAATAAATAAAAATCAGTGGCCCTAATCCTCTGCCGTCTATAAGCCTGAGAGATGGTTGTGTGTGAAAATCCCCATAGATCAGCAGTTTCTGAAAAGACTCAGACACTGAATCACATTTCTTCTCCAGCCTGATACTTGATTTGAACTTCAGCAGGTTGTTTTGACAATGTCTATGTGCCTGTCTACATGCATTGAGTTGATGCTTTGAGATTGGATAATAAGCTATTTGCATTGAAGAGCAGTTGAGTAGGTGTACCAAATGAAGTGGATTGTGATTGTGAGTTAAAACATAAATACAGCAAGTGTCTCAGATGAACTTCAGTCAAAAGAAACTTAAATACTAGATTCTGCAGACAGTGTGCTGTCGGCTGATGGAGATGCAGACAGAGGGGGATATATCCTCAGAGAATTGATGTAAGAAAAACATTTATATATGGAGAAATTTATGAGTTTGCCTGACAGTGAGAATGTGATATTAAAGTATCTCCAAAGCTTTGAGAAAGAACTGTTGTACCTTCAAGGCTAATGATTAATTTCCTGACAAACTTACAAATAACCAAGTAACGCTAATCCCTTTTTGAAAATTACTGACGTCCAATCTTCTTCTTTACATGACTTTTCTTCCCACTGCAGTCTATTTGGAAATTTCTGAAGGTGTGAACCTGAATGTGTGACCTTTACAATATGAAGCAGGCAGCCGGGAGAATAAAAGTAAGTGTCGCTAATTCAATTTCCTCTGGATGAATAAAGGTAAATGACCACAGAGGAGTGTAAATCATGATGATTTGGCTCAGTTAAAGCTCTTAAAATTGATTTCACAGGATTAACCTATTATTCGATGGTGGGGGCCCTCAGGCACAAATTATTAAGTGAGGTGTGAGCTTTCAGCCTGCCGCCAACTTTCTGTGTCACCGGGATACAAATCTGACATGTCACTTATAAAAACAAAGGCGACTCTTGTAAAATCACTGATGTAATTCACATGTTTCTTCAATGGACAGCCAGGCACACATTTATTCGATTTTGTTCTGATTCAAACATATTGTACTAACCTGAAATATACTCTACCTAAGGTATTTTGCCCCCCCCACACACACACACACAAAAAAAGCCCCATATATTTCAAAACCTAAAAACTCAGATTTGTCCAGCTTGTTTTTCTTTCCAAACTCATAAAAGCTCATATGATTTATATAAAAAAATCTAGTAAAGGAAGGCAGCATTGCAAATCAGACTTTAGGTGTATCTGGAGACTCATGATGCTGTTTCCATATGTCTCTGAAATCCTGTTATTGGAAATGTTTTGATAGTAGATCCGTGTTCACAAGAAATTACCAAACATGTTTAACAAGGATTCATAGACACGTGCTCTCTCTTACTGTAGTAAATAAATTCATAATATGTGATAAAATATTGAAGTTTTGTCTCATAAATTCATATTTGTTGATCAAAAACACAACAGTGAAATATTCTAGCACCATTTGTAGCCTATAAGATAATAAGCAGTGCTCAAACTGGATCTTAATAAACATCTGATAAAAGACTGATTCAGAGGTTTAAGTGATGTTGTTGTTAGTGGTCTGGCATTTGTTGACAGAAAAAGCTGTTGTTATTCTGAAATATATCATATGTTGTAGCGTACTTGGAGCAACGCCTTTCACGTCATATTTAAGCACTTTCATCAACAGGGATGGGAAATGAAAAAAAAAAAAAATCCAGTTGTGAATCAATAACAAATCCCTCAAGGAAATGATATCATTAATGTTTTAGCTGATCTATTCCATCCACTTTGTTTTACATGATTTGCAAATGAAGGACATCATGCTCTTATCAGGGACAGTAGGTAGAACTATTACCAAAGAATCTAAAATCATGGCAGACGGGGGGCAAAAATGGGTCTTTATTTTCAGCAAAGAGTGTTTGACATTGCTGCCACTGAAAACATTTGTAGGTCACATCTTTACCACACATAGAATCAGCAGGAATTGATAAAGCAATCATGAAAGAATCGGATTGAAAATCAATGTCAATAAAGGCATTGGTATCAATAAAATCTTATCAAATTCTATCCGTATTCATAAACCAAAAAATATTGACATGATATCAATAAATGCAGCTTTGGAAAGGTCAGGAGGTAAAACCTGAGCTGTAAAGGAAAAGTAATTTTATTTTGTGTTATGTAGGGCAGGGTGATGAACAGATTTAACATATAAATCCATTGTTTTGCAAACAGGCAGAAAATCATCCTGCTGACTTCACCCAGCCCAAATCTTCTCCCCAGATATTATCATTCAAAGCACTGCTGGTAGCATTGTCTGGAAATTATTGTCTGACACTGAGTCAGGGGAAGAGATTTGCAATTCGGTACAAATACAGAAGCAGTCAATATCTTGATCACTCTACAGGGAGACATCAGCATTTTTTTTTGTCTTTTTCTTCAGTTTTCCATACTCATTCAAAGATGGAGGAAAATGTAGAATTTCATATCCTAAACAGAGGCATATCCTGGAAGAAAAATGCTGTAAAGAGAAAGTAAATGCCACTCTTTCAAAGAAAAATCATAACTTTGTGTTTTCTTAGCGTTGTCGTGTTAGATAATAACAACACATTAATTTTCTGAAATATTTACACGTGTATGACCATTCAAGGTTGAGCAAACAAAGACAATAAGTAGGATAGAACAAAAGATATAAAAATGTTTGCCAGTATTTACAGCTGGCATTTTTCCATACATATTGGCCATGTACTACATCCCATATATTGGCTGCAATTTTGACAGAATGTACGAACGTATAACAATGTTTACCTCAAAATCACTGAATGTCCACTTAAATAAATCAAAAGAAAGATTTCATTTCATGCTTCATATCGGTTTCTTACATAAATATACTATCAGCATAACAGTAACAGGAATTCTGGCAAGGTGAAGGCTTTGTGCTCTTGACACAAATGATCTGTCCTGGTTTTGGTATCAGCAATATTGAGTTCAGCTAAATCAACAAAATCCAATAGCATGCATGCCTAGTGGATTTGGTTTGATGCAAAAAAGACCCTGATACTTTATTTTAAAGGCATATCACCCAGCCCCAAATGAAAATAAAAGATTTTAAACATTTGATTTTGAGGAGGGCTGCAAGGTGGTGCAGTGAATAGTGATGCTGCCTCACAGCAGGAGGGTTTGTGGTTCAATATCAGGCTCTTTCCCTGTGAAGTTCACATGTTCTCTCGAGCTTCCTCTCACCTGCAGAAATTTCCTCATCAGTTTAACTGATAAATCTGTGGATGTGTGAAGTATATTGCTTGTTTGTCTCTACATATCTGCTCTATGATTGACTAATGACCTGTCCAGGGTATACCCTACCTCTCTCTTAGTGACTGGGTTTGAATAGTAGATTGATTGGATGGTTTTTAAGGTACAAAATTTGTCAAAATTTGTCTTTTATTGAGACTTTTTGTTTCCAGATATTTAAAAACAGCACAGTCTCTGTTACTTGGTCAGTCTCTTGGCTGAAAAAATAAGTTAAATAAAATAAATTAAAAATAATAATAATAATAATAATAGTAATAATAATAATAATAATAATATTTGAAGCTACCCTCAGATTAACAAGTGCCAGTGGTTAACAGAGGTGTTTGGATTAATTTTGGATTCATGAGAAACATTTTACATGTAGCGATAGCTCAAGCTGATCACTGTCTTTTTAGTATCAATTCCTTTTGTTATATCCTTCTTCCAGTATTTAACAACATTTATGATACAACACATTTTTTTCATATCATGCAGCTTTATATACAGATAAACATGAAGTCCAAAGAGAGTACTTCTTACTGTTCGTTTTAATTGTTACGTAACCTTATCAAAGCTGCACAAAACTCACTGTATATCTGGAATAATTTGTATTTTTTCAAACTGTGGTGTATTTTTCTGAAAGTAAAGTTTTGTTTAGTCCTGATCAATTATAATTAGAAGTAACATTGAATCAATTTGTCATGTAATATCATAAGACAAAAAAGTACAGCAAGTAAAAAACGATAGAGGGCACTGTCTGAATTGTATGATTATTTAGTTATATTATCAATATAGTCATGCAAGCTTGACAATGTAGTTTTTGTAAACTTTGATTATTAAAACTGCTTCTACACAATTTGTTGTTCATATCACTTAGTTTCACTCACCTTGGTGCTGAAACAGATATGGATATTGACATAAATGGGGATACTGTGACAAGTTGACTTTTCTGCAGCTGTTCAATTGTAAATCATGAGCCTTCAGAAAAAAGATGCATCATGGGAAACCTGGATAGTTGTGTTTTTGATGTACACAAGGAAAATTATCAGGTTTCTCTCCATATTCAGGATATATGACAATTACAGGGATACTGCCCATAACTTAAGTTGAGGTAGGTGAGTCTTTGAAAACAGATTGTAAAGTTTTTAATGTGTCATATTTAGGTCTTAAATATAGGTTTCATGACAGGGTACTGGAATGTACAGTTTGTTATGCTGAAGTGTGTAAATTTACTGTTTTCTCAAATTTTGCTGGATTTAAGAGTAAAAGTATCGTCTATATTGGATTGCAGGACTTTAACTTTTATCTCGACTAAAGTAGGTCTTACAACAATGCATCCAAAACAAGATATGTCTTGGTTATAATCATTTTGATTTTAGATTATAGAGTATCTATAATTTGCCTGTGATGAGCTCAGCAGCATGATCCAGTTTGATCCTGTGTGTAACTGTTGATCCTCCCTGACGCCTCTGTGACACCATGGAGGATCGTTTAGGAAGGATAGATTAGAAAACTGAAGGTTGTCTCTGCACCACATCTTTCCTCTCAATGATTCTCATGTTCCTTTTAAACCAAAAGCAAAAAAAAAAAGTTTGTAATTCAAGAAGCAGAGTGCTCATTGTTGAGACAAGTACATATTTGCTTGTCCCGAAACTCCACAGCTGTGTTTAGCTAACCTCAGAAAGTGAGTCTTTTAAAGACACCACATGAGATGTGCCTGCTATTTTATACACTGAGCATGCCTGGCTGAGGCTTTGTAGGACACTTTTTTAAGCTTTACTGTCTGACTCTTCTTTCTGGAGGAGAGCCAGGGTGGTTTTTGTGAAAAGACACCACCAAAACATCCCCTTCTGCTTTTTTTGGTATGTTGAACTTTGCCAAACTCGACTTCATACTGGAAGTCTTGGCATGATGCAAAAAGAGCAACACCTTTGGATTTTTTTGTTTGTTGATCAGATGGCTTTTTTTTAACTGTTGATATTGTTGTATACATACTGACATTTCAAGATACACTGATATATTTTTGAATGAGATACAAAGTAAGACATTATCATTTATATCAATCTGAGTCACTGTTACAAAATAAGATATAAAACACGAATAATGCCTGATGGTTTATTGACAAAGAGAAAATTACTTTGAATGTTTCAGACAAAGGGAAAAGCTTCTTTTTGATTATTTTATAATTGTTTAGGAACATTTAAATCATTAGTTAATGTCAAAATACTCACATGTTCCACTTTATATCCTATTTCAACTTCTTATGAACACAAATAGATACCCAGCCAATCACACTGCAGCAACTTTATGCATTTAGGCATGCAGACATGGTTAGGATAACCTGCTGATGTTCAAAAGGAGCATCAGAATGGGGAAAAAGATGAGAGATGAGCGTTGTTGTTGCCAGATGTGCTGGTCTGGCTATTTTAGAAACTGGGGATTGGTTCAATATTGTATCAGCAGATACTTGCTTAAAAGGTGGTTATTGGCATTGGCAGATCTGAACATTTATGCTGATAGTTACAGATGATATTGGTCATACAAATTTGCTCTATATATCCTTAATTTTGGCTGAAGTGTTTGCAGAATGTACATTTAACCTTGATGGTTTACCTCGTCATTGCTGAATGTCCACTATCATAGATCAAAAGTATCATTTACTTATGAATAAAATGTTTTTCTCTCCTCACATCTGTTTCTGCCACAAATGGACTGACAGAATAAAATAAATTGGTGAGTTTTAGTTAAGTAGAGGCTGTATGCTCTTGACAAAAGATATCAGGAATGGTTTCGGGGATAATGAGTTCCGAAATATCTACATATCGGTTATTTGCAAAAATCCAGTTATGTGCATCACTATTAAAAACTGCTGATCTGCTGGGGTTATCACACACAATCATCTCTCGTGTTTACAGCGAATGGCCCAGAAAAGAAAAAAAATATTTAGTGATGGTAGTATTGTCCTGTTGAAGCCAAAGGTCTGGTCAGATTTCTGCTGTGAGGTTCAAATGTTAGGGTCAGGATTTGAAGTAAACAACGTGAAAGCATGGATCCATCCTGCCATGTATTAACAGTTCAGGCTGTTAGTGGTGTTATTCCATGGAGGATATTTTCTTGGCACACTTAAGGCCTCTTATTACCAATAACCATTCTTTAATGTAGCATATCCTGAGTTTTGTTACTGACCATGTCCATCCCTTTATGACCACAGTGTAGTAGTGGGGTAACTCGCCATGTCACAATGCTCAGATCATCGCAAGACTGTTTTTTTGAATATCACAATGACTTCACTGTACCCCAGTGGCCTCAATAGTCACCAGATTTCAATCCAATAAAGCACCTTTGAAATGTGGTCGAAAGGAAGATTTTAATCTGGGGTTGGGAAGCCAACAAATCTGAATCAACTGAGTTAAATGATGTAAACATGGATTAAAATCTGAGGAATTTTTCTATGCCATGGACAATAAACAAAGACAAAGTCA
This sequence comes from Cetoscarus ocellatus, assembly GCA_037902135.1. Lineage (NCBI taxonomy): Eukaryota > Metazoa > Chordata > Actinopteri > Labriformes > Labridae > Cetoscarus > Cetoscarus ocellatus. The sequence continues at coordinate 536,551 of JBAMNC010000319.1, read as the reverse complement.
TCTAAAGCACCCAATATCGGACGATATATCTATAGTGATTACAGGCAAACCAGATTTGTCTTAAACACTGTTAAATATCTTTGCATCATTAATAATTAACAATGCCTCAAACACTTTTGTTGATGCATTAATTAATGTATGAAGTTAAACATATGACATGTGTTTTAATGACATATTACCTATATCTATGCATTCATTCTTTAATAAAATTTAAAGAATGAATGACATTAGCAGTCCCTATACCAAAATCAGCATTGCAGATTATCTTTTTGGTATTGTCACAACCACTTTTTTTTTATCTTTATAAAACTATTTATGTTGTGCATTATCATTCAGATAAAACTATGGAGATATAAATTTTGGTGCAAGTTTTCTTGCTCTATAGTTCCCCCCCTTATAGATTTAAGCTCTCAAATCCAACAGGTACTAAGCTGCAATTTTCATATTTGAAATATACCAAACCACTTCTTCTACACATGTATCATTATTCCTGTTGAACTTGTCGACACAGAGTTGCATCGCAGCCTCTCTAATTAAGATTCAACCACAGTTCCCATGACTGCTCTGCTACATGACTTTAGTGGGGGGAACTCCAGCGATTTACGGGAAGAATCGTAAAACTGTAACCCAGACTATACCAGGAAACTACAGGCATGAACCTACACTTAGTGAATCCTTTGTCAGCTAATATAACTACTGAAGTGACTTACTCATCATCATAGCTGAGCCTTGTAAAATATCCATCCATGTTAAATACCATTAAACCTTTCCCGTGACTAATTACACATTACAAGGATCCTGTTGTAAATTAGATCATCAATACCTGGCATAGAGCAGAGGAAATCAAGTCTGCTCCTATAAAAACCCAAAAGACTATTTCACTGAAGAGCCTCTGTGTGTGACAGAGGTGAGAGGGTTTATACATAAAGTAGGACTGGACATATTAAGTTTTCAAATATCTTGATGTATTTTCAGATGAGGTAACAAAAAAATCATATTAACACAGTTATTGTCTTTTGATTTAAAGAGAATATATGTATGTATATATAAATAAATGAGTTTAGGATCGAAGCTGTCACGGCCAAACATGTGGGGCTGCTGTCTGGCTTTGGATTCTCCATTTCTCAAAAGCAGCTTAAGTTTACATCCACTGACAAAAGTTTAAATCCACTGACAACTACAGCAGAACTTGCACCTTCATACATCTATCTTTACTGTTTAAGACAGAACAGCACTTTAGGATGTTTATACACCATAGTGGTGGAAAATACCTCTCCTTACACCACCACCACCACAATGAAGGTTTAGAAATATTGACAGCTTTGTGCATTTTCAGTGTTTTTAGAGCAATAACTCTGCTGTTTGATGATGGAAAAGAGAATCTTCGTAACCAAATTAGAGATGGGGCTTATAAAACAGCTTTAGCTTGTTAACATTATTAAATTGTAGGGACTGGAATTGATAAGATTTATTGATACCAATGCAGTTACTGATTCTGCATATCAATCCGGTTCTTTATGGATTCCCTTATCTATTCTTGTGGATTTTCTGCGTGAAAAAGCAGGTCTAAAAGTTATCTTGGTTAAATCACCGAAGACATGACTGTCCTGATAATCACAGCTATTCTGCAAAGAGAAATGTTTCAGCTTTTGCACAGACACAAGGCATTTCCATTAGATCATTTTACCATAAATCTCTCCGAAGGCCACAACAGTGGGCGGCATGTAGGTGCAAATTAATCTTGCAATCAAGTTTGTGATGGCCTTTTTCTTTTAGCCTCTCTCTGGGTTTTCCCTCTGAGATGATTCTGTTCAGATGTAAATTAGGGCTTGTCCATTCAGGTATTATTGCATCTAACTGCAAAACAGCTTTCTTTTATCCAAGAAAAGAAAAACCTAAACAGATTAAAAACTTTAACAAATCAAAAGTGCCAACAGAGACCAGAAGCTTTTCATAGCCTACAGCAGGGGGAAGCATTTCTTGCCCTTCAAGGGGCAGTTCCGGGAAAAGCTATCAAGGTTTAAAGAAACCATATTGAATAATATTTTTCAATGATCATAAATTGCAAGTAACTCGCTCACATTCTCCAGATTTTTATTGGCTGATGTGTCCTCGTATTTTTCCAGCATATTCGTGTAATTTTTGGTTAAAAAATGGGTGAACATTTTTTACATCTGCCAAGCATTAAAATAACGTGGATTCAAGCAATTCAAAACAAATGTCATTTGAGATTACTGAAATTTTCCAACCTCAATATATTGAATAATTAACTATGTATTTGTGCAATTTAGATTGTAGCAATCTTTGATAATAAGGATCAGTAAATTGCCCAATGTTGGCTTTCTGAAACTTCTACTTTGTTGCCAATGTACTAAACAGGAATTGATTGCATTTGATTTTGTTTGAATCACAGTGAAAAAAAATTGGTATAGTGACAATCATTGCATAATACCACAGTTTCTGCAGAGAAAAACACTGAGATATTATCCTATAGCCAAAGCTAATATATGTTAAATTATGATTTTTGGTCCATATTTCCTAGCTCTATTAGCCCCTCCACTTTTCAGCTACTCTGTCCTGTATCACCAGGACTGTGGAGAGATGTGCTCCATTACTCCTCCTCTGTGGACAGGCATCTGGAGCGGGTTCCAGGCAATCAGCTGCTACACAACGCCTGGCTGTTTGCTGCAGGGGTGGCCGTAATGCCTGCAGTAATGTTACAGCAGCTCAAAGGAAACTAAATATACAGTCACCGCAGCAGCATCGCTCTCAGAACTGTATGATTGAAGCCCGCTGACAAGGGGGTTGGACACTTTGTTTGTTTAGTTTTTTACTTCATGTGGGACCTCCTTGGCTGGTACCCTCGCTCCATTTGTTGTTGATGATTGAACACAGCCTTACAGATGCCTGGAAATGAGGGGAAAATGTGCATCTTGGTGTGACACATATGAGGTTTTATTTTTCAGCTCTTCAAACAGCATGGCGAGTTGTCACAGCAGTTGAGTCATGGTGTAGTTTTGCAATATAGCAACAGATCAATCCAGAGGGAGTTCAGATTGAACTAGGTCACAACAGTGGTGGAATAAACAATGCTGCACTTTTACTCAGTGCTGAACTATAAAGGGAAGTTAAACATTTTCAGACATGCAACACTGTCAGTGAGTGCAGGGGAGAACGTCAAATATTGATGTGGGTGGCAAGCAGATTAAACAAGTGAATCTTTTCACCTCAGATAGATGACACCAGAATTACAAGTCAATCAATGTCAGTCAAATATTATTGCCAAGCTAAAACATAGCCATTAGACACTATTTATGACTTAATACTAAGACTGGCTGTAGCTCCAGTTTGTTGGCCTTCTCTCCTTGCTCTAATATTCAGATGTAAACAAGCACACTGAATGATTAGCATCTTGTAGGGCAGCAGCTTTTGACAGTATTTAATCCAGAAAATGGGCCGATGGGCTGCATGTCCTTGTGTATAGATCTTGCAATATTGTCTGTGATGGCCTTTTTCTATACCTGAAGTGGGGGGCCTGCTGAAGTGAACACAGTTGCTCGGGGCTGAGAACTTCACTAGGCACTTGGGTGGGAGGGCCAACGAATGGGCTCATGGATGTACCGTGGATGAGGGGCGAGCCAGCTGCGTTGCCCACAGCCCAGTCTTTGTTTAATTTACCATCAGCGATTATGAGCCCCAAGTGCTTCCACACAGCACTCCTCAGATGTTTTTATACTGACTTGAGGTGCGTTCTCAGTGAATGCGACTTTGCGACCAAGATTGCGTCGCAAACCCAAGTCCTGCCACCTGTCCAAAGCTCATTTTGTCGCTGTCGCCGTTGCTCAGTGACATCACACCCGCTCAAATTTCACCCCGCGATCATATCATATATCATATAATAGGACGTATTAGCTGACATTATTCCAACTGTATCCTTTTCACTCAACTACCAACCACAAAACACTGTAGCTGGCCCTTCAGCAGCATCTTCTCTGAGTTTTCTGTGGTCCGTCTAGGCAGAACTAATGTACCCACCAACTAATGTTCCCTCCATGGACATAGATTGTCACTCTGTGGACTGGAAAGAAACAGTCTGTCACGAGTGTCAATCACGCACCCACACAACACTGATTGGCTCTCACGGCGCGACATTGGCTGAAAAGTTCAAATATTTCAACTTTGCCGATGGAGCACAGCGACCTGCTCTGCGTCCAAAGCGACCCCAGAGTTCTCATCTGCAGCAACGGGGCGCCACCCTCATGTCTTCAAAGATGCAACCAAGTCGCCCAGAACGCATCCGTCGCATCGCGCGAGATCTGGTCGCGTGATGCGACCGATGGCTGATTGTGGCTGTACATTGACTCTGCATGGAGGGTGGTCGCCGAGGTTGCCAAAGTCGCATTCGGTGTGATCGCACCTTTGGCGTGTCTTTGCATGTCCTCTGTTTTCTTGAGGTGTACTTCCTGTTGTCAAGGCCAAGAGAGCAATGGATGGTTGGGTTGCATTGGGAAGCCCCATTTTGGATCAGGCGGTTCACTTCTCTAGTTACCCTAATGTGCAGCTGAACTGTATACTCCCAATTTAAATGTATATTATTTATATTTTTACCCCTATGCTCTACCTCTCATATTCAAGTAGACTTGTATTATCTTTCATCATTGTTTAAAAACAAGCCAAAAACAACTTGTCAGCCACCACTGGCTATCATGTTGAGGGATTGTTTTTGCTCCCTGCTGAGCCACGCCCACTGAAAAAAGCCAAACTACAAGAACCATTTAAAATATGTAGTTCTCCAAACAGTTCAAATACAACTTGTAGCTCCTTTCCTGTGTGTCTATCTCTGCTCTTCCTTACTAATTTTTAACTGTACCCACTGTTCTGTCTCTATTAAATCATAAAAAGTCCCTCACCCCCAAAAAACAAACAAAAAGAGTCACACAGAGGAAACTTTTAAAACTAAATTAGTTGCCAGAGAGCAGCCTTTATTTGTTTTATTTTATTTATTTAAATTGGGTCCCCATTAGTTGTCGCCGTGGTTACCACTTTTCTTCCTGGGGTCCATAGAGAAAAACAGCACATAACAAAGATAGTGTGGACAAAAGTAAGGTAATGTCTTTTATGGTCCAAAGGAAATTATGTGAAGTGTGTTAACTTGCTTAAAATGATGTCAGCTGACTCAGTCTCTGCTGGACTAAAAGCTTAAAAATAAAAATTCATAGCAGTGTGGAGTAAGACAGAAGTGAACCTAAACTCAATGGCTTGCTGTTCATCTATGCCTTGAGCTTGTAGCTCAGGGCTCCATTAGATGCTGAAAGACCGACTTAAATTGTCAGCACTTGATCGTTATCAAGAGCAATACAGGTGCTGAGTTTTGATATGTATATATAAGAAGAGTGCAGTGGGAGAAGAAACATAAATAGAGATAGGTTTATTTGTACGTTCAATAAAAGTCAATTCAGTAAAAATTTAAACATCTATGTTGTGACTCTTGGAATGGGCACAAACGAGAGGTTTCAAAACATTGTAGTAAACTACCACTATTCTGTTTGTGCAAACTAACTTTCGTGTTTGTTTTTTTACAGAGCTTCAACCACGCTGTTACAAAAGCTGTTGCGTGATATGTTGCAGAAAGTGTGTTGTGTTATCATTTGTCTTTTTAGATGACTCATTTGGGTTTGGTTTGTGTCTCCCACAGTGAATGAACAATGACTGACCGAGAATGGAACAAATGACTGAAGATTACAGATCCTGGGGATTAAAAGTGAAGATGCCAGCTGCTGAAAACCAGCCTGGTCTGATTACGATGGTTAACTGAAAGATGCTGTTAATGTTGTTACCACCAATGGGTCCCTAAAGTTGCCCCAGAAAAATTGTTATATCAAGAATCCTGCTAAGAAGGATCGATTGCTGGTTGTAAGGAGGAGTGGCCCAGGATGTGGCCCCCTGACCTCGGGCCTCCAGACGTCCAGCTCACTCTTCCTGGTTTTGGGAGTGTGTTTGAGGATGCTGAGGACCTTCAGGGGCCTCTGTCTTCTGGTGGTTTCTGTCAGTCCTTGCACTCGGGGGGTCTTGGAGTGTGTTGTCTCCCAAGGACCTCTATGTCCTTGTCCTCCCTGGGCAGGGACCTCACCTCCCTGCTCAGCTGTAAGACTGCAGGACCTCATATAGACAAGACTATGGAGGAGATTACTACTACAGCAGAGAAAGATCCCAAAAGCAACAGCCAGAGACTCAGCTGTTACCCTCAGCCATCCCTCCCTCTGTCCTACTCACTTACAAGCTGTGCCACATCTCCTCCCTTTTGCTCTCCACCATCCTCTCTCTCCTCTTCTTCCTCCTCTTCCTCTTTGTTTTTCCCCTCTTCATTGCCTCTCTCTGATGCACATGGTGGCAATAAGACTCCTCATCAACAACAAAACATACAGGAAGAGTATCACACCATCAAACAAGAGCCTGTAGATGATTTCTCTCCATGTAAGAGGGAACCATTTCAAATGACCAACCAGCAGGGGGAGCTGTTCCAGTCAGGCCAGTCCCTTCAAGGCCACGATGGACAGAACAGCACCCCGCTGCATTACCTGAGGCTAACTGGACCGGTAAGACAGGAAGCCCCAGCTGATCCGCAGGAGCAGCCGTGTCACTGGATCGACTGTAGTGCCTCTTACAGCAGCCAGGAGGAGCTGGTGAGGCACATTGAGAAGGTGCACATTGACCAGCGAAAAGGAGAAGAGTTCTCTTGTTTCTGGGCCGGCTGTGTGCGACGCCACAAACCGTTCAATGCCCGCTACAAGCTGCTTATCCATATGAGGGTTCATTCTGGGGAGAAACCCAACAAGTGCATGGTGAGTCTGTGTGAAATACATATTTTATTATAACACAACCAAAAAAAGAAAAATAACTTCACAAATGAACTTCAAAAGAACAAGGTATGGGTATACTGCACATAATTTTAAAGCCTCAAAAAAACAAACTTGATTGTTCTGCCTCTTTCACTCAACTGGCTCACTAACCTTACCTGGTATGAAACTCCATTTGGAGAGTGCTAGTACAAGGATAAGGCTATGTTCACAGATAGGTAATTTTGACAACGCCGCCTCTGCTGTGCATTTTAGGTCATTTTAAACACATTTTTTGAAAACTCCTGCTCAGGTGAAGATTTGTAAGAACTCTGTTTAGGGTATCCCTGTTTGGGCAGGTAAAACAGCATTTTTGGCTCAAAACATCACACTCTGCTCCACTCTTTCCTCAGAGGGTCATGCTCTTCAATACTATCACTGTTACTATACTGTTATTTACATGTGTTGCAGCAGATGTCACTAAGTTTTTTCCACTGTAAGTGTGTTAGACTGGACTATTTACATGCCAAAACATACTTTCAGTCACTCCCTCACTATGATGCAGCTTCAAAGATACTACGATGATAGGAACGTGGCAGATGTTTCAGATAAGACTCTGCGTTATATTTTAACAAATGCTGACACCAACATGAGTTCCCACAAAACTTTTTCATAACAGGATTAGATCAAGATCAATGGATTTTTTCTCAAATTGAAATATACTCAATACTCGCTAACACCATTTAACATGGCCACAAGTTGACCCATTACACCAGTCAGACTTGTAATTGGAGTAAATATGAAACGTTGAAACGTTGCATATCATGGACATGAATAAAGGTAATAAACAGTGTTTAACACTTAGTAAATATATTTTGGCATTTTTAAAGAATTCACGCATGTGGATGGGATTATTTTTGAAAGCTGAGGAGGAAAACCCCTGTTTTTAGTAATACCCACTTGGACCAGGGACAGGGACCAAAAAAAATTCCAGTTGAGAGACGATAACATCTCCCTCAAGGAATTAATATCATTTGTCATTTTGCTTAACAATTCCCATATCAGTTCCTTCCACCTTGTTCTGCACGCCTGCCAAGTCAAAGACGGCTTGCTCTTGTTAGAGGCAGTCGGCAGAAATGATAACAAAAATGTAATCATGGCAGACAGGGAAGAGAATTGGTCAAAACTGGGGCTTAATTTTCAACAAAATGTCACTGAATGTGAAGAATGTGTCGAGGATGAAAACACCAGTAGCTTTCAGAAGCATATATTTATGCAGCATGGCATTCATTATTATACCATGTGTTTGATATTGTTGTCTGTGAAAGCCTATGTTGCAATTTTTGCCTACACAGAAAATCTACCATGATCAATAAGGGAATTGTGATAGTTTTAGACTGATAAGCAAAATTGATGCTGTAAACAACGGTAGGTTGTAAAGAGATCTCTGTGAATGCTGCTGTAATGGAAATTTTTTAAAGCTCAGCAATATTTCTACATTTAAAATACAGAGACAGTGAGACTTGAAAGTTTTCCTCAATGGAAAACACATTTTTGTTTGAGCTGAGAATTGAATTCACCAACTGGTGCAGCTCATGCACCGTATTACTGAGCAGCAGCACCTGCCTACCATATCACCTGTTTGGCCCGAAATAAATCTGATGTTATTTATATATAATACATATAGTTCAGAAAGGTTTAAAATATCTAATAGGGGAAAATGAGTCTATGTGAGAAGAGTTGAGCTGGTACCAAACAGTGGAAATGCACCATTAGTCTGAAATGTCTCTTTCAGTTTGGATTTCTGAGGAGGTTTCTAAACTGGAGCAGATTAAAATGTCTCGATCTTCAACCAGTCAGGACATTATATGACACAGTAGAGGACTGTTAGGCTATTAAATTTTCCAATATCAAATTCAACCCATATCAAATCTCAGTTGTTCACAAGATTTGCTTTGTGAAGTGCCAATTTTACAATAAATTACTGTAACAAGAAAATTTTATATTCCCTAGACATTTGTGGTTGTCGCCAAAATTGAGGAATTTTGGGAAATTGTATGATCATTTTATTTTAAATTCCCCCTCTATAAATGTGAAATTATTCCTCAAGGGACACAGATGTATTTTTTTCTATTAGTTTGGCATTTTTATAGCTCCACAGGTACTGCTGCATTTAGTCAGTTGAAACATCTCTCATCCCCTCTGATTTTAAGATGCTTCCAGAGTGACCCAAGGAGTGTCAACCAAGTCTGAGAGGCAGTAATCTTACAGCCTCTCTCTTAGACAGAACAGCTGAAGATCAAGAGTCTGTCAAAGAGATGGTTTTCTTTGCGTCATGATAGGTTTCCTTCCTCTTGCATGAGGGAAGCGGCAGTGTTGAACGGAAGATGTGTCTGCAGCACTGAGCATTTGAAGAAACCTGCAGATGAACTTGTTCGAACAAAAGCAGTTTCATTCAGAAGACCTACATGAAAACTGAGTTTTGTGATGTAACTAATCAATTGCTGATGCGAGTAACTTTAGGACAACAGTAATTTTAAAACTCCAGCCGCCATGGAAACATGCATGGCATTAGCTCTTGTTAAATGAATGGAAAAATACAAAGGAATGAAAATGAAAGTGATCAGCATGTAGTAGTTTCTTTTGAGAAGCCTTCACGAGTAGTCAAACAGAAGCAAACCCACCACCTACATTTAAGGTAATTTAGTCACCTGAAAAAGTACCACCTTGACAAACAAATATTCAGGGATGGAGAGTATCTAATTACATTTATTTAAATTAATGTAATTTAATAACTTTTTGTTTGCCTGTATTTTTGAGTAGTTTTTTTTCTTTAAAGCCAATACTTTTAATTTTATTTGAGTAATTTCTGTGGCATGTATTTTACTAAGAAATATTTGTCAAAGCATCTGAGTACTGAGTGAAAAAAGATAAAGAAAACATTTACTAAACTAATCAAATGTATTCATCAGCTTTTGTTGTCACAATACCAACATTTTGACTTTAATACTGATACCAAGTTTAGTACCTAATACTTACAAGATACTTGAAGCTGAAGTGATGCTGGTCCAATACTTGATACCTAATGGACCAGAATCAGGATGTTGTCAAGGATTAGCCATATTTTTTAATCAGTGGTGTATAATATGAACTATTTTTTTTTTTTTTTTTTTAAAAGAGATGCTGTATGATAAAGTTTTAGTGAATTAATATTTACCAGAGCAAATGGCTAGATTATTTTATATATATGTTCTTTATTATATCTGTATTATATATTCAAATGGTCTATGTGGGGTAGTGACTAAATCAATGTGCTTATGCTATGACACACAAAGTTTACAAAGTGTATTTTAACTGATATCTTAAAATCTACATCTTATATACAGAATATATGGGTCACTTGCTGTTATTTACTTAATTTTATACTGAAACTGAACTTGATTGTTTCATCACATTTTTGCCATTCTTTTTGAATGGTACAGAAATAGTGTGGGCAAAGTATTCAATACATTGTGTACATTTTGAATAAAGTACTTCATTCCTTTACAGGAGTGCTACTTTAACTTGTACTTGAGTAAAATAATGTTAAAATAACTGTAGTTGTTGTTGAGTAAAATTTTCTTGTGCTTATTCCAGCCCTGTAAATATTACTGTAAAGCCCCTCTGAAGGGTTTGTAGAGCGTTACCCCCCTGGTGGACAAAGCAGTATCTCTTATCTTTTGTGTTTTTAACGAAAAATCGCACACAATTGATATCACACTTTGTGGAACATCACTGTTAAAGATGTAAACAAAGGCTATCTCTATAACTGTGTCTGTAATTCAGCAGTGGTAATACCCATCCAAATCATAATTTAGAAATGTTCAGTACCGTTTCAAGTGGTCATTTTGGTACCCTTTGTATTGAAAAAAAAATCTCCTTTAGACCAGTGTTTCTTAACTGTTCTGACTTCTGGACCCACCATCAGTGCTCAATGTAGAGCTGTGACCCAAATAAAGGAAAATTTTCAACTTCTCAAATTTATTTGATCTAAAGTTGCTGCACTTAAAACTTTAGATAGCACAGAATATCACTGGATGCCAACACAAAAAGGGATTAGAGAGAAACCAAAATGACCTGCATGTGGCGACACTAGAGAGGGAAATATACCCTTTAACATTCAATTAGCTGCATTTTAATTGAAACCTAGAAGTGCATCTTAGAGACGCAAGGTTTTAAGACTGCAGATGTAATTTTAGTTCAGTCAACTCACGTTTAAATTTGTTTATTGTAGCTGCAAATACATATTATAGGTTTGGCGCCCAGGCTCCGGTTTCATCACTCCCTGCAGAAAGGTTTACATGAAGGCATGACGGAGTGATGAGCAAAACATACAGAACACCCCCGGAGCCTGCAGGTGGATGCTGGGGTGGCGGTGGGGGTGAAGAACATGCAGCAAAGACTGTGTAAGGCAGCAGAGTCGTTGCAGGGCAGAGGGAGAGATGGGAAAACTCCCAGTTTAAATATACCGCCAAATTGAGAGGTGAAGAGTGTGATTGGAGGATGGTTGAGAGGAGTGAGACATGTGACATATGAGGATGTTCGAGAGGAGTGAGACATGTGACATATGCATATCTGAGCAGCTCGAGTTGTCTGCCTGAACTAGCTTGCAGGCGTCGCTCCATTTGTGATAACCCTGCATCAGCGGATACATACTAAATAGCTCTGTATATATAATAATGAATTGGTCGCACTAAACAAGCCATTGGTCATCAGGCTGTCACAACTTACAAAAGACTTCAGTAACTTGAGCCTTTTTTAGCAGACTCAACAGAGCTTTCATGCACAGAAATTAAATTAAAAAGTCCAGCTACTGAGATGTTGTTTCAAAAAGACTTAAAATGTGTAACTTTAGCTGAGTGCCAACTTATTACATTTATAGTTATATGTAACACACACTGCATTGTTAAAATGTGTGTCAATTAGCATTACAGGGAGTGTGAATAGATAGCACTCCACTGCATAAAAAATCTCAAAAAAAAAGCACAGGATATTTTTCCAAACATTGTTTTGCCCAGGGAAAGGCTGGCAACCCTCTGAAAAAGGGTCCGCGACCTACTTTTGGGTCACGACCCAACAGTTGAGAATCACTGCTTTAGATGCTTATGTTTCATAGAAGGCAGCGTTTTCTTTACATGTGCCATAGCAATTTGCCCTTTGAAAACTTCAGTTTGGGAAAGATAGAATATAAACCTAGAGTAACAAACCACATCAAAAGAAGCACATTAATTGAAAAATAGACCAAGAAAATTATAAAACCAGACTTGTTTTTGTTTAAGGAAAAAGGGCAAAGCGACTTTTTTCTATAACTGTTTGAATACATCCATCCCATGACAGTTCACTATTTTTTCCCATATTCTGGTCTCTGACAGTGAGTAACTCTTCCTGTCGCTCCTTTGGGATTCTGCCGCTGTCAGCAACTGGAGACCCCGAATAATAATTCAGAAATTTGCACTCAAGGACAAGCTTCCTATTTAAGTGAATTAGTTCATTTAAATGATCTAATCTGCTGCCAGCCTGTAAATATATTACTGTGGAGAGCTGCCTGCAAACAGACTAATAAAATAAAATCAACATCTACACAAAAACACAGTCATTAGACACACTTGCACTACGTGAGTCACGTCATTTAATTTTACATAAAGCGCTCAGGCCAAAACATGTAAATGAAGTCACTCTGGTGCTGCAATGGAAAATGAATTTCTCCTGAATGTAGTCAGTGTTTGTTAATGAATCCAGCTGTATTTACCAGCTCATAATGTCCAGCCTCAGATCAGACAGGTGTTATTCAGGCTGTAAACACAAGCTCCTAAAGCATTTTCAAATCCCAGAGGTCGAGTAATCAGTCTTAATTTATGACTCTGAAATGACACACAGATACATTTAAATTATGCATTTCTGGGTGATGTTTATTTTCCTTTCTGTCAACAAAAGTCATTAAAAATCCAAAATCCAAAAACGTCATATTCCCCTCAATATTTTCTTCATTACTCCTGTCTCAGTTTTGCTACTGAAGATGTACATTTCTAATTGTGTGTCACAAAGTCATGTCTATAAAAGGTCTAGTACTCAGCTAAACAGATGGCACTGTTGTTTTTACAACCAGGGGAGAAGAGCACTGTTGTTTGGAGTGTTTTAAGCTGCAGATTTTTTGGGTGTATCAGTAACACTTTCAGCAGCATTACAAAATCAAGATTTTAACTTGATGTCATGAATATTGGGATTACGGCTGTCAAATTGGATGACCTATTCATGATAAATGATTGTCTAAAATGATAGTATATAGTTATTGTCATGCAGAGTCCAAAATTAGCACTTAACAAGCATCAAATGCAGATTGATTTTCTGTTTCGCAAATTCCCCCCAAGCGTTATTATGGCTCATAGAGGGTAAATGTTTGCACCTGGATAGTTCTGTATAAAAGGTGCTGAGTTTAAAGCATGTAATGTTAAACCATTGTCTTCTTCCTGCTCCTCTGCTGTTTGCCTGCCAGAGAGTTACTAAGTGGTCTTGACACTCCAACACAAAACTGATGCACTCACACAATCTTTTAATGTACTGGTTTGATGAAAGATCTGATCTGTGAATCACTAAACCATGAAATCAACTGCATTCACTAAAACAAATGCATGAGAGGACATAAAACAATTTATTTTGGCCAATTAAATTTTTTATTTAACCACCAGTTTGGCTGGTGAGCCCTGAAGCTAGTTTCAGACCTGTTTGCATGCTTATGTTGGTGTAGTTGTTCAACCAAAATGATAAAGTCCCAGATCCTCAGTGGAGTTATCTCCTGCTTGTGAGAACAAACATATCACTACTTTACCGTTCCCTCCTTCTGTTTTCATTCACTCTTCAGTCCACTGTGGGGGTTTTTGTGTGTTGAAATTAGTGTTTTGTTTTGTTTTTTTATTAAACCATAAGGTCCTTATTTTCTTTCGAAATTAAAGGTTTTTTTTTTAAGTAAAACTCCTTTAACTTGCAAATAAGATTCAGTTAAATGGGCTTGGCTAGTTTTAAGTAAAAATTATATGTGGTTACCAGCACATAGGGGAAGATTAAAAGGAGTTTGATGGTCAAGGTAATCATTTTGAACTCTTTTCATCATTAGTGGAAATGCAAAGATTCAACACTGCTGCCGTTGCGAAGAGCTTAACAGAGATTAGAGACTTTAAGGGCCACATAAATATATTTTAATGTTTAAATATATTAAAAAGGTAACAGGTGAAATCTGTTGGAATTGTAGGTCTATTGAGCCTAAAATGTATTTTTAATTAGATGCCATCAGATGGCAAATGGCAAAATAAGCTCAAAATGCAGCAACAACTCACTTTAAGAAGCTCACTTTTATCATGTATGACTTATTAAACAAATTAGATGGTTAGATCACTGTTTATTAACTAGTCCAGCATCAGGACCCACCACTGTCTAAATGAGAAAAAGCAAAACAAGTTTCCAATTTTAACTTAAATATACTTAAAAGATGAATTCAGTTAAAAATGCCTCTCCGGCTCAAAATGATAAAACGCCAAGAGCTCACTGAAAATGAAAGAGTCCACATTAAGGAACTTCGTGATACTGGATGGTTTTCTGTTTTTTTCTTTATGACAGGTAGTCTAATACATTTATTAAGCACTGTATATTAAAAAAAACTGTTAAACTGACCAAAATTATATTGATGGCTGTATGTACACTAAGGGCTTCCATACTTCATGGACTTTTTGCAGTTTTTTCTTTCTTTTTACCAGACACACACTTGTGACTCAATGAAAATGGTCTCACAATCCACTTTTGGGTCACAACCCACCAGTTGAGAACCATTAAAATATCCATGTGCATTAGAATGATCTCCAATATAATTCAGATTTCACATAGACATCATTACAACTTAATTATCTGTAGGTTACCGATAAGCCCAAATTTTCCAAAGTACAATTAACTCCATTCAAGGTCATGCAGCCACTTCATGTGGGCCCGGGAAGGCTACCAATAGGGCCACTTGAATTTTACCCTAGTTGCCCATAGGTCAAACTATTATACATTTTAGAATACTTGAAACTGAACCATCATAATAACGCATTTTTCAACTTTAGGAGCCGATATAGAACTTTAAAACAAGGTAATATATCAATTTACATGTACTTATGCACTAATTCATTTTTACAAGCTAAAAAAGAGCTCAAGCCAGATTTCAGCTCTTTTTATTGAAAACAAGAGGCAGAGTTTTACTTGTTATTAAAGTACATTTACTGACATTTCTGTTTTCCTGTGTAAAATGCATTCATAGCATTTATAGGAGTTTACAGAAACCATAACAGCCAATTAAATCTTTATTTTCTTAGAAATATGTATTTCATGGGCTTTCATTACTAGTTTTGTCACAATTTGTTTGTGTACTTATACATAAAGAAATACTATTTAATATTTGAAACTGACTCACAGGCCACATTAAGGGAGTGGGGGGGCACATGTCGACAAAAATCCTATTTATGCAGTGAACATAAATGTGGAATAGCCTGGATTTGTTTAAGTAAAAATCTAAACTAGGTGTGTTGACAGCAGAATCTTCTCATTGGCCATTCACATTTCCATTATTTTATGTATAACCCCCTTAGGTCCAGGGACCCCCGCCTCTCTTTTGTTTTAGATCCAACCTTTTATTTGGTTCATCATTTATTATTTTTGATAGAGTCATTAGGTGGCTGTTGGAATCTATAATCCCACCACCATGTTTCAGAAACCCCGGGGGCCAGTTATTGCTCTGACCCTGTTCATGACGTGCAGTGTTAGGGTAGTTTCCCAACTTGCGACCCCATCATCCGTTCTTTGTTTCTGTGGAAATGTAGCTCTCCAATAAAGACAGACCAACAGCTATTAAAAAATCAGCGACTGAAATTGGAAAAACGTCAGTTGACACTAATGACTTACTTAAATGGGATAATAAACCTTAATCTCTTTTAATCTCTAAAGGAAACATTACTCTTTGGACTCACTCCGTGCTGTTCACGCTGTCATGGCAAAGAAAACAAAACACATAAAACTGTAACAGCTTAAATAAAGCTGTGCTCAAATGCTTCCTCTGTCAAAGACTTCAGAAATCTGTTTCTGTTTAGGGGCTGTATTTATTGGTGAGGCTAGGGTTACATTTGTTTGATTTTTCTATAATAGTTTAGCTACAGTAGTCATGGGGTAAAATGACAAGACTAAAGGGCAATAAGCTTTTCTCCCTTTAACTGTTGTTTGTCCTCACTGCAGAGTTCACACAAAGCTGCAAAACGTTAAACCTGACATGCTAAATGATACGTCTTCGGTTTCCCACAACACTGAGAGTCTAAATCTATCATCTATGCGTGCCAACACCCAAGGATGTGTTATTTATTTGAGTTTAAGAAGCGGAATATTTCAGTCACTGCTTTTAATTTTTGGTTGATTGTTTTGTACTTACTTTAGGCAACTTAAAACCTTGGATTAATTAGTCAGAATGATGTAGTGTGTTCTTTTTATGGATGAGCTTTCTAAACTAAATGAGGTGAATGACATTTACTGACTCATTAGCACAGCCTAATAAAACCCTGAGATGGTTCCATAGTTTACTTCAGATTAGTTTGGATCAAAAACTTTCATTCTCATGTTTCTCATTTGAAGATTTGCAAAACATCCCCTTTAGAACTAAATGAGTGCTTCATTTAAATCTAAATATGGGGACATTTATGTTGTTTAAATGCCACTTTATCCTTTGAAAAACACCATCCCTTCATCTTTGGATCTTAATGACTCTTTGTGTCAGATGATTACTCTGGCTTTCCTCTAAATGATTGATGGATAAATTGGATAATCCATGCTTTGATCCTCAGAACATTTTATATACATAATTAAATCAACAAAATGTAAATTTAAAAAGTTTTGATGTTTAAAAATGTTATAGTTTTCCCTGTGATTGTCTAACTATTATTCCATTAATAGATAAAACTCTTCACAGCACATCTGTGATATCTGAGAGTGAAAGTGACAAAGTTTCTGTGAACTCCTCTGGTGCACAGCCTGCAGTGTTTCCTGTTCACTCTGATATTTGCTTCGGGTTTGGCTCGAATTCAACGAAAACACTTTTACCGGCACCTACCGCAGACCTGTGCATGTAAAAGAGTGTGTGTGTGTTTTTGATCCAGTTTTCTTATTGGAAAATAAAAGCTAATACCTGAAGTTTATGCTTCATTAACTGAAAAATATATGTGCTTAAATATGATTTATTACCTCTTAAGCAATTATTTCTGTTGGATCAGTTTCTTCATCAGTTATATGTACAAACCCTAATTTCAGTAAACATGGAACATTGCCTAAAACATGAACAAAAACAGAATATGATGATTTGCAAATCCTCAAGATATTAAATGTTCAAACTTTATGTTTTTTGCGAATATTCACATATATTGATGCCTGCAACATATTCCAATCACTTCTTCTTTGTGTCAGATCACCTTGTCTGATCTTTGAGGTAATAAAATTAAGAAATCAAAAGCTAACAGAATAAGATTAAAGAGGGGAGCAAGCTGTGAGAAATTTGCTGTGTAAATGATGTTTTTTGCACAAAGAGATGAGCAAAAACCACAGTACTGGGTTACTACCAGTAATTTAAAGTCAGAATGATATTTGGTTACGATCATGTTTTTGTTGCATAAAAAAATATTTTTTTTGTTGATTAAGTACCACCTGAGGCAAACTCTCACACAAATTATTTTTATATGGATGAACATGTGTTAAAAAAACAACAACACACTTTTGTAGCAATGTTGTGCATTGTCACATGAGCTAGCGACATGTACTGGACATTTCAGATTGAGGATTCATTTGATATCCTTGGTTGTTTTCTACCTTTAAAGCTGAGGCCCCTACTGCCTTAAAATGCACAATTTTTTACGATGAACATATGATCCTCTGTATTGTGTACTGTAAAAAATGTATTTAATAGTATTAATAATTAACTTTAATCAGTCTTATTTATAAGTATTTAGGAAAATTAGCCTATTGAAGATCATGTCAGAAATTGTTGCAGTGTTTTGTAAATGTAAAGTTATATATATATATAATGTCTGTTTTTCATTAATGCCAGAGGAGCATTTTATTTTAAAATCTGAACAACAAAAAACATTTAGACTGAGAAAGAGGTGCTTTAGTTCTTTTCTTGAGTTGGATTTAGTATGTCACAGTATGTCTGACAGTTTATACGACCTCATGAGGATTTAGCAAAAAACATTTTAAATGCCTAGAATACCCAGAAAAGTACTCATATAAAGTAAATACAATTTTTATTGAGTAATTGTGTCTGAAATATTATATAAAATATAACACAAAATATATCAATCAATCAATCAATCATTCATAACAAGTGTTATCTCAAGGCACTTTATAATATAGCAGGCTGAAGCCATACTACTCATTATATAGATACAAATATATACATACACATAAAAATGGGGCTAAAGGAATGGCCAAATGTTTGCATTTGGAGAAATAGAAACTTTGTCGGTCCACAGCAGCAGACCATCCACACCAACGATCCCAGGCTGTCTACAAGATAAGAACCAGGGATGAGTACAAAAGCAAGTAAAAAGGGGCAAAGAGATATAGAGGGAGAGACAGAGAGAGAGTGTTAGAGAGACGGAAAGGGATAGAGAGGGAGGAGCTAAGCGTACCAAATCGCCCTGCAGTCTAAGCCTATTGCAGCTTAACTATGAGCTATGAGCTGGTCCAGGCCTGAGCGAGCCCTAACTGAAATCTTTATTAAAAAGGGAATGTTTCAAAGAGGTACGCCAACTTTTTTTATCGTGTCATGCTTTGCCTCAGTTCTGAGTCCATGACAAGCTGATAGACATCATTCTTTTGTCTGTGTGTCCAATAACAAGAAAGAGACCAAAGAGGCCAAAGCTGGCCCACCGCTAGTTATCTTAGCTCAAACACTGGGAGTCAACGGTTATAGCCAGCCTGCCTCTGCCCACAGTCATCAGATAAACTCTTCAGCAATTCTAAACGGTCCTGTGTGCTTGATGTGACTTGTTTTTTACCGCGTTATGTTACCTTACCTTCGACTATCATAGTGTTATCTTCTTCTATTCGTAAACAGAGGTTTTGTTTTATTGAGCTACTTCATCGGTGGTTTGTGCTAGAGATGTGATGTTCGTGAACAAGTCAAGTCTTTTAAACAGCTCTTTTAAGTAAACAATGAGAACCAGTTGGCAGTTGTGAGTGAGCCATTCGTAGTGAGCCATTCTTAAATGGAAATTGCCTACAAATTAACAAACAAGAGAAGTTTACCCATTGAGGTGGCAAACTGGGCGTTAACTTTGAGAGGCGCAGACGGAAGTGTAATTGCACAGTTCATATATTTTTTCTGTGACATATTTTACTGCTCTGGACGTACATACCTGCTGGATTAAGGTAAAGCTGGCTCTCTGTTTCTCATTTTCCTTTTTTGATTTGGCTGAGACAAGTGCTGGAAAAGATAGGCAAGCCTCATATTCTCAAGTAATTAGGAGATGGGTTTGAGACGTGCAACTCACTGTAGCAGTCAAGCACTGACTTGATAACATGCTCACTGAAATGAAGTGCTTGCTGCCATCACACAAGGAAAATACATGAAGTTAAATGGCCCTTCGGTCACTGTCACATATTGTCAATGACCTAAATGAAACTGAACTGGTTGTTTTGCCTGGGCCGTGGGCCTAGTCACTCCCACTCCCACTCCCCTCTTGCTGGCTTGTCCAAGTAAAGATGTAGCCCTCCCAGCCAAATGCCAGCTGAGTTTCAGTCAGTTACCTGCCAACTTCCAGCCATTGGGAGTCTTCTTCTGTCATGGACCAGCTGAGACTCTGCCAAGGACATTGGGAAAAGCTGAAGTGGCTCCATCGGCTCCAGCGTTTCATGCCAAGGCTCTCTTGCATATGTTCACACTATAGGGGGCAGTGCGACCATAATTGATCTGGAAGTCCACCAAGATGAAAACAGGAGAAGAAGCAGCATGGCAACCATTTGTTTGTGTGCCTTGCAGACATAACTTGAGGCTACCATGGATGTTTTTATTATTTTTGTGAGGCCAATAACAACCCTCTAACTCCTCGCACATATGTGCTCTGATCCATGCCCTGATCCCTGGTGTGAAAGCATCCTTAAGCTGCTGTTGACTTCAGCCAAGTATGGAGGAGATGCTCATCAGCTGGAGTTTTGAAGTCTTAAATCCAGACTTTCATTTGCCAAGGTTAAGCAGATGTATCTAATACCATTGTCAGTTTCAGATTAAAATCAATTAATCAGAATTAGACTGCTTGGAAAAAGGTAAATGATATCAAAGAATAAATAAATCCGATGGCAGTGTATCAATAAGCGGTGTAATGCTCAGTTGGGCCAACTCCGCCAAGAGAGCTCAAAAGTGTTTAATTGTCCTAAAACAGAGGTCTGAAGCTCAAATTGACTGGGGTCACTTTGAGGTCTGTCGTCTTGAAGGAGTGCCACACCAATTTTCATTATCTACTTGATGATAAATTAAAATGATCTACTGCACACTATTTACAGAAGCACAGTTTTTGTGGGCTTATTTTAATTTTTTAATACGCATATACATATTACTACATACAGAGATGTATCCATACAGGCAGAGACAAAGGGACTAAAAACAAAAATTGTGTTGCCTTGAGGCAACGAATGAAAATAAAAAAAGTAGTCAAACAATCAAATATACTTCTTTACATATTCATGCACATGGTCATTTCAATGTAAAAATGTAAAATAGTGATATTTATCTTACCTACTAGTGGCGATCTGTCCCATGTGGTGCTGCTTCCTGAAGGGGATCTTGCATTATGAACAAAAGTGCAGTGCAGGCTTTCAAATTTGCCGGGGCAGTGACAAGCTCGCTGTGCTCCTTCTCCATTTCAGTCATGCTGGCTCTGAGCGAAAACGCATTTAGCCAGTCGTACTACATTGTGCTTTATGTCCCTCTTGGCTTTTCATAGTTTTTATACGCTGCAGGAACATGGAAGCCTCTATTGGACTATTCCGTTCTATGTAAATAAAGATAAGAAATTCTTTGCTCAGGAGGACAAGTCAGATTGTTGACAGAGGCTATTTGACACAACTGAGGACATATTTATGAATACTGTAGACATTGTTTTTAGCTCATAAATGACCTAAAATGCAACTAGTTGTCCCTTTTTTGT
This sequence comes from Cetoscarus ocellatus, assembly GCA_037902135.1. Taxonomy (NCBI): domain Eukaryota; kingdom Metazoa; phylum Chordata; class Actinopteri; order Labriformes; family Labridae; genus Cetoscarus; species Cetoscarus ocellatus. Next base: position 515,469 of record JBAMNC010000319.1, on the reverse strand, counting down.
TGTCTGAACTTTGGTGAAAGATGTTCTGGCACTTGCCTGAAACATTAACAAAGCACCATCAGTAACCTACACAACAAAAAAAATGAGACTGTTGTGGAATATCAAAAAAACTGCAGTACCTTAAATTTCCATTCGAGGCAGGCTACAGAAACCAAAGAATCTTCATTAGACCACATATAATAATTTTTCCTTTTTCATAGCAGGAGGAAAATCCTGGGTACAGAACATGGTTTTGGTCCTTTTAGTTTGTTTAGTTAAAAAAAAAATGTAGGAAGGAAATATTTATCAAAACAGATTTGTCTAAATAAATTGATTATGACAAGAGGTGGGGCTGATCTGACTGATAGGCAAACAGTTGCAGCCCTTTGCTGAAAAGGCTGGTTTCACTTTTCGTAAATCACGCAACTGACCGATGCCTGCTGACTTTGTTTGTGCTGTTATCAATAACAAATCATCTAAAACAGTCACGTATGACAGCATGCTTAGCAATCACAGCCCACTACAGCCATAAAGCCTGCCAACAGGTTGCATTGGTAATTGCCAAACCCACCCGAGCTTGCACTCTTTCCCCCTCATAATGTTAGACCTATCAGCGTGCCAGAAGTATATCAAGCCAAACGGTGTTCCTATTTAGCTTGACCAAGAACACCTGGTGCTTGAAGCATGCCTAAATAACAAGCAGAAAAAAAGATTAAAAAAGCTATCAGACAAGTCTCAATGATAGCAATATTTCTGTCCATATGGCTGATTTTCACTAAGAAAGCCATATTTAGGGGCACATGGGGACAGATAAAGCATGCTGTGAACACAACACTGACATATCATCACTTTTTAAGTTGAGATTGTGAGCGTGTAAACAACCAGTTGTTTATTTACTCTCCAGGAGTTATGGAACAACAAGATCATTCATTTTGCGTAGTACCCACTTTTAACTCAGTAATGATCTCTACCATCTGGTGAAAAATCTGAAACATCTGCCTCTGTAGCTTCCTGCTGCTCCATTGTGTTCACCACTTACCAAAATAGAAAAATTGTGGGGCAGAAAAACAAAACAATGAGCTGAAAACCCGAAAACATTTCATGGGGTTGTAGTATTTAAGGGTTAATTTCAAACTTTATAGAACACTTTAAGCTCTGGGCTTGACCCTTTAATTAAACGTTTTTATTTTCCCATCAGTTCGAGGGCTGCTCCAAGGCTTTCTCACGTCTGGAGAACCTGAAGATTCACTTGAGGAGCCACACAGGAGAGAAACCATACATCTGCCAGCATCCTGGCTGTCTGAAAGCCTTCAGCAACTCCAGCGACCGAGCGAAACACCAGCGCACACATCTGGACACGGTCAGTGCAAAGCCACACACAGACATCCTCACCACACTAGTCCTATTGGACATTACATTTACATCCACACTGGCCTTTTGTCTCTTTCTATTTCATTTTAGCTAATTAAATGAAAGATCATAGGTTAAAAACTATAGTTTATTCCAAATATAAAAATGAATTCATATCAAAGTTGTTTGAAAGAGCAGCATTCGTAATATACCACAAAGAAGTCTTGTCTATGTATTTGCTCTTGTTATACAGGCAGCAGAGTTTCAAAAAGGCCACCCTAATGATAAAACTGATTTGAAACATCTCATGGGATACAGAAATAATGGCCAGTAATAAAAAAAAAATAAACAAGAATTTTATTCAATATATGATGAGAGCCAAGGCTGTTAAAATTGTGGCCTTTTTAATTGTTGCTTGTTGTCGTATGGTTTCCCTGATCAAAACATACCGGATTTATATCAATGTAGCACCATTTTTTAACAGCTTTCTTCCTCATAAGGTCATAATTCTGAATTAAAGAAAAAAACAACAGAACACTGAACATTCAAGGAAACTTGTTTAGTACTTGTTTGATTGTATAGGTTCCTGAATTAAAGAGAACAAGTGACCAGCATAGGTGGGCAGTATACTTGCAGGCTGTGGTTCTGTACCTCACAACTATCACTCTAGTCTGGGGTATTTAAAGAGCTGAACACGTGCAGTAAAACTGCATATTGTGGACTTTGCTCAAGACAATGAAAACTATAAGCCATGAACACTGTTAAAACTTTTTTTTCTTTTAACAGACCCCCAAAAACAAATTGTTATTATATACTGGTGCCAATTATAATCTGGCCTCACTGTATTTTGAAAGTTAAGGTTTGATATATGAAATAAAACATTAAAGTAAATGTGATAGATTGATTTTTACGCACTTGTAATCTCTGTATAGAAACACCTTCAATCAACTACATTTAATTTTGGCTGATATTTTTATTGACGTATAAAACATGTCAAAGAGGATGTAGACTTTTTTTCACCAAAGCTATCATGGCTGAATGATTTAGGAATACTGAATTGTGATTTTTTTTATCCTGTGATTTCTGTGCTATTTGATTTAGTGAATTAGTATTAACCGGTTTGATGTGCATTTTTTTTTTTTGTATTTTCTACCCCAAACAAACATATTTTAATTGTTCAGTGCATAATGTCATTTTTTATTTCTTTGCTCTTATATATGTTGTACAGCTCAAATTTATCAGCATATCAGCAATGCAAGCCATAGAAGTATGCTGAAATTTACACAACAGCCACAATCTATATGTAGCCCCAAAGCATAATAGCTTCTGCTACAATGTGACTGTCGCAGGACAGTCGAGCAGACAGTATCGTTCAGTATTTACTTGGAAGGTAAAACTTAGAAAGTTTTCTGCTTCCAAATATGTCTCAGAGGATGGACTGTTTTTGAAAGGAATTTTCTTGCATATATCACTGAAGCTTCATTTGATTTTCTGACAAACCTGGTCATGGATTGAAGCATAAAGTAAGGATATTGACTTTTGCCCTCTGCCACATGAACAATCAAACCTGTTTTAATGGCCTACTGACGTGTAGTAATTTTTTCAGACAGATCACCCCAAATAATAAATCTTGCATTTCAACCCTCAGGCTTAGGCACGTGTTTTTATAGAGACAAATATAAATCCAATATTTTGGCTTGTAGGAAGGCATTTATGCAATTGGAGCTGCTGTTTTTGTTTTCAGGGAAACACTTATTTTTCTTGTCAAAGACTGCTAAAAGGTCTTGGACAGTAATTTGAGAGTATATGAGAAAAGTAATAGACCTCAAAACCTTAATATGAGCAAAAGATAAATCTTGGTTTTGTTGAAGTGGAAATAAGTGATTTGAACAGAACCTTTTAGTTTAACCATCTATTTTTTGCCTGTGGCTCCATAGACCACTTTTAGTATAATTCAGCCAAATCCTCAGTCAAACTGTTGGGGATTAAGTTCCAATATGAGTCGTTAGATTTTTACAAGAAAATAAGTTAGAAATACAATACCAGTTCTGTTTAGTTGATTTTAAACCTTTTTAAAAGGAGTCTGAAAATGTCATGAGGCATGCAGTGCCGGAGGATGCAATAGGCACAGGCTATGTAAAGAGATTTAAGATGCGTACATTAAATTTATATTTCACATGGAACAAGGATAAGACAATACTGTTTATACTGATATAGTTTATATTTGTTGATTTAAACACAGAAATACACAGTAAGAAAAATTTGCTTAAAAACATATTGTACCTTAACTTGGGTTCATATATTAGTTTTTGATGAATGCAAGAGTATGTAATGATAAAAAAACCCTCCAGTTTCCATATACTGAGAACCCCTGATCCAGTTGTATTCTCAGTTTGTCTAAGACACTCTGTTAGGGCTCTAGTCTCTCAAAGGCTCCCCTCCCCCATGTGGGCCCACTCACTTTGATTGGTTGACTGATTGCCTGATCTGTGGTAATTTGTTAGTTTAGTGTTGCTCAGCACCATGTTGTCAACTCTGCATTCATTCCAACATGTCTGCTCTGCAGCAGGCTTTCCACTCTCAGCCAATGGGTTTGAAGTTTTGAAGAAACAATGGTAGGACATCACTCTGGTAGGTCTATTCAAGGTTGGTGGTGGGGAGGTGGTGAGCAGTTTCTGGTAGCTTCTGACTTGGTAAGCAGGGGGAGAGGGAGAAGTCATGATGCTGCAGATGTTTGACTTGTGTATAGAAGTACTCTATCATGCTGGGTGACATGTTAAACGCACTAGGTGGCATATAACATTTTAAAAAAGGATAATATGAGCTCCTGAGGTAAGAACCACTAACTGCTAATGCTTATTGAAGTAATTAACCTGTTTGAAAAGTCAAATCTACCAGAGAATAACACTGATTTATTTTATTGTTTGCAGAAGTTTATGATTTATGTAAAATTCAAATTGTATTATTTGACCTGAGTCATGTGGGGGCCTCAGCCTCTAAGCTACCATAGAGACACATGTTGTAGTGTAGGCGTGGCAACACCATGTAGACAAACACACAACACAGTGCATTTTTGCAAATCAGGTGTTTGAAATGAAAAGAAACTTCACCAGCTAATTTAAAGAGCCAGTTAATGATCATTATAAATTGGAGTAAGGAGTATGAATTTGCTTCTCAAATTTAGTGGAATAAAAGTCAAACATTTCCACAAAAATGATACAAAAGTCAATTACAGATTCTGAAAAATTGTATTTAAGTAAACTTAATTCATTACTGTGATTAGTGTAGACTGACAGCATCGCACTGTTAATCCGTAAGAGGAATACGAGTTGATGGAGTAGTAAGGATGAATTGTGTGGTCTGATTAATGAATAAAATGTGTGTTTTCTTGTGGGAGTGTGACAGATTTTAGTGATGAGGATCCTTGTAAAGTATAAAAGTGAACACATGGAAGCAGCTCATTCTGGATAAACAGGAAAATAAAAAGAAGTAAATTACTGTAGTCTGAAAATTTGATTGAATGAATGTGTTAATCAAGATTCTGATTTTGCGGGGTGCTGGTTTGGTGGATTGATAAGCAACCAGGCACGACCCACATACATCCTTCTGCCGGCCCGAGTTCAAATCCAGCCTATGGCCAGTTTGCCGAGTGTCTTCCTCTACTCTCTCACCCTTTCATAGCCTATATACTGTCACTCTCTCTCTTATCAATAAAGGCACAAAATGCGCCCCCCCCCCCCCCAAAAAAAAAAAAGATTCTGATTTTGTTTATTTTTCTTTATTATTTTGATCTATATTGTGTATTTGATATGAAATGCCAGTAATTTATTTGATAATTTAGTAAAAATCTGAGTTTGATAATTAATATGAATATCATTGTACAGGTTTATTTTAATGAAGAAAGCATACTGATTGATAAACCACTGGTATGGAGAAGGGATGGGAGTAAATAAGTCAGCACTTCTAACAACTCTTTTTTAATTGTGTAACCCCAAGCATGAACTGTTTAGCATTTTATGCCATTCTTTTCTTTTGTTATGACTTTCATTAATTATGTCTATTGGTAGTTGTATGATCTTTCTATTAGGTTTTTTCTTTTTTGCATGTTCAGAATAAATATATAAATTTATTGATTTTAAATAACATTATATTTAAGAGTATAAAATATTTTGACATCAGAATGTTCCCCAATTTACCTACTTTTAAATCCCATCTAAAGACTTACTTTTACTGGTTGGATTTTAATTTGGCATGAGAGATATGTGGTCTGTTTTTATGTTTGTCTTATTTCTCTTAAGTGTGACTTTATTTTTATTCTAACTTTTTATTTTATTATTTTTTTTAATTTTTGTGTTTTATGAGGTTTTTTTAAGTACTCTATTATTTGGTTGGATTTCTTAGTTTTTTATTGTGATATTTTCATTTTATTCTGTTCTCTGCTTGTCCTGCAGAGTTCTTTTTGGCAATTTTTAAGGATCAAAATCAACAAATTATCCAGTGAAGGGGAACTGAAACTTCTGTTCATGTTGCTGTTAACTCAAACAGTATGAATATCAATCTGTTTGTCTTTGAGAGCACAAACCTCTGAATAAGCATTTGGACAATGTCTTGTCTTGCTATGTTAAGAAATCCTTGCAAAAAATCCTGCATCTGCCTCCATATTTTAATCACCACCAAAATCTAATCACTTCATCTTTTTGCCATGACCAACATTTCCTGGAATTTTCATCAAAATCTGTTCATAATTTTTTGAGTTATCCTGTTAACAAACTATCAGTCTCCATCAACATATCCTTCTTGGTGGAGGTAACTTTATTACATTAAAGTCCATAATTCTGAAAATTTGACTTTTTTGTCATTTCTTTGTTGAGAAGAGTAGCAACATGCATATGAAGTACTTTCACTGATCTAAAAAATACTAGGATATGATTTATGTTCCACATCTTGCAGTCGTAGTAGCACAGTGCAAGTGCTTTTTCAATCATAAAGATGTTTACACAGCCTCTATTATGACAAAATGACAGATAGTCATCTCTTCCACACATCAAGGAAGCCAGATGTGTTTTTTGTCTATAAACATGATTAGGATATAAAACTCTTCTGTCCTGCTCGCTTCCAAAACAAGGATCTCCTAATGATGATTAATAATTGTTGCGTAAGGCGTGGGAATACACAATGCACTTAACACACATAAAATGACTTTAATTTAAAGCGCCGCTGCTTCTCTGTTCCCTGACATTTGCTCAGAGCTTTCTGTAGGATTGTGAAACTGCATACCTGCTGTGGATTTATTCTACAAAACCACAGTTATTTTTACTCCTGCTGACAAGCGATGAGGGCTTAGCACTAATCCAGCAAATCAGATCTCTTATTACACGGGTGAGATGGAGCTTTAGGATGCACTGCAGTGTTATTACAACGAGAGGAGAGAGCTATTTTCTCCTTTTTGTGGCTTCACACAGGCTAATAGCGGCTCTGAAATTGCGTCACAGATCAGGAATCAGACACTTTTGGCGCCATCACAGAGGCCCAGTGGGGAACTGAATGTAAATAATAGCTGAATATAGCATCACAAGCAGCCAGGGAAAGACTGGTGTCGATTTAGGCTGTTTAGGTTTGACCAAATAACTTGTATTGAATTACAAATGTTATGGGTAATATGTTATGAGGGATTTGTTTCCCAAATGTTGTAACTCTAATTCAGAAATGTCCAAACTATAATTTGCTTCTTGCATCACTTTATAATGTGACATGTTTTGGGGTCTTTCGACAACTTTAAACATACACTGCACAACAATTCTTGCATAATCAGTTTACCGTTGATGGTGCATGTTTCCTGCTTAACAATGAATAAGCAAATGGTTAAAACAAATCAGCAGATGAATGTTGAAATCACATGAAACTAAAGAGGGCAGCAAATTCAGATTTCTATCTTGACTTAGGTGGATTTGTCACGTTTGTTAGTCAAAGTTTTTCACTTGTAACATCTTGAGTTGCAACATTAAACAGGAAGGCTTTGTTTAAACCCTGTCGACTTATGACTTACAATATTTGTATAATTTTGACATACACTCACAGCTGCTGACTGACATGCCATTAATCATTAATTCATGTCTTAATTCTTAGCAGCTGACACAACTGCTGTGTATGTAATCATTTTGAGATTTGCATGAGCACATAAGGACAGTGGAGTACAAAGATTCATTCAGACTTCTCTCCCCTGGAGCAGAGTACCTCCAAGGGAATATTGTCTAATGAGAGGATATTGCCAGAGGCAGTATTAGTAATATAGAGGCCACAGGCAAAGACCAATATGAGGCCCTTTCCCGTGTCTTTGGTGGGCTTATTATTGTTTAATTAATCGGAGAACATTTTTATGCTTTTGAGAGACTTTTAGGTACAGAAACTTTAGATTTTAAGTGTTTTTTTGTAACCAAAAGAGAGAGAGAACATTGTCTAAAATGCACAAATAAGTTAGCAATGTTTGATAATGTTTGGTCACTTGGGTGAAATTGGTTGGGAGCATGGGCCTCCCTCCCTCATTTACCAGTTTTCCAAACACTGCCAACCTTTTTGTGCATTTAGACAGTCTGCAAGAATTAGCCTACAATAGTTTTAACCAAAAGAGGGAAAAACACTGCACACTGGTTGACAGCATTGGAAACAAAGAAAAATGCTTTAGAAATACAATCTCATTACTATAAAAGTAACTAAAAGTGTTCACAATCCCCCTGAAAATTTCTACATTGCACTCCATGCTGGTGTTAACCATGCAGAGCAGATGGGCCTACCAGATACCATGCCTGTCATGAGGCAGATTCATCATTCAAATATCAAGCTGGAACGCTTCAGCTTGGTATAAAAAGGCACTTATAAATCAGTGTCATATGAGGAGAAAGAGGCAGAAGCTATGGGTGTGAAGACAGTAAGAAGCTACAGATGCTAGGTCTAAAAAAATAACAGCTTCTGAGGAGATTGATGTGGATGCTGCTGTTGCTGCTGTTTTTCTGACCTTGACAACATTTCTACTTTTTTCAGAGGAAGAGCACACAACGACAATGAAAGCATTTTACAATGAAAACGTAATCAATATTGTATTCTCCTCTCTCCTTTTCACCAGATTTTTAATGCTTTCCATTTGCGGTATCTGTTCATCTTGTGTTGACTCAGCGTAGTTTTGGATACTTTACGTACTTTTCCATTGTAGTATGGAATTCATCAGTTCCCCTTAAAGGTAGACGGGACCTTCATAGTGTGGCAGCACAAAACTGTGGTGGCATCCTCACAACAATCAAGGAGGACACAGATGAGCCGTGAGCCCTTGTGTGGCTTTTTGTCACAGTTAGGAGATGAATTTTGTTCCAGAGATGGTCCTAACTTCAAAACATCATGGTATTTAAGCAGAGTTTGATAAGTCATACAGCATTACTGAGCCGACAACAGGGGGAGTTTCATTTTTGCATAAATACCCCTGGATCATGGTGATACTCTGACCATTCAAAGGTCAGCAGCATCTCCACGTCATTTTTAGTTTTGGCAGGAGGTGATCTGAAAAACTGTGCCAGGTCATAGGTGCAACCCGTGAAAACCAAAACCACAGAGTAAAGTCGAGTTGAGCAGATACCACCTAGTTGAAAATCCTCATTTGATTCACCCATAGGCTTGTGTTATGTACTCCTCAGGGCCAGCTTACTGGATCATCTGGCTGGTTCCTGATAATATGACTTTTAGAAAGGTAGCCCAAACACCTTCTCAGTATTTTTTAAAAGAGTCTGACCTCTCCAAACACTTCTGGGCTGTCACTTAGATAGACTTGTAAAATTGGTCTCATTTGTCCCATTGATATGTTCACCTTTGCTCAGTGTGTCAGGATCTGCCTATTTTTACCCCAATGTTCAAACATTGCGAACCTATTTGTGCAATTTAGACAGTAAAATAATTTTAGACAAGAATTTTGCATTTGATCCTCACCCACTGTAAAATGATTTTATTGTGAGGCCTGTTGGAGCATGAAGCCCCAGACAATTGCCTGCTACTGCCTCTGCCTGTGGATTTTTCCCAGATTTTTTTAGGACCCTTGATTAAGCTGAAAACTGAAATAAATTAATTTCTGTAACTTATAAATAAACATGCATGTATATAAGACGACAGACATGCACAGAACCAAGTGTACCAGCTATTTACACAAATTCTCTTTGTCTCTGACATCAAAAGTGTCCAAGACAAGATTTCACAACCGCTGCTGCAATATTTGTTAAATCTATTTACTGACTTATAATATCCTCACTGCCTGTCAACAGCTTTTCTGATACTGGATATATATATTTTTTTTTTCAGAAATATTGAAATGCATTTTTAATGAAACATTTCTCTTTGTACATTTTTATGAAGCATCATGCATATTTGTTAAAAACAGACTGTATTTCTCTGATTTTTAACAGCTCCTGGACACTTCTTAACCTTATACTGTACATGTTCTACATTGCTGCCCCACTATTTTTTTTGTTTATTTCTTTCAGGATCGAATACATAGCCTAGTACATCAGATGTGTTTTCATGAGACCTTAATTAATCAAAAGTTAAAACAATGAGCTAAAGAAGGATAAATCAGCTAAGAGTCAAGTTTTTAGAATTGGATCATTTATCATTTAATGAATAACTTTCATTACAAGGAGTATGAATTATAAACAACACCACCTCAGTAGATTTAAGAGCAGAAACATGTTTGTTTTAATCACACAAACCATTTCTCTGTCAAGAGAAGTCCCAGAAGCATTTTGCAAATTTCCTGGTGTTGATTCTCTTTAAAGTTAACTGCAACATTACTTTATGCAGCGGTGGGTCTTTGAAGCAAAAATGTTGTCACTAGCCTAATTTATGTATCAATATGTATTTGTTGCTGTGAAAGGAACACAAAAATGATTATACATAGAAAAGTATGTTCTATGAATGAGTGTCCTGCTTTGTACTGACTGCGTGATTCCCTGATCTTAACTTTATATTTTGAATAAACATATTTTACCACTGATTTGGAGGATGAACCGAACTGTCCCTCTAAACTTCCCTCCCTCTCTTTCTCCCTCTCTTCAAGCCTGCAGATGAAAAAGGTAAATATACTCCACTTTTAGCTCAGGAGTAGATTACATAAAATGTTGACATAATGTACATGTGCTTCCTTTCTCTGTTAGCACAGATGTCACGTTAAGTGAACTATGTTTACAGCATTTATCCTAAATGTTTGCATGAATAATACACAGCACTACTGTGTGCAGCATCATGCATGTAAACCCTCTGGATGTGGCTCAACTTAAGTTGTACTTTTATTTGTAAACACACATTTTGAGCTTGACATCACATCCAGTGTGATAGAATAAACCACAAGGTATTCTGGGGTGAATGTTTTGACCTGAACTTGTGTGAGTACGCAGAAGAGCATAGTCTGTATAAAAAGATGGTCAACATGACAGTTCAACAAAAGTGAAGCCAAAATATTTACAGCTGCTGTGCTGACTGTCTGTAGTACAGGTCATACAACCCCCAAGCCTCCTTTATGTTAAAGTTTAAACAATTAAATCATACACAATATTTTTTCCTGTCCCTTTATGTTTTTAACTAAATGTTCATTTTCTTGAGAGGATTTTTTTTCAGTTTTTACTGAATGTTAAAAGTAAAGGTTTAATATGCCATAATTGACAGCCTGTTTGACATTAAAAAACCCTGCAGAGCTAAAGAGGAAAGCCGAAGAAATGTAACAATCACTCACGGTAGAGTCACTATACATTATGAAGCCATGAATGCTTGTGCCAAAACAACACAAGATCTTGTCCTGCTGTTGGCTGCACCAACCTAAAATCTGCACTATTTTTAAAGAGAGTCAAAAGAGTGCATTCGGCTCAGGGCATCACACCAGCAGTGTATCATACTTGTGCTGGGAAGGTCTATGTTTTTGGATTGAAAGGATATAGATGCTGGACTTAATTTTCATTTTATAGTGTAACATGGAGAAAATGTTGTGGTTGTAAGTGTGTTGGATTAGAACATAATGATTTAATTGCCTTGTCAGAGTGTCCTTAGGAGAATGGTCAGGTAAGGTGCACTTTTCTCCACATATCAAACAACATATTACAGAGAAGTGCGTCACACTCAAGAGACATTTAGTGACACAACAGGATTAACAAGTTCTCATCATTCATCTATTAGAGGTGCATGTATGTTCAAATGCAAGGGAGGGATGCCTCTGGTCTTATTAGTCTTTATAAAGCTTAAGATGTGATATTTTAACTACAAAGATACACAGATGGACAAAATTGTTGGTACCCTTTCGTTAAGAAAGAAAAACCCACAATGCTCACTGAAATAACTTGAAATTAACAAAAGTAATATTAAATAGAAATTTACTGAAAATTAACTAATGAAAATCAGACACTGCTTTTGAATTGTGGTCAACAGAATCATTTTAAAGAACAAAATAATGAAACTGGCCTGGACAGTTGCACATATTATTCAGAAGTTTAAGGTCCATGCGACTGTAGCCAACCTCCCTGGACATGGCTGCAAGAGGAAAATTGATGACAAATTGAAGAGACGGATAATACAAATGGTAACCAGAACAACTTCCAAAGAGATTAGAGGTGAACTCCGAGATCAAGGTACATCAGTATCAGATTGCACCATCCGTCGCAGTTTGAGCCAAAGCAGACTTAATGGAAGACGAATGAGGAGGACACCACTGTTGAAAGCAAATCATAAAAAAGCGAGACTGGAATTTTCCAAAATGCATTGACAAGCCACAAAGCTTCTGGGAGAATGTCCTTTAGACAGATGAGACAAAACTGGAGCTTTTTGACAAGTCACACCAGATCTATGTTCACAGACGCAAAAATGAAGCATACAAAGAAAAGAACACTGTACCTACTGTGAAACATGGAGGAGGCTCAGTTATGTTCTGGGGCTGCTTTGCTGCATCTGGCACAGGGTGTCTTGAATCTGTGCAGGGTACAATGAAACCTCAAGACTATCAAGGCATTCTGGAGTGAAATGTGCTGCCCAGTGTCAGAATGATGGTGTCAGTCGCAGATCATGGGTCCTCCAACAGGATAATGATCCAAAACACACAGCTAAAAACACCCATTCCTAAATCCTGTTTATCATTTGTCTGGATAAGACACCCTTCAAACCTGAGACAGCTGGAGCAGTTTGCTTATGAGGAGTGGGCCAAAATACCTGTCAACAGGTGCAGAAGTCTCATTGAGAGTTACAGAGATCACCTGATTGCAGTGATTGCCTCAAAAGGTTGTGCAACAAAATATTAAGTTAAGGGTACTATCATTTTTGCCCAGATCAGTTTCATTATTTTGTTTTTTAAAATGATTCTGTTGAACCACAATTAAAAATCAATGTCTGATATTCATTAGTTAATTTCAATAAATTTTTACTTATTATTATTTTTGTCAGTTTCGAGTTATTTCAGTGAGCATTGTGGGTTTTTCTTTCTATAAAGGAAGGGTACCAACAATTTTGACACGTGTGTATGTAATAACAAAAGAAACCTTTTTTGCAATGTTTGCTAGGGTGAGGGCATCAATCTGAGGTGGCTGCCTTAACTAGTGCTGTAGGAAACAATGCCTTTGTTGTTCAATGTAATCAGTATAGCAGTTTGACAATTTTACTTTTGATTGTGGGCTGTTTCATTGCTACATTTAGCCTAAGTGTTACTTAAAAACACCGTGTCATGTACAGCTGGGCAGTTCATGGGGTTTCAGTTTTAAATAACAACTACTGCTTCCCACAGTTATGAAAAATAACGTTATTGAGAGTTAAAGATTACTGGTACACATGACATGCTGCACTTGTTTTGTCTTTTTGCCGTCTATCATTATTTTTGGGTTTTTGTATTTTCCAAATATATACTCATTAAGTGCTGTTTTTCAAAGTTCAGAATGTTAGAGCTAAGAGCATTTAAGTTTAATAATAGTCAGCAAGTAATTGTGTTTTAATCAGGATCTCAATATCCATCAAAATTATGCATTTATGATTTTTTTTCTGTGCTCAAATGTCAAGTCTGTTAAGCCCTGATATGACCAATGCACAGGACTCAAGATCCTGAATTGGGTGGCTGTACTGTGTTGAACCACGGACTGAGTCCACTAAACAGCTCTGGCTCTTCATGATGTCACTAACACAATATGATGGTATCCTTTGCAGAGCAGTAACTTGGCTTCACCTTTGCAGAACTGAGGATATGGAGGCATGCTGGTCTTCTAAGTCAGTGTCATTGTATGTACACAACAGGCTGCTGTTTGTTCCACTTGAATATCTCTGAACTGAAAATACAGGAAGGAACTGAACAGTCTTGTAAAAACAAAAAGGAGAACAAATAAAATGTTTTTTTTAAAGCTAGTTTTATTGCTGCCAAATCCCAGCTTGATAGTAACTGTGCTGATGCCTGCAAAGAATTACAGACACAGGCATTCCCCTTTGTAACAAGGACATGACATATGTAGTAGTGGTAGTAGTGCAGCTACAGTGTTTAAGAAGGAAAGACAAAGAAATGATTCATTTTTTATGATATATGTCAGATGTTTTAGTTTGTTAAACACCTACAGTAAATCTATCATCATAGTTTGTTTCCTGTCTCACTTCTCTCACCTCTTCTCTGTTCATTGCCAGAAGCCATACGCCTGTCAGATCCCAGGATGCACCAAACGCTACACAGACCCCAGCTCATTAAGAAAGCATGTCAAAGCCCACTCGGCTAAAGGCCTTCAGGAGCGAGAGGTCAAGGTAAATACAACAACTATGATGTATATGTTCGGTGTAATGCTGAGAGCAGAATGTGATTACTCCTATGATCTGCAGTATTACAAACAAACATCTATAACCAAACCTGCTTTTGTCTCTAAGACTATACATCTTTTGTCTCAAAATCAGTATTACTTTCCTTTGGGGACTTTGTACAGTTTAACTGGAACGTGACAGAGCTCTTCTGTTGAAATTGATTTGTATGGAAATGGTATCCATTACGCATTCTCATTAATTTTTCATCCAACCTGAGTTGAAGAGCTGAAATTAATCTTGGTTTCCACAGAACAGAAGGGTTTCTGCCATGAAAAGAATACAATCCCAAATAAACTGCTTAAACCTTGGTCAACTTTTGTCAAATTTTGTCAAATTTCCCAATCAATATCTTTTGCTATAAAACAAGTTTACTGGTGATATCAAGGACAGCAGCACAGAGAGGGACTAAGTTGTGCTAATTAAAGCTGGCAAGGCAGAAATGTATTAAATGTTATAAAGGAGGTATGATGTTCACGGGGAGCACAGTGTTCTTTATCTTGTACTCAGAGTTTATTGGTAAAAAATGAAATAAGCAGTTTGTGTTTTTTGTTCCTCCTGTCAGTGTTAAACTAGGCCTGTTTGGAGCCGGCCAGTTGCGAAGCCCCTTGAGATACTGCTTTCAAAATCATGAAAATAGAAAAATCAGTATGGTTGCCACAAGCAGTTTTTGCGAATCAAAACTTCACTGCACACTTTCAAATACTAAGCATTAAGCAGGGGACACATTACAAGATAATCTGCCTGATTTTTGGCCCAAATCCCTCTTTTGACCAAAGCCAGCAAAAGCCAGGTTATCTAATGTTCCTAAAGATTATCTTACCTGACTAACCTGTGGTGTGAGGTATGTAAAGAGTGATTTTATTCTTCCTGATCATGTCAGAAGAGGACTGAAGCTGCCCCATCTTGAAATCATTAATATCAAACAATATATTCAATATTTATTATTCAATATTTACTTCATGTTTGGGGATAAAATTGCGGACAGCTGAGCCCATCCTACGTGTTTTATGGAAAGGAACAATAGCTAATCAGGAAGCAAAGTGTCTAAAGCAGGAAGCACAACAAACACAGCCATGGCAATGAAAATTAACATGAAGCATTAAGTTGGATAAATGACAGAATTGGAAGACCAACTTGTTGATTTGTGTTAATAATCCAAGTAATTATATAATGTGTTCTGTAAAACATACTTCAATAAAACTTAAAAGGAGAGTAGCTGCACTGAAACTGCTACTGCTATAGATGTCCCAGGAAGCTAACTGCAGCGTTTAGCCTCAATTCTATCATCTTTTTTTTTTTTTTAAAGTTGCATAAGATTGTGCAAGAAGCTACAGACTTAAACTTTAAGGTCCTTCAAATAGATAATGGATCGGATGTAAAGTTCTCAGTTATACAAACAAGAGACTGACATATTTCACTTGATGATGAGCTGATGTTCCTAAAACTTCCAACCAGACCAAAATATCAAACATATCAGAAATCTATCTCCCCTGGTTGAGGGCAGCTGATTGGGCCATGATCCACAGTTGTGTCCTCTTGTGGTCTGCATGACAAATGAAGGACAGTTGGGCTGATGTCCACCTCAACCTTAAAACTAGTCATACAACTCCAAAATCCAGTCAGAATCACCAAACTCTTCATTCATTTTGTCTGCGTTTCTAGGATTACGTTTTGTTTTTTGTATATGCATATATCAAGCACAAACGTACAGTTCATACAGAGAAATCACTGCATTATAGTGACATGTGTTGTTGTTTTTACATCTTACACAGAAAAGGTTTGTCAGAGAGGTCTGCGATTCTCTTCATTACCATCTATCCGCATGTAGAGCTCTTGTTGTTGAAGAGAGAGAGAGAGAGAGATGAATAATCACAGGAGGAGAGAGTGAGTATGTTTATGATTCAGTAGGATGAAATACAACAAACCCAGTATTACACAGACTCTGGAAGTCAGAATAGGGAGCCTATTGTTCACTGTTATCTGGGCCTTGTTTGTTTTCTATGGACCATGAGTGACACGGCCTTTGTGTGTATTCCCATGGCTTGTTTGGTTTAAACAGAACCACGTGTGCTTGTAAGTTGTGACATGGCTTACACGCCCTGCACTGCAGTAAACCCTGTGGGGCTGAAGGGGACTTTGAAATATCAAACATGCACATCATAAAGTCCTCACGGTTATACATATCTTAAGGCTGATGTATCACAACTATTGAAGTTTGTGTCTTCGTAAACAGTGGTTCGGGTGAACATTTTTCCCTGATTACTCAAACCTCTTTTGTGGTTCCTGGGTGTCCTTCAGAGATTCTTCGGGGTCCTGGAGCTGTCCGTAAACTGTTTTGGAAAGTCCTCTGGGAAGCTCTGATAATGCTGGATAATAAAGTAAATTGTCTTGCCTTAACTTTGTTAGAACGTTTTGGACTAAAATTGCCTAACAAGATTTCTGGATTTTGTACTTTGAGAAGCTGGATAGCAACACCAAACGAGAAGCAGGCATCTGGTTCAAGCTTCATGTCTTTGAAAAAATTAACAGTAGAAAAGTGCCTGCGGAAAATGACTGCTTCCAATTGATCTACTGTATGTTCTCAAAAGACAAACGAATCCTTTCACTGTGTAGCTCCATGGGAGCTGTATTGCCTAAGAGCTAAAGCACAATTGTTAGACTGCTAAGCTGAAAAATCAGTGCAATTACTCTCATACCTACAGTAAACTTAAGCATGCATCTACACATGCTCACCAACGCTGAAACGTGGCACCAAATATAACACAAAATTCTGTAACCATGTAGAGTAACTATGCCTGTCAGTGTGAATGCTTTGTTTTGTCACAACAAGATTATGTCCAAACTTCACATATTTAATATTTTGAACTGTAATTATAGCTCACCTCCTTACAGTGTCAGTGTATCATAGTTTGCCAGCAAAGCATTGCAGCTGTTACTAATCACTTCTGTGTCTTTCTAGTCACACAGTGATGGTTTTAAGGACGCTGCTACTCCTTTGAATGTCCTATTCTAACTTAAACAAAAAAAACAAACTCCCAGACATCTCAAGCCACATTCACACATCAACATATACTAGTAGCTGAGTAAACTGACATTGACCATAGTTTAGAAATCATTAAAATTTTGATAAAAGTATGTTCCTAGGGTCAATTTTGCTGTGTTCACTGACTTATAGACATATTTTAAACTTTCCCCAACGTAGTTGTAACCAGTGTTGGGGAAGTTACTTTTAAAAAGTAGTGTTTGCTCATTACTCATTACTTCTTAAAAAAGTAATCCATTACTTTCCTTAAATACCCTCTATGGAAAGTAACTTTTACGTTACTTGTTACTTTTACGTTACTTTTATGTTGCTTGACTTTGGGCAGAACCACCTATCTGTTCCTAAATGTGTAGGCCTACATAAAGTTCTTCTACGGAGGACATAACAAGTATTTCTTTTGTGCTCTTTATTATACAAGATCATGTCACATACCGTGTGGAATGAGAGCTCCTGTCCAGTGTTTCCAGATTTTTCTTCTGAAATAAGTAACCAGGTCAATAAAAACAAGCCCAAAATAAGTAACCTCCAGCTGTTTCTTTCTCTAATGTGATATATTACTTTTTTTTTTTAGAGAAATCTACATAAAGTGTGTTTTAATTTTCGTCTAAATTTTATTTCAGTTTCACAGTGTCAAGCAACTACTCAAAAAAACAAGCCCAACGTCGCTTATAATAAGCAGAACTGGCAACTATGGCTCTGGCGCATGCGTTTGTGTTTGGGGGAGGGCGCGATAAGTTTGTTGGATCAAACAGACATTTTTAAGCATGTTTAAAATTTGTCAATGCACTTGACGAACATCAGCACTGCCTTACTGGCATTATCTTGATTTTGTGTAGCCTGGCTTGGCTCGACGCGGCTTGACGTTTTTCTGTACTTCGGCAAAAACGTTACCGTGTGAATGTGGCTTCAGTAGTCAAGTGAAAGGAAATGTTCATCCTACATTAATTTTTTTCTTTTCTCTTCAACTAATTGATTTTGCTCTTCTGTGAATACCAAGATATGTTTTTATCATGGTTAAGCTAATCTCGTTGCCCACCCTAAGTTCCTTATTTTCTTTGAAAGGTCTTCTCCATGCTCCTTTTCAACAAGTTAACACAGGCCCCGGATGTTCCCAGAAAATAATTTTATAAGTTTCTTGCCTAAAAATCCACTCATATATTCAGTTTAGTCCTTTAAATCTCTCTGTTTACCCCTGCTTATATTTGCTGTTTTGGGGCATTTAGCTGTAATCTTCATGAACTGTGTATGACCACGCCCTATAAAGAGGTGCATATGGTTTAGAGTTTAGATTGAGCCCAAAAATTCCAACCTGACCCTACCCAAGCCCATGGATGTTCTGTCTGAGCCCAGCCTAGCCTAGCCTGGTTATATATCAAACCTTAGGAGCTTTGTTGTTCTGTCTGATGTTCTTATGTTTTATCTTTCATGTTCTTTGTCCCTACATGTTTTAGTGTGATTTAATTAAATTTGTTTTAAAATATGTCACTAAAATTATTTTTTGATAAGCCTAATTGTCAAAACCAGGTTCATGGCTCACACATAATAGAGACTTGGCTGCGTGATGGTGCAGCAGGTAGTGCTCATGCCTCACAGCAAGAGGCCAGCTGGTCGATGGAGGCCTTTCTGGGTGGAGTTTGCTTTGTTAAATGGTGCATGAGCTTAGCTTATGTAGTGCTTTTCTAGTCTTTCTGACTATTCAAAGCACTTTTGCAATGCAGGTCACATCTACCCCTTCACACCCATTCACTCTCATATTATCTCACTGATAGTTTAGACTTTCTATTTAAGATTTCCATTAGTGTTACCTTACACATCCACATATAAACACCTATTTACACACCACACTGATGTAGCAGTCGGACGACGTGACAGTCGGAGCTGGGGTGGAACTTGCAATTTACGATTACTGTTAGAGTGCACGACCTGACTGAGCCACCGTTCTCCCCTCCCATGCATGGATTTTCTTCAGGTTGTCCAGTTTCATGGACCAAAAACACTCTTGCCAGGTTAACTTGTAATTCTAAATTGCCTTTAGGTGTGTGTGTGTGAATGGCTCTGTGTCCTGAGATTGGCTGGTGACCAGTCCAAGGTGTACCCAAGGTGTGCCAAAGCCAGCAGTTCAGGAGGCCACAGTCAGGGAGATGCAGGGCTGGAGAGTCAGAGAGTGAATGAGGTGTCTAGAGGGTCTTTTTATCAGGCACATTGCACCGGGGCCAGGTGCAGCTCAACCAGCTGATAACCAGAACATCCCCAGAAAAAGTAAACAACATATTTTCATTTTGGATTTAAGTGGCCACATTATTTTAGTAATTAATAACAGCAGGAAACATTAGATTTTCTTACGACTTCTCTCTTCGTCTTCCCCTCCTGTCAGTAGTACTTTTTCATGCTAAATATCGCAGGATGTTTAAAGACAGGCCAGGGACACATACTTTTATCAGGAAAACATTTAAAAGTGTATTTTGTATAATAAGCAGCAATCCAAACAGAGTAAAGTACTCGCATTTGAAGAAAGAACAAATTGCAAAGTAAAAGCATGACAAAGAACAGTTTCTTGGGAACGTCTCTTAACCTTAACAGGATTAAATTACACAACAAAAACAATCCCGGACTTCCAAAAAATGTAAATTCTGTCACAAATCATTGGGCTTAAATAAGTTATTTTGTTCATGTGTTGCTGCATATTTCTTAACAAATAGCAGTATTTAACACTATTTCATAGAAAATAATGATAGATGATAAATCTGAAAGTCAAGGTTATGAATGACATCTCTTTGCATTTATTTGATTCCTGGATCTTGACACTGGTAAGAGTTTCTTCTCATTATCAACATGGATGTAAAAAGTGTTTGAAATGCAAAGTGATGACAATTCAGGCATGCTGTAAAGATAACGACTAATCGCACAGGTTACTCAAAATTAAGCTTTGAATGACCTTTTCAACCATGTAATCATTTTACAGCCCTAATATTTACATATATTTCTCGTATTTTACAGGTTCAGGTGCAGACGCTGCTAGAATCAGACATTTTGAGTGATTGCCTGGCGAGGCAGCATCTCCACAGCTCGACCTCTTCTCAGCAAGGAAGCAGCTCACCTCTACCCGGTCTCGATGACTTCACAGGTATGAACTGATGAAATGGTAGCAGGGGAAATGGAAAAATGCCCTCAACATCCTTCAGTTAGCAAAACAAAGAAAATTGCTCAAACACCTGGGCTGTTAAATTGTCTCTTTCATTTGCTCCCGCGGCCTTATGTGCTCCTTTCCCTCCCCCTCTCTCCCCATTCCTCTGATGATAGCTCATCATGCCAGTGTTTACCTTGTCCAATTACCGGGCGGGCACTGACTGCGGGCATGTTGGCCCTCCCCCCCCTCGTCCTTCAACTTCTCCAAACTTGTTTTCCAGCCAAGCTCTTTTTCTTCCCCTTTCAATGGCTGAACTGAGATCAAGAAGCTGTCAGGTACACTGAGGCTCAGTTGGCAAGGGAGAGGGGAGAGTGTCCAGGAGAGCTGTCCACGTCTATTACTTCAGACTACTTGCAGTTTTACCCAGAAGACTTTGAGGGAGAAACCTCAAACAGCACACTACACTATGTTTATTCAGGGTGAAACAAGTATGTCAGTGTTTAATTTTGAAAAAAGTCCCAAGAGAAGTTTCTCCTTATCAAAAAAGTGGCCAAACATTTCAGCCTGAGGACAAATTTCCATCTGCCAAGCACATAAATGTGTACGTACATTTCTGTATGTATGATGCATTACAGTGACACATGCTATCATCGTCAACTCCACTGAAACCTGAAGTCCGTGTGTTGAAAGTCCGGCTGATTACAAGCAGGTATTTCTGTTACAGCTTTAAATGAACACAAACGGGAAACTTTTCAACATCAAATACTCAACCTCCTGCAGGCTGCAACAGCATGCCCACTTCCGTGTTACAGAGCATATTAATTCTATTTGAGCTGTTAAAACAAATACTATGGCTGTCAAATAATATAATTTATTCAGTCAAGATTTATTGCTCAGTTTTACAGCCAATAACAACTAACTGCATTATATATTACCATGATTAAAATTGCATTATTTTGCATTTTAAAACATTTTTTGAGTCCATATGGACAATATAAATTAATCTGAACCAGTGTCTTGATTTAGGAATCAAGTAAAAGCAACAAAGGTTCATTGTGATATTAGTTATTCTAATCATTACTTGTTTATTAAACAGGGATGTTTGAGATCCCTGTTACCTCAGATTTTTAACTACACTGAACTGCTTTGGATTTTCACCAATGACTTACCTCTCTGCTAAGAATTTTGTCTGCTTTCCCCTTCGTGTTGAAAGTGAAAAGAAAATAAATTCACTCACAGAAATAGATGAATGCTCCACTATCTCTGCAGATTAACAAGCTCTGCTGAGTGAGAAAAGCCAGAGAGCACCAAGAAAATCCCTCCTGCACCTCATCAAATTCCCTCTTTTCTTGGTCACGCTGTCACGCACGACAGAGGGAAAAATAGAGGCAGGCTACAACGTTGTGCTGCATTGCTCGCATTGGTTAGGAGACGAACGAACAGTATGATTCCATGTGATTAACCTGATTTTGTCGATGATGCTTGTGTGTGTCACGTTCAGTAAGGGCACAGTGTCAGACTCAACTTGGGCTTGAGGTCTGAAACTCTTACCAAATCTGTTTATTTTGTACTTCAGGCTCACTGTTAATTTCGAGCTGCAATGATATGACATTCCCTCACCACTGCCTGTGGTGCCCAAGCAGCCATACTCAATATGAACAAGCACGGCTCCTGCAGCAGGCACAGATAGGCAGGATGAGACATTCCCAGTACAAGAGACTTACTGTGGTGATGCACTGAAGAGGAGCACTACCCCAAATCCCAAATTTTCCCACTGAATTTTTTGATGACGCCTATCATAAAATTCTCCAGACAGTAAAAGACACTCCCCTTCTGTCTTTAACTTTACATCTATCTCTCACGTCGCATCTCTTTCAGCACACATCACATATATTCTGACACAGGATACAGCCAGACAAATAACATTGTGTTTAGATAAAAGTGGAGCTCTAAATGTTTAGAAACAGGGAGCCCGGTGCATTAACATTCATTAAAGGCTGTTTATATTTACACACATTTATTATTTTTGGCACTTTTATGGACTCTGCTTTTTAATTAAAGAGCCTGTTCATGTTTAAGTGAGACATATGCATCCCGCACCAGGGGGACAGATGCACAGAAAGCTGAATATGATAGAAGGCGAAAGGTGAAGTAAAGATACAGACTGGAAATTTCTGTACCACACCGCAAACTCTGCATAAGATGTGTTTCAGGAGTCTATTTGGTGAATAACTGTCACTATCGCCACTATTAGTAGGCCTACTAATACTACTATTATTATCATAACAATGTTAATGTCTTCCACTATGTATGGCTACAATAACAGGTCACAATATGATGGTGACCAGAGTGAAAAATAAAGTCTAGCTTCAATTTCTTCTATTTATAAGGAGGGACCGGGGATAAGTAAAAAAGACAGAAGTTTTGTTAAGCTAAATACCCCCTATTACAAGTTAGCTACAGTGATGCCACCAAGTCTGCACATCATGCTCAGTAGTGCACAAATTTGTTTATGTATTTATACACGTTTATTATTGACCAATTTAATTTTACAAGATTAATAGATTATCATTTCTCTGTTCGATGAGCTGGAGGGTTTTGTTTATTTATAGAATATTGCAGTCGCTACATAGGACCTGGTGTAATAAAAAAACAAAAAAAAAACGAACGCTTAAGATAAGCATTGTTTATACACTGTAACTAGAAGTCCTCTGACAACACAAACCTTGGCCAAAGCATTTCCAACATTGTGATCAGAGTTATTGTCAATAAAGTGGAAAACTGCCCTATCTCACACTGTCAGCAGATCCTTGAAAAAGTTATTGTATCCACATGACAATGGCCACCAAAACTGAATCACTTCTTTCTTGTGCAATGACCAACATTCCTTCAAATGTAATTAAATCTGTTAAGAACTTACTGAGTTTTTAGTGAAAAATGTGGGAAAACTGCCTTATCTTGCAATGTTATAAAAACCTTTAAAAAATGTCCTGGATCTGGATTCAGATCACCACCAAAAAGTAATCACTTCTTATTTGACCAAAATTCCCTGTTCTTAGATTGATTGAGTTACTCTCTTCAAAAACAGTCACAAACAAATGCCTAAAATGCTAAAACATAACCCATCTTGGCATAGGTAATAATGCTGACTATATTTTCTGTTTTCCTGGCTAACATTATTTCACATATTATTATTACCTTAACAAGAGTCTTGAGGATCTTGGAGCTGCCCCTTAGGGACTGGAGACTTGACTTGGACTTGCAACAAGTCACTTGTGCCCATATCTGCACTAACCCTTATGTTTTTTTTAATCCTTTTCTGTTTTAGGTGTGTACGGGAATAGCACCACTGTCCACACCAGAGGATACTCTGAGTTTCTGTCTCCATCAGCAGACGCCTGCTCTAGGTATTCGGGCCTGGAGGGAAACTTTGACGCCAACAGTCCGATATCTTCACTCACAAGTCCTGGGAGCCTGAGAGAGGGGTGAGTGTGAGATTTAAAGTGAGAGGATCTGTTAAGTTAAATGACTTGCATCCAAAAAGTCAATTAGGCTCTCTATTTATTCGCTCAGGAAACGTGACTATAAACACATGGACCTCTTGAGCAATCTTGCAGTTGCACACATTCACTCATTGAAACATATTTTAGAAAACTGACTTTGACTTGTCAAGTGTTTGTGGGCAGCGCTTCCATTGGTGAGGATGTTTATTCTTTCCTTTCTCTCTCTGGAAAATTGCCTTTGTGTCAAAGACTGAAGACAAAATTAAGAAAAATTACCCTTTGAATCATGAGATAAAGCTGTTCAACGATCAATTTAAAATAACTTTGCTTTTATTTCTTAGAAATCACAGTGTTTTACTCAACAGCATGCCCACAGGCAAATTAAAATGGTCATTTCATCCGATACAAAAAGACTTATTTTCCCTCTTACCACTTGTGGTGTTTGGCAGAGTTTTAAGTTATCTGCTGTGAAGTCTTTTACTGCCAACACAGTACAATGGACCTGAATGAAAATCTGTTTGTTTTTGGCAGTTTTCATATGAAGAAGTTTTCTAAGAAAGACAAAAATAGCAAAAAGTGACCACAGTTTTCTTTTTCTCTTGGCATGTGAAAAATGATCCTAAAGCAGTGCATTTTTTGGTCACTCACCACTGATGTATTTTTCTATTAGTAGTATTTATTGCATGACCAAGGCTTTTATTTTGTCCCTCCTATCTGGAAAACACATGCATTTAAATGGGGGGAGACATATGAGGTTATGATCTCTGGAGTGGACCAGAGGCATTATCACCAGTGATGGAGTTTTGGCATTGTGGTCACTCTGATTTGGGACTTGGAGGCCACAGACTTTGGTGTACTGTAAACTGAGACAAATGTTGTCTAGCCCAGTGTAAAAGAAGAAGTAAAACTAAAAAGATACAGCTGACAGCCTCCAGGCCAGCACTCTCTGGATACTATCGCCTCAAATCATTGGTCACTAAAGAATTGCTCATTAATGAAATTTTACTGGCACAAAAGAAACAACATTAGCAGTGTGTCCAGTAAAAGAGCACTGATAAAAGCCAAAGTAAAATGTCTGTGGTTTAATAGATGATATAGAATCTTCACAGTGTTTAATGCACATAGTTTCACATAACATTGTCCAGTGTTTCCACAAACTACTTTCTAATAGGCTTTGGATTTTGGCAGAGGAGTTAATAGAGGAGTTTCGGTGGGTTCAGCCTCGACCTTAATAAACTTAAATTTAAAGTTTTTTTTTCCACAAAACAGACTATAATGACTGGAAAACCGGATTTCACCTCATTGTTAAACTTTTCAGCCTCATCTCATGGCATTCTAGTGGAGAGTTTTTTGGGTAAAAGAACGTTTTGCTTGAGACTTGCTGTAAAACTCTCAAGATAGGGTGCACTTGTATATAAAGCCCCGTTTCCACCAGAGGGTTCAGTTCGGTTCGTCTCGGTACGGCTCGCTTTTTGTGGCGTTTCCATAGCCTAAAACCGGGACAGGACCCCTTATAAGCGAACCGTACCGTCCTACTTTTTGGGACCCTTCTGTTGGGGTGCCAAGCATACCAATTCGACCCCAGAAGTTGGAGCTAGAAACACTGCAGCCCATTGATTGGTCGAAGGAGACGTCACTTCCCGTGCAACAGCGTTAATAAAGAACAACACAGCCCCGCCATGTTTAAATCTCCACTCATCTTCGTGAAGATAACTCTCAAGGCTTTTTTGTTTGGAAAATGGCATCAAGATCAAGCGTCCCATGGTCTACTGTGGAGGTTCAGACCTTCCTCAGTATTCTCGTTGAAGAGAATCGTTGCTCTTTGTTTACTGTGTCGCGTTTTCTTCTTCATTGTATTTAATAGCCGGGTACACTGTGTCGCACTGCTATGACGTCATGCTATCGGCATCCGGCTTACACGCCGACTACCAAGTAAGGTATGGCTGGCTGTGGAAACGCAACCAGGATCAGGCTTTACCGATCCGGCCTGAGCCAAACCGTGCCGATCCGTACCGGACCACTTGGTGGAAACGGGGCTTAAGATACAATCTGTTTTAGGGGATCTTCCAGATGGAAAAAGGACTAGGAAGCAAGTAGCCCTTTTTTTTTTTTTTTTTTAATTAAAAACTGGTACTAAACTTGTGTAAATGGAAAGTTAGTAGTGTTGTGGATAAGTCAAAATCAAAAAATCTAAACATCTAAGCCCAGTGTATTAAAATTTCATATTGTGTTAGAAATATGCGCAGGACTGCCCTCTTCAGATTAAAACCGGTTATTGCAAATTGATTTTTGCCTTTGGTTAATCTCTGGTGGCACTTGTGGTGTGACGTGTGGAGCCAACCATTGTCACCACAGTGCTCAACAGTGTCCAACTTTATCCACGACTGCTGTCCTCAATCAGAGACGTTGCCATGGCTATTTTTTTCTTAAAGATATTTTTGGGGCATTTTAGGCCTGTAATGAGTGTGGAGAGAAAGTGGATAGAATAAGACAAGGGCCAAAGAGGTCAGGGGATGACACATGGAAAATTGTCAAAAGACAGGGATTTGAACCAGGCTGCACAGACATGCACCCTTATACAGAAGACGTAAATAGTTGCCCACTCTGCCAAACTAGCACCCCATATAGTGGCTAGTTTTGTGCGTAAAATTCAAATAAACCATGTTTTTATCAAAGTATGTTCAATGTCCCATTCAACCATGTCTTCTCCAGGTCCATATAACATTACTTTCCCATTTAAATTATTTGTAATACATGAACAACCATTAAATTCAATGGAATCAGCCCACAGTGGAAGTACATGGGCACCCACCAACTTCACTAGTTAGAGATGTTGCTTTGACTGGATGGTGGGTAGTGTAGTTCGGTCAGCTAAAATCATGGATAAACAACGTGTTGATAAAAAGAAGGTTGACAGAATTTAATTCAGTGTCTCTGGCTGATGAGAGAGAATGAAAGAGTGAGTGTATGTGTCTTATCCCTTCATGTCCTTGTGTGGTCATGATGTCCTAGGAGCATTTTTTGAAATTCCAGAGTAAATGCATCTCAGGAAAAGCACTGGGGTTTATTTAAGCTGCCTATCTGCATGACCATTTGACCAAGGTACGCAGCGAGCAGTCTCTGAGCAGCTGTGTAGTCATCTTAATCCCATCTGTTTCCACAATGTAGGGTTTGCATATTTGGTAGATATCAGTGGTGACGTATAGACCCACAGACCTCAAATTGTGCTGGTCACCTTCGATGGTACCTTGTCTTAAAGTGAGAAGTGTTTTCTATCAAACCATTACTCAACAGGGTTTATTTACTTAACAGTAGGATACATCTTTTTTTTTTGTATGCGTAAATGCAGAATTTTTTACAAATTAGGGGGAGAAGCTATTAAAAGTGGTATTTCCTATCTTGTCTTTGTTGTAAAGTATACCAGCACAGACACATCCCCATCCATCATGTCATACATGATGGATGGGGATGTAGTGTTAATATTAACTGCACATTAAGATCATGTGCAGTGAGTGATGCTCCATATAAGGATGTTGCAGTCATGATTAGACACATCTCAGCATGTAACACTAGTATCTTTCTTTGTTGCAGCGATTGGTCGTATAGGTCTAATTTACAGCTGAACTCACTATATCTTGGGGCAGTCAGGAGCACTTACTTGGGATAACCCCCATTAATCAGTATACAGTGACAAAAATGTATGTAAGTTATGCCAAAATATTATGGTTAGATGATAGCCTTAATCTTCAACCTGAGTAAGATATAAAAAAAAGCCTTGAAAACAAATAGTGGAATCACCAATATCACGAGATGATTTAATGGTACTTTCTGATCAATGGCTGAAATTATCTCTACTGATGGAAAATGAAAGAGTATGGTATGCTGCTGTTTGTGTGTTTGATGGTAACCAAACTGCCTGTTTTTGTTTGTTTGTTTGTTTCATTGACTTTCAACAACAGAAGTCTTCTGGTTTCACCATCAGTAGGTTTACAGTGACAACACCAAGGTGAATGCAGTTTGTGCAATACCTGCATGTAAAATGTAGAAGCCAGAGATGACATTTGTCACTGATACAAAGTGTGTTACAGAAGAATGCAATGTTGAACTGGTTATAGTTTTTTTTTCCTTCTCTAGCCTTCTTTTAATTATTATTATAAAAAAATGTGTCTTTAGTGAACACTTAAACAAAGAGACGTTCATTAGGACACTTTCTGTTTTAAATACAGACTGTGGCAGCCTAAGATTCTCTGCAGTGCTGAGCTTTTAGAAATGAAAAACAAAGGGTTTCTCAGGTAGAATCTGGTTTATTACACATAAGACACAGTCTTGTCCCTTAAAGTTTTCTTTTAAAAAATCACCATTAATATCGTAGGAGAAAAAAAATATGCATTTTTTTTTTCAAGATATCTCTCAGGCCTACTTAGCACATATTTTCTGTATGTCTCATCCCGAAAGTTTTTAAGTTTTAGGTCACAACTTGCTGAGAAAGCTAGACTGAAAACGGTTATTTTTGCAATAAATTAGACATATACATGCATGTAAGTTTAGAATTTGCGCTTTATTTGTGGTTACTGACTCACTTTGTGTTAACACAGAATGGTAGAAGGTGCCTTGCAAGGAAAACTGGCTTACAACAATATTTTGATTCTCTTGTTTGCAGACGTTAAACAGGTTCTAAACCCTTCTCCCTTAGTTTGAGACAGATCTGCTGCAAAGTTGGCAGTAATAATTGGTTCATGTAGGCTACTTGTAATTTGTCTTGGAGTATTACATTTAAATCATCCAAGGAGGTCATTGAAATGTAAAGCTAATTATTATAAAGATAATATTGCTGTAAAAACAAGCACTGCAACTGGATGTACCAGTTCAGGTGTCTGTCTTAGTGTAGCATATCCAAACCTCCATCTCCCCAGACTTTGTAGCTGAGCTTTCATGCCATCCTGCACAATTCATCCATTGACGTCTCTTTATAGCAGCAGAGGATGTCATAGAATCTCAGCCGTGCCTGCAGGACAGAAGTTCTGCCAAAGCCAATACCAGACGAGCACTTGTTTTTTCCCCCAAATGACTTAGTGAGACGTTAAACACGTGAAGGTAAATTATCTTTGCTCCACAGCAGAGCAGGCATGGAGCTCTGACCTCATAGCCAGGCGTGTGTTTATTCTGGCTGAGACGAGCCGTTTCAGCGTCTTTTAATTATTTAATACTTGAGGGATTCAGAGGCCCGCGCTTAGCTTGTCCATCAGCGAGTATTTGTGATGTGCAGTGTTTGTGTATTTTGCGGTCGCAGAGTGTTGGGAAGATGGATTGGTTTTTGGAGCAGCCTGTCTCTCTGAGACCGTGATGGCTCTCACACAGAAACGTTATTATTGAATTTGAAGGAAAGAGAAGAAATGGAGTTTACTTTTCAGAAGCTTTCATTGACACTGGATCCAAAGAGACGGTTTAACTGAAATGTTTGACATGTGCACACATTTTGGTTATTTACTGTACTCCTAACATGCAATAAGCTCAAACATGAAATGTGCTTAAGTTCCTTTAAGTAGTTGATCTGAAGTGCTAAGATCACATTAAATCTTCAATTGTGTTTCAGACATTTAACTAAATCCTCTGTGGTTTTCATCATAAAATAAATCTGGGCAATATATAGAGTTTGAAGATATGTGAGTATATTTTTAAACAAGATAAAGAGTAATGCAATATTTCTTTATTGCTATAGTTTATGCTGATGTTGATTAAAAAAAATAGATGCCAGGCCTGATGCATGGTAAAAATATTTTTTAGATGAAGAATAAGAGTTGGTCTGATCAAAAGCCAGTCAGTCTTGATTGATTTTTAATAAAAATGCATGATTGGGTGGAATATGTGCTGGTAGTCACCAAATCTAATTAACTGGGGTTAATACTGGGTTATATGCTGCAAACTGAATTAGATGAAAAATCAACTTAAACTGTCAGCCTGAAAACACCTCCATAAGCTCGGCAGCTGCTGCTTTAGTCCAGTCATCCACCTAAAGCACCAACAATAAACTTCTCTGACCTTTTACAGTCTTCTTAGGTTAAAATAGTAATCCAGTATTGAAATCCATGTGAAAACCAGTGTAATAAGAGCTTGACTGCTAACTTTGCAAAATAATCTGCAATTATATATGTTTATGATTCCATCTGTAAAATGACTATGAGGTAATGCATGAATGGCCCTGTTGGAAATTTGACCATGTTTCAATGAAAATTTATGTTACATATGGGGAATAGTTTCATTAATAGGTAAAAAAGTCACTTTATAAATGTTTTTTTATTGATTTTTAATCTTTTTATGAACACAATTTGACTCATTTTTGGACACCTCGTATTTACAGCACTTTCAGTAAAATGACGATTGCATATGTATATATGGTCCCCTAGGCAATGTGTTTACAATCTCCTCAGTAAAATAGCTACAAGTTTTTTGGTCCTGTCAGTTAATGGCCATCAGGCATTGCGTCTCATTCCTGTCAGTAGATTATAGTCAGAAGAATCGTTTACTGTCAACTATGAGGCAATACAGTTGTGGTAGAGAAATGACTTGTAGGTGATGCATCTGCAAACATGTCATTAGAATGACTTTTGGGCCTTGCAGTTATGGTCTTTTAGGTAAAACTACTATAATTCTACAAAATTACAGTCTTGTCTGTGATGTGACTTTTAGTGCAATGAATTAATGGTCCCGTTGACAAAATGTTAAGAGGTGTGTCAGTGCTTTTATGATCTGATCAGTAAAATGACTGTTAGATGCCACATTTTAAGTCCTGTAAAATGACTATGAAGTGATGCATTTATGGTCTGGTAGGTCAAATGACTGTTTGGTGAAGCATTTACAGTACCTCTGGTAAAATAAATATGAGGTGATACATTCACAGTCCCATTGGAAAAATGTCTTTTAGGCCATGCACTTACAGTCCTGTTGCTAAACTGACTCTGACTAATAAGACATACTTTTATGAATCCCTCATTGGAAATTCAGTTCTTTACACTCTGTTGTTCAAACATGCTACACACACACACTGGCTGAAATATATATGCACAAACAGGTGCTATGATCATGCATTAAGGGAGAGATGGCAGAGTGATGGCTTGCTGCTCCTGAAGAAGTGCAACAGAGCAGTTTTGGAGTTAAGTGCTTTGCTCAAGAGCACTCTGGCAGTGCAGTGGAAGTCAGCTGACGCCTCACCAGCTACCACACCAACTTACAAACATGGTTCGGTCGGGACTTGAACTGGTCCCCAACCTAAGCCCCTCCGGACTGAGCTACTGCCGACGATGCATTTTCTGTATGCTCGGGAAAATGATGCTCAGGTGGAGGAATAAACCAAAAAGGGAAGTTACTGATGATTAGAATTGGTCAAAGGTGAACTGCAGTTGACATCAGCTGTAATTATAAATAAAAGAATACATTTTTAACAAAAGTATTTGGGCATTATTACTAAAAACTACTAACAGCTGGATGCTGCTGACCTTAAGGTAGCCTATTTGAGATATGAAGGTTGAATGGGGAATTATGATTTTGTTTGTTTAATTTCAGTTATGCTGCATTGATATCATTGTTAAAAATACAATGATGTTAAAAACAGTTTGGCAGTCTTGGATGACCAAGATTGAGCAAAAGGTAAATGGTAAGGTAAATGCAAAAATATGATGACAACATTTGGAACATTAGGTTTTCATTAAAGGAAGATTAGGAAGTTTTTGTATTTTCATACCATTGATTATTAAGACTATGGAGATTTTATCATTTTGGAAACGAAGTGTAGAAGAATATTTTAACAACTTCAATTCACGGAAATGTTGACATTGTTTTTGTGTTATGTACACTTTAGACAGTATGTTGGAGTTTGGTTGTAACTTTTGGTCTTTAGTAATATAAATAAAATCATGTTTGAGGTCCAGGGCTTCTGTTTTTGTTGTTGTAGTATCAAACATATTTTACTGGACACATATTATATTTTATCATTCGTGGTTACAGCCATTTATCAATTATTAAAAGAAATAACAATATGATCCAGTTTGTAATTCCATAAAGTTAAAAAAAATATTTAGATATGATTTAGTCCATGTTTTCCAGCCCTATCAAAGAGACACTCCAGCATTTTCCTGCCAAAACTGAAAGCAGTTAAGTTTATTGTGCATAAACTGGTACCTTTGGTAAACCCACTCATCCCCTCCTCTGGTCCAGCCACTGTATGCTGCTATTATAAAAGCAGCCTTGGATTTACAGCAAGGTTGCATGCTGTATTATGTGCATATAAATATGAGAGCTCAAATTCTGCATGCAGGATTCTTCTCATTCCAGATCAGAGAAGGGCAGCTGGCTGTGGTTAGATCGTATAAAGTCAGAGAAAAAGCGGTGAGCACTGGAGCCGGTAAAATATGATCAGAAGAACAGTTTCCTGAGGTGGTGCTGACAGGCGCTCCCTCAGGCTCGGCCTTTCTGTAAAAAACTCGAACATCACAGAAGTTTGGGGCACAGCAGTCCACGAAACGACAGATCGATTCAAACATTTCAGCTATGCTGCAGCATAGTCCCAAGAATGTAAGCCGTGGAACAGACACAGTTGTTTATAGTTAAGGTCAGCTCTGATGGTCGAGGAGGCCAACAAGGGGGGAAATCCAGAGAACTGCTGAATTCTTGGGGCTCTAAGTCATCAGGGCACATTCATTTCAACAGTCATACTATATCAAAGCCTACCATGTTTACATAATCTTATACAAAGCCTGGTTTTTATTACCTCAGGAAGCCACAGCCATCTGTAAGTCATATCAGTATGGGTTTCAGAAAAGTCCTTTTGATTAATTTTGGCTTTTATTGTATTTCTCCACTGAAAGCAGAGACTGTTAAATTAAATGTAATAGCATCTGACGTGGGAAATGGGTAATAAAGAGACCTGGGGATGATAAATGATAGATATGTAAAGAAATCTCTAAACATTTCCCTTCTTTATAGCTGTCAGATGCAAATAAAGGAGGCACTCGGGCCAGCAGCCATCAGTATCTGTGACAAGACTTGGCTTGTTTATGAATCCCAGTAAAACCCATCCAGTAGAATCCAA
This sequence comes from Cetoscarus ocellatus, assembly GCA_037902135.1. Lineage (NCBI taxonomy): Eukaryota > Metazoa > Chordata > Actinopteri > Labriformes > Labridae > Cetoscarus > Cetoscarus ocellatus. The sequence continues at coordinate 482,545 of JBAMNC010000319.1, read as the reverse complement.
GGCCATTACACTCTCAGGGGACCAATACGCTTCGGTACATCATCCAGGAGAGTTCTCAGGCCACATGAAATGCTGAGAACGAGCACTTTGAAGGAGAACAAGGGGTGGAGGGCATACCATATGGGGGGTGTTCAGCTGTATATCTCCTTGGAGAAATATTCAGCTTTCTTTTTCTTTCTTTTTTTCTTTCTTTCTTTCTTTCTTTCTTTCTCTCTTCTTGTCGACTTGGCTCCACTGACTCACTCGTTTCCACATTGAGTCAGTGCGTTTGTGCACAGTCAGCACATTCTTTCAGCGTAACGATGGATACAGCCCTGCACAAAGCCCGCCTACATTACCCCCACGAGACAGAACACTTCCATGCAAAAACTGTAGTGTTTGTGCTCTGCTTTAAGAAGTCTGTGTGATAACACAGCTGCTGCAGCAAAGGCTGATAATACTTATCAGCATTAATGACTGAAACATTCTTTAGTGACAGCTTTTTCAAAGACCTGCAGTTCATAAGGAATGTCTAAAATTGTCATGAAGCTTTCATTGATCCTTTACCCTTAAATAAAGTATAAAGCATTACAGAGGAACAGAGGAAAGGGGAGTGTTTTTTAACATGGATGTGTTGACTGTGGTCATTAGACTTGCCTCCTTATGCCTTGAATGTTTCTGCAGTGCAAATGAAAAGACCAGTGTAAAATTAGCGCTTAATAAGACTTAAAAGAAACTGAATGCATCTAAATGTGACAAAGATGTTGAACAATTCAGTAGAGGTGAATATCATGCTCACTGAAAAAGTTTATAGCCTAAGTATTGTGAAAATCCATCCAGTCTCATGCACCCTCTTGGAGCTATCATTGTCATTCATCAACCTTAGATCGTCCTTAGAGAGTAAGAAATTCAACACTAACACACAAATTCTATGTTTTTTTTTTTGTTTTTGCTTTTTTGCCTAAATGTCACTGTTGGCATTATAAATTCTGATGCAAGATATATTGCTTTGCTGGCAGGAGGAAACCTCACATCTCCAAAATTACTCATTTTCAGGAAATAAGAAAACATTTAAAAACAGCCACTCTAAATGTTATACTTGGTAGGGCTATCTCATTACTGTCTTGGTATCTGTGAAGGCTGATGTGGGTATTTCTTTTAACTGATTTGGGATCAGAATTTATCCTGATGAGGTCACCCCAATTGTTTTTATCAGTTGCTGTAAGTTAAGATCACTTTACAGCACACTTAACTTTCAAGTGCAAGAAAGATTAAGGGACAATTTAAGCCCTCACAGCAGGCCTACTCACAACTAAGATGTACATACCCATTACCCACCAGTCACATATACCATTCTGAGTGGACTTTTTTTTTTATGAGTTTTACAATAATGCTAGTTAGACTCAGTATAGCAGAATTAAGTAAGGGCATCTTGTGATTGTGTTTATTTAATTTAGCTAACAAACAACAAAAAAACCCCACAAAAAAACAGTGTGTAGCTGTATTGTGTAGGTAAATGTAAATATCAAACCAGGACTCAGTGTTGACATTTACTCGTAATTTTAAAATTTTGATATTTGGCTGTTGTTTTTTATTCCTTTGATCGGATAAGAATTTCTTAGACCCACCTAATAAGACAGAAATGAAGACTGACCAATGGGACTGATTTATAAAGAAAAGAGAAGAAAATCATGAACAATGTCGATAGCGGTTTCTGCCTGAGAGCAGCAATACTTTTTTTGTTGGATTACAGATATATATTTTTTTGTTTTATTGTGTGCCTGCATCAATTTGTAACTATTTGGCCCTCTGAAAGTAAGAATGACATAAATGTGACCTTCACTCTCACCAGAGTTGCTCATCCCTGTTCTAAACGTTCAGGGTAACTGTCGATTCAGGCTACAGAAAAACTCCTACTCATTAAAGAACATAAATCTACTGTTAAGGGTGCGACTGACCTAGTGCTGTGTTTCCCAAACAATCTTTGGCACAATTTGAAACCCCAGAAGTTCCTGGGTCTATCAACAGCCACAACATGAAACTCAAATTAATCAACTCCCTTTTTTTTTCCCACAAACAAATTATTTCAGTGGGAACGCTTCTTCCTGCACCTCTATTTTCTTTGTCATATTGTCTTTTTTTAAAGAATTTTGGTTTGGCAAACTCTTTCCTAGTGTCATGAAAGTGGCCATGGGCACTGGTGAGTCTTAAATAGGGTTGATTTTTTTTAGGTCAAGGACTTGAAAAGCATAGAGGCCTTAGTATTACATCTGACGATGTGAATATATTTAAAATGTGATTGCAGTATGCTTGTGGTTTTAATGTATTGAAAATCACCTCTTGTGGTCCGTCTGCAGCACCTTTAAGGCCCACGAGTTGACCTTGAACCTTGCTTTGGGGAGCACTGGTGTAGTAGTTGTGTTTATGTGACCTTTGTCTCTCTCCCTGATTTCAGAATATCCACTGTCTTCTCTGTCTTATAAAGGGATAAAACCCTCAAAGTAAACACTGAAAAGAAGAAACTATGCCAGTTAGCTATAGTCATGCTTTCTAGAAATGTTTTATGAAGAAATGTGAAGACAAATTTCTTCATACAAGATTTATAGTTAAGATGTTCTTAAGCATGCATATGTGTTTATGTCTGACTGTATGCATTCATTTTTTCATTCTTCATCCAAAGGGCGTGTCTCTTTATGGTATTTTGATACTGCTTTAGAATACTATAGAACTACAACATGGTGGTTCGATTCAGAGGCACTCACAGTATTTCTAATATATAATATCACGTTTCCTTTTGTTTGAGAATTTCCTTATAATCGGGTGATATGGTCAGGCTGGTCCTCATGGTTGTGGCTATGGTGTGAGAATAATTGATCATTCAAAAAAGAGATCAGGGATGCTTGCATTGGATGGCAATTTTTATAGTCCTTATTAGCAGTTCTTAGTAGGCTTTCAGGTTTTTATCCATTAGGTTATTCTAAATCCCATACTTTCAGGCTTGGGAACCAGGAAGTGCTAAACGCTAACTCACTTCCCTGTTTTTTTGACTCATTCCTGCACCACTCGATAGTCACTGTTTCATCATTTCTATTTTTAGAATTTCTACTGTACATTGTTTTTATTACCAGTTTTGTCACTGTTTAAGTCTATTTATTTATTTATCTAACTGACTAATGATCTGCATAATATTGAAATTTGTTGATGCATGCATATGTATCCTTTGTTTTTTGTTTTTCTAATCTATTTTCGTACTTACAATTACTATTGTCATAATCATTATTACTATTTCACCTTTTTTCTGTTGAAACATAACTTACAGTAATAAAAATAGTCATATCTATGATTATTATTATTGTGTTTTAAAGCAAGAAGGTTGCTGGTTAGATAGCTGTGTCACTCAAGGCCTTTTTTGAGTTGATGCCTGTCTCCCCGTGCATGCGTAGGTTCTCTTCAGGCACTCCAGCTTCATCCCACAGACCAAAAGCATGATCATTAGGTTAATTGGTGATGGCAAATTGCCCTTAGGTATGAGTGTGAGCATTAATGGTTGTCTGTCTCTCTTTGTGGCCCTGCAGTCAGTGGGCGACCTGCCCAGAATGTACCCTACCTCTCGCCTTATGTCTGCTGGGATAGGCTCCAGCCCCCACGAACCCGAAAGGGATAAGCAGTATAAATAATGGATGGATGGATTATTGCTGTTTATATCAGTATGATATTGTCTGGATCCTTTTGTAATTTATGTTACTGTCTATTTTGGTTTCCATTTTTTTTGCTTTTGTTTAAATAGAAAAATAAATATCCATTCTAACATTGCATTTGCTTGTACTGTACACATATACAGACACACACACACACACACACACACACACATACATATATATATATATATATATATATATATATATATATATATATATATATATATATGAACATACTTTTTAATTTGGGACACTAACCTTCTTAAACCTGCCTGGTGTGATGTCGTCTACAGAAACAGACCGGCTGCGTTGTTCATGTCTGCTGACGTCAGCCCAGTGAGCTCCACATCAGACAGAACAAACACCTCTCTGCAGAACTACAACAAAACGTACAACAACCAACCAGTGCTCTCACAGCAGCAAGGTACTGACAACATAACTAACTTCACCAATAAAAGTACAGAGTGCACCCCCTGTTTATGGGTTTCTCCTTGAAATTTATGACTCCCTCTTTGGTTTTCAAAGGCTGTCTCTATGGGGAAGTTAAAGATGTTCAGCAGAGCAGTGATGGAGGATTTGAACCCACCAGCTACTTCACAAACTCCTCTTCCTCTCACTCTATAGGTAAGATAACAATAACTCAGCATAAAGGTATAAATCATACAACAGTAGCCAGCAAAAAATTGAGTCTATTTGCTTTACTTTACGGGACTGAAATGAAAGTCATGGTAAAGAGGTTGCTGCTTCATGTGTGGCTCAATAATAATGCTTGCAGATTTGCATTTGTTGTCCTTTGGTATTTCTTGAAAAAATTAGGCCTTGATTGTCGACCAACATTTGTCCCTTACAGCTCTGTGTTGTGGTAGAATCTTACCGTGACAAGAAGAGTGAGATAAATAAACTCCATCTGTTCTTCAGGGTTTGACCTGTTACAGGACCTGCAGGGTCAGGCTGGGGGCGGTTACTTCATGTCTAACTGTGCAGACGAGAGCTTCCTCTTCCAGACAGGAGGTGTGGACCGCTGCCTCAGTCAGATCTACTCCATCTACCTGGACTCATGAAAAAACAAAGAAAAACTCTGAGGACCAAAGGCAGCACGTTAATGTGTGGCAGCAGACAATCACAATATATTTTTAATCCATGTCTTTAAGTGTCTAAATTGTTCTGAGAAGTGCAAGTAATCTTTAAAAGAGAACATTAATAAAAGAAAAGGGTTCAAAAGTGAACAGAGCTGCATGCAAACATACACAAGATACTTGAGCACCAATTAAAAGTCCAGTGCTCAGTGAAGGAACCCCTGATTATGCCCTTATTATTGTCCCATACAACTCAGCGATGTAGATCAATGGGATGCAAAAACAGCACATCACCAGGGTTTTCAGCTGGAAACCTTTCTCCAGCATTTAGTTTGGTTAGTCCCCTCAACACCTTGAAAGGCTGGACAGTGTGCTCCAGCGTCAGTCACCATGTTCGCTCTCACTGCCCACTGTATCAATACACAGCCCTGTTTTATCTATGTGTCCTTAATGACCCAAATAGCATCAATAGACCTGGGTTCTATACATGCAAGCTCCACACAGACAATTCAGTACTACCTTGTGTAGCTCATTGCTCCCAATAGCTTCAGAAATAAAACATTGGTCTGAGGAGAGAGCTCAGAGTGATGACAGTTGAGAAAGGGCTTAGATTAGGTATGCTGTTTGGTACTAAGGCTCACTGCTGGATCAGGCTGTTGCTCTACCTCTTCTACTTTTCCATTTTCATAAAGAAGCAAGAAGGTCAAAGAGATTAATTGGTTTCTCTTACCTTTAATTTTGCCCCAGCTGGCATCAGATCCTCAGCTGTCTTAGAAATAAGGAAACTTTACCCTTTACACCCCCCTCTACCAGACAAACCCTAACTTTCCATCTTAGATGTTTAGTTTGTGCTCCTGAATCTGCACATCTTTGCCTTTTCCTTTCCTATGATTCCTACTTAGAGTCATCCTACGGCTTAACTTAATGACATTACCTGTCCTCAAACAAAATCAACAAAGAAAAAAATCCCACCAGTGAATAATGTCAGCAGCAGTAGTCAAAGAATGAATGTACACAATGAGCTATTTTAGTTCTTTTAATATCTGATCAGTTGGCAAGTCAAAGAGCATGTGTTTTCAGGCCAGTGAGGCTAACTCTTTATGGCAGCTTTGCATTTGAGAAATGGTCCTTTCAAAGATGTAATATGTCAGAGCTGATGAAACCAAGCGTTGGCACGAAGTCAATAAACAGAGAGTATTTTCACAGTAAGGTATAAAAGTCATTCATGAGATAGAAAACATTCGAGTGAAAGATATATTTATTAACACTTGCAGAAATGTTAAAAGGGTGAAGAAGTTGGAATATCAAGAGAAAGAAATTAAAATGCAGAGAACATCAATCAGTTGTGTAAAGCCAAAATGTTGGGAGAAAAAATGAATAATGGGGGAAAAGTAACAATTTTGATGTTATTGTCAAAGTGTCCGTAAAAATGTACAGAGGACATCTAACAACAGTAGATGCTCTGTGCCCAAAACTGTTAGTCTTTGTGCAGGTAATGGCAGAAATCATCTTAAGAATATTTATACAGTGGTGAACAAATATATTAGACCACCACCCAATGTAAGGTTTTTGCCACAGTTACCCAAAATTAACAGCATTGGTAATTACCAAAATCCTTTTTATGTTTCTGTAATGGTTAATACACCAGTATGTAGAAGGTCTTTGACTAAAATGATATTTTTATAGCTGAAATATAAATTTTATTGTTATCCATGAATTGTTAAAACTACAGTTTTACAAAAACAGTAGAAATAGTACAGCACATTATTATTTCTTGATTAAGATGTCAAATTAAAGTTACTTACTTGCATTTCTGCGCAGACAGTTTAGTCTTATTGGTTGAATGTTATGCTTGATTAATTTCTGACTTCTCAGAGAAGCCCAGTGAGCAGCTCAAATTTGGATATAAAAAGTTTATTTCAGTTTGAAAATTCCTCATTCCTGTTTAGACTGTATGTCCAATAACAATCAAATTTTTAGTTTTAAATACATTTTTGGTACAAATATGTTACACCAGATGAAGCCATAAGCAAAACATGCTGTCGGTATAGAAATGAAGATTAAATGAAAATAAGAAACCATGAAGCGCTTATGTGGTGAATACATTAAAATTTGTCAAACATGTGGAGACTTTGACCAAAAGAATGAACAAATAAGCAGTTGAATACTGAGATAAGCTGCATATTCAAAAAAAAAAATGTAAAAAAAAAACTGTTTGACTATATTTTTGTGACATATTTCTGAAATTTAAACTATTTTCAGAAATTACACCCCTACATTTTATTTCCCCATGCCTTACTCTGAATAACTTTCTGAAGTGAGCAGAATCCAAAGACCAGAACACCAAACACTCTGTCAGCTCAAAGGTTCCCCACCCTGTACATGAGGTCTTTTAAGACAGTAAGGACACAAAAGTCCACTGACAGACAGTGGTGCCTTTTTATTGTCTCTTATGTGATGAGGCTAAATCTTAGGTGATCTGAAAATGGACCCCGGTAGTATCAATTTTATCATATTAAGAAAATAATTTGCCTCTCCAAAACTCCAGATATCACTTTTCTTTTAGAGTTGTGGTTTTATCATCAAGAAAACAATCCTGTCAATGAAATGACATTGAGCAAAATCCAACTGCATGTTCACAATGTCTTTGCCATGGCGCAGCACAAAGATCATGAAGTCAACTGTAGCAATACTGCCACCAAGTGTCCAAATGATTGTACAGAAAAATGATATACTGGTACATACAGTGTGCGGTACTGTGGTACAAGAACAAAGAAAGTGAAAAATAAGACAAAAAAACTGCACTTAAAACATTTTGTAAAATTCTTCAAACAAATAAGTTTAAGCATATGTAATCAAAGTGACCTTATAATCTCCTTTGCTATGTGTTGTTGTTTCATCACAGTGCCTTTACATGTTTCATATGTTTTTATCAATGTTTTTAATCAACATTATAGTTTTTATCAGTGTTATATCCATTTGAATGAGGTGTGCATTGTTTACAAAAAAGTTCTGTGCACTTTTCAATCTCACCACAGAGACTTAAAATGAACAACCAGAAAATGTTTACACTGATTTTGTAGCAATCAAGAAATTTCTTTTTATAAATGTTTTTATAAATGTTTTTTAACAGTGTTCGTATGCTGTAGTACACCTGTCTATTTTATAACTAATAAAGAAAAATATCAGTTTGCATATTTCTGTAGAAAACTTGTTTTATGGCTTATTTCCTTGTTAAATTAATTTGACTGGAGAAGCACATGGGTATGGAAGTATATGTGTATGAACAAAGTGATCCAACAGCTCTGCTTCAGTGTGTTATTTTGAGGGTTTAAAGTTTGGGTTAATACTGCCATCTGCTGGAATTACATCAAGCAGCTAAACTTTTTAAGCCCTGAGGAAGATTTTCATTGAATGATGACTGACATGTTTTTTTTCTTTCAACATTTTTTTCGAGATCATAGGGCAAAGAATATGAACTATATTATGGTTTTATTGAACTAAATTATGATTTTCTTCTTGTTATTTGTTCTCTATGTATTCAGAACCCTCTGAGAATTTAAATATTTCCTGAAAGAACCTGACACTGGCACTAACACTTTCATATAGGATTGTAGAACTATATTTAATGCCAAAAGTGGTAACCCTATCTTTATAGTCTGCTAATAACCAGGTTTACTGGTAATAAGATGATAATTATAAGGTAATAACACTGATAACAAGGCGGTAACTACAAAGAAAGTGCAGTTGAAATTGCTGGGAAAAACTCCACTATTACATTTCGCTAACTACCACATAGTTGGAGTTCCAGTGTAAATTGAAAGCACAGCTGTCTTGATATTACATGGTAAACATTGTCTGTTACAACATAAACACCCCGATAACTGCAGTGGTTATCAGTAATGAATGGGTAATAGAGGAAATGTTATGAAATGGTTTCCTAGTTTTATACATTAAATTCTAAATTGTTACCATCTTAATCCAGTCCAAACCACATTGTAGTAGTTAGCTGAATTTAATGGTAATAGTGGAGTTTTTCCTACTAATTTAATCTGTAATTTCTATGTAATTACCTTTTTATTATCAGTGTTACTACCCAAAAATTCCCCACAGTTACCGTCTTACTACCAGGTAAATACCTGGTAATTATAGGACTGAGAAAAGACGGGTTACCCAAAATGTAAACAGTTGAAATAGTACAAGAACAGACAAAATCAGGTCATGCAAGTAGAATTTCACTTCCAATCAAGCATCACATAACACAGCAACAAGTTTCCTTCCCAGCAGTCTAAATACCTTAAAAGAATTCAAAGAAGGTGGGGCTTTGAGGTGATGATGTATGGCAGCACATACAACTCCCTGGATGCAAAAAGGCACTTTCATTTAAGTCTTAGTCCAACATTAGAGCATTAAAGGAATCTAAATTGTAATTTGATAATTTAATGGACAGTTTACATCATATTGCAATATTGTTGCAATATGCAGTAAAGGCTTCAAGTGTTGGCATAATTTGCTCTTCTAACTCTTAGAATACCATCCCTGGCTTACAGAGCAACAGGGAGCAGAAATTAGATGCAGAATTTATTTTTCTGGCATGGATTGATTGTATGCAATTTTTATTTTATTTTTATTCATGATTAAGTTGCTTGTGTTTTTTTTTATTCTCGAACACCCTAAACTTTGGTTTATCAGACAAGTTTGATTTTTTACTTCCTATTTTTAGGGATCAAGTTTGCTTCAGTAGCTTTAGTCCTGTCAGGGTATGAAGTAAATAAAGCAATTTCACATCAGTGGAAGTGATGGTGTCCTAAAACTCAACTTAGATTATTTTGAAATTTGCAAAATTTACAAGAACTTTAATTAATTTAACTGTACCTTCAAAGGGACTATGTTTGCCGTACTTGCAAGACTAGCCCATTTAAATGCTCCCTCATGTTGTACTCGTGAAATAACTGGAATTTTCTCACAACTTCATGGCACATGTACACTGAGGCTACAGTGCAGCACATCGGCTGTTTTCAGATCTTAAAATTGATTTATTTGAGCCATTAAATAATTAAACAATACTGAAATGCTGTCACTCTACTGTGTGTCTAAAATTACTTAGATATTGGATATTGGCATGCTTGCAAACCACTCAGTTTTATCCCTGCTCAGAACAGGGCTGTTTTAGTATAAACCTTTATGAGCTGTGTCTGACCACATCCCTCTCAAAAAGTTAATGATTCCAGCTCTGTGTTTTAATATTAAGAGGCACTCACACATCAACCCATTTAGCTGACATTGACCAAAGTTCAGAAATCATCAAAATGTTGATTCATAACTGGGGACAATTTTAGTATGCTGTTTTCCAATGCCCCCCTGACTATTTGTGGACAAATTTTGAATGTTTGCCATTGTAGATGTAACACATGGGTAGTGCGCTCAACTTAGGGGGACTTTGGCCTAATGCAGCTTGGCCATGGTGAAGGTTGTACAAACCTATTGCCATGAACTGACTAGAGACAGAACGACTCAATGGCAGACACGCAGTTCCGTGAGACAAAAATCAGGTTTGTTGAGCGTTCCAAGGTTCGGTACATAAAAATGCAAAATCAAAGGCAGAGGCATCCAAAAAACATGAGGCAGAAAGCAGGGTCAAACAAACAGGGTCGAGATCAATGGGAGCATGAACGAGAGCTATGGAACATGACTACAAGACAACAAACTGGCAACAAGACGGTGAGAGACAGAAGGTTAAATACACAGGGTAATTAGACACAGATGCGAGGCAACGCAATCAGGAGCAGGTGCGCACATGACGGGGCAAGGGATGAGACACAGACCTCAAACAGAGACCAGGGTTAGTGATTTAAAAAAAACAAAAAAACAAAACAGGAAACACGAGACATGAGATGTGATTGTGAGAAATAAAGAACACTTAACAGACAGACGATCATTGCACCTATTGGGCTCTAATTTTGTAGACCAGGCGCAAGCGGGGCGCACCTGCCCTGCGCCGCGCATGTGCTGCGCCAACGGGGTGTTTCCAGGGCATTTTGCAAGTTTCGTGCACGGCGCAGTCTGGCGCAGGGAGGAGCACCCACGCCTCCATCCCTCCTACCGGCGCAAGTAGCAGAGAGGGAGGAGAGAAGGCGTGAGTGGGTTTAACACAGCCGAGTGTGATCTTCGCCAATCAAATGAACGCCTCTCCTCGCCTTTAAATGCACCGCAGGCGAGTCGCAGTGACAATTTCACCTCGGTGGCGAAGAAGGTCAGAGCCGCTGTCACTTTTGCAGCAACTGGGAGAGCGCATGGGCCACCGCATAGGAGACCACGATGCGCATCACCGTGTGGACCACCTCGTGGGACAGATGTAATCTGCTCCTTTGCCATAAATAGGAGTACAAAATTAAGTGATAATTACATTTAAACACAGTAGCAGGCTAATCCATTCATCATGCTTGTGATCCACCTGCATTCCTGGTCTGTCATCGCCAAATAGCAGCGCCTTAAGTGAAAATATATCTCCTCCTCATCCTCCTTGCAATAATGTACTCCATCTTTTTAGATCACGTTACGAATAAAAGATTAAAACAGAGAATTATGGGCAATCACAGGTAAATCCTTAAGACATCGAGTGACTTACATTTATTCAGCGAGCGTCTCTCTCTTTTTTCTTTTCTTTTGAATTTCATGAGATGAGAGAAGCCGGATACTCCGTATTGGATGATGTGGCTGTTTGTGGTTGACTGAGAGATGTGAACTCGTTAGTTATGACAAACGTCTCTGATCTGACATCAGATGTGACGGGACAATTAATATAGATACAAATGTATGTGCTGGTTCAGACGGTTACATTAAATAGTGGTTGTTGTGACTGTTTATTGCATTGAAATGTGCCTGACACTCTGGACACCTGCCTGTGACGTTTTGGTGATGTGTGCGCACTGTGCGCCTGTCAGCCAAATTACCACTGCACGGGGTACACTTCACCTGCGCCAAGAACAGACCAGGTTGGAGCTGGCGGGCTTTCAGTGCACCTTCCGGCTGTTTTTTTGGCACGAAATTGTCACTGCGCTAAGCTGAATCTTTGGACACCTCCCCCTGGTGCGCCGTCACACCAATTTCAGCGCAGCCGGTCCAAATTGCCATATTGGCTGCACATGGCGGTGTGCGAGACAAAATTACCACTGCGCGGGGTGCGCCAGGCTGCGCCGCCCTGAGTTGCGCCAGGAAATTAGAGCCCATTGTGTCACTCAACAAATGCAATATAAAGCAGACGTATGTGCCATTTCACCCTGTGCAACTGCAGCTGGTCTCAGTATTCCTACACCATGCTTAGGGGACAAAAGATAGCTGTCCCCAAAAGAACGCCTCTAGGCATACGCAAGAGTCCAGTTCTGAGTAGGAAGCAGCTGAACTCGACGGAGCCGGTGTCCATTGAACTACAGACATGAATGCAGCTGGGGTAGTGAAGGTAAGTGGAGGTCAACTCTTACTGGCATTTATAAGCTTGTTGGATCAAATATCAAACATTTTCAAGCATGTGTAATATTTGTTGACAAACCCAACCAACGTCTAACCTGACACATCACATTGACGTCCATTATATTTCACTAGTCCATCTGGAAAAGAGCCCATAGAAAATGTTTGGGGAGGGCAGAACCTTTCCAGGAGCGTATCTGGCAGGTGATTGAACGATCGTTCCGTCAGTCTGCATTTAGTACGGGCCAATCAGATAATGTCATAGACAGGAGTTCCTGCATGAGCCACTTTATAAAACAAACTATTGCGAAACATGTCAGAAGTGGGGCTAAAATATTCTTGGTTTGTAGTGTTGGTATTTGTTTTTCATTTAATGAAGAAATGCTGTCACAATCTGACAGAACTACTGCTGAAGCTATTAGCATCAATGCTAATCTCTGTATGTGCAGTCACTTCCTGCTGTCGTCTTGCTCGCGGCTCATTCCTTTTCCTGCTCTAAAGGACTCTAAATGAGTCGTCCCACTTTGGGCCGCTCACAATCCTTGTAGATTGAAGCTTGGCAAGATGGATCTGCCTGATTACAGACATTGAATCAGGCAGGGCCAGCTTCTGTCATCATTACAGAAAAGCATCTGAATTGGACAGTTTAAGCACAGGTTTGACAGCTGGAGCAACAGAGAGGGGGAGAGGAGGGATTTTTTTCATGTTTGAGGAGGGAGGGTGTAGATAGGCCAGGGACATACAGTTTACTTTTGTATGACAGAGGTTAAAAAAGTGGATGTGCACAATGTGTGAACTTTAAAAGATACAGTTATGCTAGTCAAAGAGGATATGATTAGTGAAGATGAAGGGGACTCAGATATTTTTGTGCATGTGCTTGTATGTTTGTGCCTTTCATTCTCAAGGTCACTCCTGAAGAAGTTAGTGGCCCAGTAGTGTCACACTGACTGAAGGTGTTGGTGGTGAAGTCTGCCCTCTTCCAGTATCTGGAAAGTTGTGGGTTCAAGTCCAGCTCCAGCTGTCACATGTCAAGTGTCCTTGGGCCAGACAAGTTGCTCCCTCTGTTGTGTCAGTGATGTGTAAATGGGTATGAAGGGATATGGTATTGTCAGTTAATATTGATGGGCAACTTATATAGAAACTGTGAATGTGGGTAGATGTGACATGCACTTTATTAGCTCAAAGCCATTTACCACTGCTAATTTAATATTTAGTAAAAAATAAGAGAGACATTACTGCTCTCCCATGATGTCACTCATCTAATGCCTCTTGTCCAATCAGACTGCTTGTTTGTAAGTGACTGCATAAGTACTAATGTCTCAGTTAGTCTTCAGGCACAAGACCCAGGAAATAGACCTACCTCCACACATGTCTGCGGTGACGAGAGTTTATTCACCAGGTGGCGTAGCTGCACTGACCTGAATTTAGTCAGGATCAATCTGTTTGTTTTAGCATGAGGAAAATGTATTTAAAACTGAACACTGTGTATAGATAAACTTTATTAGGCTCTCATTACAACTACACACACACACACACACACACACACACACACACACACACACATATTAACTGGCAGTGGTGGTTTTTCCACATTCCTCTTGGAGATAGACAGTCACACCCTCTGACCTGAAGAGAGAGAGAGAGAGAGGAGAAGAGAGGAGAGGAGAGGAGAGGAGGAGGAGGAGGAGGAGTGAAGAAAAAGGGGAGGAGAGTTCGTCTGAGGCTGGACAGTTGATGTGATGCAGAGAGGAGAGAAACACTGCTGCTGATGTTTGGATCCTCATGAAACCCTACCAGCATGACAGCTACAGGTAAGAAAAATGTTTTAAATGTTTTATTACTTCCTGATATTTCACATTTACAACTTACAGCTTTAATATGCCACCTAGTGTCTTACATGCAGAGAAATAACTCAAAGTGATGTTGTTATGTTTTTTGGTAACTAGTCTAATATTATTGTTATGAGCCAAAGGGATCCCATTTATTATGGATGTCACTATACAGACAACAAAGCAACGTAATATGTATCATGACAGTGGTACTTGATTTAGACTAAGTTTCTAAAGATTGTATCAGTTTTTAAAGGCATTTTTATATTTGCTGTTGTATTTTCTAGATTGTTGTTGTGTTTTTTAATTTGTTATAGTGTTTCTGAATTGTCATGCTCTGGACTCCGAGCCCACCATAAATTTCTGTTTAAGTAGCCAGAACAAAGCTGTCCCCTTTTTATTTTAAGGTTTTATGATCATTGATTTAAAAAAAAAAATCTTAAAGAAATAACATTGATAAGCACTTATGCATCCACAACTGCTGTCACCAGAGCAGCTTCTGCTGGTTAAAGAGAGTACTGCAGTTTTTATTTTTGTCAAATCTATTCAGATTGTTTATATTTGTACCAACTAATTTTTGGTTTTTTTTTTGGTAATATTGAGATACCCTTTGATAAACTACAACATTAAAAGAAGTAACCTCTAATTTCCTCGGGTGTCATAATCTTATTAATGCTTTAAACTTAATGATGATTTCCTTAAAGTTTATTTCTCTGCATTCCCAAACACAGATTGTTTAAAAGGCAGGATGATGTCAGCTGTTTGGTTTCCGACGGGTGGCTTTGGAAACTTATCCATGGCAGCTCTCATTTGGATAACACCCTCATAGTCTCACCAACAATGCCCCATGCATGACCATCCATCCATTATCTATTCTAGACTGCTAGATAAGGACTGGGTAGGAGGGGGTTGTATATCTTAAAATGTTATGTTCAAAAACCATTGTAATGCATTTTTGGGTAAAAGAACAGCCCTTGCAAGAGGCAGGGTACACCCTGGTTGCCAGCTAATCTCAGTGCTTCATCTTCAATTAAATTAATCTTAAAAATTGAGCTATAAAAAATATTACTCCTCACAGTGAGTGGACATAAAAACTCCAGCTATTCAGAGCAGAGATGTTTGTTGAGTGTTGCTGTCAACCTGTCTATTTATGCTGTAAACATTAACATTTAAAATGTGTTTATGTGACCTTTGGTGTTTCTGCAGACCGGCCCCAGAAGACTTTTTGAGGGACTGCAGGCTTTTTCTTTTTCTTTTTTTTTAAACTTTTGCTTTGGCCTCATTTTTCAACACTGGAGGATGTCACTTGCTATATGTTTTTAGTTTCTTTTTTATATTAAATTTAAGTAGGCTACTATGCCTGTCAAATTCAAACTTTTTCTTTTCATGTTATTGCTTGTCCATTTCCTGCACTCAAGCAACATCATCCTGCTTCCCTTTAACCAATAAATTTAACACTTATTCAATACTTTTGCTGGAGAAATGTTAGATTGTTTGTTTGAGATGGTATTTTTTTTATTACTTTAGTGCTTTCTTACTACCCCAGTGCAGCAGTTCCTGACATTTGAAATATCAAAACTGAAAAAGCCAATCCTATGCTTATTGTCTTGTTTGATTTTAAGTCATCAGTATTCATTCTACTTTGGTCCACAGCTGGTTAAAAATTCCTCAAATGAGCTTCAAACAAGAAAAAAGGACCAGGCACTCATGAGCAGCATTTTCTTTTTTCACAGTTGGACACGGTTTAAACAAACTTCAGAAATATTGAACTCTGATATTTCAATCTTAAAGATGTTCTTTTAATGGTATGAGCTGAAAAAAACCTTGAGAAGTAACCTTTAAATGTTCTAAATGCTAGAATTATTTTGACCCTTCCATGTTCAGACTCCCTTTAATCTTGCCTCTCTGTTCCTCTGCGTATCTCCAGCTGCCGTCTCTGTTTAAAGTAGGAATATTTTATGATGGGGAGAATGGGACCGTTATTTCAGAGGAAGCTGCGCTGCCAGAGAGGATGTAGCTGCTCACATTGTTAGTGAGTGAGATCATACTCCATCTCCTGATTTAAACCTCCCTCCTCTCCATGGACGCTCACACCCAAAGAGGAAAAAGCCTCCTATTTGGATAAAGAGCCTTCAATCTCACATTTCAGGCCCTGTAAATGTCAGCCAGTGTCTGTTGTGTTTTGTGTAACACCAAAATCCAAAGATCAGCTCTTGTGTCAACATTTAGAGTGAAGAGCTCCTCAGATGTTGGGTTCTTTAACTTGACTTGTCTGCACTGACCTTTAGACTGCTTCTCTTATCAGACGGAGAAGGTAATTTGACACTACAGGCTTCAACTTATCTTAACTGGGAGAAACACTGCTTTTGGTTGGAAATAAAATGTCATAATACATCACAGGGTTTGAAACATGGACCAAAAATCATATATGGATAAGTTTTTTTGTTTGTTTGTTTGTTTTTTTAGCTGAATGGAGATATATGATAATATAGATGTCCCTTTTGTTCTGTGAGGAAAAAACTAAGTCTTCACAAAACTACAACATTAACATTTGATATAATTTTAGTAAAAAAGAAATAAATAAAAGTCTACCATTTTTGTACCACGGCAACAAAACATAAATTCGAGACATCCAATGCAATGACATTTTATTTTGGTTGACTTCAGTTTGTTTAAATTGCACAAAAATCTAAACAATATTTCAACATACTTAAGTTTTCAGGGTTTCTATACTCACATGTGAGTCAAATTATGATATCTTGATTATTTTAATGATCAGGGGTACCAGAAAGTACATATCACAAAGTAAAGTACTACTGTCAGATTTTAACCAAATCCGAAAGAACACTGTCTCAATCACCATAAAATGTTGAATTTGAAAAAGTGTGTTTCTTATCAGCTGCATGTACTTTTCTGAAAGTTACTTAAAATTATGTGCTGAGGTTTGGCTGCAACTTGGTCAATAAAAAGCATAAATGACACAAAAAAGGGGTTAGAACTTCAACCTTTTTTGTTGACACTGCCATTCAAGCATTAATATTATGATTGCTAAACTGATTAATGGAAAGATAAGTCTTAATATGGAGTAAACATTTAATATTAGTTATTGGTGATGCACGATGTTATCAGCGCAATATTGGCAGGTAATAGCTATAACAGCTGTTTATCAAGCATGAACATTTCTGCCCAAATTTACAGCTACAATATTGGCCATACACTTCAGCTACGTGTATGTATCAGTTGTATCATTATGTACAAATTTACCATATTGCTTCACCTTCATCACTGAACGTCCACATTTTACAAATAACAGTATCATTTATTAAAGAATGAAATGTTTTTTTTTCCTGTTTCACTTATGTTTCTAACACCAGTAGACCGTCACAGTGGGGAAAAAAAGAAAAAAAGCTATAGCGGGGATTAGATTACATTCAAGTTTAGGTTCCTATACCCCACATATATTATTCTTTTATATACAGAGAGAGAGAGATAGTATTTCACAGTCTTATCACATCCTAACTGTAACCTGCAAGAGTGTGAAATAATTTGGAGCACAGTATTAAAATTTAAACAAATAATCCCCTTTTGCAACCCCATATTTCCTTTTTCCTCTTCAGAGTAGTGGAGCTTTGAATGGGACAGTCCATTGATAGTGATCACTTAAAACAAAGTTTTGTACAGAGCAGCATGCAAATAATTACAGAGTTAAAGGACTGTGCACTTTAACCAACCACAAAGTATTACAGAGGTTAATTAATCTGATATGACCTGAGATCAATTTTAGAGAATCCTTCTATCAGAAAAAAATCTTTATTGTCCTGTCATGTGTTCAATATTGGTTATGTCATTAAATGCTATATGTAGTTAAAGGACTAGTGTGAATGAGTTGAGCACTAGGCATGTGCTTTTGCAGTCTTTGAGACTCAATGTATGAGTGATATATTCATTTATGGTAAAGTTAGCATAGGCCTATAAGCCCACTGGATCGGGTATAGTCAGCAACCTCAATGTAAGTGCCTTATACATTGTAGTTTTTATTTATTTATTTATTTTAAAAATAATTTTGTGTAACAACTATGCATTAAGCCCAAACTAAGCCTTACAGAGCCTCTCATCTTAGCATGCTAACTAGACAAAATGATGGTGATAACATGCTAATTTTTTAAGTGAACTTGTTTTAGGTTTTCTTCATCAACTTTTAAGCTATTCTTTAAATGTGTTAGCACATAGCCAAGCTAAGGCACAGCCAGAAGAACTTATTTAACATTTAAAGTAAAACTAAAGATGAGATATAGCTGAAAATTTGCCTGTCTTCCTCTAAAAATGAAAAAGATCTACACATAATGTTAATTATGCATAACTATGTATGATGTTAAGTAAAATATTCATGAAAAATTTACCCAGTAACTTCAAACATTGTTGGTGTCATCACTTTGTTTAGCAAGTATGCTAATGTGATCCTGAAAAGCTTGGAAATGCTAAACACCTGTCAAAAAGATGAGGTTAACCTGCTAAAAGCCTGAAAGGATTTAGTATGTCATGGTTTTAGCATTAAATGTTTGACTATGTTTTAAAACCACTTGATAGCATTCAGCTGCTTGCAGTTTCTTTTTTTAACATTTCAAGTAAAATTTAAATATTGAAATTCAGCCAAAAAAAAATGTAGGTCACTGTCGAAAGAAGCCTTGTGTAACAACATGATGTTAATTACCTTCTGATAAATGCTTTAAATGGCTTTACATGTGTAAACTACAGCCCAGTATAGCAGCAAACTGACAAAGGAGAGTTAAAATCGAGACCTTTTTTATCACAGTTGGTTGTGGCTTGGTAACCTTTTTGGGGGGTTAAAAAAAAGACAGAAAAGGTTAAATTTGAATAAAGTTAAATGCATTTTTTTTTCCTGAGAGCTGTCTCATCTAATTGCCTATATTTATCACTTAATACAGTCAAGATATCCAACGGTGTCTTGAAGACCCAACAAACAATAACCTTAACTTGTAAGTGTTAAACTATCTTTAGCTGGTTCTTGCAGTTATTTTTTTAATTAGTTTATGTTATGGTTTAGTTTACTGTTATAGGCCTACCTTAAGAAACTTAAAATCTTATAATGTATTAGATTAAAGTGATATAAATGAATTTTTACATTGGAGGGAGTGGAACAAGTGGATTTTCAATTTTTTTTCTAGATAATGATCATCTTCTTGACTCCCTTTTCAAGAACAAGCAGTCTCTGAGTATTCAATGTCTTGTGCTGCTAGTCTACTAAATGGCCCTTTTTCCACTTCTCTGTTGATAGAAAGTGTCCTTCTTAAATCAGAGGGTGGAGTGAACCTTTCTTTTAGTTTGGTGATGTAGATAATAACACAGTGTTAACTTTGGCTGATGATATTGTTCCACTTTTAACCACTCCTTGTAATGGAAAGAGCAGCTTTGAGCTCTTTTGTGGTGTGTAAGGAAGTCTGACATTATGACCAAACACACTCCCTCTCCTTCTCATTCAGTTTCTTCCTGCTTATTTCAAACGTAACATTTTTAGAAAAAATATCCCTTGTTAAGTTGACAACACATGCAGTGTCACAATACAGATGATTAAGAAAACGACCAGCAATTACTTTTTTTATGTCATAATTAGCAAGGATTTGAGAAAGTTGTTGAGTCACAGTCTCCCACCCAGGCCTGTCATACAGGGGTCATTTATACCACATTAAGTTCAAGAGAAGTCTAAAACATTCACAGTATTTTGAGGACTTTGAGAAAACTTTTTATTGTGATATTTTCTGTAGCTCACTGTAAATATGTCTCTGTTGTCTGCTGTTACTGATGTGTATAATATATTCATAGCTAAGTACAGTATTTTGCCCAGAGTTTATTCCTTGTTTTGTGCTGATTGAAGCATAATAGTATTTTAAAACTACATATAGTTAGTTTGACCAAAATCCAATGAGCAGGTGTAGTTCTTTACCCTGTAGCATGTAAGCTAGCTGCCACTTAAAATGACTTTTTTTATATAGACAAAGATCAGAATTCCTATTTAATCACCTGAATGTTGCAGGGTCATTATATACAGAATTTATGGTTCTAGTAAACTACTTATTGTTACTTTAGCCCCATGCATGCTGTTGTTTCAAGCTGTAATATTTGGACCCTGTAATGCTTCACCTCCACTGGGAATGAAGCAGAGACAAAATGGGTGTAACAAGGCTGCCCCCGGTTCCCTCCTTCTCCAGATGTAGTATCAGAGACCTAATATTTGAGAGTGGGAGCATGTGAACTTAAGGAGCTGTGAGTGAGTGTATCTGCTATTGTGTGTATGTGGGGGCAATCGCCACATCAAACACGTCCAAGAGGGGTGCAGGAATGAGTCCAAAAATGTGAAAGTAAGGAAGCATTTAGCACTTCCTGGTTCCCAAGGCTAAAAGCACTTGGGATTCAGAGTACCAGTTTCATATTAAACGCCTAAAATAAGGTTTGTGATGAACACATGTATACAAGATTGTTAACTCTGAAATAATAAAGAGCGTCTGATACTGCCCACTTTTGAATTTTAAAGCATTTTTTTGTGTTTAAAGGGCGGTTGCTGTTAAAGTGGAATACACCGTTTCTTTGTGGAGTTAGCATGTTCTCCTCATCATGTGTAGGCTCTACACTTACATGATAAAACAGCATGCTTTGGTTTGGTTGTGATTAGCAATGTAACAACCAAATAGTGTGATAGCTAACCCCAGTCTGCCCTGCAATTAAAAATTGATGCAAAATTCCATTCTGAGATTTGTACATCATATTGAAGGGGGTCTCAGACTTAGTTTTCCAGGCACTATAGCTCTGGCTTTATCTTTGAGTAATGTTTGTCTAACTCCATCTGCCCATTAACATCTCAGCCTTGACATGAAACTCATAGTAGCATCTGTTTCCTCTCCAACAGCTAAACACTGAACTCCTGATCCCTGCTGAGCTGTCACCATGACACCATGTCACCATGACAACTCCCACAAACCTCACAGCAACCTGGAGTCCTTGGAGAAGTTGTTAGGTTTATGAGGACATGAACATCTGTGAGAGACTACACTGAGTGAGCAGGTGGGCAGGGCTGCTGGAGGGAAAACAATTGGCATATTCTGTATCAGAGATGAAGCTGAGTTTGTGCATCTTTTCTGTTTCAGAGATGGTTTTCCAGAAGGTCAACCTGCTGATTTTCATGTTGCTGGTGAAGGTGGGACTTGTGGATGGATGTGTTTGCCCTGCAGCCTCTGTTTTGTCCCAATTTCCCTCTGAGGTTCCTGCTGATGCCTGCTGCTTGAACTTCTCTGGCTCCTTTTTCAGCCATGTGCACTGGTCTGTGTTTACAAATGAGACAAACATTCAGACACTAGATCTCTCATCCTGCAATATCAGCTCTGTTGACATTTCTGGCATGGAGACCTCAAGTTTTCAGAACATTTACCTGGGTCATAATAACCTAAAAGAGTTACCAAGAGGGTTTCTTACTGATCAGCCAAATCTGATTGAGCTAGATCTTAGCTGGAACCAGATTCAGGAGCTTCCAGAGGGATTTCTCCAGGAGTCAGAAAATCTCCAGAGGCTGTATCTGAAAAGAAACCAGCTCCACACCCTCCCTGACTCTGTACTGAAGAAGCCGAGCCTGCAATCACTTGAAGTGGATGGAAACCCTTGGGAGTGCTCATGCTTGTTACTGGAGGGCCTAGAAGAAGGCAGGAAAATAAATAGGACCATTAATCTTCTGGATATTATTGGGAACTTAACTTGTGTGTCTCCAATGCACCTTGCCGGCAGGACTTTGTTGTCTGTTAGGTTGACTGACGTGTGCCGACCAGCTGGCCTTACTGCACTCTTCATCACACTCCCTCTTCTCATCCTCTCTGCTCTGATTCTCTGCTGGTGCTGTGGGAGAAAAAAGAAGAAGAAAGACGTTTCTTTGGGATCCTCCAAGAAGAAAGCTTTCACTTCTAGTAGCAATGGTCAAAAGCATCACAAAAAGCAGCAAACTGTGGCCACAGAACAGAATAGAGACGGACTCTGCAGCAGCGAGGGCATCTTGAAGAATCAGCTGCTGCTACGCCCAGCATCCAACCTCCTGGGCAGCACCAGGGACATTTACGAAGAGGTGGAGATCAAACTGGGCTCAGTGGAGTCTCTGCCGCAAGAACCCTCACACTGTTCCTCCACAGAGGGGAAGCAGGCTCAACAGGAGCCTGACGGGGTCAGTAAAACAGAGCTGGACACTGTCAGTGTGACAGAGGTGATGAAAGACTCAGCAGACAGAGAGAAAGCTTACATGACTCAGTCGACTGAATATTACAGCCTGGTGCCGGGGATCGAACTGGAGGACTCGGACCACGGCGAGTATGAGAATGTTAGTCTGTCGTGACACAATCTTAAAGGAGTCACTCAACCTTTAGGAAAATATGAAAGCTTTTTGAATTGAAGTACAATTTGGATGAGTTAAAGACACTGCAGTACAAGAAGAGGTCTGACATGAACATACTGTGTGAGATGTTTACTTTTTTGTCATAGATTTTGTGTTTACCCATTTATGGTCAGCAGTTGTTAGCTCAATTTTTATACTGAGTGTTAAACTTAAAAAGACCTCAAGACTTTTTTTTTTAACATAAGTCTGATTGTTGCTTTATCGGTCCTTGAAATTACATGTTCAAGCAATACAACTGCAAAATCAGGTTTTCAAGGGCTTTCAAGCCTAGAGAAGGTGTCTTGGGAAGTAAGAATCGTTTTCTATTGAAATTAGCCCTTTACACAGTACATTTCTACAACAGCATTGTAACAAAGGTCCACTATCATTACACCTTAAGATGTTCTCCATTCTCTGACATTGTAATATTAGTGTTCCCATCTGTTTATTCACATAAAAGCTCTGCGACATTCATTTTGAAGGTTAGACTTCAGAGGGACAGAACTAAACCTTGAAACAGCAATGTAAAAGTAGCTTGCTAAATGCACTATAAATATGCCTAGGCCTACACGGTCAATCGCTAGCATTCACATCATGTTTCTGACTGATGGAACCGCCCCCTGGCAGAAAAGAAATGCTCCTCTCTGATGTAGGCTTGGGGCCGTTTACAGTCTCGGCTCTCACTTGAGCAGTTGAGTTTCTGTTTTTTCAACTGAATACACTAGTTGCTGAACAGACAAGCCAGGATTGTTTACTTCAGTTGAGCCCCACCTCAGAAAGTAATCCTAGAAGAGCAGATGGTGAATCAGTGCTGTCAGATGTTCCCATAGGAGCCTCTGCAGTCATTGTAGTTACAGTCTACAGGAAGGCCAGACAGACAATTTCTACTTCTGCTTTAAAACATTGTTTTATCTTAACTGCCTTTGAACTAATATTGGTTCCTTATAATGCCCAGTGCTATAATTATATAATGTCAGGAGTTAAAGTTAGCTTACGAGCCCTTGCCTTTATTTTGATTATGAAGAATTTCTTCATCTTCATCAACACATCGAAGATGCATTTGAGTTACATGTTTCTTTGATCTTCGCTCTGGTGCTGCTGTAAGGAGTAAAGTATCTCCATTATTATGTTATGTAAGCATCAGTTAACCCTCTTCTAAGATAAAGACTTCAGTGTTTTTAGTCGTCAGGATATTACGTTAGGTGCTGTTAAAGGTTCTAAATTGCCTCAAACTCACAATTAGAAAATAGCTCAATTTTTTTGAAGTTGTCGTCGATTGTTAACATGAGTTGTTTTAAAAAAAAAAGCCAGTGCTGCAGCTCTATGTAGAGTTTAATCATAACAGCTTTCATTCTTCACCCTTTCTGCCCTTTTTGCATCAAAATGGTGATGTGATTTAAAGCTATCAGTAAAAGGCATGGTTTATCCCTCATTTTAATTGACCTATACATATCGGAAAATGTATGGCTCAGAGTAAAGCCGTGAGGTAATATGTTGCCTGTCAAGTTGTACATAATTCACAACCACTAATGAGATTATGAATGAAGCAAATGAGAAATTATTTCATATTTGCTTAGCTTCAAAGTTTGATTGCTAACCACATTGTTATAACAGTGATAGGCCACTCTCAGAGCTTGTATCTTAAACAAATGGCTTGCTATCAACAATATGCAAGAGTATTTTTCTTTCAATATCTTGGTTACTTTGTAAGATATTATTGCTTATTTTTTCCTCATCAGTTCATTCACAGTGTTATTATACATCAGGAAATTCTGAATTAGCAAGCTAGCGAGCAATGCAGAGCAAGCTAGCTCAATAGCTGGGAGAATTTTTATTTTTATTTTTTTATTTTTTTATTTTTTTACAGTTAATTTCTGTCATTTACTGTCTGTTCACCTCCTCCACTGCAACAAAAGCTAAGATGATGTCCTTTTTTCTTGTTAGTATTGCAACAGCTTGGCACACATGAGGAAAACTCTTATACTTTTGGAATTTGCTCAACTTTGTTCTTGTGTTAACCTTTCTGCAGAACTGATCTTTTAGATTACTGTTTAAGGCAGACATTTAACTTTTAATAAAGCTAGACTAGCATTTTGTCCAACCAATCTTTATGCTAGGAAAGGCTAAATTTACTATCTCCTGGCTCCAACTCCATACTCAACAAACAAAAGCTCTGTATCTGTCTTTACTCTCGCAAATAAAAAAAAAAAAAAGCATTTTTCTGAAAAATATCCCATTATTATTCTGTACTAAAGGAGACACTGTATGTTTAAGTGTGTGAGTGTTGTCTCCTGATACAGAGACAGCTTGGTCTAACTGCTGTGCTATCACAATGTAAGAGGAAGTGATTTAATACAGAGCTTTTCCGGTGGGACCAGAGGAACGCAGTGATCATTTGAAAGGGAGGGTCCCATTTCCCTCTCTTTAAGTAAATTTAAGTGCACATTTTCCTTGTTTTCTATAACAAAGGCCAAACATGTTTTAATGACTTCTTGTTCTAGGTCAAGCGTATCTGCTTTTGTTTACCTCACTCGAGTGCAACTGTTGAATACTTTCCAGTTTGACTTGTAATATATGATTTTAAAAGAAGGATGTCCTGGATTAAACCCTCTCACCTTATCCTGCCCATCCAGAAATGTAAGGGCTGAAACCGTGACTAATCCCATTGCAACACCCTCTGTTTAATTTGACATGAAATGTGGAATGTAAAGCTCAGACGAGAAGTCTAAAATTATATACATCATTGTTCAACAGGGGAAGATGACATATGCTGACACTCAAAAGGATGCATATAGGTTGGAAAACACCAGCGGGTTCAGATATCAATGCTGGTGAAAGATAAAAATCTGAACAGTGCTGGTTCAGTAAACAGAAAAGACAACACTTTTAATGTCATGTGAGGGTTGCAAGCTGCAGACTCTCAGTCATTATCTAAGTTACTGGCAACAAAGCAGTCGTCTCACCCTCACACTTGCTGGCTTTGAATGCTAATTTGTTTGTGTTCAGTGAGTGAGGGTGCAGCCTTCAGGGTGTGCACCTTCCTGTGATTTTAAAATAACAAAGGCGTAGTTTTCAGACTGGAACATGTCCTGTCAAAGGTTGACTAATTGGGATTTTTAAATTCTCTGCTTCCATAATACTACTAGCATCAAGGTGGCCACCCTCAGTATGACACACTTTCACCTTAACTAGCATAATAAGTAAGATTGTTTTTCATCAGTACATAGCAAGAGGGCAATCAATGGAAACTGTATTACTTTTGAAAAATGATTTTCCCAATTGATTAATTAATGCCAGCAACACGTTAAGTTGAGGCAGTTGCAACAAAAGACTGTGAGAGTTATAAAGTTTTAAAGCAAGCATTTAGAGCTAGCCCTTCCTACAGGCTGTATAGGCAAATGCTAGGGCCACCACGCTCTGAAGGGGGCGACTGTGCAAGCATATAAATAAAGTGAGTGTCTGAGGGAATAATAATCCAAATAGTATATAATTACAACTAATACTACTACTAATAATAAAATTGATGTCAGTAGGACCAGTATCAACGATAAGCACAAAAAACATTTGGAGTTTGCAGTGCACTCTTTGGCTATTTACAGTGATGTAAATGAATAAAATCGCATCAAATGAAAGCTGAACAGAAATGCTCATAGTACTCGACTCACATCATTTGGTAAAGTACAATGAATACCTTTTTTCTTTCGTTCCTTTTTAGGAAAAGTGTAATATTGGCAAAAAGTTTCATTGTTGTTACATCAGCAAGTTTGAACAACTTTTATATTACTTTTTACTGTGAGACAGCAAAGGAAGCCTGTCTGTGTAGGCAGTAGTTAGATTTTTTGTTAGCTTAAATAAAACATTTATGTATTTTATTTGTTGTATACATGCTACGTTAACAACTTTATTAGTCTTGTTTAATGGTTGAAAATCTCTCAGGTTGGCTGCATAATACTCAAGCAAGGTTTTAATAACGTCAGAATTGTTTTTAAATGACCTTGAACATGAATTGATCGCTAACAATAGACCTAAAGTGTGGTGCACTCATGATGTATTTTTGTTAAGCTACCTGGACGTTAGCGTCACACTGGTTCCATCAACTAAAAGCCTACTGGATTTTTCAATGGGTTTTTGGATTATTTCCAATTTTATAGTCTTTGACCAAAGAGAGTTCATAAAAAATTACACGTCTTGCTCTTCATGATCATTTTTTACAAGTAAACACAACTTTTTAGTTTTTTTTTTTAAGTATGTAATAATCATTGAGATTTAAGAACTACTGTTCTGGAACTACAACATAGAGGTTCAATGTTGTTACTTGATGTTTAAGTGAATTTCCTCTTGGTTTGACCTTATCAACTTTTGCTCATGGGTGTGGATATTAGAAATGATTGCAAAAAGGTCCCTGGTCATGTTTGTAGTCCTTGTTAGCAGTTCTTTAGCAACCATCCTTTTAAAAACACAGTAACGCTTTAAAATTCAAAAGCAGGGCAATGTAAGATGTATTTTATGTTGCAAAATGAAATGCTTAAATCCCATATGCATATGTTCATCAGACCTTGACTCACTCCTGCACCACTCTAAACTAAATGGGCTTAAGCCAGCCAGAGCAGGTTTTAAAACTTCTGTTTTTTAAACTCTCAATATAAATGGCAGCAAATCTGACATCACTAACTAAAACATAAAAGGCTGTAAAAAGCTCATAGACTTGTTGGGCTAAATTGGTTGACAGAAAAATGAAAAATCTACTGAGCTCTGTAAATTTGGAGACCTTACCCTTGGTGTGTGATTAAAACCAGGGATGGGGACACAACATTTGTTTCTCTACAATATTTATCCATGATGGATTATTCTGATGGGAAGTTTGACTTGTTGGCAATCACCTTTATCATCATAAATCGTCAAACTGCTGCAGTTACACAAAAGACTTTTAGCAAAAATTGGTCTTTGTCAACAATGCATTGATTTCACTGCTGTGTTTGTACATGTGGACGTCTACTTTTCATGCAAATAACTGTTGAAGAATCAATGCTTTTTCAAGACATCTGTCTCTGTCTCAGATTTGTGTTTACTGATGTAAAGGACTAATGCAACCAATGAGAGACAAAGTAAGCTGCTTCAGCTCTTTTCCTTTTTCAAAAATTTGCACTACGTCTTTTCACTTTTCATTGAAGCATTTTTGTTGCCCCCTTCAGCTCTTTCTGCCCCCACAATGACCCAGGCCGGCCCCATGTACCTGAAATCCCTCTTTTCTTTTGAGCTCTGATTTCACTCACCGTGGGAAGTTGTAATTACCGCATTGAGTTACTCAAACGATCAGCTCTGAGTCTGCTCTCCCTGCCCTGTTCTCAGAGGTCTTAGCCTTGACAAGTGGATCCTGCAGCCCAGGCCAGGAAATGAGTGGGATGATAATCTAGGAACATATTTACTCTCCAGCACTAACTAATCATAGTTTTACACAAGATGGTAAATTAAACCTTCCTGAGAGTGGTTAAAAATACTATTGTTATGCAGAGAGCAGGGGCCAAATAAGCTACTGTGCATAAGCAATTTTAGGCCCTTTTTGTCGTGTTAAAGCAAAATTACACAAAATTACATCTCAGAGCCAGAAATTATTATAACAGGGGAACACATCCTACACAATTTTAAAACTTGGAAAGGATGTCGTTAATTCCTTGTTTCAGATTATATGTTTGCAGTAATAAGATAATATGCAATCAAAGAAATGTCATTTACTGTCAGTGGTGGGATTTTTAAATCATTATGGGAAAATATGATATTATACAGGAAATAGACATGCAATGTTATGGGTAAAGGTTTTGCATGCAAAATTATTTTGCTTTTAATACTGTTATTCAAATATGGTTTAACGATGAGAAGAAGTTGGTGTCAAAAGAACTGGCTTGTAAAATGTACAATTGAGAAAATCAACAAAACCTGCCAAATGGAGTTAAAGAAAAACAGTGTTCTTTCCCAAATGTTCCTACAAAACAGGCTGTCCTATGGTTTAAAACTCACATGTTGAAAAAATCGTGTTGTGCAGTGAAATTAAATATGTTTTAGTTCCCTCTGCTGTAGAATAAAATAAATCCTAACAAAGTTAGACAAAAGCATTGGAGTGTGCAGCATAGGCGACTGATCTGATCTTCCAGAGCACTATTATTACATTTTATTTAATATAACTGAAAAAGAGAGTTTTGTGTCTCTGTGAGCTAAACACAAGAATAAAGGCCTCCAGGATATGGCTTCATGGAATTCATATTCCATCAGCGCCATCTAGGGACAGAACTGAAAAGTACAATTTATGAGACAAATAAAACGTGCAGCCCTTTTCACACATGAACCAAATTCCAGGGGAACTTAAACTTCAAGTAGCCTGACTAAGTTGTTCACACTTGTCCCTCCTAGTAGGAAGATTTCCTGAGGTATGCCTGTCAGTGAGTGCATGGGTAATGGAGGGGAAACACAAGGGGTCAAGCAGAAAAACTTCAGACAGCAGTTTAAGTAAATAATCCAGTACTATCCAGCCGCAGCTCCGGAGACTGGCCCCTGGCTGTATGCCAGAAGTGACGGTTGTTCTTCCTATTTTCTATAACATACCCTGATATTTTCACGTATGGGCATGAAAATATCAGGGTTTTTATATTTTTTTGCTTGCATGTTACATGTGTTGTGTGGGTACTGACATGCCAGAACTGAAAATTACTTTAACAAAAAAAAAAATCAGTAAGATCAGTAACCACCCTGTCACAAGGTCATCTTGTAAAAAAAAAAAAAAAAAAAGAAAGAAAGAAAAGGGAATGTAATTCATTATAAATTATTGATTAAAAACATTTATGTTCTCTGGACCAATCTTCTTAATTCTTGAAACTTTGGGGTGATTTGGAAAACATAGAGGCTACTGTCTAATTCATACTTCAAAATTAAAAGTTTAAAAATGAAAGATTTCTCTCAGATTTCTCTCATTTTCTTCATAGAATCCGAAAGGGCATACTATAATACAGGTCTGACAACATAAGAACTATTAAATCCATTTTATGTATTCCTACACATATATTGGTCACTGGCCGTGATGTTATGGTAAACAAAAGTTGATTGGCAAAAATTGTGTTGGGGGCTGTGTTTTTTATGAGTAAAGATTGGCATATGTCAGTAGTAGTCGTTTGATAGCATAGCACGCTACGTAAAGTCTAAGTTGTTGAGCCAATTTTACCTCACATGCTGCCGTGCATAGATCCCATGGCTCACATGTCTAAATAAATTGGTCAAAATTAAGAGTTATTTCATGCCTGAGATGGGAAAATATGTTTTTTGGGGGACTGACATGGCTGCCATGTTGTGATATTTTTTCAAAAACGTTTTCTTGAAATAAAATGTTAAAAAATTGCAATGTGCAAATCGCACTGGTTTTGTGGAACAACCCTTATTATATTGGCATTAACATAGCAACTTAGGATAGTTCTGTCAACAGTAATAAAAGCGAGTGCAGAGGCATGGACTATGAATAATGCTACTCCCACGGCTGTCTATCAAACAAAATGCAGATTAGCCCAGAAGGCTAAACAAAATAAATATATCCATCTATCAAAGTTTTATCATCCACGTGTGATATCAGAACCCTCAACATCACCTCTGGAGTGCAGTCAGGGCCCAGTGCAACCAGGGGCCATTCACCAGGGCTGTGGCTGGATCACCTGACTAATTACACCCACAAGTTCATGTTCAGGTTATTTTATTTGTACACATTGGTCGATGTGTTTCACAGCCTGAGAGATACAGACATGTTTTAGAACACATAATTGCATTTTTACTGACCTAATTAAAAACACTAAAAATAAAAATCTTGTTGGATAAGTTGTTCATCAAAGTAACTTCAGGAAATTTTCAGGGTTGGAAATTTTTTCAGGCGGTGGAAATGATGGGGCCAGTTACCCATAAGGCTGATGGTGGGGATTCGATCCTTGCATCAGTGACATGCTAATGTCTCCATGGGCAAGACGCTGAACCCCACACTCCATTTGCATGTAAATGTGAAAAGTGCTTTGAGGATTAAGATGATAAGAAAAAAGAACAAGCTCAAGTTCATTTTCCTGTACCCAGGTGAATGAATTTGTCAATACTACAAAGATACTGAATCTCATTGTTAGACTTTAGCTGAGTAAGCTGTGATGATTCAGTCAAAGAAAAGGGAAGTTAAAGTCGATCACTTGTCCAGGGTGTGATCGAAGATGGATGGCCTCATAAATATCCATTCAGCAGAGAGCAAACACGGTCAGAGGATTACACAGGGCTTGAAAAAGAGACTGTGATTTACAGAAGACCGCTCTAACGATGTGAAAAGCAAACAAGTGAGCAGAGTACAGCAGCCAATGACAAAGACAGAGAGACAGGAGGGATGGACCATCAGAGGGTCTGTCTGCATCAAACTGTAAAGATGCTACAGGCTGATGGACAGAACTGTAAATAACAGAGAATCCTCAGCTGTAAATTTGCTCACTGAGTGTTAGATAATACAACATACTGAGGCTTTAGTTTCACTTAGATAACAGATCCAAAGTACTGATATGACTGTATTTCTTCCCACAAATATAAAAATACAGTAAATGCTAATCAAAATGATATTACTTTGTATAGACCTTTCAAAACAAAAGGACTGGATAACATAATATGGACTTAAATATCAAGCCTCAGAAAATATATAAGATCTAAATATAGCAATAAAGCACTTTAAAGTCACAAATAAATGATTTAAAAACACTTCAAGTTATGTTTGGCTCCAGAGCAAAGAGATAATTTATGTTATTATTATGTTTAAGACACATAAGATAGACAGCCGCAGAAGTCAAAGAATTTACAAGTTATAAATAACTAGAATATTTTATTAACAGCTCAGTCTGGATCAGAGGTGGGTAACTGGTGGCCCAGGAAACTGTGACCCTTAAACTTGTTAATGCAGCCAATAAAAAATAATTATGTTCATCATGAAAACCTGACAAAATCTGCTATGAAACTATAAAAATAGCAATATTTATAAACAATAGAGTTATAATTGCCTGTAAATGTTTCTGTGAAACTCCCATTGGAAACTTCTCAAAATAAAAATGTAAGTGAAATATATTTTGATAACCAAATGCTCTTTGACGTGCATCAAACATTACTTAAACTGACTTGAAATCTGTTTTTAGCTCATTAGATTAAGCCTTTCTAATTGCATTGAAACATAAACGTCTGTATAAATGTTGTTAAAGGAACTTCTTTTGATGAGTATATTCATCTGTCTGTTTCAGTTTCCTCCAAATTGGGAAAATTTGGTCCTCTGGCACAAAGATCATTTTATGTGGCTTCACAGTTGCCCATCCCTGCTCTTTGTATTCTGCTTTATTTCCTAGAAACAGGTCCTCTTTAAAAGCACAATTTAAGTTTTCATAAATATATAAATACATTTCTCAAATATACAACAGCAACACAGAAAATTAATTTTCATCTTAATCAACATCCTGATAAAAGTCAGGGGTACATGACCTGTTTATTACTACTACTACTGCTACTGGAGACCTACATTTTCCCAAGGGAATTAACAAAGTATCTATCTATCTATCTATCTATCTATCTATCTATCTATCTATCTATCTATCTATCTATCTATCTATCTATCTATCTATCTATCTATCTATCTATCTATCTATCTGTCTGTCTAACTGTCTGTCTGTCTGTCTATCTGTCTGTCTGTCTATCTATCTATCTATCTATCTATCTATCTATCTATCTATCTGTCTGTCTATCTGTCTGTCTATCTGTCTGTCTGTATGTCTGTCTGTCTGTTATTCTCAACTTCACCTAACTTATCAAAAAATGTCCTTTTGTAATTTGTTGTGAGACTGTATGCAAATGTTTTTTGATGTTTGACATATACATTCAATAATATAGAAGTGAGTTCTCTTTGGTGTTTTATGTTCTGTGCAGACGACAGTTAAAGAGGAGGAATTTTCAGGTTTTCTCTGTGTTTCGGTTCATCCTGGGCAGTCTCGTTGATACGATATCTCAATAACATGGGATTTCTTTAAGATTTTCATAGATGTCTACTCTAAATCAAGAATGAAGTGATTAGACTTTGGAGGCCCAAGGTCAAGGTCATTGGGCCTCATTTTCCTCCTTGCTTGTAGAAATAATCTATCTCAAGAATGTTCAAGGAATTTTCTTAAAACTTAGCACAGATGACTCTGACACAAGGAACTGATTAGATTTTGGAGGTCAAAGGTCTAGGTTTATGTTTACATATTTTTTAATAAACTACTGAATGTCAACTTAAATCAATACGTATAATACTTCATGCAAAAGGCATGTCTGATATTCAATTTAGCATTACTTTGATATTTAACTTTGATATAAGACTTTTCATAAAATAATCTCAGGATTTAGCTACCAAAAAAAAGAAGTCTCTAACCAGCAGGGTGCAGTTTTTGTTCACAGAGCTGCTTGAGCATTAAAAGTAAGACAGATGACAAAAATAAAGACACAATTAGCTGTTTGAAGTTTATATATTTTGTCGTTTGGGGTGGAGGGCAGCATTTTTAATAACAGGTTATGTCACTACATTCAGTAACTTGGTGTACAGGAGTACAGTGTACATCTCATGTTCCCAGGTCATAAATCCTAAGAGTTAATTTATGACGGCACAGAGAGGTTTAAATCTGGAGCAGAGGAAGAGAGCCTTTCTCTGAACAGCAGGACTTCACAGAGGATTGAAGGTTATATACCTGCACTCACAGGTAAGACGTATTTGGTGTTTTTTTATGGGAATACTGGATGTAAAATATAAATATAAAGACTGATAAATTTCATTTCTCTTCTTCATTGACATGGTGTTTGTGGGATCACAACAGACATGACGGTGTCTTATAGTCTTGAAGTGGCAAACGCCAGATTTGGAGGTTTCTCTAAACTTCTGTTCAGATGGAGAGGAAGTATTTACAGACTGATTTACAAAGAGCTGCTGGTCTTCTGTGGAGTTTACCTGTTTATCAGTCTGTCTTACAGGTAAATTCACTGATTTTAACATTTGATTCTGCTCTTTGCTGAAGCAGGACTGAGTAAGAGTTTGATCTCCCTCACAGGCTTATGCTCACACCGAGACAGCAGGATCTGTTTGAGCGCATCGCCCTTTACTGTGATCAGTTCACCAACACAAACTTCATCCCAGTTCTTTTTGTACTGGGTGAGTCTGAATGAGCTCTCTCTGTCTCACAAGGAGCCACACATATTTAGAAACATTGTTCATGTGATTTTAAGAACAGTCTCATTTACATTCATGCTGAACAAATAAAAACAATAGATTAATGAATTGTGATAAAGGAGAGTTAAATGTAGGCTGCCATCTTAGTTCAGTACATTCTGGGCTGTGACGTAAAATGGCTGAATTGTTCCCACGCCTTGGCTCTTTTAATCACAGTCAGTATGAATTACAGTAGCTTTTTCTTTGCTGTTGTCTTTACTTAAGCTGCACTTAAAATAAAAGAAAAGCCTTCAAAAAAGACACCATACAGAAAAATAAGAATGCAGTCATTTGAGATCTCCATAACAGTGTTGTGAAACAATGCCAGCCAACAAGAGGATTTCTTTTCAAATTATCTTTAAAAATACAGACCTGGTGTTTCTTTGTACAAAAAAATATAAGAGACTCTATTCAAGTCTGAAGAAAAAACTCATTTGTTTCTCTGTCCAAGGTTTCTATGTGACCCTGGCCTTTAACCGTTGGTGGGGTCAATACACCAGCTTCCCCCTGCCCGATAACCTGATGATGGTGGTTTCTGGAAACGTCCATGGAGCAGACGAGAGAGGTCGCCTGCTGAGGAGAACTCTGATGAGATTCGTCAACTTATCCTCAGTTCTGATTCTGCGCTCCATCAGCACCAGAGTCCACAAACGTTTCCCAACCCTGGAGCACGTAGTGGAGGCTGGTAAGAAAAACACTGAGGTGACATTTATTCTCATTGCATGATACTCCATTGACCTTATATACAAGGAGGGGCTTGTACTCAAACTGAAATACAGCTGTTAGATTATATTAACCTCAAATTCTTTCTTTTTAACCAAAACAGAGGTTTTTCCTAACATATACAATTTATCAAAAACTCAGATGCTGTTGGACAGTGATCATCACCTGGCTTCCCATCTGGCTGTCAGTGTTCTTTCAAATTCTGAAATTATAAAGGGGAAAACTTGTTGTGGTTTTAAGGGTATCCTCTTGTTGTTTCAACCCTATAAGTGTTTACACAACCCTTTTGTCAGGAATGATTTGATGTTTAATTGTTTTAAAGAAATTTAAATAATATGACAACCCAAGTGACTTTCACTACAACTTTCTGTGTCACATTGTCTACATGTATCATATGTGGATACATATGGTCTTTGAGTAACTTAGGAAATTTTAATATTTAGCTTTAAATTAGATTTTAGGATAAAAATAATGTTTGTTTTATGTTTAAGTTGTTTATATTTCTTGATATCTGGGCATCTATTTATAAGCTCTGGCTAGCTATTGGGGAGTCCCATTTCACAAATCTTTTTAATCTACTTTTATAAATGAACAAACTAATTGATTGATTGATTGATTGATTGACTGAAATCCACAAATCAGCCAATATAAGCCAATACTCTGCCAGGCATATGAGTATTTTAGAGTCAGAGCCATGACACCACGATATCTCAGTTTGCCTAATGTGGCTTACAGCTGTATGGGTTATAGGGACTGATCTCACCTTTAAAGGCTAGGATACACTTAATTTGGAGAAAAAAATATTAAGCCATCAACATGTTAATTAAACTAAAATATTTACAGTGTTGCAATTTATTTCTGCCTCATCAGCGCATGTCAATAAAAAACTAGCCCTTGTACAAATGTTGTTGGTTATTCCTGCTTTAAAATAAACTGAAGAGTGCTACTGGGCTTATGTTGATTATAAAGTCATTTTGCATTACAATAATGCACGTTTTAGCTTGTTTTGGACATCTTTGTGAATTTTTTTTGGAGGAAATTTCTTGGTCATTTATAATATTCTCTGACTATATTGATATAAGAGACAAAAGGAATGCAATCAATAAAACATTGCTCTAGCATTAACAGATAAAAATAACAGTTTTTACATGGTTAAATAGCCTACATGTATTCTGTAGTTTAATTATCTTTCTCCAATCATGCAAAACAAATCCTTGTGAGACCCATGTCGTTTCTAATTTCTATACAGGCTTTATGACGACACACGAGCTAAAAAGCTTTGAGTCTCTTCACTCTGATTTCAACAAGTACTGGATGCCTCTGACCTGGTTCTCTAACCTGGCAGCCAGAGCAAGAGAGGAGGGAAGGGTGAGAGACGACATTGCTCTGAGACTGCTCATGGATGTGAGTGAAGATATAATTTACCTTTACACTAAGCTCATGTATGATTCACAGAAACAAAATATGAACATTAAGTTTAAATACCTTGATTTTTCATGTGCAGCAAAGCTGTTTCTGCACACACTGATGGATACTGTATACTTCTAACATGTAGGAGTTGAACAACTACAGAGCAAAGTGCAGCCTTTTGTTCCATTACGACTGGATAAGCATCCCCCTGGTCTACACCCAGGTAAGAACAAGGGGGGCAAAATATAGTCCACAAAATACATGATTTGTCACAATTACAGCTCAATCACATCCCTATGTTATCTTATTTCCCTCTATACAGGTTGTCACAATAGCGGTTTACTCTTTCTTTGCTTTCTGTGTCATTGGTCGCCAATTCCTGAACCCAGAGAAAGGATATAATGGTCACAAACTTGACATGTACATCCCTGTTTTCACTCTGCTACAGTTCTTCTTCTACACCGGCTGGCTCAAAGTAAGAGAAAACATTTTGCTGTCCCTCATGAAAACAAAAATTGCATCTATAACAATTAAAAAAGAGACTATGATATTTTTGTCAACAGGTTGGGGAGCTGATCATCAATCCATTTGGAGAGGATGATGACGACTTTGAAACCAATCAGCTGATTGACAGAAACATTCAGGTGCTGCCAATACTTCTCTTTAAGACAAACCCCTATATATCCAAATCAGACTGTTTGAGTATCTGTGAAAATGAGCTAAAAAGGATGTTGGGGCATTGTATTGAAAATGTCTTAAACTCATCTGTAACATCTGATTTGCTTCAATGAGAAAAATGTAGATACTCTGGTTAAAATGAGCTTTTTCTGTTCTACGATTCCAAACTTACAGTGGAGCCTCTATCTCAGCCTAATCAGGAATCCAGTCTACAATAAGAGCCATACATAAAATCATCATAACTTTTTGCCCATCAGTCTTGGAATATTTTGGATAGCTGCTATGCATTTGGGAGAGAGCATTGGACCTCTGCTGTCATCACATATACTAGCTCACGTTTGGTTGAAACAATTGTAATTTACCACGATTGACTTTGTGACCATTTTCAGCTAAATGTTGCGACAATTCTTTCAACTCCACATGCCTTACTTGATAGGAAACAATGATTATAACATCCACACACACCATACCATCATCCAAACAGCACTGCAACAAGATAGTAAATGGACTGAGGACATTTGGTGTTCAAGCATGCAGTCATGAAACAACTGCCTGCTGTACTTGTCCAAATCTCTATCCCTATAGGTGGCCAGCATCCCTGATCCTTCTATTAAGGTATACATGTGCACACAGGAGAGGTTCCAAAGCATCAAAAAGTTTCCTTTTCACATTTCCACCCACAGGTTTAACCTTGATCTATTCATACTTCATAGTCTTGGTTCAAATACTTTGGGGGCCCCCTGTCAATTTAGTACATGTTTTATGTTGTTTTTTTTTTTAATTAAACAAGTGGCAACATGTATTCAAATGGGTATTTAAAGGGTTAAAATCCTGAAAAGTATTGAATGTTTGGTCATTTTGAGCAGAGCTGGAGTGATTTAAGAGGTTTATGCAGAAAAAAATATTGCTATGATGATTTTTTGCATTTTTTTGTTTATGTACATTTTTGGTTCGAGGGTCCCAAGAGGGTATTAAATTAGAGGGATACAAAGGGTTAAAGGTTATGAATTCTTTTACCTCATTTTGACTCTTTTACTTATTTTGAATAATTGTCAGACTGTTTCTTTAATCATCATTTTGTGCCTACTTACTTATATCCAAATGAGTTTCACACTAAATGTCATATCTCTCTTTATGCTAATGTTTCTTATGTCCTGATGTATCTCTGTATAACACCTTTAATTACCTGATGTTTTAATGTGCCTTAAAGACTTCACTTTCCTTGTCCTTATGGTTTTAAACTCCTTTCCTTCTCCAACAGGTGTCAATGCTGGCTGTAGATGATATGTACCAGAATCTGGCTCCACTAGTAAAAGACAAGCACTGGGCTCAGAGACATTTCTCCATCCCGTACACTCTGTCTACAGCAGCTGAAACTCTCAGACCAGCCTTTAAAGGATCCACCTTTGACATGAGGTACAAAATGATTTCACATTGGTGTTTCAGTGACATTTTTTGTGTTGCAGCCTTTCAGAAAAAAAATCTAAACACTAGTGAAGACCTGAATTTTTAATAGTCCTCCATATTTGTAGGATGAGTGCAGAGGATCTTGAGTTTCACCAGCCTTCAGACACTCCCGGAAACAAACAGTTTTTACCTCTTTACGGCTCTCTGGGTGAGGGTCTCAATGGTCTTCTGCAGAAGGGCAAAGGGATCCTGAGAGGCAAAAGCCTACCCTCTCTGATCGATGTTTCATCACAACTGAATGAGAAAGATGATGATGAAGATGAAACTGCTGCTGAGAGTGATCCTAATGTCAACATCCACGGAGAACAAGAACAGCCACTGATCAAAGTTGTGGTGGAACAAACCTTGTAAAAATGATCAAGATTTATATTTGTGTTCAAAGTTGTATTTAATAATCCATTTTCTTTCACTACAATGTTTTCTGATTCAATAAATCCGAAAGCATTTATAGAATACATTGTACTCTAATACTGTATATGTGTTTTTCAAATGTTGAGGCGAAGCACACTGCCTGAGGACAAGTTCAGGTATGCCTTTGGAATCTATACAATTGTGTGCCACAACTTCAACTTTACAGCAGCTGACAATTTTTCTTTATTAACTCTATCAGGAGTCCATATGACTTAATTTCTGTTAAAAAAATAATTTGGTAACTTCATATAAGGTTAATAAAACTTTTAAAAGTTGCTATTAACAGAATAAGCAGGCAAGAGTAGAGATCACAACAGACCCTGAAAATCAAAAAATGCTTCAGCTTCGTCATGATCCGGCTTTTTGCTTTAGTTAAGTTACCCATTTTGTGTTTAGGTTTTGTGTCTTGTCTTTTACTTCCTGTTTTATTTTGAAAAGTCACCTGTCTTTCCTTGTTTCCGTTTTCTGTGATTGACATTCTGTGTACCAAACCTTGCCTGTTTACCAATAAATCGGCTGACATTGCCTA
Organism: Cetoscarus ocellatus; assembly: GCA_037902135.1. Classification (NCBI taxonomy): domain Eukaryota; kingdom Metazoa; phylum Chordata; class Actinopteri; order Labriformes; family Labridae; genus Cetoscarus; species Cetoscarus ocellatus. Next base: position 443,584 of record JBAMNC010000319.1, on the reverse strand, counting down.
ACCGGTGGAGAATCAAGCATTTGTATCTTTTCTTGTGTTTCGTTCCAACTCAATATGATCATGCTGAAGGTGTATCAGCATCAAGGATAAAAAAAAAACAAACCCAAAATGTCAAACCTTTTGACTGTCGCCTGGATTAAAACTCCAGTATGTTCAGTGGTGTCTTGAAATATTGTGTTGCAGTCAGGCACAAACCTCAGATCTCTAAAACTGCTTATTTTCTGGAAATGGTAAAAAGAACTAAAACTGTATGACAGAATATTGTATTACCCTGATTACAGAGGGGTTTTTTTTGTACTTTTACTTGGTTAAAAGTTCATAAAACCTACTCACCAACATGGAGGATGACCAATAGCACTATTTTATGGGGAAAAAAAGAGAAAATCATAAAAAAATGGCCAAGGAGTTTTGTGCCTGACAGTTACGATTTATTAAAAATAGTAGGGAAAAGAAAAATCTGACTTAACAAGCTTACATGTGTGACGAGTACAAATCAGCTCAGAAAAAAAACAACTGTTAAGTGAGTTGAATATATTGTCATTAAGATGATTGTGATGGGAGAAAGAAAAAGTGCATTTGTGTAAAATCTCAATTTACTAAATTTTTAATATTTAATGGGGAGTACTGTTTATCCATTGTTATTAAGGTATAGCTAAATATGTGCAGATAAATCAGGTACTGTAGCTGATATTTAAGACCCTTTTTTTCCTTTTGGTATGAATGTGTGTCATGAGATTTTGGTGTTGGAAACATTGGTCCAGGAGCAACAAAAATGATCTGCAATTACTGTTGTGATGAATATTGTAAAAAAGAAAAAATGCTTGCACACGTTTGTTTGTAGGCCAACGGGGAAGTAAGCATTGCACTGGTTGTCTCAATTGCAAGTCTACTAAAAGCCTGTGGGATTGTTCACTGTGTTTTGGATCATTGCTGATAATAAGCTCTGTAGAGAACAAATAATTATCAAACTTACATGTCCTGCTTATTGTGATAGTCTTAAAAATGAACCTACTTTTCACAAAGTTTTAAGCTTAAATGCAATCGACAAAAGCGAAGAGCTAAGCTACCATGAAACTACAACATGGCAGTTCAATTTAGAGGCAAAACTAAAATTTCAAATGTATAACGTTTTGTTAACCCTTTGTTTGAGAGTTTCCTCATATCTAAGTGACCTGATCAAGTTGGGTTTCATGGTTATGGCAATAGTGTGTAAATTATTGATGATTAAAAAACAAACTGAAACGCTTGCTGTCGGGTCCCCAGCCATTTTTGTAGTACTTCTTAGCAGTTAGTTAGCAACCATCACATTAAACACACAATAACAATTTAAGATTCAAAAGCAGGCAACATCAGATGCATTTTATTATTTCAGATGAAACATCAAAAATCTCATGTGCGTGTGTTCACCACAAACCTTATTTCAGGCACTTATCCAGAAGAAGTATTCTAAATCCCTTTTGCTTTGGGGGTTTGGGAACCAGGAAGTGCTAAAGGGTAACTCACTTCCTGCACAACTCTACGCAGACAGAGAAAAGAAGAAACACTTGAAAAAGACATATTTTTGGAGGTTAAGGAGATTCCTATGCTCTCATTTCTTCCACTCTGAACCAGTTTAGGAATATCTGTTCTGAATCACTGAGGGGAGAGAATGCAAATCAAAAATACCACAGAAAAGGAAAGTATTGGCGACCTTTATTTTGAAGCGGATGCGACGGAAATGCAAGAGGGTCAAAAGTGTCGTTCTTACTTCCGCGTTGTCAGAAATGGAAAGAAATGCTCACTGATAGATTTTCACGTTCAGATACTTGCCAACAGTTACGGTATGTAGACAGCAGCTGTTCTTTGACAACACTTTGCCTTTTAATCCACTGTAAAAGTATCTTCTCTTCCGCTTTTTGGTAGAATAACGTGTCTGCTCAGCCGGCTGTGTTGGTAACAGATACGCTAGTGATTTCCGTAACACTCGGCTAGCATGCTAACGTTAGGTCCCTTATGTGGTCTACTGATACTTAGTCACTGTCAGTGAACTTTGCTCTTTGACAAGCCGATTGTTTCAGTCTTTTTATTATGCATATGTGTGTTTTTGAGATTATATAAATTCAATGTTCATAGCTGTTCAGTGTGATCGGACTCTGAAGAATGTTCGCTTTTGTTTGGGTTGTTTGACAGCAGCATCACTGAGGAAAACAAAAGGAGAAGCAGCGGTGTAAAGCTGGGTAATGTTATCTGAGCCCCCTCTTTAGCTGACCACTGACTGTCAACATCATCATCATGTCTGTGGGCGACAGTCCTCACCTGCTGCTGGGGAGGATCCGCTTCCTGAACAGGTGCATAGAGTGTTTCAGGAGGAGTGAGCCTCTGCCGGAGTGTCTCTGTTATGTTCCCAAAGAAGTGTGCTACAAAATCTGCAAGGATTCATCGTCCTCTTCATCTTCATCCTCTGGGGCATCTGCAGGAGGATCAACAGTGGGAAAAACACTCGTATCAGTGTTTGAAAGTCCGCACCAGACTCCACATATCAAGAAATTATGCAAGTACAACCTGGAACCAAAGAAAGGGACTTGTATCCGGACTACAGGGGAGGAGTACTGTAACAGTCAGGGCCTGTGGGTCAAGATCAATAAGGTGATATTCTCTGATATTCTCTGTTTTTCAGGCTATATGCTGGCCTAACACCAGCAAACCCACATAAGAGAAAATTACATCAGTAAATCCTTTGGATCCAAGTGTTTCAAAGCTAGACTTGTAATTTTGACAGTATTTTCTCTTTTTGCTGTCCTCAGCCTTGACATAAAATATCCCCTAAGCTCTGTGGAGTTTTACTATTATATACATTTTTTTAAAGCATGCCAAGACTGCAAAGTTTAGCAGTTCATGTTGGGAATGCAAATATTGGACTTTAACAGATTTCACTTTGCTGATATATCTGAACTCATTATCACTCATACAAACACAATATTTATTGTCAGGAGAACTAAGTAGTGATACATTGATTGTGAAATTACGGGACGATGCCAATACCAGTGTTTAAAATAATCATTTTAGCCAATACCTTTATCCTTAGATACCACTGTCACGCCAATAACATTGCTTTTCCCTGGGTGAAGCACATACATACTGACTTATTCAAAGCAATTAAGATGTAATGACCAAGTTGAGTTAATTCAGAGAAGTTTGGGCTTGTGTGTTCTGCTCTGGCACACTTTCTGAATAGAAAAGCTGGAGACCTGTCTACCAATGCTTTATGAACAACCTGCACAACACATTTTTTAATACCTTACAAGAACTTACTTTCTAATTTTAAAAAAAGTTTTTCAGTTGTGTTTTTTTTTTACACAAAAGTGCTCAACTTTGCTTCCTTAACCCTTATAGAAATGTTTCATTGTGGCAGTTAGTTTTGAAAACTCTTGTTAACAGAATGATGCCCCTCTGTGCCCAGGATCAGCTGGAGGAGCACCGTCCGGGTCTGGACCTAGAGGAGGGCTGGATCCTGGTGTGTAAACACACAGAGGGAGGGGACAGGCTGGTGCCCGTGGAGTCTCCAGAAACAGTCAGCAGACAGCAGCAGCTCTTTGGCTACGACCACAAACCCTGCAACAGGTGGGAGCAGGTGGTGAACGTGGAGAACGCACTTTACATTGGCTCCAAACCTAAAGTGGCTGAGAGCGATGACACTGCTGTCCAGAAGCTGAGGTAAGCACGTTGTTGGTGAATTACTGACATTTTCAGAGAACTGGTCCAACAGCAGACTGTTGAAATACATTTCTGCCCCTCAAACCTTTAAGGTATGTTCCACCTACCTGGACGTATGAATGTGATGAGGACCTGGTGCACTACTTCTATGAGCACATTGGGAAAGAAGATGAAAACCTGGGGAGTGTGAAGCAATGTGTGACCAGCATTGATGTTTCTTCGTGTTCAGTGAGTCATGTGCACCATTGTTATTATTACCTCTGCCAAGGAGGTTATGGTTTTGACTGCAAATTCTGTTTGTTTTTTTTGTTTGTTTGTTAGAAAGATTACACTTAACCTACTAGACACATTTTGTGAGATGCAGAAATGTTCACAATGGCCCAACTTCAAAGTGATTAAATCTTTGGTGGTGATCTGGATAACCACCACTGGTGAACAGTCGTTTTCGCTCAATATATGTCAAAGTAATAATGATATCAAGTTGATTCCAAGTGCTTGAGGTCAGTTTCATTTAAAAATAATTAATAACTGAATATATATTGTATCCTTTACAAAACTGGCCAAACTGTTTCTAATCTAAAGTATCATACAGTTTAACGGGCAAGCTGTTCTCAGTTTTCATCTCTAACAACAGCACACTGAGTGACTTCTCTGGCACGACATTTTTGGTTTTAGTTGCAGTCAATTACTGCAGAAGTTAAAAAAGGAAAAAACAAAAATTTAAGCCAATAAAAATCTTAAGTTAAACCAAGCATTTTCATAGAGCACAACCCTCTGCCAAGGCATTGCTGACATTCTTAGCCAAGTTATCAGCAAAAATGCAGAAAACTGCCCTATCCTGCATTGATAACAAATCCTTCCGAAATTCTGGGATCTGCATCTAGATTCAGATCACCTCAAAAATCGTATCATTTCTCTCTTGTGCCATGACAAACATTCCCAATCAAAACCCACTTTGTTACCCAGGTGGTAACAAAAACATAAGTTACTTTGCAGAGATAAAACATCAAAACATCAAAATCTGTTTTTGCATTAAAGGCAACAAAGTATTAGTCTACTTAATTTTAAAAGCTGAATGTTTTTTTTGTTAATAATTATCCAGGGTAAGATTTAAACTCATTTTATCACACCAATAAGATTTAATTGTGTTTATTTTGGCTAATAGGAGGATCCAAATGGTGGGGCAAGCTGTCTGACTGATGGCGACACTGAAACTTACTGGGAGAGTGACGGCATGCAGGGGCAGCACTGGATCCGTCTGCACATGAAGAGAGGCACTGTTGTCAAGTAAGGACATGCAGCGGGGAACAGAGTGGCTTAAAACAAACAAATACACAAACGCAGTGTGTACCACTTACTAGTCATTGCTTAAACTATTTGATGTTCTTTCTTTTTAATTTTCTTTCATCAGAGATGTGTTTCACCTTTTTAGTTTATTCCTGTACATTAATTTAATTTTGGTCATGTAGCTTAGCCTCTCTGTGAGCTGAGTAACTCCTTAAAAAAAACCCCACAGCTCTACAGTGAAAAAAAACAATCATCAAACTGTTCAAATGAAAAGGCTCATGTAAAGTCTTTTAAATAAATTGTATGCATGTGTTTTCAGTAAACTGATACTGACGGTGGACTCAACAGATGACAACTACATGCCAAAGCGAGTCACTGTGTTTGGAGGAGAGGGAGACAACCTTAAGAAGCTCAGTGATGTTACCATTGATGAGTGAGTCTTTTTTTCAGAGATTTGTCAACTTGTTTTAAGTTAAAGACCTGATAGAGTTTCACTATTACTCTAAGTTTGTTGATAGAAACATGGTTTGTATGTCAAAAACAATTCAGTTACAGTGCTAAAATGTCTCCTGCATCTCTCAAGGCTGGATTGCGAGTGCTTTGTTTACATTTGGAGAATTAAGTCACTTTATTGGAACTTTCTTCAAATTAATCTTCACCAGGGCAATGACAATAATCCTCATACATAGAGTAGACGGTACAGAAATTTACCCTGCAATTTGTCGACAAATACTGTGAATTTTAGTATTTTGCCTGACTTTTGCCATTTCAAAGCAGTTTGGATTTCTTTTGTCTTTAGCAACCTGATTGGAGAGGTGTGTGTGCTGGAGGATATGACCTCTCACCTGCCTGTAATTGAGGTTCGGATCGAAGAATGTAGAGGTAATAGCTTTTAGCATCTTTTCATGTTTTATAAAGCACATACTTCTTGTGAGTTTTTAAATTGTAGTACATTATGTGGAATATATAATATAGTCACATTTTTCTGTTGTTTTTTTTTTCATGTAAGATGAAGGGATAGATGTCCGGATCCGAGGTTTGAAGATCAAGTCATCATGTGAGAGAGACCTGGGCCTGAATGCTGATGTGTTCCAGTCCACTAACCTGGTGAGGTACCCCCGTCTGCAGGGCAACACTCCGGATGTCCTGTACCGCAGAGCACTGCTGATCCAGAGGTTTGCTTAATCTTCTAACTCTCAGATTTGGAGGAAGTATAATAAGTTCAAAAGTTTCAGGAAGTGTTTTTTTTTTTATAATTTTATTGAACTGGCAAGAGTTATAAAATTAATTTCTAATGAAGCTTTAACACTTTTACAGAGTTTTTAAAACTGAATAAATGTCAGAAATGAGTCAAACTGTTCTGTTCTGCAGGTTCATCAGTCTGCTGGACTCTGTTCTTCCACACTTGGTGCCTGCCTGGGACTACAGTCTGGGCACCTTCAACCAGATTAAAGTAAGTCCTAAATGGGAATGGGACTCTAAAACCAATTCCAGCTGAGAATCGATAACAACTCCCTAAAAACATTGATGTGCTTATTTTTTTGCTTAACAATTCCCTAATCAATCACTTCCACTTTTTCTGCATACTTTGCAAATCAAGGAAGTCACGCTCTCAACAGAGGCAGTCAGCAGAAATGACAACAAAGAAGTCAACAATGAGGGAAGACAAGGAGGCAGAAGTTGTCAAAAATGTGGCTTAAATTTTGTCAAAAAGGTGCAACTTTCAGTATGTTAAACACCAACACCAAACAGCAGCAACAGGAGTGTCATGTGTTTGACATTGTTGCCACTGTAAATCAAGATGTAGACCAACTTTTGCCCACACAGAAAATCAGCAGGAATTGGTTAAGAATTGAATCGATTGGCGGGATTGTTAATGGCTGTGCTATCAATAAAATCTTGAGTCCCATCCCTACTTTATCAGTAAACATTTATGAGTGCATATGTATATGTTAATGTTAATTACATATTTCTAAATAGTAACACAAGTTTGTCAAGGACAGCACTGAAAAGCCAGTTGTTCCCAAATGTTGAATTGTGCTGTATTTGGAACTTTAATGTGAAATCAGCTCTTCTTTAAAAGCCTCTTTGAAAAATGATTAAAGTTTTGGCCTGTGAGGCTTTTTGACATTGCAGAGAAACCTTTTTATTGAAGAACTTGTTTGATTAGATTTTTAACCATTCAAGGAAAGTCTCTCTGCACTTTTCAACACTTGACTACACTAATGTCCAAGTTTAAGTACAATAATTTTCTCACAGTGAAGAGTAAATAGATGAATTGAATTCTGTCTTTCCCTTGAAGTGCATCATGTAATATCTGTATGTTTTTTCATTATGTAGAGCATTAAGCAGTTCCTGCTGCTGTCAAAGCGCCGCTCAGCTCTCATCACACAGTGCCTGAAAGACTCAGAGACCAGTAAGCCAAACTTTATGCCTCGACTCTATATCAACCGACGTCTGGCCATGGAGCACAGAGACAACCCGTCTCTGGACGCCAGCTGCAAGAACGCCGTCTTCAATCAGGTATAAAAAAGTGACTCTTTATTAGGACTGAAGGATTTGGGAAAATATTGAATGGCAGTTATTTTCACCTGTATTGCAATTTTGGTTAGATCCATAGGAACAAAGGGACTGACATTTTTCTCATCATTCTCTGTTTTTAATAAATACATTTAAATAACAATGAGGTATAAAAATGAATCATGAGCGTGGTTTGTTTGCAAATTCTTTACCAAACAAATATAATTTATTTTTTGTCTGTGTGTGATACAGAGGCCAAAGACCTCTTCTGCAAAGTAAATAAATAAAAATGGTGTTTTGTCATGTTTTTGACCTTGAAAGAAATGTTTAAGGTCTTTTTTCTTATGATTTGAAAATTGCAGTCGAACATACTTTGGTTTTATTGAAATTGTGATAAATTGTTCAGCCCTTCTCCTGATGTTCCCTTGAATTGGGAAACTATGGATTTGTAAAGAGTGCTTGAAGATAAAAAAAAAAAGTCACAAGTATTGAACCTTAGCACAAGCTTTAGATAACTGTTCTGTATCTCGGTATATGCTGAAAAGTTATTTACCCTTTTTTTTGTAATCTGGACAAGACAACTTTTCACTATTCAAATTCTGTGCAGTAAATAACCTCCCTTACTCCACTATGAGTATATATTTTAAAGTAGCATCAGATAAAGTGGAAGACAGAGTTTCCAGCTGCTGCTTCCCTCCTCTTAATTCATTGAGGGGTGTGACGTCTTGTGTTAGTTATGAACCTTCTTAAGGTGTCTTTATAATTCTCCCCAGTTACTAAAGGTTACTTACACACAGGGAAAGAGAAGCAGAAAGAAGTAGGGCAGGATAATTAAAAGAGGAGAGGTGTGTTTTCATAGTACAGATGAATGGAAATATTTGTGAACCAATGTCACAGTACACAGGATTTAACAAACTGTTAGTACTGAATAGACATACAAAGAATGCCATCACAGGTAAAGTGACAATCTACGGGAACAGTGTGGGTCGTATTTCTTTTGCACTATGATTAAAAAAAAAAATGTTTTTTTCCATCATGTTTCTTTGTAACTTGAATACAACTGTTCTTAACAAAATACAGACTCTTTTCTATCATTATTGGTTTCCATATGAGCTGTTTAATTTAATAATAATTTGTACTTAAAATTGGTTTATTTTCTCCTTGCAGGTGTATGAAGGCCTGAAGCCATCAGATAAATTTGAAAAGACTTTGGATTACAGGTTTGTAGTTTTAGTGTTCCAGTCTCTTGCCTGGTTGTCATTGCACATATTTTCCTTCAGCGTGTATTATCCACTCTTTATTGCACCATCACTTTTCACTGACTATCAGATTCTTGAACAGCTTTGGCTACACATTCATTTCTGATTTTTAATGCTATCTTTTGTTGGATTATTCTCAGTTTTATCTGTCCTTTTATGACTGCTTTGTGTACCTTTGATCTGCCTCTGATTACATTCTCTTTAACTGAGTTGAATTGAATTTGTAACTCTAAATCCACCATCTTTAATAGTTTAGTTTAGTTTAGATGACTATTTGATTTGACAGCAGCCAATGATAACTTACATCTTTTCCCCTGGGCAGGAAGCCTAAAACATACAACACAGACTATAAAACCTGTTCAAACAAGTATAACAATACACACTTACACACCAGATCACATAAAACAACCAAATTACACTTTCAGTTTACCCTATCATGGCTTCCTGCAGGTGGCCCGCTCGGTATGACCAGTGGTGGGAGTGTAAGTTCATTGCAGAGGGAATCATCGATCAGGGAGGGGGATTTCGGGACAGTCTGGCAGACATGTCCGAGGAACTCTGCCCCAGCTCAGCTGAGTGTCCCATGCCTCTGCCATTTTTCTGCCGCACGTCCAACCAGGTAACACTCCCCAGCACTGCCTGCACCCACCCAGGAGTAGACTGTGCTCCATCTTTGACACTTATTTTCTTGTTTTGTGCCTGTGTCTCAGGGCTCCTTAGAGGCCAGAGACTACTACGTTCCTAACCCATCCTGTAGAGAGGTCCATAAGTACGAGTGGATAGGTCAGCTCATGGGAGCTGCTCTCAGGGGAAAAGATTTCTTGGTGAGTGATGCTCATTCTCCACCTGATCTTTGTCTCCGTAAACATTACAATAAAATATGAATAAGAGGATATTCAAACCAGATTCTCTGTTCAGGTTTTGGCTCTGCCGGGGCTGGTGTGGAAGCAACTGACAGGAGAGTCAGTCAGCTGGAGTAAGGATTTCCCTGCTGTAGACTCTGTGCTGGTAAGGACATTCAAATTATGAAACCCACAGCCAGCTTATTGGAAGCTGCAGTGCAATGACTGCAGACAGAGATACGAGATAACCGAGAATCTGAGAAAGCTGAGGTGCATGTAGGGTTGTTGCAATACCAGACTTTTAAACTTTAAATCAATAATGATTGGACAAAATTACACTGAAATCTGTTTCAGTACCCCAGGAACAAAAGTAAGTTCTGGGCACATAATAAATTTTCGTTTGTTGGCTTTATTTATTATAAATTACAGGTGAATTTTCTCAATTTTTATAGTAAATGGAAATGTCGCCAGAGTTTTTGTACAATTTAACAGTTTTAGCTAGGCTGCAATTTCTGATAAGTAAAAATGAACATTTCTCCACAGTTGGTCCCTAGGACTTCCATTTTATCCCATGCAATCAAACTGTTATCAGAGATGTTTGATTTTCCCAGAATCATATTACTTCTTTTATTTCTGGAATTGTGAACAACATTTTTTTAATTGAGGCATACTTTGTACTTGGGCCATTGAACTTTAAAATATCAAGATATGATTTTGGTCCATGTTTCCCTGCCCTAGATGTAATTTGTCTTTTCCAGTTGTGGTTCAAATGTTGCTGTGTCTTTAGGTAAACCTACTGGAGGCCATGGAGAACATGGACCAAGAGACATATGAGTTCAGATTTGGCGAGGAGCTTGTCTACACCACCCTGCTGAGCGACGGCCAGATGGTTGAGCTCATCCCCGGTGGCAGTAATGTGGCTGTTCGCTATGAGGACCGCAGTGAGTTTGTCCGCCTGGTGCAGAAGGCTCGACTGGAGGAGGGCAGGCAGCAGGTGAGATTACAGAAACTACCAGCTCAACCTCAGATTTCATTAGATTTTCCTTGACAGTTAATGTTTTTTTTGGTATAAACTCATCAGGCAGTCATGGTTCCTTGTTGCTGTGTGCTTTAGATTGCAGCCATGCAGGCGGGGCTGCTGAAGGTGGTTCCACAGGCGGTGCTGGATCTGCTCACCTGGCAGGAAGTGGAGAAGAAAGTGTGTGGAGATCCTGAGATCACAGTGGAAGCACTAAAACGACTCAGTGAGTGTCCTGTTTAGACTTTACCTCAGCTTTTTATGCAATAAAGATGCATTTTATATGTTGGTGAGCAGAGACATCGAAGTAGTGTTGCCTTTAAAAGAGAAAAGAGTTTGAAATAGAAAAGACTGCATTCTACCTGTAGATTTATCACCACTGTTAGACTTACTTTGAAACTTCCATTGTAAGATGGAAAGTTATCTACTGTTACATGAAACATGAAATATTAAGTAATAAGATTAACTTGTGCTGTCTTCACGAGATGACTTGTTCAGTGGTGAGGAGTGCAGAAGATGCTAAATCCATCATTATTAAGCAACAGACAGGACAATCTTTTGAAATGGATTTAAAGATTATAAATACTTAACTTCCATTAAATTGATGTCTTATGCATTTGTTTTCTTTGTAGGATGAATTCTGATCTTTTTTGCTCTTGAGTTTTAACAGCAGCCTTTTTTCCAAAATTCTAAAAAATCAAAATTCTATCTGTGACAAAAACCACACAAAGCCAGATCTTAAAATACATCTTCTGATGCTTACCTTGAGCACATCATCAGTGATGTAACCTGGGGTCCTCAGGTGTTGCGGGTCTTTCAACATCAGACACCCTCACCCAGGTGACCCCGCCATGTTTGAACAGGCCGCGGCGTGTGTTTGTGCGGTGTTTGCTTGTACATTCTCTACGGATCCTATCTTGGGGATTTCACAGCTGCTTTGGTGATGTTCTTGATGGCTCTGCCCCTTGCTCCTCCTGTGATGCCGAAAACCCCTGCAGCCCACTATAATGAGCATGCATCTTGCCTTCAAGCCTTGCTCTCTACAGCTGATCAACAGATGTTCATATTTTTTCCTCTTCCTTTCATGAGCCTTCCCCCAGTTGTCCTTCCCTAGCACCATCAGCTCCATGATGATGATGTTCTTGGTGCTCTCTGAGACAGTATCTGGCCTCATAGAGGTGCTGGCAATGTGCTGTGGGAATCTTAAATGTTTCCGAAGGTTCACTGAGAGCTGCCAGTCCTGGGCCATTGTCAAGATCCTTGCTGCTGCCTTCTTCTGACCTGCCCTTGGTCTTTCTACTTCTTTTACAAAAACAGATGTGCAGATGGTGCTGCAGCTGCTGGTCAGTGACTGTCCATCAGAGTCAGTGCTGCTTTGTCTTATGTTGATATTAACTGTTGGCATGCTGAGATGCAGTGGTGAGTGTGCCAAAAAAACAGTATGGATTTTCTTTTTAATATTGTATCTAATGTTTCAGTTATAATCTTATTTTTGGCTGTTATCTCCATCAGTCGACATTATTATTGATTCAATTTGGAAAATGATACCTATCTTACAACATAAACCATCCTTGTCATTAACAAGGCAAACATCAAGCCAGATGATCTGCAATAGTCAGTTTGATGATAAACCACTGTAAACTGAATAAAATCCATTTTATACATGCTAATTATTATTACATTAGCTGAGCAAAGTGAGGAGAAGACCTTTATGTTGCATGAATGTTCATCTGCTTCAAACACTTTGCTAATAAGTCTGCATCATTGTTTTGATTTTGTGTTGTTTCTAGCTCGCTATGAGGACCTGGAACAAAGTGATGTAAGAGTGCAGTACCTATGGGAGGCACTGACGAACTTCACCAATGGTCAGTTCATTATTTACATGCCCACTCTAATGATAGAGTACTAACTGCAATAAAAGGCAAGGAGTTATTGACAGTGATTTTGAATTTTGTTTTCAGAGGATCGCAGCAGGTTTCTGAGGTTTGTAACTGGTAGAAGTCGTCTTCCTGCCCCTATATATGTCTTCCCCGACAAACAAGGGTGAGTGCAAAGTCTCAAAAAATAAAGAAGACTTTTTTTCCTTGAAATGTAGTAAAATGACTGATTTACCAAAATTGATGTGCATTTCATTTCTCTGCCTTTAATTGTGTGTTTCTTGATACAGTTCAGAAACAACAGATGCACTCCCACAGTCCTCCACATGCTCCAGCACTCTGTATTTACCTAACTACCCAAGGTGAACTAATATTCTGATTTATTTTTACAGAAACTGTTACTCTATACTCGGAATTTTTTAAGACAGTTTTATGCTTGTTAGGTTGTTTCATTGATATAAAAATCTTGAGTGCTTTTTGCAATTCTCCAGCTAAACTAGCTCCTTCCAAGATTATTTTGGTTTTGAATTATGTGTTTTTAAAGAAAAACTATTGTTTTTGGCCTGTATGAAATGTATTTCTTGTCAATAAATTTAACTCAGATCCCTTACATTTCTCACTTTTTTTTTGGTCTTTCAGTGCAAAGGTTTGTGAGGAGAAGCTGCGTTATGCTGCGTACAACTGTGTTGCCATTGACACGGACATGAGCCCGTGGGAAGAGTGATCCCTCTGCCATCCTGCTTAAAATCAAATCTATGAAAACTTAACAAATCACTGTTGAATGTCTATCACGATATCTACACAACTGCCAATTAATCACAGCTGTATATAATAAAGAACTATATGGAAACGTGGAGATTGATGTGTGTCTTTTATAAAATAATACTTGTTTCCTTGACTAAAACTATTAATGAGTGGAAGTATTTAAAATCAAACCTTACAACGATTTTCTAAAAAATTCAAACTATGCCTTCAGATATTTCTAATTAAAACAAGGCTTCTATTTGTAGGATGTATTCAGATAACTCAGGATGAATTCTGAACAGTTTGAGCAAAAGACAAATGTATAATTCAAATTATGTTCACACTGACTACTAAACTATCAACATGAAACAAATACAAATGTTCAAAGGTCCCATATCCTGGTGTGTTTGGCCATGAATGTTATGCCTTGGGTGTTCATTAAGCAAGGATTTGACCTAATTTGAATAAAAAAATGAACAATTTAACCTCCATAGAGGGTCAGATGCAGCTCTTTTCCCTCCCCTTTGAAAATGCTTGTATCTGATGGGGTGGGAGGCTATTGGAGACTATGATAATGAGCTCTGTGCAGATTGGCTAGCCATCAATACCTGATGGGCAGAGGTAAGAAAGGTTACTGACTTTAAACAAAAAAAAAGTTCATTTCAATTTAGATGACGAAGTTTTGAGTCCAACAGGAACAATTTGTAATATATTTGTATCAAAATAACATGATTCATAAGAGACCTCAATGAAAATTTTTCAAATGCCAGCTAAGTTATACTGACTGGTATAAAGTGCTTTAGAGCTTTAGTCTGAATTGTCAAAGTGAGTACTTGCACTTAGCAAAATCCGTGTTTATGAACTTACTTTTGTCACCAGTCCATAAGTTGATTATTTCTTTTACTTTTTTCAATGAATAGATGATTTATTTCAATTTTTAAGTAACTTCCCCAACACTCTATAAAGGAAAATTGGTCATGCCATGGCCTTACCAATCTGAAATGAATAATAACAATACAAAAAAATGTGGAAAAGTTAAAAAGGTAATGTTAACTTTATCTTTACTTTATATCTGGAAAAAATTCTGGTCAAACTTCTTCAATCCCCAACTCCAGAAATAAAGTATAATATTTTCTCTAAAAAAAATAAACTGTGAGGGCATATATTTTTGCTAAGTCTCATTAAGTTTCATCTGAATATAATGTTTCTATTTGTTAATATACCATTAATCATTATTAACAAAAATGGATGAGAAGTGTTGTGGTGCGAACCGAGTGTGAAGAAACCTTGATGAACGAAAGTCCCGTTTATCGCTGAGTGAACTCTCGCGAGAAGATGAAGCTTCAAACCTCCCCATGATCCTTTGCGATTCCTCTTTCTAGCCGGCGCCTGAGAATGGGTACGTGTTTTCATGCTCGGGTTGGAGGGAGAATCGTTGTCCATCTGATGAATAAAAGAGGATTATTGACTAAAATGGCCTGACACACCGAGGATTAATGTTATATGATTCTACTTAGCATTAACTTTGTTGGATACACTGTGATTTTGTAGCTGGAATTAAGTAATATGTTCAGGGTACCTGATGTGCTCCAAGATGGCTGCTCGCACTGGCCATGAAGTTAGCTGCTGAAGCTGAAATGTGCTCGAAAACGTGAGAAAACTGACCATGTACATATTTACTACTGATGAGACTTAATTTGGCTGTTTTTACTGGATAGTGGAGAAGTTAAGTGAGTGTACCTGACTGCTGTGGTGACTTGCGGTGTAATATTAGCATTAGCGCTCCCTGCTCGGATGGTCGTGATCATGTCGTGCTGTTGAAATGAATATATGTGGACAATTGCTGAGGATGATGGTACTGAAGCTTGTTTAAAGAGATGCATATATTTTATTTTTAATTTGTAAAGACGACCTGTTTATGCTGGAATAATATCGGTAAAGTTGGAGCATGCAGGGCCAGGCCACAGGATGACAGGGACCTGGCATGATGGATGAAAATCTCAGCTCAGGACCTGGGGTATAGTTGCTAGGGGAGTTTATTAGATGGGAGCATTAAACTATTTGACTTTTTCTTTTAGGTGTAAGAGCTTTTAGGGGTTACGCAGATAAGTGCAGAGGCAGACCAAATGGCCTCAAGGGGACCCTAAACCATGCTTGAGTGAAATGATGACATTTTTAAAGCGGAATCCGAATGATCATTGCGGACAAACTACCTTGGAGAACTGATTACTCAAGCATGAATTTTCAGAATAGGAATATTTATTTGTCACATGTGCTTTGACTCGTGATTGATCTTTTCTGTTTCTCCCCTGCATCCATACAGGTATCTCAAGGGACAACTGGCATAAACGCCGCAAGACCGGCGGTAAACGCAAGCCCTACCACAAGAAGAGGAAGTATGAGCTCGGACGTCCTCCCGCAAACACAAAGGTGATAATCTGGGGACAATTTCTCAAACTGTGGACTAGTAATGAATTGGCGTGGGTGATGAAAATATGACCTTAGGTAGGTCTTTTTTGGACCGTTTTGGTTCAAAGCTTTGGGCTTACCAATGCTAGGACTTGTCATAGTTACACTGACACGCTTGGTAATTGTCAGCAGTGCTGTTTGTGTTTTAACCATCACAAGACTGTTTACATCTCAGCTAACACCACCTGTTTCTGCAGATTGGACCTCGTCGCATTCACACAGTGAGGGTCCGTGGTGGGAACAAGAAGTACCGTGCTCTGAGGCTGGATGTTGGCAACTTCTCATGGGGCTCTGAGTGTGAGTGAACGTTGATCAGATATGACTGCACCGGTCTTAGGATAATGCTCTATTCTTCAACTGAATAAGCAATAGTTTCTTACGTGTTGTGCTTTGTAGGTTGACTGAAATTAGGTTTCTGTATTGATGGTTTAATTTTGTGTACACAGGCTGCACACGCAAGACCAGGATCATTGATGTGGTCTACAACGCCTCCAACAACGAGCTGGTCAGAACCAAGACCCTGGTGAAGAACTGCATTGTCCTTGTTGACAGCCTTCCATATAGGCAGTGGTATGAGGCTCATTACGCCACTCCTCTGGGACGAAAGAAGGGAGCCAAGCTGGTATGTTACTTGGAAAACTGCAAACACTTATTCATTCCGTGAATGCTATTAAAGCAGAAGTCTGTCATGCACACTGTATATATTCAGTGGTTCTGTGATGGTAGCTGCTCAATACATTATGTAAAGTGTCAGAAAATTAAAATTAAGATGGTCAAGTATTATGTTTGTTTTATCTACACAATATCCTATGCTTTCTGTTTGTGTATGCCTGAACAAAAGCAGAAGCCTCTGTGTGAGGCCTTAAGTGCATCTCAAGCAAACCTGTAGTTTTCCCTGGGTTGCACTTATTGACTTCTGATGTTTTTAATTATAGGGTACTATTGTGCGTTCAGTGTGATATAGTGCCTGACTGTACAAGATAAACCAAAGTATTCAGTTAACTTGCTTTGATATTAGGACAGGATTTCCTTATACATGTATCTCAACAGCCTCACAATTCATCTCCCTTTTCTCTTCTCCTTTGCAGAAATTGCAGTCTTAACTACTTCTTAGTACCAGCTTTATACTGTGACATTATACTGTAGTTGCAATAGTTTCTTGCATACAAACAAATGTTATGGACACCACACTAATATTTTTGCATCGTCACATAGTATAGATGTAATACCGACATAGTGCAAAAGTGTATATGCTAGATATAACAAAGGATGCTATGACATAGCCTTGATACTAAAATATAAAGCAGGGTCACGTCCTTGCATAATGTATCTTCTCTTAGAATTGCCTTCAGTCTCTATAGCAGTTGTTAGTGAGATGATCTGTGGAGGTTAAATATGATTTATTTAAAGCAAGTAGAAGTATTTTTGGTTTTGGTGAGAGATTCACAGGCTAAGTCTCATAGCGTCACAGCGCTGGCATGACTCAGTTATGTCTGGTATGGTGTATGTCTTTCTATGAGGATAACTTTGTCCAGTTCTGCTACTGAATGAAAGTGCTGATAACTAAGACTCTGAGAAAGACAAGTCACCTGCACAGGCATCCTCTGCTGTTAATTTGGCACACACTGTTGTTTGACTTGTAGGTGAGCCTTGTTTACAGCATGGTTTTGGCATCTTTTTGACTGATATGCCCTTCTCTTCTACAGACTCCTGAGGAGGAAGAGGTTCTGAACAAGAAGAGGTCAAAGAAGACCCAGAAGAAGTACGATGAGCGTAAAAAGACATCAAAGATCAGCACTCTTTTAGAGGAGCAGTTCACACAGGGAAAACTGCTAGGTGAGTGAAGCTAAACAATCACAAATTCAATAAAATAGTAATTTGACTCATGCATATCTTTAATATACATATTTTCAGAGGTACTCAGAATAAATGTTTTGTAGCAGGAAAAAAATCCTACTCATCAATCATTTTGATATTTCAGTAACCATTTGAGTATAATTTTAGCTGAGAGTTAACTCAAATTGTCATTCCATTAACACAACCTGTAGTGCAAAATTGCACTTAAGCCCAAAAATTTCCATACATTTCTGCCGAAGTTTTAGGAAGTATTTGCTAATTTCCAAGTTTAAGAAAAAACAACACTGAGAACCTGTATATCGTAATGTACTTCATTAGTTCAGAATCCGAAATACTTTCTTCATGCTTGCTCCTTCAGTGCTTAAAGTCGCCTTCTTTTTAATTTAATGTTGTTGGCAATGTATTTTGCACGATTCCCAATCCTGTCATCTCTGCTACCTGTGACATCTGCAGTAAAATTGAACTAAACCCAGCAAAGTAAAATTCTAATCCTTTTTCCTATGTACAATAAATATGGGTTGCAGCATGCAGAGCCAAATATCGTAAATGGTCACAAATTAATGGTCAAGAGGCCCCTTTTAATCTTTACTTCCATATCTTAAATTGTATTACATTTTGTACTAACTAAAACCCATTTGCCCTCAAAGTTACTCATCTGAGCTTTGGTAACTTGATTTCAGCCTAGTGTCAAGTTTTTCCTTTTTTTTTTTTTATCCTGAATTCTTTGCGGTGTTTCAGTTTATTATTTATGGATGTGGTTTGGTCAGTGTATTTGTGACAAAACCTCATTAGTGCTTGCACAATACCACACAGCCACCTCTGAGAAGTTTGTTGTTGGTAGTGTGTTTTTTGAGGTATTCAAAATATAAAAAGTTTCACTTAACCTAGGAACGTAATATTTCAAGTTGAGGTTCTTAATGTTCTGTCTGGGGTACAGATAGCCGAGCGGTTAGCTATTGTGCTTTATGTACAGAAGTCAGAAGTTGGCACAGTTTACAGTTTTGGCCTTGGCCCTGTGTCTTTTTGGTTCTCACCATCTCTGAGATTATCTATTGTCTCTCTCTCTATCCATTTAGGAAAAAAAGCCCTGAATTTGATGTTAAAGAAAATAATAAAAAAAACTTGTGAGCTCTAATTTGTTTAAAAGGAGGCAGTCTTCTGATTTTCACATTAATCAATCCATCATTCCTTGAATTTGAGAACACTTGATTTAACAGTTCGTCCAAAGTCTCTAAAGTCCATCATGATTGTCAGAGGTACAGCCATGTTCAACCTTATTGTAACAAACTCCTTTTTTGTGTGACCAATTATTTTGAGGGTTTTTTTTGAGTCGTTTGAGCAGTTTAACAGTTTCTCCTGAACAGTCGTATTTTGACAATTAAAAAAAAAAGATGCTTTTTTTTTTTTTTAACATGCAGTGTGTTGTGTATGTCTTTCTATGAAGATAACTTTGTCCAGTTCTGCTACTGAATGAAAGTGGTGATAATAAGACTCTGAGAAAGGCCATCACTCACACTGACATTACTGCAGTCAGTTCAATTTCCAGAAAGACCTAAATACTTAAAACCTTTTTAAATGTCAAGATTTGAACAGTTGTGATCTTTAAAAGCCTTACTTTAACTCTCAACTGAAATTGAAAACATTTATTACTGCACAATTGGACTGTAGTGCTGCATCATTTGTGCTATGGAAGTTGTTAAACTGATCCAATCTTTCCTCCTGCAGCTTGCATCGCCTCCAGACCCGGCCAGTGTGGCAGAGCGGACGGCTACATCCTGGAGGGAAAAGAGCTCGAGTTCTACCTGAGGAAGATCAAGGCCAAAAAAGGCAAATAGATGTACACCTATTTGATACGTCATTAAAACCAGAACGTCCCAAGCTGTCTTCTCTGCTTTTTTTTTTGTCTAATACGAAACTGAATGTGTACTTGTAGTCACAGAGGTCAATTTACTGGGGAAATTACTCTCAGGACAAAAACCTTGTATAATTTCAAAGTACAGGATTTGTAACATTTCCCGGTAAAGAAATAATCATATTTATGCAGTTTAGATAAAAGTACATCAAAGTGAAATTACAAGTAAAACATGAACTGAAGAGCAACTTTCAGGTTCATTAATCTGAAAAGTAAGGTAATTTCCAAAGAGATCTTTGATGGACGAGTAATTCAGACTCGAGGGATGAAGCTTGTTTATTTTTCTCATCAAGAATCTTGATTTTGGCTTCCTGTTACAGGAATTGTGGAGTTAAAATTTGAAGTGGGAATAAAAAGACTGAACAAAATGTTATCTGAAAGGATGTCAACATCCCCCCAAATGAGATACAAACAAGCTTGTTTGAGAAGCAAAGGAATGAATAGAAGAGAAAATATAGTCAAACATTTTTATGTTCTTCACTTTCACGCTGAGTAATTTTCTACTTTTATCTTTGGTTAATGGGTCATCCTTGGTATAACCTGCACTTTCCATTGAAGTTAATAACTTAATCTTTGGACAAGCAAAAATACATAGGCTGTCTTAAAGTAAAAAAAATCTCAGAAGAATCGGTTAATATGATTTTGTCCTAATGATTTTCCTCCTCTCTTCCTTAAAAGACTTTAAGGAAAAACACAGCAGTGCTGCTGACCCTTGGTTATAAAATGACACTGATGTGGCTTGTGAAAAAAGTTATCATGTCTCATTTTTATGATAAACCCCATTACAGTGGTGAGGGGTGTCCAAATTTGACATACACTTGCATTTGTCAATAGAGTGAGAACCTCTCCCAAAACAGTTTTTAAGATATCCCAACCCGAGGGATAGCAGGACTACATTTTTTCCTAATTATTTGTGTAGTTTATGACCCATAATGCAGAAAGGTGGGAACTGAGACAAATGCTCAAAAGGCTTGTTTATAAATGTCATTTTTAAAGTACTGAGATCAAGCCTGCCGTTGTGTTATTTATTCCCTCTGAGGACTTGTAGCGTCTCATCAAAGGCAGTAATTTTACTATTCACCCTCCATCATCAGCCCCAAACTGGATAGTACTGGAGCTGGCACTTCAGGGCCGCCTGCACGATGGTGCCCAGTTGAAGTTTATATGTATGAAAAGGACTCAAACAGTAGGTTATGTCAGACACAAACAATCATGTGACTCTATACTGTAATATGTGTAGTAAAACATTTTATTTTTAAAATACAGTTTGCACTACATTCAAAGTCTTGGCTATGATATTATGTATGTAATGATAATACATAATAATAATGGAGTAACCATGCTGCTTTTAATGATCGTGTGACAACAATAGAGATTCTTAAAATAATTTGATAACGTTTTTATTCAGTTGCAAGTTAAAGTAGCACACTCTTGATCCACTCAAATGAAAGTAAAAAGTGCTTCATTGCTAGTATAAGTATTTGTTCCTTTCTTTATCATGTCAGAAGAACAACCTCTGGATTTTCACAAGTCAAACACTTTCAGTAGAGCATGTCATGAAATTTGACCCAGATAATAACTACAACCACAGAGCACCAGTTTATCAGATAGTAAGTTTGGAAAAAACAGGATGTGCTTTGTAATACCACAGATAGGAATATGACAATTTTGGGGGCACAAGTTAATGTAATAGTAGTCCTCTACCACTATGTTAACAGCTGGTACTCAAAGGAGGAAAAGTCCATACAGCAGATCAGGTCTGCTGCAGTGTTCACTCTCAGTATTTGTGTCTGGCTTCAACTGCTGGTGATTGTTGGAACCTGTTACCCTAAGAATACAATTTCACTTTAATTTGTGCTGCCGTGAATTGACTCAAGTGTGACCCCAAAGAAGGCAGTGTGTAGATCAGACAAAACCATAGAAGGGGAACTAAAGTTGATTATTTGACAGACACATACCTGAGCCTACATGGTGAAGACTGATTCCTGTTGAAAGACAAGTTTAAGAGTGCAAAGTTATTTCTTTAATATTATACATTTGAAGGTATTTAATGAGGGGTGAATCTTGAAATGATGAGAGATACAAAAAAGTCACTTTTCTTACAAACTGTTACTGAAGGGTGGACAGATGTTTCAGGTTTGTGCTCTAAGCATTTGCCCAATTAAAATTGCAGTATGAGAAAAAATATTCAAGTTTAATAAAGAGAAACCAGAATATTTGTTGGATGAAAACAGTGAGCTTGCCTTGCAAGGATGTTTTGATTGTACAGACTGGGAGGCGTTTGAAAGCACATTCATAAATGAACACACATATGTAGTATCCTCTTATATTAACTTATGTGTAGTGAAGTATCTGATGTGAATGGTTTAGATAAATATGTGGCCTTAGAGGTAAGGCCTTGGGAAGACTGAAGTTGACCTGTTCTCATTCGGGATACAGGTAACTGGATATAATGCCCAGGAGGCTTCACACAAACATTCTTTACATAAAACCTGTGTCAAGGTTCAAGGTCCTTCACTTTAGGCTATCATGGGGGTTTGTCTTTAGTTCACGGGTTATTTATCCAAGATGCTCTGGTCCAATGAGAGTCCACCTACATGTTTGTCTGTGTATACAACCCCTGGCAAAAATTATGGAATCACCAGTCTTGGAGGATGTTCCTTCAGTTGTTTAATTTTGTAGAAAAAAGGCAGATCACAGACATGACACAAAACTAAAGTCATTTCAAATGGCAACGTTCTTGCTTTAAGAAACACTAAAAGAAATTAAGAAAAAAAATGTGGTAGTCAGTAACAATTACTTTTTTAGACCAAGCAGAGGGAAAAAAAATATGGAATCACTCAATTCCGAGGAAAAAATTATGGAAATCAATTACAGCGCTGAGCTCCACTGAACAGACTTTGGAGAGAATATTTGAAGGCTCAAAAGATCTGCAGTGCTTCTTTAATGTGAGGAAATCAGTGGACCCTGATGGACAAGAAGGTCACTTAATAAATACTGTGAGCAACTGGGACCTGTGTTCACAAAAATCTCCCAAGCTTCATTGAACTAACAATTAATACCCGCATCATGGAAACTGAAAAATTATACAAGTCCCAAAAAAGCACAAGCCCCACAGAGTTAAAAGATTTTAGACCAATTGATTTAACATCAGTTAAAATGAAATGTTTTGAATGTGCTGTTACATCTCACATCAAAAGGAAAAACAGATCCTTTTCAGTTTGCATACAGAGGCGTTAAGGATGCAACAGTCACATTTCTCAACCAAATTTACACCTGGAAAATCATTCATCTTATGTGCATGTACTTTTTGCTGATTTCTGTTCTGCCTTTAATACAGTCTGAGCAGATGTTTTGGCTGTAAAGTTGTGTGGTATGGGAGCTAATCATGCTCTTATCAGGTGGATATTTAGCTTTTTTACCAACAGGCAACAGTTTGTTAAAGTCAATGGACAACAGTCATCTTTAATCAGCACTTGCACTGGGGTGCCACAAGGTTGCATCCTCTCATCTCTTTTGTTTACATTGTACACCAATGACTGTAAACAGTAAAAATGATAACTGTACATTGATCAAGTTTGCTAATAATGTTGCTCTGATTGGTCTTCTAAACGCTAAAAGCTTTGAGAGCACTTACAGCGCAGAGATAAATCACTTTTATAACTGGTGTATGGACAACTCATTGATTTTAAACACAAAGAAAACAAAATAAATTATTATTCATTTTAGGAGATCTTCATCCTTGTCTCCTGTGATATTGCATAATTCAGCCATTGAAGTTGTACAAGAGTACAGGTATCTGGGTACAATAACTAACAAGAAATTAACATGGAATGCTAACACTAACACAAGATTTGAAAGACTCAACAGCGTCTTTATTTTTTAAGTTAATTGAGGAAATTTAATGTGGACTGCACCATGATGAAACTGCTTTATAAAAGCTTTATTGAAAGTGTGTTAATTTTTGAATTAAGTGCTGGGGAGGAGCACTGACTCTACAAAATAAGAACAAATTGGACAAGATCATTAAAATCGGCACAAAGATAACAGGGGAACAAATGGGCAGCATCTCCCACTTGACAGACCGACACACATTGACTCTGGCTAACAAGATCACAGCAGACCCACGGGCCCCCTTTGGTCTTAATTTGAGCACCTAAACTCAGGACGTATGGGATGCCTAGAATGAAGACTAAAAGAGGATCACATCCTTTACACCATGGAGCATCCAGCTGCTGAATAAACTCTGATCTCACAATATGAACTTGGCACACTGCACTTTTAAGACCACTTAATGATTTTTTTTTTTTATCTTTTACTAATTTATTATTATTATCATTATAGTTATTATTATTTTAAGACTTTTATTCTTGACTAACTTTTAAATGTTATTATGTGCTGTCATGTATGTGTGTTGATGTCCTATGTAGTTTGTGTTTTTTTGTGCTCTCTGTTCAACACAAATTCTCTTAGGGTCAATAAAGGCTTCATTCATATTTGTGGTAATAAAGTTCTTTTGCAAATGATGACACCAATGCTTTAGAAATGGTGTGGGAGATGAATGAGATACGCTTTTTCCAAAAACATTTCTCTCTCTTTCTCTCTCTCTCGCTCTCTCTGTCATTTCTAAATATACAGTATGTAGAACAGAGAACAGGTTAGTATTTTTTTCACATTAAGAAATTACTACTGTTTTGGAACTGGTATTGCACTTGCACTACAAAAATGCATGTTTTCTGAAAGGTCCCATGTTCTGCAAAATCTCTTGTTAGGGTTCAAACCCTGAAGGGGTGAGAACATTATTGTTTTTTGTGCTGGTATATTATTATTATTTCCGTTCTGCCACTTGAACTAAAATTCCTCTGAGCTGTGGGCCAGAAAGCTGAAACTTGGCCTAATGATTGGAAATGATGTGCAACTTTGCCTAAAACGTGAGCCCCAGTCAGCCAGAAGGTGGCGCTGTATTTATAAGGCTCAAAATCGTGTTTTTGGGAAGGCCACGCCCCTCACACCATGAATCCGATTGACTTGACACACAGGTCCAGCTTAAAGCTGCAGTAGGCAACACTGTTTTAGTATAACTGAGTAAAAATTTTATAATATCCTCCAAGAATAATGTAAGTCAAGTGGTCTGAGACAAGCAATAGGTTCTGCACCTCACCATGGCTCTGTGTTCAGCCTCTAAAGAATCAGTATCGGGACGATGTGCATCAACCAATCAAAGGTCAGCTCAGACCACTGTGTTCCTATTGGCTGTTCTGCTGCATATGCGTGTTCCCGTGCCGCAGGCGGAAGGCGAGCGCAAGTGACAATTGCGGACGGTGCACCAGGTAAAATAGCTATTCCAGCATTGGCTACAACTGCCTACACACCCACCGACGGGGGTGGGACAAACAGGTCTGTTGTTCCGGGCCCAGGCTAGAGGGGGGGGGGGGGGGCCCAGAACTGGGCGGGAGGGGCCTGCTGCCCTGGAGCGGAGGGACACAGAGCGGTTGAGAGAGACTGGTTTTTGCTCACATTAGCAACAACACTGGAGTCATTTGTTTTGCTTTTTTTTTTTGGGCCAACTTTTGACTTTATTAAAGTATGTCTTATATGCCGTCAACTTTGGAAACAGGGCAGAGGCATTACTTTTGGGCCAAATGTCGACTTTTTCAAAGGTAGCTGATTTTTGCTCCGATTTGGCAACAGGACTAGAGTCATTGTATTACTGGGCCTGATTCCAAGTATTTTCAAAGATATTTGGCCACAGGACTGGTGTCATTGAATTTTAGGGCCTAATTTAGACTTTTTTCAAAGAGTGCTGATTTTCTGAAATTTGGCAACAGGCCTGAACTCATCATTAACTTGGGCTAAATTCCGACTTTGTTCAAGTCTGTCTTACTTTCTGTAAACTTTGACAACAGGACTGAGGTGTTGTTTTTAGGCAAAATGTAGAGGTTTTTTATTCAAAGGTGGATGATTTTTGCTCAAATTTGGCAACAGGGTAAGAGTCACTGTATTATAAATTCTGACAATTTTTAAAAAGATTTTCACTGCTAATTTGGCAACAGGACTGGTGTCAGAATATTGGGCTGGTTTTTGCTCAAGTTTGCAACAGGACAGAAGTCATTGGTTATTTTAAGGCATCTTTTGACTTCATTCAAGTCTGTCTTGTTTTCTGTCAATTTTGGCAACAGGGCGGAGGTGTTGTTTTTAGACTTTTTTTATTCAAAGGTGGCTGATTTTCGCCCAAATTTGGCAACAGGGCAATAGTCACTGTATTACTGGGCCTGATTCTGACTATTTTCCAAAGTTTTTACTCCTATTCGGCAACAGGACTGGTGTCTATGAGTTTTGGGTAAAATTTTAACTTTTTCAAAGGTGGCTGATTTTTGCTCAATCTTAGCAACAGGGTCAGTCATCGTTATTTTGGGCCAAACTTTGACTTTATTGAAATTTATTTTATTTCTGTTAAATTCCCCCTCCTATTTGGTGACAGGGCTGGTTCATTGAATTTTGGGCTGAATTTGGACTTCAAACAAATATGTCTTATTTTCCTACAACTTTGGCAACAGGGCTGATTTTTGCTCAAATTTGGTGATAGGGCGGATGTCATCCTGCTTAGGATCAAATTTTTATTGTTTCAAATATGTCTTATTTTCCCTCAGATTTGGTGACGAATTTGTCTGGTGACACACATTTGATGACTTTTTTCCAAAGATGTGTTGAAAATGAGGGTCATTGTATATTGATGCCTGTAAAGCAGGTGTTGCACTAGACAGAAATAACACTAAAGGATTTTAAATACTGAGAAAATAATACATACAAACTAAGCAAATAAATACTGTAGGAAAACAACATAGAGAGGTAGGAATACATCAATACTACATCCTACTTCTGTTTTGAAGATGTTAAATGAGATGGTTAACTGTTAAAGTGTTATATATTTTCTTTTATTTCCAGTTATTTTTAAAAAAATATATTTTGCTCCACCTCTGTTTCTCATTTCTCTATTGGTACATTAACTCTTTCCAAATGATATCTTAGAAGTTAAATGAGTGAAGGAGACTTAAAGGTACAGTATTTCCCTGTTTGCCCATGTTTGGAGGTGCTTATGAACAACAAAAGTCCTAAAATGTTGTTTGCATGAAGTAAATGTTTTTACAGTATAACCTGTACTGACTGAGTATAAAGGCAGCCATGGTGAAAATCAGGCAGTTTGTGCCTATAGAATGTAACCATGGAAACAACATCAACAACGGTGACATCATAAAGCAGCATTACACTTTGATGATGTCACAAAGCAGACATTCCACAGATGTAGATAAAGGGCAGGACGGAGCTGCCAAAAATTATTTCACCTCAAGACTTCAGCCAGAGAGCCACAGTCACACAAAGCAAAACCCCTGAGAGCAAGAAAATGAGTGCACACTTCAGCATCACAGACAATACAACAGCAGATGAACAGAGTCCCAAATGGCAGGAGTTAATCCTCCATTTGTTCGGTGACACAGCCACCATGCCACCTTTACCTACTGCTTCCCAGGATGGTTTGGAGCACAGCAGTTTTCCATGTCCAACATCTGAAGAGGAACATGGGCCATGCCTCGTTCAGAACATGCAGCCTGGTCCAAGTCCTGATCAGAACCCAAAGCAAGCTCCAATTTTTAAGGATGACATAAGGCCTGGTCCAAACCATATTCTGCATATGCAGGCAGTCCCAAGCTTTGGACAGAACCTGGAGTCTTTTCCTCCTCATGAAATGGTGTACTACTTGGACCCACCAGTCAACAACACTTCCTTTGGTGCTACTGCCCCCCCTCAAGGGACCTCTGTCTCAAGAAAAAAGAGGTGTAAAAAATCACCACAGGGCGACAGGCCATACATTAAAAAGCCACCAAATGCTTTTATGGTCTACATGAAGCACCATAGAGCTAGGGTCCCAGCTGAAATTCGGCAAAAAGGGGGTGCAGAAGTTAGTAAATACGTAGCACAGGAGTGGAGGTCTTTGTCAAATGAACAGCAGTCTTTCTACTACAATCTTGCTGATCAGGAAGCAGAGCTCCACTCTATGATGTATCCTGACTGGGACCCCAGAGATAACTATGGCAAGAAAAGAAAGAGAATCAGTCATCAGGCCAGCACCAAAAACCAAGATGAAATGGAACCTCCCAGGAAGCAGGCAGTTGTTACAAAGCCTCAAGTCTTGCAAACACCTTCGGCACCAAGTCAACTTCAGCCAGTCATGCAGCATCAGAAAGTCCAGCCGCAGCAGCCAGCCCTGCAGCAGCAGGTAGTTCAGCTGCAGCAGCAACCAGTCCTGCATCAGCAAGTCCAGCCGCAGCAGCAAGTCCAGCAAGGCTCCTTTTTCCAAATCTTTTTTTTAATACTACAGCTCTCCGCCATCCCTCAGCAACATGCAGAGGAGCAGCCTGCGCTTCTTTCTTTCCAGCAAAAAAAAAAGTAAAAAAAAAAAAAAAAGAAATTGAAGTTTGTTTACTTTGTTGTTCTTCTCAAATTCATCTGCAGCCTGACAATACTATTAGCAGAAAAAACACTCTTAACATTTTGCCACAACAAAAAAATATGATAAATCCTGACATTTGCAGAATTTATTTGGCAGGAAAACATGTACACTATTTAGGGTTCAAACCCCGAAGGGGTAGAACTCTATTGTTTTTGTGCCAGTTTATTATTTTTCTTCTACCACTTGGGCTAAAATTCCCCTGAGCAGAAGGCGGCGCTGTAATTAAGGCTCAAAGTTGTGTTTTTGGGAAGGCCACGCCCCTCACCCCGTGATTCTGATTGACTTGAAAATTGAAACACAGGTCCAGCTCAATGTGCTCTACAAAAAAGCCTCTGGGACTCCTAAAGTCAGCCTTATTAGATTTTTTGCTAATTTGCATAATTTGAAAAAATGTTAAATGAATAGAAGTTGGGAAAGATTTACTCAATCAACACCAACTTTGGTACATGGCCTCAAGGGACAACCCATCAATTTTCTGCCAGAATTGAGCCTGATTGGTTGAAAAACATGGCCGCCACACACCAAAATATCTTTGAAAATGGGCGGAGCTTAAAATGATCGGCAGTAACTCCAACACCCTCTACCCCATCATCACAAAATTTGGTAGTTAGGTTCACAATGGGACTGGGAAACTGCCTATAAAAGCACTTTGAGCTCAACTCATAGGGGGCAATATAAATACCACATGTGTATACCTCAAAGACCATTGGTTTTAATTTCACCAAATTTGGGGTGCATCTTCTAGGCGCGGGTATTAACTAATCTCTTGAGTTACATGTTGATAGGTGAAAATTACCATGGCCTTTTTGTCATGAACTGCCTTTTCTTGAGTTGTGGTGAGCTGGAATTACCTAGAGACAGGGTGTGTTTGCATGGAGATTCAGAGGAAAAAAAGCAGGTGACATCACGAGCAAGCACGGTTGAGGTCTAGGCCGTTGAAAGGAGCGAAAAAGGTCTGAACCCGCGAATTGCCGCTTGCTGCTATATATTGTTTTTAATGTTGTTCCATGTGTGTTTTCTGCTTGTCACAGGAAGACCCTAGGGCTGTTTCGAAAGTCCAGTCTGCCGTCTGTAACCTTTCCATTAGAAATTGTCTGGGCTGCTAATTGGTGCAGAGCTTGTTATCATAGCCTCTAGTAGCCTCTCCACTCCCTCAGATACAAAAATATACAAAATATATACAAAAATACAGTTTAAAATGTTTTTATAACTTCATGAATCATTGTGCAGTGGAAAATTGAAAATGTTGTTTTTCCCAGCATCACTGCCCTATATGCACGTTGAAGATATTTAACATTAAATATATTAACTGGTTCTTGTTATGGAAGTCGTACAGACGCTGATTAAGGAGCTTAAAACAATAAATCATCTACTAAGAAATGTGCATGGACATAATTAACAGCTGAGTTATTACAACCATTTGTCACAGTAATTCCAGGCCTTTCGTTAATTTGGGGCTTAAAATCCACGGAGTATCACTTATGAAACGCAGAGGTTATGTTAGGTAACAAACTGGGGGAAAAGTCATTTTCCGGATCCCGAGATGGAACACGTGATCAAAATCTGCTGTCCTGATTGGCTGAGAGGGCGGATATTAATATCTGGGACAAAGGTAGTGGTCAAGTCTGTTTATGCGGCTTGCTTGTTCACTGCAGTTATAACTATGCTGTTCAACAAGGTAAGCGCGTTTGTAGTACATATTCATTACTAAACATATTCATTTATAGTTTAACAGCGTGTGTTGTGGGTTCGGGTGGTTCCTGGCAGCTTGTTTTTCGTTGCGTTTGACCTACATTTTCCCCTCTCGAGTCTACCGAGTGAAAGCTTCGCCATGCTACGTCACAGGCTAACGTTATGCTGGCCTCAGCCCGTTTTATGGTCGTCGTTGTTGTTGTTAGGTCATTGAGTGTGCCCAATTGTATTTTTTAATTGTTCGTGCCCTTCATCGATCACCAGAGCCGAGGTACGACCTCCCTGACACAGCCAACCAAGCAGTGTATTTTGGAAAACATCCAGGAGGTCATGTTTCTTGACAACATCTCTGCGTCTTACTGCTGTTCCGAGTGAAAGAGTGACCATGTTAACTGAAGCCCTTCGGTCTAGTACATCTGTTACAGGTTCAACTGACGAAACATAATATTCCAGAGTGATGAAAACTCATATTTTGTGGACAATTAAGAAACCAGTGTTTACCATCTTCAGTAGTATATCTGTAAACTTACAGATAGGCAGATATTTATATCTGTAATCTCCGTGAATAATTGTCTGATAGTTGCCATTAAACAGCATAACCACTGACCTCAGGTGACATCCCTCAATCCTAGTCTTGGGCAATGGACCATTAATTATGTTTTGTACATGAATGTCAATATACATTTTTTGTTAAGAAATCCCAAAAAGTAAAGTTTTCGTCAGACTCACAGCGTCCAAATGCTGCACAATGCTTTCATGTAAATGGAAGATGACATAGACATAAACATTTAGTTTGAAATAAAAAAATCTATATCATTTTAATTGGTGATGCACACTATTATTAACACATATTGGTGGAAAAACAATTTGATATTGCCAGGCCCTAACCAATAGATTTGAAAATAAAAAATAGTACTTCAGATCTATCCTTTTTTTTTCTTTATCAGTTCATTCAACCAGGGGAGTGGGAAGAAGTGACAATAATGATTTGTTCATAAAATCATTTTGTTTAGAAAATATACTGCACTTCTTTTGAGGTTATTGTCATAGGAATTTCTCTCTCTCAGAATATTGCATAAGTGTTGTATGGTGTTTATTGTCGAATCAGAGCACGATCGGTAGGGTAACCTCTTTTATTTTCTCTCCAAAAAGTATTTAACCTAAAACCAGCTGGTTAGACTCAAAAAAGGATTTTGTTTAAAGCTGTTCAGTAAGAATAGCTGCCAATATTTAACTTAGGCCAACAAATATTTGTCTTTATTGTTACTTGGAAGACCTTCAGTGTGTGGAGGTGTCCAGTTTTTTCCAATGTCTGCACTGGTTTCCCCTCTCCTTCAACAGGTCCTCAGAGCCAGTGTGCGGACTGGGATCCGTCTGCAGAGCTCCAGTGCCGCTGCAGCCAGTGCTGCATCTCACGGCAGCTCTGCTTCAGCCCAAGGCTTTTCATTTGGTGAGTTGGATGTAATGCTTTTATGTTGATGGACAAATTATTAACTGTTCACAAAAGAAATTCAAGAATAAATAAATACATTTTTTTTTTACCATCTGAGTAGGAGGGCGATGGATTTTATCTACGTTTAGAGAATATTGTTTTTGAACAATGTGCCCTTGTCATTTTTGTGTGATAACTGTTGGCAAAGTATTCTTTGGTCAAAATGAAGATAATTCAAGGCTTGATAGTTAATGAATCAGTGCATTGGCACATTGCTAGGCATGTGACTGATTTTCCACAAAAATACAGCAGAAAAATAGCAGAATGTCTGGGAAACTTTACTTGCCCGATGAGTACGTGACAAATTTTTTGACCAATCAATATGCTGCCAATTAAAAGGAGATGGTATAAATCACTTATCTAGGGGTCTTTCGCAACATCTGATAATGGAAGCACAAATAGTGGCAGTGAGATAAGTGGCATAGTCCAACAGTCTATGATGTGTGTGTGCAGTGGCATCAGTGCCAACTGCTTCTTCCAACCTTCTAATGGGTTAAGTGACCTCAGATATCTGTTTGATTTGGATTTCCTAGTGTAAATAAACCTCCTATTTGTAAGGAAAAATAAAAACTTTGTCTGTGATGGTTGGTTAAGGACTTCCGGGTCAGCCATTGTCTTCTGACGAGCCCTTACTGTAGAAATGTGGCCAAGGTCATTTAAGTTGATGCCAACAACTTGTTGCAAAATTTTACAGTATTTCCCAACTTACCCCCTAGCTATTGACATGATAGAGTCAATTTCACTCTCTGCATTTATTGAACGGGTATTCCTTTGTGGCCATTTCAGTTCAAACAATTATGGCTTTATGAACAGCCGTGAATTACACTAATACCTACCTCTAGTAAAGGAGAGAACTTTTCAAGACGTGATTGCAGATGCAAAATGCACTATCAGTATGAGCCTGTGATTCTTACAGACTTACAGTGCACTTAAGTTGCTTATCAGATATTTTCTGTATTTTTAAACCAGAGCTGTCAGAACAGCAGAAGGAGTTTCTGCAGCTGGCAAGGAAGTTTGCACGTGAAGAGATCGTTCCTGCTGCTCCTGCTTATGACAGGAGTGGTGAGGTGAGTTTTTATCATTGAGAAGAACCTGAGAGTGGAAGTCTTGTTTCAGGGGTTGATTTGTGAATTGTTAAGTTGGAAAGCATGTGGGAGCAAAGCAGACAAAGACTTGCTAGTTTGTGTTACAACTAGGTTAGGCTTCTTTGTTTTATTTTATCGATTTTAGAGACTTATTCATCTTCAGGGCAAAATGGAGTGCTTAAGTAGTCTGTGTCTAAATACAAACAGTTAACATATTGTGACTGCTGGTATCCCACTTCTGAACATCTTTTTGCACAAATATTTGCTGCATTTGCTTTTGCAATATGGTTTCTTAGTGTGTATTTAGTTTCTTGCTTTTTTGATGTGATCTGGATTTAATTTCAAATTACCTTTCAGGGAATTTTTTAAAATGTTTCCCCACCTAACTGTGCTGCTATTATTTATGGCTGAAATTCAGCTGATA
The DNA here is from genome assembly GCA_037902135.1 of Cetoscarus ocellatus. Taxonomy (NCBI): domain Eukaryota; kingdom Metazoa; phylum Chordata; class Actinopteri; order Labriformes; family Labridae; genus Cetoscarus; species Cetoscarus ocellatus. The sequence continues at coordinate 410,904 of JBAMNC010000319.1, read as the reverse complement.
TATCTAACAACGCCTTTTTATAACAGTTTGCTTTCATATCATTTTACAGTACCCTGTTCCTCTCATCAATAAAGCATGGGAGCTGGGTCTGATGAACGGTCACATCCCACAGGAATATGGTACATCATTTCCTTCTAATTTTTCAGTGTTCCATTATATTCAGATTTTCTTCTTTGTTTTCAGACATGCCAACCTCCTGTCACATCAGATTGTAGATACGGTTGGGTTATTTGTCAAGTTTCTAAATTTATTAAATCCACAATATATGGAAAGACAATGTCATTCAAATTAGGGCAAGAAATCACAGAGTGCTCATGATTTGATACTCTTTGCAGACAGTTAAAAACATTATCCTCATTCAATATTAATCTGTTGAATTTGCTATGTGAAACAAGTCATTTTCCTTACATGTTAAATATATTCTGATGTTTATTTTTGTGTTTAGGTGGAATGGGTCTGTCAAGCTTTGAAAACTGCCTCATCACAGAAGAGTTGGCTTATGGCTGCACAGGAGTACAGACCGCCATCGAAGCAAACTCCCTGGGTGTAAGCTCTGATTTGTACAGTTTACCTGTTAGCTTCATCTTTATCCAACCCTTCTGTTATGGCTTCTGTAATGCAGTTTGAAGTAGACCAATTTTAACATCATATTTTTCCTGACATTGACTTGTCTTCATCACCTGACCAGTTCCTACACTACTCAGTAATTGTGGTTTAAGCTCTGTCAGAAACAAGTGTTATTTTTTTCCTCCCATAGGCGATGCCCGTTATTCTTGCTGGCAATGAAGCACAGAAGAGGAAGTACCTTGGGAGGCTGGTTGAGGAGCCCCTCATGTGTGTAAGTGTTATGATTTTGAATGACATTTACAGAGAAGTGAGTCTTGCTTCAAGTGCTGCATACATGGTGTTTAGCCCTAATGGTAGTACTCTGCAACACTGATAGATACATCAGAAAAAATTTAACCACGCTGTAGTTTGTATGCTCCATCTTGCATCGTAGAGCACTGTGTTGACTTTCTTTGCTTTGTGTATTTTTTGGCAGGCATACTGTGTCACAGAGCCTGGTGCAGGCTCAGATGTGGCTGGTATCAAGACCAGAGCTGTGAAAATGGGCGATGAGTATGTTATTAATGGTCAGAAGATGTGGATCACAAATGGAGGGAAAGCTAACTGGTGAATACTAATTTTCAATGTATACACTGATATTACATGTTCTGTTACTTGCTTAAGTTGATCATTTTGAGTCGTTAAGACCAGGCACATGTGTGTGTGCGACATGTTTGCTGTGTCTCCCCTCGTCACAGCCCTGTCTCTCCTCAAAGATTTTACCATTATAAAGGATGTAAATATAAAATTTGTTTCAAATGTCAGGTAAGGTCCAACATTTATGTGTCCGACAGTAGGGTATAGGGAGGACCACAATAGCACTCCATACAAGTGACTTGATTTATTGTAAAACTGACCCACAATAAAGACTAAAAGCTTTCTGAACAAACCTCAGGAATTTCTTTATAGAAATGCCAAACCAAGCTTTTACTTTGAAAAACAAAAACAATAACTGTAAAGTAACTGTGTTAATTTATCTGTGAATTGTTCTACCAATGTGGGCATAGATATTTGCTAAAACAAGGTAAATATAGTGCTCTCTCTTTTTTAATTTTTCTGTCAAATTTGCCACATTTCCATGTGGCATTCTGTAAAAATAGGCAAGCCTCCTATTGTCTTAAAGACACAGCGGGCAGTCTAAAAACCATGATTAGTAAGCTGATATGTAAATATCCCTGCCCTGTGGCCATCGTGCAGCTAACAAATCCAGTCTAACATGGATTTTGGTTGACTTTTTATTTGAAGTATTATTCCAAATGTCTGAAAAAGTGAAACTCGTTGATTTTATCATTTTCCCTTTTCATCTGCTTGAGGTTTCCCTTAAGCTACTGAGTTATTCCTGCTCTTTTTTTGTCCTACAAACTTGAAATGTAATTAATCTAATTTTTGATAGAGGGGAGTTCTGATTTTTTACACTTTTTGGCACACACATAAATACCCATGTAATTGAAACAGAAAAGATAAACTGCATTTCCAATATCTTCAAGTGTCAAGTACTTTTTTGCACATGTTGTTAGTCACATAGATGTGAATACATCCTTTGTGCTTTTCTTTAACTTAACTAGCCAGAGTCATGTTGCTAATTATCACCCATTTGTTGTTGCTATTTTATTAAATAAACTGGAAAATGAGAGTCTGTGAATTTTGCTGTGGTTGTTACTTGTCTTATTTATCTGTCTTTGATATTCCCAGGTACTTCCTTTTGGCCCGCTCTAACCCAGATCCTAAATGTCCTGCAAGTAAAGCTTTCACTGGTTTCATTCTGGATGCTGACACACCAGGAATAACAATTGGAAGGAAGGTGAGCTGGGACCTACATTTGTTGTTTGTTGAAGGTGAAGCATTTTCTTTAGAAGAACAAGGTTAAACATTTTTGTGGAGGGTCGAACAGAAAAATGAAGTATAGAGCATCACTTGAGTTCAGTTGGTCTGTTATGAAGTTTTATTTACTAGTTTTATTTACTCTGGCTCTTCTTTGGGAGTTTTTTTAAAAATGAAATTTAAATTTAAACTTCTGTTTCCTTTTGTTTAAATAAACTGTTTAATCTTTTCATTCCCTTTTTGCTAACTACCTACAAAAAAGATACAGAGAAAAAACTTGCTAGCTGTCCTTTTATTAAGTCTCTATTCAAGCTGAATTATTGCATAGTTATTTGAAAGAGTTCAGTTATAATTTATTTATTAAGCTTTATTTAACCAGAGGAATTTAAGTGAGATTAAGGATCTCATTTACAAGAGTGTCCTGGCCAAGACAAGCAGCAGAACATTTATCAAAGTTGCAGACATGAAACAATTTCTAACAGAACAAAAAAAATAACCAGTCAAATCAGTGTCCAAGAACAAAAAAAACATTGAAAGCATCTACAGCCTGCCTTATCATCTTGCAGTACATTTAATGTGCTCTTTAAAAAGATTTAAAGAGATCAGCACCCAAGACACATTTTTTCTTGTAGGAGATTCCAGTCTGCAGGAGAAGCAGCATATCTTAAACCACTGTTGCCCATTTCAAAACAAACTTTAAGACGGACTGCAAAAGTAAGTTTTGTGACTTAGTCACAGAACGAAGGCTGTGGCTTCAAAAACTTTTCACAAGAGTATGGTAGCTAAAGTAAGAGGAAGCAGACTAAGTATAGCCTTATAAATCAGGACGTGCCAATTCTTTTGATAATTAGAGAGCGCCAGCCAACTCACTTTTGCACGGTACAATGATGTGTGAATGCCTTAAGATTTATTATGAAGCTTAAAGCTCTGTGATATACACGATCCAAAGATTTAAGGCATTGAGCAGACGCAAGCATATCAAAAAACATCATGACAATCAGTCAGAGGCATAAAAGGAGCAGCAAGATGCTCTTTTGCAACAAAAGGAAAAACAAGACATGTCTGAAATAAAAGCGCAGCCGCAGCTTTAACGTCTTAACAAGCTGCTCAATATGAGGTTTAAAAGACAGTGAACCATTAAAAGAAAAGGTCTTTGTGTGAAGATACTGCCTCAATCACATCACCCTTAGACGATAGACAGCATGTGGGCAAATACCTCTCAAGCAAATCATTGTACTGACCCCAGGAAATAACATGCTGTTGTATTTTTGGTTTGTCTGTTTCTGTTTGTAGGAAATGAACATGGGCCAGAGGTGCTCTGATACCAGAGGCATCACCTTTGAGGATGTGAGGATACCAAAGGAGAACGTCCTGATCGGAGAGGGAGCGGGCTTCAAAATTGCAATGGGAGCCTTCGACAGCACAAGACCACCAGTAAGATACACAGAGTAAATAAAGCTGTGAACAATAGCACATGATTTCACAGAGGTGCGTTCTATTCAGTGAGACTGGAGCAACTTTTTATAGTTGATAGAAAGAAGTATCTTATTAGTGATCTGGTTTAACTGTTTGTTGATTTAAAGAGCATATACAGACTTTTGAAATGTATGCCGAACAACTGAGAACTGAAGTCAGAAAATATGAAACACTGAAACTCAAGTAGACATGGTCATACTAAAGTGATATACATGTTATAATTTTATTATCACATTTTCAAATATAATCTGATGTACAAATCAATGCTTATAGACGATTAATTTCTGAACACCAGTGACAAATTACTTTGTTCCTGTGTAGTTGATGAATTAAATTAAACAGATTAATTGCAAACAAACTATTTTGGTTTAATTGCATCTTACATACAACATTGTTGTGTTTTTTTTTTTTTTAAACAAAAAAAAATTCTGTGTTGCAGGTAGCAGCAGGAGCAACAGGCCTTGCACAGAGAGCACTTGATGAAGCTACAAACTACGCCCTGGAGAGAAAGACCTTTGGAAAAGTGATTGCTGAGGTAAGTTTACACCAACATTTGTCCTATCTGCCAAAATTATCATACTCGACATATTTTTAACCATAAACTTGAAGAGACTGGACAGTTTTAGAATCCAGCAGCGATGTGAACAGGTCTCCTGATGGATTTGCTTACAAATAAGCTAATCAGATATGCTCTTTGTGTCAAGGCAGTTATAACCTCCAGCACTAACAAACATGAGTGCGCCTCAGCACAGCCTGTGGGGTGTTGACACTGTTCATGAGCTTTACGATTTACACTTCCACTTTCATGACACAACTTTTGAGTTATGCTGTATGTGCTTTTTAAGCGATAGTTTGTTTTTTTGAAGTGGGGTTGCTTGAGGCCCATGGCAGTGGTAAATGTAATTGCCAATAAAGCAGCTGGCCAGCTCTGCTCCTGTGCGGGGACATATAGGCTGGACTCTAGGCGATACATAGCAGTACCTGGTGCCACCAAAAGCCTCATGATGAATCCACTTTTAGGGTAAAAATACACAAAGAAAAACACATTGGCTTCACTAGCAGTGATATATCCTAGTGACAAAAATCCAAGAAACATTTCAGAATGATGAAGTTTTCTAAGAATTTCTCTTTAAAGTTAAGACTAGATTCTGGTAAATAAAAGTTTTTCATAAAGCATTTTAGTTCTTATGAAAGCTCCTGGGGTTAAAAAGCTCTTACTGCGAGTGTGGAGGACTTTTGTGAAGCATAAGATTTTCTCATGCAAAGGAGAGGGTGGAATGTTAGAAATACTGAATTAATGTTCTCAAAACACAAAATGTTGATTGCTTTTATACCAGTTAGTTAGAGCAGACAAAAATAACTTTAAGAAAGTGCTGTCAGTTACCGTCAGAGTAAAATAAAATAAACCTAAACAATCAGGTCAAAACAAAATGACCATACTATCAAATGAAAGGGCAAGAAAAAAAAAATGAACAGTGAATCAACAAGAAGGAAGAATAAATCAGATGAAGGTGATTGCAGGCATATCACCAGAGTCAGTCAGAATACTGTACGGACAGTAATTTTATGATAAAGACTAAGACCAATAAACCACCACGTTAAGGGAAAATATGCAGTTTGGAATAATAGAATTAAAATGAGACAAAAACAAGACATCACATCAGTGGAGATAAACAGGGCTCAAAAAATTAAAACAGATGGATAAGGGATGGGAAAAGAAGTAAATGAAATAGATGAAAGAAAGATACATCAGTTAGAGAGGCTTAGATGAAATAAACATATCTAATGAATAAGTAAATAAGAAATCAAATGAATAAAATCCGAAATGAGGTGAAAGCAAGTCTATAGAATTGAGTTTTAATAAGTAATCCAAAAGATGTTACTGATTCTGCACGCCTCGAGGAGGTTGTTCCAAAGTCATGGAGCTCTGATAGAGAAAGCTTGATCACTTTTGGTTTTGAGTCTCGTCTTTGGCATAACTAGCAGGTCTTTGTCGAAGGATCTGAGGCTGCGAGTGCGCTTATAAGGGGTCAACATAATAGACCTTTCAGGCCATCATGGACTTCCTGAAGTGCAGAGTGAGATGGACATGCTCTGAGTCCCTTAAAATCTGGTTCAAGTGTGTATGTTTTAAAGCATGGCTTGAACTTTGTTTAACTAAGATGTAAGTTTCTTAGAACTGTGGTTTGTGGTGGTTGATAACAGTTTCCAATATGTGTAATTAGTATTTTTATTTTCAAAACTTTATAGCTCCACCTCCAAGCTACGACGGAAGTTTCTGTCCTTTCCTTGCTTATGAATGCTCTGAGAATGTTCTGAAATCACTACCTAAGCTGGATCTACTTGCTAGAAATGTTAAATCTAATTTAGGAGCTCTCTAAAAGATTTCTCTTTGCTCTGTTTGTGAAAGCTGGCTCACATTTACACTCATGTCTCTCATTACAGTATGCTATACCTCCAGTGCATTTCAGGAAGTAGCAGATACTGTCAGAGTGTTAAATTGACCTGGAGTAGGTCTTAATAAAATAACATATAATAATAAATAAAAACATCATTTGTGTGGTGCACCATTTCCTTCTCAAACCAATAACAGGCTCATCCGTCTCCTCCTGTTCACAGCATCAGGCCGTGTCCTTCCTGCTGGCTGAGATGGCGATGAAAGTTGAGCTGGCCAGAATGGCGTACCAGAGGTCAGCCTGGGAAGTAGATCAGGGCCGCAGAAACACATACTACGCCTCAATCGCAAAGGCCTTCGCTGGAGACATCGCCAACCAGGTTGCCACTGACGCTGTGCAAGTGTTCGGAGGCAACGGCTTCAACAGTGAATATCCTGTGGAGAAACTCATGAGGGACGCCAAGATTTACCAGGTGGGTAATAATGTTGTGAGTTGCATCACTTTGTGACGTTTATTCATCTAAAAATTTGTGTTGTAATGAATTATTTTGTCTTTCTTTAAGATCTACGAGGGCACAGCTCAGATCCAAAGACTCATCATTGCCCGAGAACACCTGGGAAGACACAAGAAGTGAACACCGCTCACCTGATTGTCTCATCCTCATTTAAATGTTCTTTGCTTAACTTTTTTACACATAGGGGTGTCCCCACAAATACGTCGGATCACTTAAAGGAACGATTTTTAGGATTCAGGGGAATCTTTTAATAGAAATGTGAATCATCGTAGTATGATTAACTGAAAATGATTTACTCTGTTCTATCCCCCTCATTATTGACCACCGTGTTTCTACAGTTAGCTGTGTGTATCTACATAATTTGAAGTAGATACTAATCTGCAAGGTCCTCATCAGATACCACTGAATCCTACAGAATGGTCCTTTAAATTCAGAATATAGTTGTAAAATATTGCTTGCCTTAACATCAAATCTTTCTGCCTTGTTTTTAAACCGGAACCTGATTTTGTAGACAGCACTCCAGTAATCCACGCTAAAATCTTTCAGATGAAGCTCATAGCTGTTGCCCTCTAATGACTGAATGAGTCTACTGTAACCTGTCTACCTCTAACCTGCAGGTTGTTAACAGCAGACATACAGGTCTCCTGAGGTTGTGAAAGCGACCAGGATAAGATCAATAAAATGTATTTATCCTGCAGCAGCCTGTTACCCTGATGGCCGGTTGTCCATGTTAAATGAAGCTGTGTGGTGCATTAGATTTGTTTGTAACTAAGGAAGTTGATATCAATGATTGTGAAAATGTGAAGTTGACAAGGACAGCAAGTGCAGGAACATTTTGTTTGGAATTTGATTGCAGTAAAATCAAGGATTTATTGGATTATTTTCTGGACATTTTGTACAGACTCTGATACTCTGCCTCAAAATACATTAAATCAAATATTGTTTTCAAATCCTCCCAGACTTGCTCTAAGACATCAAATTCTTAAAAATAGTACTTTCAAGTGTGAATAGATGTGATTTTTCCTTCAGATATCAAGAACACACTGAACCTCGACTTGGGTTAAAACATCTATCTCTGAGCTATGTTTGAAAAATAGGAAAGTCACCGTTACAGTAGTTTTGACTGTGAAATTGCATGTTGACTGGAGATTGTTTCTCTTTAGTATCAACTAAAATCCAGAAGATAACTGTCTGTTCTCCATCCACATAAGTGTCTGCTACACACAACCAAACAACCTCTCGACTTTGGTTGAAACATGTAGGTGTTTTTTCAGCCGTCACAAAATGATCCATCTGTAAATTTGACAGAACTCATGACATAGTAACAGGGTTGTGGCACTTATGTATATCAAACTTAAATAAATTATTTCAGTCAATGGATATGATTGTTTTTTATGCTTCTGTGGATGTTGATTTTATTTTTTATCTATAGGAAATTCTGTCAGCTGAAATTCTACTGTGTGCCAACCTAGAAGTTAGCTATCTAGCAAGAAAGTCATGGACAAGTTTGGCCCAGAGAATGAAGTAATCCTTATTTTGTTGCATCTGCACAGGTCCTCCATACTTACCCATACTCCCTGTATATAACCTGTTGTGTGAAATGTTAGGTGTATGTAAGAACTGATATGACTTCAGGTGTTGCAGGAAAACTATGCTTCTAATATAGTTACGGGTCATCAATACTCAAAGTGTAACAGAAACTAATATTTTCTGCAAACGTTTACAGTAAGTGGTGACGGCACATAAAGGTGGAGTCGTAGCAGTTGTGGTAAGCTGGCTTGAGCTGTGGTAGAGTTCACAGTGAGAAATCTTCAAGGAGCACAGTTATCTTGGTGACGCCCATGATCATGGTTTCACCTTTGATAGAATGAGTGCTTATTTTATTTTATTTTATTTAGCCTTTGTTTAACCAGATAAAAAACACTGAGAAAAAGATCTCTTTCACAAGGGTGACCTGGCCAAGAGGTCAGCAGCACATGTCATGGAAATACTTATTGAGAAGTGACGATATACAATAATTTAGAATACACATTTTTTGTGAGTGCAGAGAGTCTTGCAGTAAAGTGCAGAAGCTTGGTTATCCCATGTAGAAACCACCATCTACTTTGGTGTCTTTTGTTGTATGGATTTAATGGTTTGGTGATATTTTGTACAATAAGTCCTATAAATTAATGGAACTTGACATTTGTTTGTCTAATTTCTTAGTTGACTGAGTTAGCTGTGTAAGGGTGATAGCATCCACTGGACATTAAAATTATTTAGAAGATGCTCAGTCATGAAACCACACCTATGTAGGTGGGTAAACCTTTTCATGGCTTTTCATTCATACTTGATTAGGCTTCCAAAAGCCTGCCTGCAGTGATACCTGTGTTAAATGGTTGTTTCAAGTAACAGCAATAACATCATTATGATAAGCTATCAGTGTTCAAGACACAGCTCTAAAAATATCAGAAAATAACTGCTTTCGGACTATTGACACTTTTCTGGCTTATCTGCGGTGTTGACTGGAAAAATGTATAAGGGAAATCTTAAACGGCCATCAGACGTAGAGTAGGAAATAAAATAGGGAGCAAACAACAAGTACTTTTACATGCACATTGTGAAGGTAGCCAGAAAATGTTTTCCTGATCTTAAACATCTTATGAGCTCCTACCATTCAGTTTTTTGAACTCCTACTTTTGGGTAGGAGATTCAGATTTACCAAAGGTCAAATCAAACAGAATAGAAATTATCTTCCCAGCCATTATTCAACTGAATTTAGAAAATGATCCAGCACGAGTTACTTCAATTACTGTGCTACTGCCCCTGGTTTTTGTTGGCAGCCTTATTTCAGGTTTGTCCACTAATGTGTTCCTGTGTTGATGTACTTAAATGTTTTTTTTTTTTTTTTTTACTGTAACTGAGTGACAGTGTTTCAATGTCTTCATACCTGCCTGCAGAGAAAACATCCCTGAGGGGACAGTGAAGTTGAAGCTGAGGTCTATAAATGCCTATTTGCCTTTATGAACATCATCTACCTATTGGGTGAGCCGTAGAAAACTGAGTCTGGCTACATATATGTTTTATCAGATATGTTGATATTTTTACAAATAGATCTTAAACAATGAAAGAGTTCCTGTTAATTGAAAGAATGGGTATCAGGTGCAATGCTCTGAGAGCTACTGTAGAAAGTGGTCTTTCAAGTGAACAATTTGTTTTCAAAAAAAAAATTTGTTTACTTGAAAGACCACTTTCTACAGTAGTTCTCAAAGTGGGGGTCAGATGCCTGGGATAGCAAAAAGAGATCATAAGATCCTTTAAAATAATAGAAAAATCTTTGAATGAATCCATTCAATGAGGATTTTAAAAATAAACTCATAAAATAAGTTAAATTCGATGTAAAACCTCAGAGGTGATACAAGTTTAATGCAAAAAGGAATACATTTCTTTATAAATCTTAACATGCTTATTTGAATGAGTAAGTATTTGTGTGTGTGTGTGTGTGTGTGTGTGTGTGTGTGTGTTTGTGTGTGTGTGCAGCCCCCCAGTTGTACCCAAGAACCCCTGGTTGGGATCCATGGTCTGGAGCCCCATGGTCGGGAGCCCCTGACTTATAGCCTACAGTGTTATCAACAACACAATAATGCACTTGAAATATTTATTCAATGTTATTCTATATGTCTCATTTGAAAGAGCTTTTTGTATACTTTCTCAAAAAAAAAAAAATGTCGTATTTTACACTGACATTGTTTGGATTCTTTATATTCACCTGAAAAAAACTGAGGAATCCATATTGCCCAGCCCTATTAGAGGTTACACTAAAGCAAAGGGTTTTTTTATGTAAGAGCTTTGGTTTCATCGCTCTTCGTATTCTTGTTTTGAATGTTCTGAATTTTGAATCATTGTTAAATATGACATAAATAAGGTCTCCACTTAACAAAACCTGGGCTACCTAAAGTAGCACAGACTATCGAAGCCGAAGAAACGTGAGCATATTTCAGAATTAAACACGCCCAGGGTCTCTGTTTCTGCCTGTATGTAACACTCCAGAGCAGAAGATGGCGGTGTGTGCCTAGAAGAAGCAGCTGTTAAATCTCACGTAGAAGAAGAAAACAGGAAAACGCAGAAGAAGAAATTCAGATCATGCGACAATACTTATAATGGTAATTGATTCTTTTCTACCGTCACTCGGTGTGTTTTGTAAGACAGTGTTATGACCCAAATGGATGTGATCGTCCTTTATACTCCACAAATGTAGCTCAGCATTGACGTTAATCTGTGACAGTGGCTTCAAGAGACACTAAAGTGATACTAGCACCCGTGTTAGCATGTAGCTCGCTAATGATAATAATAATATGATAACAGCCTATTTAATGTATTAATTTTCGGTCCGGTAGCTGTGTAATATGAGTGCATTTGGTGCTAGGTTAATACTGATTTGGTTAGGGTAACTATTTACCATATTGAATGGCGATTAGTCCAGATTTGTGTCATTTTAAGAAGTGTTTGATATGTTTTGTAGGGTACCCAGGTGAAAGACGTCATCATAAAACCCGACGCCCCAAACACACTCCTGCTGGACAGACATGCAGACTACATCGCTGCCTACGGCTCCAAGAAGGATGACTATGTGAGTAGATGCAAACTTAGAATTCCTGAGTTGTGAGATTTCTACCCTGGATACTGATGTACTCTGACTGCTGAGTATTCATGGCTCCTTAAATAAGAACAAAACACATGGTTTACAGTAACAGTCTACTTTGTGGTGTCCAGTTTCTGAAGACCCCAGTTCAATGTCAAGATGACAGTCAGTGATGGGCGATAGCAGACTTTTTCAGTTTGCTACAATACAGATACTCTACGTTTGTCCTAAATTTACCAATATCAGTGCCAATACCGATACCAATATCAATCATCTCCTGTGAGGCAAACAAAATGTTTATGAGTTTTTAAAGTTTTCATTGACCAAAATCACATAATGTATTCCAGACCCTGGACCACCGGATCTCAAAGTGAGTTTTGTATTAATTCTTAGTCTGAAGAAAATACATTTAGCATATATTCTACCCTTAAAGACTGAAGTGACGTATGTTTTCTGGATTATTTGATAATCATTCCATAAATACAAATACAAATCAAACAGCTTTCTTGTATAAGTCTTTGTTTAGGAACTCTTCCATCCTCATTTCAAGCAAGCAACAGGGAACTGTTGTATCCTTGTTCAATTTTCTTACCTAAAAAGGCAGGATGAAAAATTGGCACAATCATTAAATATGCAACTAAAATCAATGTCAGAGCCCAAAGGCAACCCTCTTAACTTTTAAGCCTTGCACTGGGAAGGAAAGCAACCTGCATCACTGGGGACCCTTCAGATGCCCTTTACCATTCGTTCATGTGTTCCCCTCTGGCCCACAGCACTTTTGACTGAAAAGAAAACTGACAAGAAATCTTTTACTGCCAAGTCAGTGTGGACATTAGTTCTGTCTCTAGTTAATAGATAACATAGTTTCTTATATCTTGCAGGTTACATCTTGAAAAGGCTGATGATTGTACTGGGCTTGATCTGTGAATGTGAATGTCCTGATTGTGTTTGTCTAGGAATACACGCTGTCTGAGTACCTGAGGATGAGTGGTATCTACTGGGGCCTGACTGTGATGGACCTGATGGGGCAACTGCCCCGAATGAACCGACAAGAGATCATAGACTTCATTAAAGCCTGTCAGCATGAATGTGGAGGCATCAGCGCCAGCATTGGACACGATCCTCACCTGCTCTACACCCTCAGTGCAGTTCAGGTGACTGTCATCAGAAGACTGGACAGATTCACAGATGAAATTCTGATTTCTTTTCATCTCCTAGGCTGTGAGAAGTTGAATATTTTCCCCTATTTTATTTGTGATTGATGGAGCTGCTTCCTTATAGTTAATCAACTATAGTATTATTTATCAAGTTATTTACAAGTGATAAAGTCGAACGAAGATCCAGAAAAAGTGTTGGGCTTACGAAATTTATACACCAGTGACATTTTTTGTTTGATACTGGAGACAAGCCATTATCGTTTCTGTGCTTCTAAAGATGATTTAATTGTCTTAAAAGGCCTTTATACATCTTTACAGTGTTAAAATATACTCAAATACAGAACTATAGTATTGATGTGACTTATGATTAAGCCTGATTACTCCATACTTATTTATCCTTACAGCTTTTGCATTTCTCTTTTCAATTAAATAACTTTACTTTGAATTCTTGTCCTCAGATCCTGTGTTTGTATGACAGTGTGGATGCGATCGATGTGGACAGAGTAGTGGAATATATTAAAGGGCTGCAGCAGGAAGATGGATCATTTGCAGGAGACAAATGGGGTGAGCAAGATATTTGAAATTTATTTTGTTTTATTTTAATTAGTTAGATTCTCAGATTGATGTCCATACTCAAAGGCCAATGAAGCACCTGAAGAGTTCTATTTCTTTGTACGTATCTAAATAGAAAGATAAGAGTCTTGAAACAGAGATCTACACTGACACTGATTCTTTGCTACACTGAGGTATTGTAGTCAAATGTTTTGTGATACTTCACAAATAACTGATGTTAAGTAAAGTTTTCTTTTTGTTTAAAGATTTTTTTTTTGCATTTTTCTGCCTTTATTGATCATAAAAGAGATAGTGGACAGGGGAAAGTGAAAGGGGACGAGAGAGAGTAGGGGAGGACACTCTGCAAACTGGCCACAGTGGGGCCGGCAGAGGCCTGTATATGGGTCACGCCTGGTTGCTTACCGCTCCGCCAAACCAGCACCCCTGTAAAATTTTCTTTTTAATCACTGGAAGCACATTCAGAATTATTTTAAGTGAAAAAGTAAAAAAGTGATAGTAATAATATTGATCTGGATGTAATGAGCAATTCTCTAACTATAATTACAATATGCTTTACGAGAAAAAAAAACACACACGCACAGCAGAAAGGTAATCAATAAGGCAAAGAAAATAACAGTTAAAATCAAAATAAATTATTTAAAACAGAAAAAAAACAAAATATATATATATGTAACTACAGAATACTGGCAACAAGCTGGCCAGTACACCTGTATGAAACTGTACAAGAAAAGGCCAGATTAAAATAAAGCAATGGAGTCTGTCTGCCAGTCTTGTTCAAGACTGAGGATTTAACCAAGAAGGGTCTATCACCTCAAGTTTTAATCTGCCCGATGAAGACATAAGGACCTCTGCCTGGGAACTTTGGCTGCATACTCATTCAGTCATTTTTAATCTAGATGTCAGATGCCACAGAGAGAGGCTTAAAGATTAGTTCAAAGATCCTTAAAGTATTTTTCAAACAACTAGAAGAAAGTGCAACAAGGCTAAAATGAGTGTAATTTGGTTGCTTTCCTTCATTCTGCTTGAAAGTGTAGCAGCTGAGTTCTGTACATATAATTTAAAGGTGCAGGATGCTCTAGGTTTATATGTTCAGATGTCATCAGATACTAGTTTGTAGTCAAAGGTGTTACAACCAATCATAAACTAGCATGTTTGTGTGTACTTGTTATCTGCTTTAATGACACACCATCTCCCAAAAATAAGACAATCCATAACCAAACAAACATTTAAAGTTAAGCCAAGAATCTGCTTGATGCTGTGTTGGAAAACTAATCAGTGATTAGGTGAGTGTAAGTGATGATAATGAACAATGAAAGTCATGTTTAACAGATCTAGCTGGTCAGGACCAACCGTCCATCACTACAAATTTTCCTTTCTTTTCTGCTCTGCACGGATGCATTGTATGAGTATCTAGTAATGCTGATGTATTCTTATTTATCTATTTGAACAATGTGGTAGTGTTGATGTTGTATTTTGTTGCCAAATTTCTGTGATTCCTGCCACACCCCAATTTCCCCATGGGGACAAATAAACGAACCAAAAAAGATTCTTGGATCACCCAACACATCAGAAAAAATGAAACTAACCTGCATTAAATAAAACCCAAACATTTCCAAAGTAGTATTCTTCTCCTCTGGATGGCAGACCTGAAGAATAATGCTTGTTATGGTTCAATAAGTGTCTTATGTGGTGTTGATCACCTGGAGTTTATTCCCCTTATTTTAAGGTGCATACGGCTGGCTTTACCTAGAGCGACTGAGACTCAAAAGGTGAATGGCTTTACTTGGGGATATAATAAACAACAAAATAGCAGTTTACATTGTACATTATAAAGTCACATCTACTCACACAGGTATATGTTGTCTTTTTTTCATTAGAAAATGATAGACAGTAAGCCCCAAGAATAGTGTGCATCTAAATAAAAAATAGTTCTATCAGTCTCACTCTTCTTTGTCATCGTGTTTTTAGTAACAAATGTTGTCTTTACAGGAGAAATTGATACAAGATTTTCCTTCTGTGCTGTTGCTACCCTTGCATTACTGGTATGTTTTTCTATTTGCTCACACAGTGCATCATTGCAGTCTTACTCTCTATAATTTGAAGATAATTCTTTGTCCTCTCTCCTTCTTAAAGGGAAAGATGGACACTATAAATGTTGACAAAGCTGTAGAGTTTGTTCTGTCTTGTATGAACTTTGATGGAGGTTTTGGCTGCAGACCTGGTTCAGAGTCTCACGCTGGTCAGGTGAGTTCACTATGAGGCAATAACTTTTGGCTATCTTTTTAACCAGAATAATTCAACAGAATTAAGTCCTAAAACTATCTTTCAGGTTGAAGAGTTCAGGCAGTACATGTCTCATATCAGGCAGATACGTTATTGTTCACGCTCAGAGATTGAGCGGCAGAAGTCTGCCCTCTCTAACAAGTGTCTGTTACGCTGTTCTGGAAACAACATGTTTTAAAATCTTTCCCAGTAAAATCTCTAAGGTCTGCACTCTCCCGTCTGTCAGATTTACTGCTGCACCGGCTTCTTGTCCCTCACTGGTCAGCTGCACCAGGTGAACGCCGACCTGCTGGGCTGGTGGCTCTGTGAGAGGCAGCTGCCGTCTGGAGGCCTTAACGGACGACCAGAGAAGGTTTGTTGTGCTTTTACTAAACAGAATGTCCCCGTACCATCATATCATTTTCTCTCATTGGGACTGAGTTTGTCTTGAAGGACTTAATATTCTGTGTTCTTCAGTCTAAAGAACAATTTTAAACATGTTTGGTTTCGGGCGGCACAGTGGTGCAGCAGGGAGTGCACATGCCTCACAGCAAGAAGTTTGCTGGTTTGAAATCCCATGTCAGTCAGGGCCTTTCTGTGTGGACTTGGCATGTTTGCCCCGTGCAGGCGTGGGTTCTCTCTGGGCACTCCTGCTTCCTCTCACAGATCAAAAACATGCTCATTAGGTTGATTGGTGACTCCAAATTGCCCTAATGTATGAGTGTGAATGGCTGTCTGTCTCACAACAAAACTGATGATCCCAACCCTGCTGAGAAGGCAAGAAATTCCTCAAACTAACCTGGACAAGGCACACCAGTAAAGTGGAAACCATTTCAGGTGTCTACCTCATTGGGCTCATTGAGAGAATGCCAACAGTCCGAAAAGCAGTAATCAAAGCAAAGGGTGACTATTTCAAAGAATCTAATAAATAGATAATTATGTGTTTTTATGTGTTCATTCATAGTTTTGATGCCTTCAATGAGACTCTACAAGAAAATCTCCCATTCCACCACACACCAGAGGTGCTATATTAGATTGAGGTCTAGTGACTGTGGAGGCCACTGGAGTATTGTAAAGCCAGTGTCATGTTCAAGAAACCAGTCTGAGATGGTTTGAGCTTTGTGACATGGCTCTGTACCTTGTTGGAAGTAGCCGTCAGAGGTTGAGTACATTGGGGTCATTCAGGATTTGACATGGTCAGCAACAATACTGAAGTGGGCTGTGGCAAGTTAACATTGCTCAATTTGGACAAAGTCTGCTAGAAAGTACCCCCCACACCAGTTTACCACCAGTTGCAGTAGTAGCCTGAAACCTTGATGCAAAGGCAGGATGGATCCGTACACGCCAGATGACCCTACCATCTGAATGTCACAACAGGAATCAAGACTCCTCTGACCAGGCAACATTTTTCCAATCTTCTGCTCTCCAGTTTTGGTGCAAATTGTAGCCTCATTTTTCTGTTCTTAGCTGACAGGAGTGGCACCTAGTGTGGTCTTCTGCTGCTGTAGCCCATCTGCTTCAAGAGTCTGTGTGTTGTGCCTTCAGAAATGGTCTCCTGCATACCTTGGTTTCTACTTCCTCAAACCACTGTGACCTCTGGTATCCCTAAGACGCTTTCGCCTCTCTGACGTCAGCTCATAAACCTGACTTGACATATTGTAATGAAGTGAAGGCGTCTTTGTTTAATCGTACTTGCATTGCCCCCTACAAATCAGCAGTTTGGACCTAAAAAACTAGGAAAATGTTTCTAATAACAGGAAAAATGCAAAATCCTTATTTAGCCAATATTTCACCAAGCTGCAGTTAAAGCCACTAAAGCACCTGTTATTATTACATGTGGTTAAAAAAAAATAAATAAATTAAGTGGCCATGGTTGTATTCCTCTCACCCAGCTTCCAGATGTTTGTTACTCATGGTGGGTTTTGGCATCGCTGAAAATCATCGGCAGAATCCACTGGATTGACAAGGCCAAGCTGCGGACATTTATTCTGGCCTGTCAGGACGAGGAGACTGGAGGCTTTGCTGACAGACCAGGAGACATGGTGAGATAGCAAACAGAAATCACCACAGCATGCAGTGAATAAAAGAGGAAACCTGTCTTCTGTCTTATTAGCCTGACAGCACCTCACTGATCCTATCAACTGTCTCTTTCTCACATTAGCCAGTGAAGGTATCCAATCCAGCAAAGACAGCTTCAGAAAATAGATAGGAGAGGAATGAAGAGAGAGGGGATTGAGGGCACACTTTCACTTAAACACCTGCTCATGTCTGTTTTATTCCTAGTTTAGTATTTGCTTATTGTAGCTCTTATTGTTTGGTTGCTGTATTGGATGTATTTTGATTATGATTTAAGCAACAGAACAACCTTAAAGGCTGATCTAAGTTGTTAATTAAACAGCGTGTCACTCTTACCCCAGCTCTAATTGGAGTTTTTCTTTCTCTGCAGGTGGATCCTTTCCACACACTGTTTGGAATAGCAGGGCTCTCCCTTTTGGGGGATGAACAGATAAAACCGGTGAATCCAGTTCTTTGTATGCCTGAGGACGTCCTGCAGAGGGTCAACCTGCAGCCGGACATACTCAGCTAACCTTTTTACACCCTTCTCCACACAGTCAGACACATAGGTGGCTGCCCCACAGTCACACATATATACCACCTGTTACTCCCACCAAACATTATGTTGAGTTCAGACTACACATTTTTGTCTGTTGTGATGGTCACACTGTCAGATTGGGCAGTTATAGGGTCACAAAATCATGCAGTGACTTTACCAGCAGAGATGGCAGACTGAATGGATGGACCCAACTACACACTATGACTGAGGGAGTGATGTCAGAAGGGGTTGGGGTAACACTGAAGACAGCAGACAGACATATTGTATTTAGAGTACTATACTGTATATGTTTAAATATCTAAACCTCATGATGTATGATTTGTTAGCATGATGCTAAATGCTAGCGGCAGTTACTTATCAGGTTGATGTTGCTCACTGACATTTCTCTCCTCTCACTCTGTTGTGAATTGTTTACATCATAAAGGCAGAATGTTGTTTTCAGAACTGATCCTCCATCTCATAGTTTCATTTTAAATCAACTTCACCCATCTTTTGCTTTGTTGCTTGGTTTGTTTATATATGTGATTATTGTGCATGCAGAGCACTCTGAGCACTCATTAGTAGGGATGAGAATTCATAAGATTACATTGATACCAATGCCATTTTATCAAATCTACTTATCAAATCAATTATTTATTGATTCCTGTTGATTTTCTGTGAGGAGAAAAGTAGGCCTGAACAGGTTTTCAATGTCAAAAAAGCAACTCCTATGGCATTCCAATACGTTTGATGCTGTGCTGCATAAACTAATGCTTCTGCAAGTGTCTTGTGTTTCCACCCTGTTTGAAATCACACAGGCACAGAAACTGGGTGATGAGCAGTTTGTGTCATATTGTTGATTTTGACCACTTCTGACTCATTCCTACCATTATTGTACATTCGACTACTTAGTCGTTTGTGCTGACTGCCTCTAATGAGAGCATGACACCCTTGGTTTGCATGGCATGCAGGGCAAAGTGGAGAGAATTGATAAAGGAACTGTTAAGCAACAAGACTGATATTGATTACGTAAAGGTGCAGTGTGTAGAATTTGGCAGCATTTTGCCAAACAGAAACGGTGAATTTAGGATATGTTTCTATTTGTATGTAAAGTCCGTCAAAATAGGAGTACAATTATCCACATAAAACGTTGTTTTTTTTTTAAATTTAGTTAGAAAAAGCTTCAAAAAATTTACATTACCGCGGGCCATGTTCATGTAGGCCAACATAACGATCCGCCATGTTGTCTACGGCCGGATTTTAGAACGAAACCTGTATCTGTCCACCGGTTCTGAAATCTACCTGGAATGCAGGCGAAGAAGAGGAGAGAGGACGGTGGTGGATGTAGAGACAGTTGTTACTTTGCACTAGGGATTTAACCTAAACCCAAACCTTGTCACTTTAGTAAATGATGCCGTGGTCACGATCCCTTTTGGTCTTCACAGGCTTCCGTTGCTCAGCAATGTGACATTTTGGTTACGGTTGGGCTCATTCTCGAATCTGAACGATAGATGTCGCTCAAATGCCAAATTCTACACACTGCACCTGTAAGCTAGCTGTTATCGAATCTCAAATGGAATTGGTTTTTGATTCCCATCCACATTTTTGGTCAATTTCACTGACATGACAGAACAAATTGTATAATGCAGGACAAGAATCATATATGACTTTTCTGTCATGAGTCTTCATTATCTTTAACTGTGACACACCACTCAAAACAAAACAACCAATGCATGGCCGACATTTCCCAAAACCCTAAGACTACTGGGTTGGGCTGTAATCGTAATGTCAGCTGACAGACATGTTGCTCTCTGCTCACTTAGTGGAAAATCTTGTCAAGCAGTGCTTGTTCTGATGTCTTCAGAACTGTCAACCAAGTGTATTGTTAACAAATCACTTTAGCTGCTCTGCCTTTGAGAGAACTGTTTGGGAAAGACAGTAGTGTTTTCAAGCTTAAGGACAGTTGCTTAAGC
Source organism: Cetoscarus ocellatus (assembly GCA_037902135.1). Lineage (NCBI taxonomy): Eukaryota > Metazoa > Chordata > Actinopteri > Labriformes > Labridae > Cetoscarus > Cetoscarus ocellatus. Next base: position 390,912 of record JBAMNC010000319.1, on the reverse strand, counting down.
CCAACAATCACTACATAACATTACTTTAAAAAAAAAAAAAAAGAAAAATCAGATGTACTAGACTTTGCTATATGTAATTAACACGTGTTTGATGAGCCACAGATGTCATCACTGCAGCAAACCATTAGTCAGAGACAGAGCCACTGCTGAGCCCTCTTTTTGATTTCTGGTATCATAAAGAGTGGGACAGGAATAATGGGTTGAAATCCAGAAAGTAACATGGTGAGATACGTGCATGATTAAATTTACCCACATGAATGTTTAACAGCACCGTGGTTAAAGACACAATTTCTTTGTAATTTAGATACATTCACTTTCATAATTAGAAAGTAAAACTGTATTTACAGTTGATTAGTCATCAGAGCCTCAAAACTGGAAATGCTGGAAAGAACTGCTTGTGATAAAGTGTCACAGTATGCTTTAGATATAAAAATAAATTCTGTTTAAAGTAATAGGAGACACTTTTGGCCTGAAACTGGTATAAGTGAGACACAAAAATATTTGTGTGAAATGCAGAGACAGAACTGGGTGTCACTTTCTAGTTAAAAAAAATGTATTTACAGTCTCAACATCTTCACTTATTAGAAATAAATGTACATCCATATTACTCAGCCTAGTGTTGTGATGCAGCTATGGAAGAGGAGTTTTGATAAAATAATGAAATGTGTTGTCTTAAATGTGAGACTGGACTCTCGTGTCATTTTACACTTTTTTAATTTGCTTGTTCTTCACTTCTGTCTAAATGAACTGGTTCTTTTGTTCTTCAGCTCTAGTCATTCATATAACATCAACTTTAGATTCTGTCAGACTTTTCAATGTTGACATTGTTACAGAAGAATATTTTAATTTTTTTTATCAGCCATCAGGTTTTATTAATTATGAGAGACAGATTTATTAAAGGACATTTATTATTCCAGATTAAATCAGTTATTTACTTTTCTAAAGCCTGTAAAGTGATCACAGGGTTTAATTCTCAAGTAAATGTTCAGCTTTGAGTTGATTAAAATCCTTAGTTCCTGATCATCGTGACATGAAAAGGTTTTGTCTCTGTTTCAAAAGTGTTTATGGAAGAAAACGTAACTGATATGTTACTTTGATTGTCAATAAATGAGTTTCTTCTTAAAAGACAACAGTGGATTAAGCTATAGGTATTTTTTTGTCAATTAAAAAGCAAAATGCCTGCCTGATAGATACTTTTGTCATTCTTTGAAAGAGGTTTTTAATTGAGAATTTAGTGGTTGTTATTCATGTTGGGCCACAACCCCCCTGTGTACTTCTCCCCCTCTTGGACGAACTTCATACCTGTGTTCTTCTTCTGATTACCTCTTTGTCTATCCCCATTTCTTAACTAATCATGCGTACTCAGGCTTATGATTAGACTGCAACTGACAAGAAAAACAAACAGGTCTTAAGTTGAGTTTGTCATACATTCAGACAAAAGAAAACATTTTAAATTTGTGGGAGTCAACTTCAGCACAGGGCCTCAGTATTTAAAATTGTCATATACTTCAATCTAAAATGTAACTTCCCCCATTGCAGAATCATCTATTAGTACCTACCTAAAACAAAATGAGATTTATCCATCTTGCTGTTCACATGGACACCAGTAGATGGCATCCTAAGCATTAGAATGATCTATTTATCCATCCATTCATTATTTTTATTGCTTATCCCTTCTGAGGGTAGTGGGGGGCAAAAGCAGCAAAATTATAAATAAACAGCAGGTTAATATTTATTGTAACAAAATAATGGACATAATAATGGTGCTGAAGTCTTTAAGTAAAATGAGAACATACTTTGTGCTGAGGTAGAGGTGGAAATGTGCAACGATTACAGTTTCTAATTTGCAGTTACAGTATACAGGGCTGTTAATGTGCAAATGGAGTGGTCCATTATGTCAGTGAACCATTTAATTTAACAAACCTTTTTGAGTTGTGTATATAGGGATAAGCTGTGTTTATGTTTAAATGTAAATGTAGTTTACAGAGCATTATTGTCTGTCACCAAATACCATGAACAAAGTGATATACAGATACACTGATCAAAACAGCAACCAAAATTGACAAACTTTTCTCATTATGAGCTGTTTGTGACTTCACTGCAAGCTTAATAGAGTCGTGCAGGGATGATCCGATTTTATTGGTCAACCCGGACGTTAGCATCGCACTGGTTCGCTCAACTAGTAACCTATGGAATTTTTCTGCGTTCTCGAATTAATGCTCTTTGTCTGTGGCGACCAGAAATTGATGAAAGGTGCATATTTTGTTTATCACAATATCATGAATGAAACAAACTTTCACAGTTTTTTAAAGCTTAAATGTAATCAGCAAGAGCAAAAAGCTATCACCAAGCTATTAAGGGGCTACAACATGGCAGTTAGACTTAAAAGCACCTACCACTTCAACATGCAACGTTAACCTCTTGTTTAAGAATTTCCTCTTAACTGAATGACCTTATTAACTTGGTTACTGTTGCTATTGTGTATTACTGTTCATAAAAAAAACCAATGATCAGTAACAATTGAATTATGGTCTCTGGCTGTTTTTGTAGTCCTTGTAGCAGTTTGCTAGCAACCATCCTTTTTAAAACACAGTATCTCTTCAAAAGGCAAAAGCGGGGTGATATTGGATGAATTTTATGTTGCAAAGCTAAAATTTCAAATCTTATTTGCATGTGTTCAGCATGGACCTTCCAGATATTTTTCCAAAAGCCTATTGTAAGTTCTCATGTACTTTTGGCCTTGGGAACTGAAGATGCTAAAATGTTAACTCACTTGTATGTTTTTGTACTCAGTACTTTACAAATCTACTTAATAACAGATAAAATGCCTGATTTGTTCTATCACACAAGAAAAGAATAAACAAAATTACGACCACCACATAGTGGTAGAATGCTAAACGTTACAGCCAAAGACTGTAGAGACCATGGTGACAATTGAAGTCAACATGAAACAGTTAGCAAACAATGAGCAGTCGATACAAGAAAGATCCATACTTTCACACAGAAAAATACTGAAACGGTCACTTATCAGTCACCATAATTCAATGAATCCTCACAACATCTTTGCAGGGCAGCTTTAGCACTGTGTGTCAGGGGCTTTCTGTGGCCATTAGAGAATAACAACCAAATTCTACATTTCTTTTTTATTCTTTTAAAGACCCACAATCCAGGCCAAGCACTCTTATTTAAAGTAACAGAGTCACCTTTTATTTGAAGCTACTGTAAAGTTTACGATTGCCTGACAATGAAAGTACAATGGTGGTGGCAAAAGGGAGAGTGACCTTGAACACAAACATTTGGGCGACAGTTTGTATGTAAAGCATTTTCAGATATTGGGTTCACATGCCAATTTGTCAAAATTTAGGAAAAAAGATCCTTAAAGCTTTATTAAGATATCATGCTCACAAGGACGACCCAGATAGCCAGAAAACGTAACACCTCCAGCCTCGGCATGAATGCATAAAAGCAATACACCTAAAAAATGAGCCGCTTTTCATCATGCATAATTTATCACATCACTTTAGATTCATGCTTAAGAGGCTGCAGTAATAATCTGGTCTCATCAGAAATGCCACAGCTGATGACATTTGCGTTTTTCTGTGTAATGGCAGCGGCAGGTTGTTATAAAGAAGCAGCATAAAGATTAATGCACTCCACCTGAGTAATTAGGTGTAGGTTATTCTCTCCACCCTGATTTCCTCCACCTAATAAAGAGAAGGACTTCCTCTACAATGTACAGAGTGATAAGAAAGTAACTCCTTATATGAAACCATCTCTAACAATAGCCTTTATTAAATGTCAGAGTTCTGATAAGTGATAATAAAAACAGAGAACATTATCATCTCCATGCGCTAATTACTGCAGCGTGGTAATGAACAGGCTTTGTTTTAAAATCCATAAACTTTGGACAGAGGGATGACTGCTTTGTAGGAATTTTGCATCACTTAAATAATTTTACATCCTGCTTTACACTCTCTTGTTGATTTTGCTCACTCTGTGATTACTTTCTGTCTTTATTGTTGCTAAGTGTCTCATTGTCTTTGTTAATCTCACTGCCTCCATGTTGTGTTTTTCTTTTGTCATTCTGTGTCTCGTTCAGCCCATTTGGTTTCTTTTAATTGATTGTCCTGTCGTTGTTGCCATTTGAAAACCATTTTCCAGTCATTATGCAGGTTTTTCTCCACTTTTTAAAAAAATTCGGCACACTTAATGTTATTTTTAATTTCTCTCTGCATTAGTGGTTGTCATCCTCTTTTGTTTTACTCAGAGCTCCCAAAGATATACTTAAAAAGTGCTGAGCCCCTATACAAATCTGTCCAAAAAAAACCCCCATTATTTTTAATAATTTTTGATGATAAAATCAAGATAAAACGGGCCTGCTCATAAATGCAAAGCTTTATTATACATGCAGCCCTGATATTTCCCAAAAATACCAGGGTAACCTAAACATTAAATTCCCTAACCTTCCTGTTTTTGTTCTGATCTTCTTGTCCCTCATGGCAAGAAATGTCCCTGCAGTTTGCATGTCAAGCCCTTTTCACAGTGTCTTTACCCAGATGCACTGCGAAAGATGCTCCGCCCCCTTTACACCTCAAGACATTCACATTAATTCCTTGTGGTCTTAATCTATCCATCCATTATCTATACAACTTATCCCTTTCAGGGTCACGACAGGCAGGAGCCTATCCCAGCCTACATTCATCGAGAGGCGGGGTACACCCTAAACTGGTCGTGGTTGAAGATTTTAGAAGAACCTGCTGCTACATGTTGAGACTGACTTGCCTTGGATCTGAGATACACCAAGAATCTCAAATAAACTTCTGAATTATTACAAATGTAATGCTTAAACTGGATCCTGGAAACTTCTCAAGGAAGGTGCAGAGACCGAAACTACCTGTGTCCATATTTTATTTTACACACTACATTTTGACATGGAGTTTATTTCATAAAATTTTTTGTAGTAGACATTTTCTGTCACAGGCAAAGTGTACCAGGACCCTGCTCTGCAAACCCAGACTTCTGTAGCCAATACTTGTGTGATGTTACCTAGGGTCACTAAGTGTTTTGGGTCTTTCAGACATCATACACTCTCACTCAGGTGACCCAGCTGGGGTTGATCAGGCCCCAACTTGTGTCCAGGTAGTGCTACCCCACCAATGGTTCTCTTCTTCTTATCTGCAGCCACTTTGAGGCAACTTCTGCTTTCTCCGTGGCCTCCTTGATGGCCCTTCGCTTACTGGCCCCTGTGATGCCCAGGATGTTGTAGGCCCTGCAGAGAGACTGGCCAGCGAACCCTCTGCATCCCACCTCAATGGACTCTCACCATGCTCGCCAACCGTTGTTCTGGCACTCCTCCACTAGTTCAGTGTATTTTGCCCTCTTCCTCTCATTGGCCTCCTTGATAGGGTCCTCCCAGGGTACGTTGAGTTCCAGGAGAACAATCTGCTTGGGGGTCTCTGAGATAAGTAGTATGTCGGGCCGCAGTGTTGTAGTGGCAACCATTCCTGGGGATTTGAGTTGCTTCCCAAGGTCAACTTTTAATTCCCAGTCTTGTGCTGTTGCTAGCAGGCCAGATGAGACAGCCCTGGCAGCTGATGGTGGCTTCTCCCCAGCCTGGACGAAAGCAATGGTGTTCTTCACTGGGCAGAGACACTTGCAGTGGCCAATTCCACAGCTGATGGTGTTCGCTATGACTTTCAGGACTTGGTCATGGCGCCAGCGGTAGCGCCCCTTACCCAGGGCTTTCGAACAGCAGCTAAGGATGTGTTCCAGGGTCCCCCTCTTTGGACAGAGGTTGCAGGTTGACTTCACCAATCCCCATCTGAACAGGTTGGTTGGGCTCGGTTGTACATCGTAGACAGCCTGGATCAGAAACGGTATACAATGGGGCTCTGCTTTCCACAGCTCCGCCCATGAGACTCTGCGGTCTACTGCATGGTCCCATCTTATCCAGGCTCTCTGCTGCCACATTCCAACCATCCTGCTGGCCCGCTCTTCCTCTACTGATGCCTGCACCTCTTGCTGCACCAGTGATCTCCTGCCTTTCCCTGCGCCTTGCAGTAGCAAGATGTTGTGCTGCTACTCAGGCCAGCTCTTCCATGAGTCACTGCTCCCACTAGCACCCTGTGCCGTAGCTGTGACTCAGCTGCATCCACAGCCTCTGCAGCCCTCCACCTCCACCCTGTCCTCACCTTGATTCCAGCCTGGGAGACCTTCGGGTTCTCTGATCCTCTGTATGGCAGCACCTCCCTGGCATGGCTCACCTTGAAGGCTACTGAAGGGGAGCTTCAGCTTGTTGTTCGGGTCATACAGGCCGATGCTGCTCAGGCTTCGAGGCAGACTCAGCCACTTCCTCAGAAACCTGCTGACACTCCTCTCAAAGTCCTCGATGGTGGAGATTGGAACCTCATAGATGGGGGGATGAGGGAGGATGCCGTGTTGGTATACCCAGGCCTCGAAATTGCCAGGTTGGCCTGACTTGTCCAGGCCTTTTTGACCACCTCCTGGATCTCCTTCCGGCTGGGCTCCTTACCGTCGAAGTCCAGAGTTGGTGCAGGTGGGTCGTTTGATCTCAGCTTTGGAGCAGGTGAGCTGGCCGCTCCGCTTCTTCCCAAGCAGCTGCTTTGCCTTGCTGGCCCTTTCTTCCCTCCTTCTGTGCCACTCTGCTCTCCTCTGAGTCATGAGCTTCTTGCAGAGGATGTTGCACAGCTCTGCTAGAGGTCCCCTCTCCTCCTCATTTGCCTCCTTGAACCTCTTCAGGCTCTTCAGTTCTCGCCTAAGCTGGTGGATCTTGTTTGCCCTGTTGTTCATGATGTAGGGGGGCTTCACTGCTCTCTTCTCCTCCAGTCAAAATCTCTCAGCTGCTAGGCTGATGATGATGGTGGTCATTGTCTGGAGGTGTCAATCAGTGTAACCCTTGGCCGCTGCTTCCAAGATGATGACGGCGTCTTCGTCAAACTGGAGCCACCCCTTTTCCTTATTCCCCTGGGGCCATTTTACCCGACGATGTTCTGATGTTCAGATGTTCTGATGTTCTGCATGGGTTCAGGGCTTGTGTCACTTGGGAGCTCTGGGCACTGTGGTTTGGCTCCAGCCCTAGCTCCTCCTAAGTCTCACCAGGGGTCTTCCCTCAGCGCTCTATTATAGGTACCGTCCACATGCATCTCATCTTGGCCTGGTGGATTTTCTGGCCATGTGGGTTTTTACACACTTTGCCACAAAAGCATTGTGCGCTCGTCGCCGTGTTTCCATTGCTGTGTGTCGGTGTCGTTTTTAAGGTGAAACTTTTCTTCCTCTTTATCCTTTTATGTCCCTCATGTGGTCATCTTTGTCATCTCGTGATTATTATTTCAGTTAAACATAGAGGAAATTTTTGGGTATAATGAACATTGTCTTTTGATAAAGTCCTCTGCTAAGACAACCCTCATTATCCAAAGTGGCAAACTCAGTTAAAATGCTGCTTGGTGCGGCCTACCTGCTAGGCATAAAATAACTTCCATCACTAGACCCCTTCTCTTTTGGATGAAAACTCTTTTGCTGGAACTTTCCAGCAAGCAAACCTGAACTGCAGCCTTGCACAATAAATAAATGAGGGTAACAACAAAACTTGAAACCTTTTTTTTCTTTGTCAAACCATCATACACACTGATCAATCCATTTTAATAAAACATTTCTTCTTTTGTTTTTAAAAGTTTTCTGAGGTAAGTTTCTTATTTACTTCACGATTCAGTCTGTCGTGAGCTTTGACAGTACGTTCAGATCTGTTCAGATCTTTTCAGCAAAGGTTATGTTTGCTCGGCTGATTCACCATGGTCTGGCACTTGTGGTGGTTATTCAGCTGATGCTTTTCATGGTGTCTCTTGCATTTTAAGCAGACTTATGGTTCTTCCTGAGGATCTGACCATCCTCTGTTTTGACAGTAGAACCTCAGACTCACCTCCTCCAGAACAATAACATTCTTACTCCAGAATCTTTATTGTTGGGCCATTGGGACTTTACATATCAATGTTTTGTCATAGTTAACTTTTCATTTCTTTGAGGACATTGCAGTTTATCTCACCTCTTTGCTTTTCTTTTGTTGTTATGTGGGGAAGAGCGGTGCATAGCTTATGTCAGATCAGGAGCTCAGCAGGAGACTTGCCATGTTTTAGCAGTGAGGCTCTGTAACTCAGAACAGCTTGATAAGGGTCTGAGTGACTGACCTGTGCCTTTTTAGTAGCTGTTTGACTGAACTCCCTTCTCTGCTTCCATTTGACTGATTATACAGAGAACTTGGTGTAACATGTTGAAAATCATACTCTTTATATTAGTCCTGGAGCTGTGGCAGGGTCCATTGTTACTGTAGACAATCTGAGCAGTTCCATGTCTTGCAAATATGGAGTTCATGTGTCAGACATCAGATTTATTTCATATATGTTTAATCAGAAACCTTTTTATCTCCTTTATTTCAACCTTTAGTATTGCAATGCTACTCATTTTATCATTATAATCATCAATTTCCCAGTTAAATAGCTTTTTTCAGTGACTTTTTTGTTTAATACAAAAATAACATGGATAAACCAATCAACAATAACACAGTAAGACTGGTCCACATAAAAAAAGAGATAAACTGCCACACTAATATTGAGTGAGCTGAGGCGCTCCACTTGTAAATTATATTGAAGGGTGAGATGTATCAAAACACAAAGTGTGAATCAATCCAGTGCTCACTGCCCCTACTCCAAAGGTAAGACAATTGTCCATCTTACTAGCTATATAAACTAACTCGAGGTGGCTCCAGTGGCTTCCTCCACTTGTGAAGAAAAAGACTAGTCCTGCTCACATAATGTCTGAGTTATTCCAGAGTCACAACCTCTGGGATGAGAAATTCACACAAAACAAGTTCCCTTTTAATGTAATTTTCTTTTGTATTTTTTTCATTTTATGTCATTATTTTTAATGAAATGCTTTGGCAATGATGCCCCACATTCATGCCAATAGGCTCTTGAAATGTGAATTGCGAAAATCGTGGTTGATGGGTATTTTCACTTTAATAGATTTTACACATTGAAAATATATATCATGAAAATCAAAATCACATTTTTTTTTAGTCTATAAATGGATGCTAATTTAGCAGCGCTACCCATCAGCTGGGCAACTGTTTATTTTTTTTCCAAAACTGAATCACAAATCTTTTAATTTGTTGGATTCAAGGGGGTAAGCACACAGCCTTGTTCATGTATTTCAAGATACTGTTATTTATATGTCTTTTAAAAAGATGTATTTTTGAAAAAGTTCCTCTGTAGGTGCCTGTAACAGTAACTACAGTTGCCAGAAAACAAAAAGAGGAAGAAGAATCAGCTGGGTCAGGTCTAACATACTGCTAAATAAAAGCAGTTTGGCAGTCAAACTACAAACTACTTCAAATACAGCATGCATTATATACCAAATACTGTGTTTGTAAGTAGTATGTAGTAGGCAGTTTTGAAACAGCTTTAGTTTGTATGATACAGAATTGAATATGCAGACAAAACCTACCAGGACATACATCAGACCAGAGAGCTGATAGCAGAATGTTGAACATTTGTCAAGTTTTTGTCATCACTTTAAATCTTTGTCATCGTCTTGTACATCTTTGTGGTTTGACTTTATCTCTGCTTTGTTGTTGGTTTGTACAAAACCCAAAACCAGTGAAGTTGGCACGTTGTGTAAATCGTAAATAAAAACATAATACAATGATTTGCAAATCCCTTTCAACCTTTATTCAACACAGCAAAGACAAGATACTTAACGTTCGAACTGGTAAACTGTGTTATTTTTTGCAAATATTAGCTCATTTTGAATTTGATGCCTGCAACATGTTTCAAAAAAGCTGGCACAAGTGGCAAAAAAGACTGAGAAAGTTGAGGAATGCTCATCAAACGCTTATTTGGAACATCCCACAGGTGAACAGGCTAATTGAGAACAGGTGGGTGCCATGATTGGGTATAAAAGCAGCTTCCCTGAAATGGTCAGTCATTCACAAACACGGATGGGGCGAGGGTCACCACTTTGTGAACAAATGCGTGAGCAAATTGTCGAACAGTTTAAGAACAACATTTCTTAATGAGCTATTGCATGGAATTTAGGGATTTCATCATCTACGGTCCGTAATATCATCAAAAAATTCAGAGAATCTGGAGAAATTACTGCAAGCAAGCGGCAAGGCCGAAAACCAACATTGAATGCCCGTGACCTTCGATCCCTCAGACGGTACTGCATCAAAAACCGGCATCACTGTGTAAAGGATATCACCACATGGGCTCAGGAACACTTCAGAAAACCACTGTCAGTAACTACAGTTCGTCGCTACATCTGTAAGTGCAAGTTAAAACTACTATGCCGGCTTCGCTGGGCCCGAGCTCATCTAAGATGGACTGATGCAAAGTGGAAAAGTGTTCTGTGGTCTGACGAGTCCACATTTTTTGTTTTTGGAAGTGTGGTCGTCGTGTCCTCCGGACCAAAGAGGAAAAGAACCAACCGGACTGTTATAGGCGCAAAGTTCAAAAGCCAGCATCTGTGATGGTATGGGGGTGTATTAGTGCCCAAGGCATGGGTAACTTACACATCTGTGAAGGCACCATTAATGCTGAAAGGTACATACAGGTTTTGGAGCAACATATGTTGCCATCCAAGCAACGTCTTTTTCATGGACGCCCCTGCTTATTTCAGCAAGACAATGCCAAGCCACATTCTGCACGTGTTACAACAGCGTGGCTTCGTAGTAAAAGAGTGCGGGTACTAGACTGGCCTGCCTGTAGTCCAGACCTGTCCCCCATTGAAAATGTGTGGCGCATTATGAAGCGTAAAATACAACAACGGAGACCTCGGACTGTTGAACAACTTAAGCTGTACATCAAGCAAGAATGGGAAAGAATTCCACCCGAAAAGCTCCAAAAATTGGTCTCCTCAGTTCCCAAACGTTTACTGAGTGTTGTTAAAAGGAAAGGCGATGTAACACAGTGGTAAAAATGCCCCTGTGCCAACTTTTTTGCAATGTGTTGCTGCCATTAAATTCTAAGTTGATGATTATTTGCAAAAGAAAATAAAGTTTGTCAGTTCGAACATTAAATATCTTGTCTTTGCAGTGTATTCAATTGAATATAAGTTGAAAAGGATTTGCAAATCATTGTATTCTGTTTTTATTTACGATTTACACAACGTGCCAACTTCACTGGTTTTGGATTTTGTATATCTTATGTGGTCTGGCATTTCCCAAAGGTCATTTGCATTTGCTCGCAGTCGTTCTTCTTCATCTTACTGTTAATGGTTGTATTTGTGGTTGTGTCATTTTGCATCCATTGTGTAGTTATTCTGTGTCTCATTGTGGTCATTTGGATTCTCTTTGTCTTGTTCTGCATCTCTTGATGGTTGCATTGTTTTGTCTCCTTGTAATTTAGATATGAAATTTGCAATAAGAATTATTTAGATCCTCATGCCGAAGCAGTAGTTTAAGGTGGCACTTGTGTTGAACCCCTGCAGTATTCCATTCAACAGGCCAACTTTCCATCTCCAAACCTCTTAGCCAAGCACCAGGGGGCCAATCAGAATCCGGGGAGGAGGCGGGCGTCATGCCTTTGGCTGTGGCCCTGCTCCTCCTCTGTGCATTTTTCATCATGTGATAGCCTCATTGCAGCAAAGCCCTGTAGAAAATAGACTGCAGCCCTGTGAGTTTACTTTTTATTTGTATATTTATTTAGTCGATGTGGGAGCAGTAATCTGCGGACCCCTGGTGCCTGGGCAGAGACAAACATGCTGGATGTTCGGCTACAGAGAAACCCCACCGGCTCTCATTAGCGAGGGAGAGAGAACAAGGAGAAGACAGAAGGTTTGGGAGAGATGTAAAGAAGTTTGGATGAGAGACAAAACCAGAGAGTGATGAAACCAGAGAGAGAGAAGAAGCAGAAAGACAGATGGATGGATCACAGCTTTCAGCTCTCAGTCTTGTTTGTTTGTGAGGGAAAGCTGCAGCACATTTCTCCTCCCTCTCTTCCCCTCAGTGCTGTCACACTCTTGTTATCTCTCAGCACAAAATACAGAGGATTAGTGCAGGGCCACAGGGGCCAAAGCCAAATGCTGCTGAACCTCGGGCACAGCAGACTATCACTTAATAAATGTTTAATTAAACTGCTGCAGTCTCGTAAGCAAATGTAAAATTTACACAGAGCTTTGTGGAAAATGGAAATGCTCTAGCATGTTTAAACAAGAGAATGATGTTCAACTTTTATCATGTTTGCTGCTATTAGCTGCAACAACATTTGGCATTAATTGCTCTAACATACTTCCAAAACACATTTTTTAGGAGAGGATGCCAGCCACCTTTGTTAAATCTTTGTGTGAAAACAGGGCAAATACAGTGTAATATTAGGGCATTATAGAGCATGAAAAGAGAAAGCTTTATCCCTGACAACCTGAGGGATCTGGGGGGGTACATAAAATGAAAGATGCTCTGAAATATATGGAGGAGTAAGGACATATGATGCTTTTAAAACAAGTAAAACAACCTAAAATAAAAACAAACATTTAAAACAACCAAAACAATTAAACAAGCTAAGGCGATGAGCAATTAGAAACTTTTATTTTAGCATCAGATGCTGTTTCTTTGTTTATTGTGGGGTCATTTTTACAACAGGCTACACCCAGAAGGGATGATCTCCTGCACCGTAAAATAAAAAGTTACAAAAAGGTAACAAAAAGGTAAAAAGGTAACTGTCTGCACTAAATTTGTGAGTTTAGGTACAACCAAGTTGTTAACCCCAACTTTACCTAAAATGTGTCCTACCAGATGTGAAGCTGGGTTGAGCAGATGAGTGGGCCCATTAAACCAACTCATCATTAGTGAGAAGGGGAAGATTGTTACTCTGAGACACTTAACCCAACTATGAACATAAACTCACTCAAGGGCCAGTGAACCTGTAACTTAATGCCCCCTCACACACAGGACGTTAACTTCCCTTACTGAGTGTGAAACATCCCTGTCTGTGAAGGTGTTTTATATTTGACTCACAGATAACCAGCTTCATCCATGTCCTTGACCATCTCACACTGAGGGGCCATCCATGGTTAGACGAGTTAAGGAGTATCTACAAAAGTTTTGGTTAGCTGCAGGTGAGACCTCAATTTGTTGTTTTTTGTTAACCTGGTGGCCAGGTGTCCCACTTTTTGCACTTTTATCACATTTCCAGCGTCTCACAAATTTAAGAAATATTTCTTTCTTTGCCTGGCTCTGGTTTTCCAAAGCACAGAATAGATGTCCCTCCTAAAGCTACCTTGAGGAAGAAGTTGAGGAAATCACTGTTTTCTGTGTCAGCTGCCAGTCAATCAGCACACATAAGGGGTCAAAATATCAGCAACCTGTCATCTCCCTTCCTGTCAGTGTTATGTCCAACAGGCACAGAAAGAAGATGCACTGTGAAAGAAGATGATGGAAACTATGGCATAAAAAGACATGCAGAAACAAGTCTAGGAAAGCATTTGCTCATTGGTGAAGCAGGCAGTGGGTGATTTTTGGAAAGTTTCTTGACATTTGTCAAAGTTTTGGAGGCAACAATACATGCATGACTCACATTAAACCCCTGACTCAGAAAGAACAATATCTATCATTGGGTACATTCCTCTGAAACCAGAGAAGGATTACCAACAGAAATACAGTGGTAGCATATGGCATAACGAACATTTACCTCACTGTGCAGCACTTGCAATCATATAGGTCAATAAACTGTGGTAGTGAGAAAGAGTTGAAAGATGCTGTAAGAACTGTAAGACGTTTGCTTTTTGTACTATTTTCCTTGAATTTTAAAGGGAAAAAAAACACTCAAACCACATATATTTGTCAGTCCTTAAAAGGAAAATGGGGCTAGATGCACAACCTGCGAAGTGTGAAGGGAGCAATTCAACCCATGTTAAAGCATTTTTGACACAGATAATTGGTAAATGGTTTTAATGGAAAGTCTATTTTCAGGGGCAAATGGAGATGTTACTGATATCTTATCTACCCCTCAGCTTTACAGTAGCAACATTGGTCCACAAAAACATAAGATTTGTATACACTGATCACCCTGGACTGCCAACCCTGTTGTAAATGTTCTGCGTAAAGGCAGGGCAAGATGATAATGTAGGCTAATTCGGTACTTCATGTCAAATGAATGGAATGACTTTTTAATCCCAAGATGTTCAGGTAGAACTGCTTTGTCACAGCTTTTGTTTGGCCGTATGTTGGACTCTGTTGCTTTGCCTGCCATTGCTCTTGTTGTTTTCCATCATATAATCCTCTGCCATGACCTTCACTCATAGATGAAATGTGTATCCACAGGATTCATAATTTATCTTCTGTTACTGTGGAGTTTCCATCCATCAGCTCACTGTTATTTCTGTTGATGCACAGTTGTTTTGGTTTTGTATACTTTTCTAAAAGTTCTGCTGTCCTTTGAATCTCCTGTCACACTGTCAAGGCTAAAACAGATATATAAAAAATCAGGTTATTTCCCAGTCCCTTGACTAAAAGTCAGCAAACAAAACTCTATACTGCCTTGAAAACAAATGGATCATGGAGTTCTGCTGAGGCACAGGTCAAAATATCAGTGACAATACCAGGGATTATTTTCAACATTTCATCCACCTCTGTTGTGAGGAGATAGTACGAGAGTCTGGGACATTCAGCCTACTGCAGCATTTCGTAAAGTCACATCTGAGTTAAAAATAAGTAATTTGGAACACAGTTTGATTTGTGTAAGTCTTTGCTTAAATCCCCAAAGGCTTGTTTCAGTTACTTGATATCATCTTCTCATTTATTTTTAATTGTTAGCCTCTGCCAAGGTCATGGTTTTGCCAGTGTTTGTTAGGTTTTTTATAATTAAAAAGATCAATTAAAATGTTTTGAATGGATTTTGATGATGTTTTCAGGGAATGTTGGTCAGGGCACAAATAAAGTGTGATTAGATTCTGATTGTAATCTGAATCCTTTTAGAAAATGAATCCGGATATGAATCATTTTTTAAAGGATTTGGTGACATTGTAAAATAGGGTAGTTTTCTACATTTTTGCAAATTACTTTGTACATTCTCAATGGATTCTTGTGGATTTTCAGGAAGACGGTATCAGGAAATGGTGGCCAGAATATTTAACGTTTCTTGAGGTAAGTCGAATAAAAACCAAAGCAATGTGCTGCTTCCACAGCAGCCGGGCATCCAAACCAACGATCCAGAGCAACGTCCATGGCAAAAAACAGAGAAAAGTCAACTCTTGTTTTCTTCAGCAGGCATACTGTAGTTATGAGAGTTTATTTGTCCAAGCATACCAGTGCAACAGGAACAACCTTCCAAACAGATGACACCACATTTCCATCAGCCAACAGTTACTTATTGTGATAAATTTGTGGATGATGTAGTGGATGGTTTTGGTTTAGGCACCTGTCAAAAATATAATTAATTGAATATCACAAACTGAAGCAAAAGAAATTTCTTTCTAAGTAATTCATATATATATATATATATTTTTTAATCTATTTGACACTCCAGACAGACAAAGCCCAGATTTAATTTTTGTAAATGTCCAAGTTTAATTAATGTGGAGACAGCTGATCAAATCATTATGAAGTGATGTGAGACAGCTTTTAATTTTTGCAGTGAAATTTTTTTTAAAAAAATTCAATATCATGACTTAGTCTAACACCTGCCCCCAGTCGCAGTTTTGAGTGAGGAAAATAAATCCACTGTAAAATAATAAATCTAGTTTCTGGGGTTGGCCTTGGCTGTTCTTTTAGGCTATAAAGAAGGATGAATAAAACTAAAACCTTTTTTTTGCCATAAAGACATTTTATAACTTTGTCATTATAGTGAAAAAATACCTGATTGTTTTTATTTATTGTTCCATCAATGTACTCTTCTTATCAGTAGGGGGCAGTAGAGCACAAATGCCATAGTACTGTAAAGATGTGACGAATTTCACCAGAGTTTTGCTTCAGTGGTCAAAAAATCTTAAAATTGAACAGCAGTGCTTCTTGAGGGCAAAAAAAAAAACATTCCCTGATCTAACTTCTAGTTTATTTATCTTTACTTTAATATGAATCCAAATCAATTTTGTGTTTTAAGTTGAGACATTAAACATGCAAAGGAACAGCTGCAAATGAAAAAGAAATAAGACGTCAATTTGGGTACTTCTCAGGATAACTTTGGGTAGAGACAATTTATCCCGATAAGCCCTCTTGGAAGCAGAGAGGAACCCAGGACTGGAGCTTATCCTCTGTTCCTGTATAGCTGGAGGCAGCCTGATGAGTGAGCACATCCTCAGTCCAGAGCTGGAGTCCGGAGTGCCCTGCTTGTGTGAGAGCACTGCTAGTGTTACACTTTATCCAGGTCACAGTGAGACTTTAGCTGTTAGGAGAAAGACACCATTAGATGAGATAAGATAGAGTTTACTGATCCCACACTGAAGGGTACAGCAGCTTAAGAGTCAGAGTAAAGGACAGAGAATTGAAGTTAAACAAAATACAAACAAAACTAATAGGATAAAAACAAAATGGTGCGTATGATACTAATTGGAAAAACTATAATTTGGCTGGAACTATGTGGATTAAAAATGTAATCCCAGATTTTTCCAAACAAAACTTGATTCATGAATTTGATTGATTTTTTTTCCTCTCTGCAAAGATACTATTGACACCGAAATGACACAAAAACGAGTCCTTCTCCTGTTTTATTCAGATCTAAAAAGTAATCTATTTTTCCCTCTTGGAATTAAAGTGGTGACTGTAATTTCATTATCAAATGTACACTCTGTAGTGTGGATGTAAGGGTACTTGTCCTCATTGACACTTTAAGCTCCACTATTTTCACTTGACATTAACATAAAACTCTCTTTGCATTATCTAATCTGATAAATAAACTAGAAGTTCCCAGTGAGCACAAAGCTCTACCAAGGCATTTCCAACATTGTTAGGCGAGTAAATGGTAAATGGACTTGAGCTGATATAGCGCTTTTCTAGTCTTTGACTACTCAAAGCTGCTTTACACCGTAGGTCACACTTACCCATTCACACCCATTCACTCTCACATTCACTCACTGATGGCTCAGAGTTTCTATGTTAGTTATCCATCAGTATCAGCTAACATTTTCACGCCCTTTCATGCCCATTTACACGCCACTGACTCAGCAGTGGGAGCAACTTGGGGTTAAGTGTCTTGCCCAAGGACACATCGCCATGTGTCGCCCGGAGCTGGGCTTGAACCTGCAACCTCCCAATCACTGACCAAGCGCACTATTCAGCTGCGCCACCGACGCAAAATTGTGGAAAACTGCCCTATCTCACATTATTTAGAAAATGCTTGAAAATTCTTGGATCCACATCTGGAATTTGGATCATCACTAAAATCTAACCACTTCTTCCTTGTACCATGACCAATATTCTATGAAAATGTCATCGTGGAGAATTTATTGAGTTAGCAAAATGTGGAAAACTGCTGTATCTCGCAATGTTAACTTGTCCTTTAAAAAATTCCTTGATCTTCATCTGTTCTCGAATCACCACCAAATTCAAATGAAAAGAACTTCCTTGTGTCATGACCAACATCCCTGAAAATGTCATGAAAATCCATTTATATGTTTTTGATTTGTTAACAGACTGACAAATAGACAAACAAACAAACAAACAAACCCCAGCAAACATGACCTCCTTGGTGGATATAACAGTGCAACAACTCAAGTTGTTGTTGTGTTTCTGTTGGAAGGAATGTGAGTGATGGTGTAAAGTAAGTGAGTCCACAGAGAGAAAAATGAAAAGCAGAGTTATATATGGGGGGAAACATTATTTTCTACATCATTCACAACAAACAAACACAAATTAACTGATTAAATCAATATATTGCGCAAACTAACTATAATATCTGCTCACTCTGCTCATAAAAGTAGGACAGGGATGGCTTATTGCACAGAAAACCCACAAATATTTTCCTTTCACATTTGCAAATAGCTTTAAAATGTATGTTGCAGTTCAGAAATTGGATGTCGCCCTGTTTGCTGCATTTATGTAAAGGTCAAAAATTGTCCTCCATATTTTTACTACATTATGTTGTCATGCTCTTTTCGTGCTTTATGACCCATTCTGTCTACGACCTTATTCATCTTCTCTACAAATTTTCAGGAGCGCATGTGAAAACAGCTGTAGTTAAAGTGTCAGTTCACTCTATATTGTCTAAATCAACATAATATCTCAGATCCATTCAGCTCAGATTCAGTTTGAAGTAAAGAAAATCAAGTCTTTTATGTTTCATTTGGTGATTAGACAGGCTAAAAGCCATGCCATTATTTTTTTATTAGTTGACATCACTTTAGCCTCTAGGTGGTTTGTATGCACCTGAAAGTTGAATGAGGTTTTTCTTCTTTTTTTTCTTGCCTTGAACTTTAACTTCTGGTTTGCTGGTTATAGTAGCTGCTAAAGCTCAACACTTGGAGTACATCTACAGTATTCAGATTTCAGAGACCTGAATCCAATTCAGGTTATTCTTTACCAACCACTGCTTTTTGACTGAAAACACATCTCAGCAGCTAGTAACACCCACAAAGTTACGCTCAGTAAAACTTTTCCAGTATTCAAGCAATTTTACTGTGACAAGTACCATGTGTTAGAATGTAAGAATTTTCTCATTGATCTTAGCATAAATGTCTGAATGAGTCCTGAACTTTCACACGCAATAACTCACCTGGCAATGTTGGAATTCCTTGGCTGAGGTTTGCGCTCTCTGAGATTGTCAAGTTTGCATGATGTTTTAATATGATTGTTGATAAAACTTGAAATGCTTATTTTTTTCCTCCAAATGCAACAAGAAGTGTGCATTCTGTGGTGGAAACCAGTAGGAGAGTGTACTGGCAATGATCTAGCGACTATAAACAGGGCAACAAATCAATTTTTTCATTAAATATATTTATGTGTATATTTATATAAAAGTATAGTACATTATAATGAACAGATTCTGTTTCAGGATGCTCAATATTTGGATATATTGGTGTACCAATATTTTCTTTCACCCACAGTAATCAGTAATGTCTCAGACGGAATTCATGAATATTATTTTCACTGTTAATGTATATAAAAATAAAGCTCCATTAAGGCTGCATACAAGCATTATTATTCTTCCACTAATCCTCACTGTCTCTTCTTCTTTGTCTCCAGTCTCATTAACGTTCAGTCTCTGCAGTCCAGACTGTCAGTCTGAGCAAGCAACTTGTTTCAGCTGAAAAGCTGCGCCGCTCTCTTTGTGTGTGTGTCTGTCAGCAGAGGAGGATGGTTTCACTCGCTCAGGCGTCCTCTTACTGCCTTTGCTGGATTAAAGCCTGTATGGAAACCAAAGCCATGAAGAGCGCTCGCATCACACAAATGGACCCAGGTGCTCTAAAAGTGAAATCAGAGCTCAGCTCCACACCAGGTTCAAACAAGTTTTTCTTTTGGTAAAGCCACATGTCTCAACAGTGATGATTTACACATGTATAATCTTCAAAGATGAAAAAAAATCATAGAGGAAAGTAACCTGGTGATACTTTATCAGGATCAGGTCAGACAGTCTTTAAATTACTTTTCTTTTTCCTTAGACTAAATACAAACATTTTAAAATGAACACATTGTAGATGCCGTCAGATCATAATTTAGAATTTGATGTTATATATAATAAGTAACGAATGAGGAAATGAGGGAACTAAAGCAGATGTTGAGGAGTGTGAAGGTACGCAGGATTTCTAACTTTTAAAATAGTCAACATTAAATTTAATTGATATGCACATCTCTCCCATTGTAACAACACAATGATAGAAGTCCTGAAGATATTAGAGAAGTTTTTGGTACCATATAAACTTAGGACTGAGTTTCATGAGAGTGGTGAAGTCAAAGATAGACCACACAGCGACCGAGGAAGGCAACACCCCAAGTAGACCAGTTCCTCACCCTCGCTCCACTGAGGAACTGTGGGCTTTTTCCAGGGGAAAACAAGATTTTGGCTCATTTTTTGGGGGGCACTACTCACTCGCTGAGCTGTGTTGTTCATTCCATGAATGCACAATCCTTCAAAGTTGTATTGCATTGTAAAGGTGACTAATCAGGTTTCCTAATGATATAAAGTAAAACACCAACTGGTATTATTAAAGGGCAGAAAAAATCATTCAAAATAACATTTCCAACTTGGTATTAAAAAATTGTTTAAGATTCAGAAACTTTGAAAACATAAGGTCACATCGCAGCTTTGTGACCGTGTATGTTTCAGATGGACACATCCATAACAACACTTCATATAAATTTAGCTGTTATAAATTTAGCTTTAACAGTGTTTGTATATGTGTATTTGTATACTGTGTGATTATTAACATGTACTCATGAAGCATATCTGCTCAGAAAACACCCACATGTACAGGGTCATGTACACGCATAACTATGTAGATACATAAGCATGCCTAAGTGTACTGTATGCATAATCACATACCATATTCATCCACACACACACTCATCATGAGTACATGCACCATGCACTTACACCCACGTTCACTGATGTTCATGTGCACTCATTGTCTTACCCACAGATATGTACATGACTACACCCATGCACACATAACTGCACACATAACTGCACACACCCTCACACATGCACACATAATTTTTAATAAAAAAAGCCAGTGTTTTTTTTTGGGGTGCTTTGCATGCATTGGCTTCAATTTGCCTTTGACTGTTATGTGTGTAAGATGTTTTCGTAGCAGTATATAAAACCATAGCATCGGTTGCATAATGAAGATAAGTCGGTTTTCTGAGAAGCTCTTTTATTTATTAGACTAGTTGCACTGTTAAGCCTGTTGGACAGCCTTGATTTTATGAGTCGGTTAATAATTCTCAGAAATGAAAAGCTGTATTTTGAGAATCATCACATCCAAGTAACTGTATTTATTGAAAGTGCTAGCCAAGTATAACTTTCCTTTTCTTTCAATTGAATTTTGAACACACCAATACTTACATTTATCTCACAGCCATCCTACAGAGAAAACATAACGCATTTTAGTGCAACTGACAGGACCCTAAACACATCATGCTGTTGTCACTTAGTTTAGTTAGCTAACTAGCTTTTATCCTGCTGGTCTTAGTGCAGATTTTAACACAGATTTCAACACTGTTTAACATTTTTAACCAGCAGGACTGAAATTAAAGTTTTTAGGATTCTACCACAGTTTCTTTGAGTGGATGACAGATCAGCAGATGAGTGGTGAGTTTGTATTTAAAATTGAAGGTTTGGGGTATGAGGTGATCATACAGTGAATGTATATGCAGTGATCCTAATCAGCTGAATATTTTTCATGGGTTCATGGGCCCTTGGCCAGAGGTGCAGTGAAGGTTAGAAGAGAGTAAAGGGACTTATGGTATATTCCATTTAATCTTGGACTGTACGAGCTGCAAATTAGATACTTCACAAGGATCACCCGCTTTGGTTGGGTGATCCTTGTGACGTATCTAATTTGCAGTTCTCTGTTAATATTGTGGTAATATTGTTTTTGTAATATTTTTGGGAGGTAAAAATCCAACATCGTGACAGCCCTAGCTTGACATAATGAAAATGTTCACTGCTTTCACAATGGTGGGCCCTGCACATTTCTCAGCACTCATTTATTTAATAAGATTCAACACTAAAAAGAATTCCGTGTTAATATATTGTGACCAGTGCAGCTCTTGGTGTTATTGTAGAAGAGTCTGCCGACATTCAAACATTGTAGAAGTTTACCAGCTTATTACTGGAACTCATTTAACAGGGATGTATTATAATTCCCACTGCAGAGTTCCGAGATAAATTGAATGCATCATTAGGGGGGAGGGCAGCAGTGTGTTTGTGACTGCCGGTGTGCGTATGTGAAATGAATACTGTATCACGCTCTCTCAGTGAGGGTGTTAGATATGTTCGGTTGTTGGCAAACGCTCGAAACCCGATCAGGTTTGATTTTTTGGAAAATAACAGCCCTACAACTGACACCAAAAGACAGCCTCAGTTTCAAGTCCAGCTTCCTAATCTAGCAGTCTTTGATGTAACGTCTAGAGTTCCCATGGCAACAATAAACATGCTGTGTCTTGTCATGCCATGGTGGCTCAGTCATGGCAGTCTCCATGAAAACACAAGCCACTACATTTATAGAAATTAAAGATTTCTCTGGCTTGTAAAATAATAGGAAGAAAATTTGATGCAATGTAAGTGCTGAAATAAGAAAATGTAGAATATAGAGATTGGTCATTAAGTCTAGATATTCCTGTTTGAACATCCTGTGTAATGTTCCTATTCTAAAATCAGAGTACTGACATATTATTCACAACTCTCTATCAGCAGACCTCCCTGCATGCACATTTAAACCTTTACAGATGATCCAGAATGCAGCAGCACGTGTGATCTTTAAGCAGCCCAGAACAGCACATCATTCTGCTGCTGCCCTCTCTTCATTGTCTTCCATTTGCAGCCCTAATCAAATCAAAGCTCTACTTTCAGCTTGCAAAACAGTAATAAGAACATCCAGGTCTACACTCCCTCTCGCCCACCTCACTCTGCCAGTAAAAGACACCAGGTACTCCCATCTCATCATGGCTCAAAATAATCAGCTAGATTCTTCTCCTCATTTGTTCCCAAGTGGTGGAATGAACCAGCCAGCTTTTGTGTTTTATTATGTACATTTTAAATTAGTGTATTGTAACAAAAAAAAAAGAAAAAAAAAAAAGGGACAGATCATATAAGATTATTATTTTTTCTGCTCCTCTTCATTTATTATTTTTGCTTTATACTTGTTTGTATTGAAGTGTTTTCTTTTATTACTAAATGAAATAAACATTGAAATGAAAATGAAATTAAATGAAATCGATCTGCACAGTCTGTATCTACTTTTAAGAGAACGTTGAAGACTCAACAGAGGACATTTATGCTCTTAGTTTGACTCTTCTCCTCTGCAGTCCTCGGTGGTAAAATGAGTAAGAGAATCTAAGACCCAGCTCTTTGTGAACAACTCAGCACTGAGTATGTTGATGTGATGGTGATGTCAGTGACATGAGGACTTGATGATGATGATATTGGAGTGACTTGGCAAGGTTTTCTGTCTATTGCTTGGTTTGAAATAAATAAAACTAGGCACTTCCTCTAACACTACATTGCAGCACCCGTGTCCAATGGGACTTGAGGCAGTTTGTTGCACTTACTAATGGGGTTCCCTCCTATCTAAATTCTTGGTTGTGTTGTAATTACTCTCAGATGTATATGTAACTTCGGACAAAAGCATCTGCTATATGACATTGTAACAACGTCACATTGTAACATATTAGATAAGGCATAAACATTTATGCTTTACCCAAACAGAATCTTAAATTTAGGCCACAGCTTTCCTTTTAAATGAATGTTGGATGTAAATTTGATGAAGGCTAAACCTGACAGTCTGTAGATCTTCTGTGATCATTCACCTCAGACCTGTCTGATTGACTCTGCGTAACATTTTCAGCCCTCCTGAGCCCTCAAAGCTTCTTATCACATCTGAAAAGGATGACGGGTATCATCCAGTTTCTTAATCATCCAGAGGTAATTTCAGATGCACAGTCTGCTGATGACCTTGACTTTCTCTTTTTGTGCAGGGTTAGTACTCACGAGGATTTAATCCGTGATTAAGAGTTTGAGGATTAGGTTTTGTCAGGCTCTGTTTGAAAAACTTTAAAAGCGGAGAGGCAGAGAGAAAGACGGGAAGCGAGATTTGGTGATAACCCCGATAGAGGTATTGATTTGCTGCTTTACACCAGGCGAGAACTTTAATCAACGTGCAGACAGCTAATCAAATGAAGTGATGTGAACCAGCAGCCTGTGTTTATCTGCACCGTGGGTCACTGCTTCTCTACAGCAGCAAGTGTTTGTACTGCTGTGGACTCATGTTTGTTTGTGCTCCTATAATTACTGACAGTGTATATCTAAAATGTACTCTGTTAAAAACATTGAAACATTCAAATTGGATTCTACAACTACAAATAAGTCTGACGTCTTTGAACATTTCCATTGTCTCAAGGTGTCATGTCATCTGACAAGAGGCAGTGCTGCAGCCCAACTCAATTACAGCCCAGAGACGGAGACGTAAAACAAACAGGCAGCAGAGAATAATGTGATGGAGGAAACTGACAGGGTGCTCGTCAGGTTTTATCACTTTTTCTGATCATTTTAGCATAGAGGACAAGGTTATCGTGTACCCATAAAACACATAAAAAGTCAGAAAGTAGACTTTTAGAATTAAAGGCTCCCAAACAACTTTGAAGTCTAACTTTTACTTTAAAAGGTCTTAAAGTTCACATATTTTTTTTAAGTCTCCTGACCAAAAATCCACTTAGCAGTTACACACTGGGATTATTGCACTTAGTCTATAAGGACCTGGACTGGGGACTGGAGGGTTGGTGGTTCAAGTCCCGTTTTTTATGGAGAAATAAGAGAGAAATGGAGAAAATAGAGCAGTGACAGCAGGGAAATGCAGGCACATTTGCCTGCAATGAAAGCTGTGGCATCTTGAGCCAGAGCTTGCATATACCACAGCCACACTTATCTATCCTTTGTGAAGCAACCATAAGATATTAGATTTTTGCATGCCTTAAAACTCCCTTGTTTTGTTTATGCTAAGAACAGGCAAATTTAGTTTTAATTATAATAAGCTGTGTTTGAGCACGCCTCTCTAAAGAAGTGGATGTGGCCCTATCTTATTGGCACTATACTCTAATGTTTGCTGTGGCTGACCCAGATGTGTCCCTTCGCCTGGATCCCTCTGTGGGAACAAACACATTGCTCAGGGAGTGTCTCTTATGAGGGAGGGGGCATATCTCCTTATGACATTAATAGGGGATTGTTTTTTAATGGAACAGTTGAGCACACATTTTATGAAAGATACAGCATGTATAAAATGGAGATGAGGGATTATTTTCATGGATTAACATCCATTCAGATGCAAAATGATAATCTTGAATGCTTTGTTTGCACACCCTGAAAACAGTTTGATATCTGGAACCTCAGACTGCAGATGAAGGTGGTCCAGGATGCTTTCACCTGTTTTTGGTTTGTTGTGCAGACTTAACATGTGCTGACAGGCATTAAGCTCAGTCCCATCAGTTAATGTTTTTCAACATTGTAAAGCAAAAGTGTGTTTAATTTCTTCCTGTTCTGCCTTGCTCATTTGATAGGGATTTAATGTATTTTCAGAGAACTGGATCATTTGGTTCAGCTCAGGAATAAGGGCCAGTTTTTTGAATAACAAATGACTCTAAAGTTGTTCAGATTTTGTCCATCCTTTGTCTGTTAATCAACGATAGAACTTGATTAGCCATTATAATAGCCATTTTAATTGATCCAGGACCCCCCCGCCCCCCCCCCCCCCCCCAAAAAAAACAAAAAAAAAAAAAAAAACTGTGGAAGAGTGTTGTCCAGGCCTATATTCATTTAACTTCACTGAACACAAGATACACGAAGGAAGGGAATAAATTTAAAGAGAATATCCTCTAGTAAGATATATTTTTCTGATACATTGTGTTATTGCAGGCGGCCAATTTGGTGTCTTAATCTGCATTAATGTGTTTTATTAACAGGGCCTTTGACTGATACAGCTCAATCTTTTTTAAATCCACAACTTTAACTCTGTTTTATGATTATTCAGCCACCAGCTCTATGTTTTGACTTTATTTAAAATAAATACAAGATACTTGTGTGACGAACCTGATTATGCCCCTTTTGTCCCTCACAACTGAATCATGTTTGTATGCAAACTCTGGGTCGTGACAATGCTGGTACCAGTTACTCTTACAAATGGCCCCTACTGCACGATACTGTGTAGATAAATGGGGAGCAATACCAAGAACATCACCTGGTTGGTCAAGTGGGACATCCTTTTACTGTTGTTTGTACTGTGGGAGGTATCTTCAAATTTTTTTCACTGTGTTTGAAAATGTTTGTCTTTGATTTCTGGGAAAGTGACAGCCTTGATACAGACAGTATTTGGTTTTCTAAGACTATTTAGTGCAACTTATAAAAGAAAAAGAAAGAAAGGAAAATATATTCATCTCGAAGGAGAGGAGGGGCACAACACAATTCAATCAAGATCCACTGAACTAATTAAACATGACTTAAAATTTGTCAAAAAAGAACTATTTTCAATTAAATCAAAAGGGACAGAGGCAAGAATTAGCAGATTTTTTATCTTTACCTTTTGTCAGAAAAGAAAAAGATGACAATGAAACTTGCAAACAGCAACCTTGGTGGAGGCTAACTGAAACTGTCACATGGTATGGTCTCTGAAATTTTTCAGTTTTTTTCTTTCTGCATGTTTCTGTTGTGATGTAACAATAAGCAGAAATAATAGTTCCTCTTTATTTGAATCACAGTGCTCTTCAGGACACACTTCCCATGATTAGCAAATCATCACCAACATGAAGCAAACCAGATATTACCCAGAAAAGAGAAATAACTCAAAGATAACCTTTTTTTTCCATGTCCCTTACTACATAGAAACCAGATGAAAACATGCTGACAATGCTATCAGAAAAATGACAATATAATACATATAAGTATGAGCAGAAACCTAGTATACACAATAAAGTTTTTAAGACATTTAATTGAGCTTTTGGTGTAAAAGGGATTTTTCTAGCTTTTGCACATAATCCACTATAACTTAAAGAAGAACTGATAAGATTTTGGAGGTCAAAGGTCAGAGTCATGGGGCCCTATGTTAATCGCTTGCAATTGAGTATGAGATCTCAAGTTTGTTTTAATGCAACCTTAGTACAAAAAACCCACAGTGACTCAAGGATGATCTGATTAGGTTTTGGAGGTCGAAGGTCAGTGCATTGGGCTTCATGTTCATTCTTACTTTGGAACTGTAAATGTGACCTCAAATCTTGCCACAAAACATGCCCCCATACTGATAAAAGTTTAAGACTTAAACTAGTACTACCACAGCAAACACCCAAGCCCTTCTTCTTGACCCATCTTCTACTCTCACTGGAAGCATTGGTGGTGCAGTCTGGTAATGTGTTCTGTAGTTAATCAGAAATTTGCAGGTTTGAGTCCAGCTACAGCTGTCTCATGGCGATTGTCCTTGGGCAAGACACTTAACCCCAAATTGCTCCCTCTGCTGCCTTAGTGGCGCGTAAATGGGTTTGAAAGGGCTGGAAGGTGTTAACTGATACTGATGGCGTAAATGTGAGAGTGAATGGGTATGAATGGGAAGATGTGACCTCCAGTGTAAAGCTGCTTTGAGTGGTCAAAGAGACTAGAAAAGTGCTGTATAAGCTCAAGTCCATTTACTTTTTTACCATTTCACTGCCACTAGCAAATGCATTTTTATGGAGGAATAAAGCATCGGGTGGTAGCACTATCTATTCAGCAGTTGTTAGTTAAAACAACACTGCAATTTTTCCAACATAAAATAGCAGTTTCTAAGAGTACAGTACATTTTAACAGAGGCAATGGCATCTATCTAATTCTTTTGTCCTGCCCTTCACTTGGCCACTCACTTACTCGCTCTTTGGCTTCATCCATTACTCTATTAGTCTAGGCCAGCGATTGTCAAACTGAGGTTCGGGACCCTGTAAGGAGGTCCAGGGACACTAAAAGGGAGGTTGTGAAATGCTTCCCAAAAAACATAGGCAGATTTTTAATCATCTCAGTGGGCATATCTTACCCATTACTTCCAACATCTTTGCAAAAATTAGTTTGACTGAAAATTAAACCACATTCATCATATGGAATTGGTTGCTTGAAATGCAAGTTTGCACATGACATCAATAATGTTGTGGTCTGGAGCTCTTAAAAGACAGACATGGTGGTGACTCTCAAGTCCCTGGTATCTCTGTTTTGGAGGTCGCAGGTCGTAAAGGTGTGAACTGTCATTCTCCCTGTTTGGAATTATTACACTCTTTAACTCTGACACTGCTATTGGAGTGTGGAAAAGTTACATGCTGTCCTTTTAATTTTGTGACATAAGTTATAACCACAGGCATTGACAGAAAGAGCTGCCCTTCACAAATCAAAGCACATAAATCTCCCATGAAAAATAATGGTATCGCCTTTTTGTGTACTTCTCCCTTCCAATCCATGCACTTTAACAAATAAACCTAGTGTGATGTTAGCCAAATCACTTAAGGTGTCATGAGCTACTTTATTTCATATATATTATCTCTTCCCCTTCCTGCTCAAACAGCTGATCCTACCAGCTGGGTTATTCATGTGTGCTGTTTGTGTGTGCCGGCTTGTGTTTCTTCCTCCTGCTCTGGTTTCCTGTCACAGTTTAAATACGTGAGGAGGGAGTGGACTGGATAATTTAAATGGCCCGTAATGTAAGTTTGTTTTCTCACTGTGTGAAGGGCAGCAACTTAAAACCCATTTCTTACACTGAATCCTCCTGTGTTCCTGAGCATGATACCCTGGTCCAAAAAAAACAGGGTCATAAGAGGAGATATTTAATGGTTTCTGTTTTCTAAGATTATTTTTGATTCAATTGGAAGTAACAGTATTAAAATGTGGGGCTTGGAGCCTTATCCAGCTGACACTGGGTGAAAAGGGTAATCAGACAGACAGCAGAGGAGGATAAATTACCCCCATGAAGCATCAACCACTCTGGAGTTATAAAGTATTTTTATGCACAAGACAAAAAGTCTGCAGCATCAGGTTTCTCCCTCTTCCCCTGTTTACAAGCAGCAGAACCCAAAACGGCTTGTTTCCTCAGTCCCCCTAAATAGACCTTCCAGTGTGATGTCCTGCCATTGTTTTTGTTAGTAGTTAAAGCCTATTGGCTGTGTCTGGCAAGTCCAGTGCAAAGCATGGTCCATAGAATGAATGCAGAGTTGTTGACAACATGATGCCATGCAAGGTTGAACTGACCAATTACCACAGATTGGCCACCCAATCAGAGCACACTGGGCCCATGAGGGGAAATAAGCCTTAAAGTGGCAGGACCTTTTACACTTCGGGCAGACTGAGAATACTGGTGGATCAGGGGTACTCAGTATATGAAATCTGCAATGTTTTTTGAACATTTAAGATTGTTAACATTCTCTAACAACCATTGGAACTGAATCATTGAAAATAAGTTAGGGCAAAAGATGTGCTCTTTAGAACAAAAGATTATCAAACTTTTTTCCATCAGAGCTCTTGACTTTTCAATGACCTGCCCGACTTCAATCTTGGCACGGTTGTTACTGATCTTCTGGGATTTTCTTGCACAACCATCTTCAGGCTTTGCAGAAAATGGTCCGAAAGAGAAAAAATATCCAGCCAGTAGCAGTTCCCTCAATGGAAGTGCCTTGTTGATGTCACAGTGGAATAGTCAAAGAGGTTTGATAAAAAAAGGCAACAGTAACTCAAATTGCCATTGGTTACAACCAAGATATGCTGCAGACCATTTTTGAATGCAAAACACGTTATATCTTGAAGCAGATGTGGCTACAGAAGCTGAAGACAACACCAGGTGCCACTGCTGTCCAGTAAGAAGAGGAAACTGAGGCTACAATTCACTCAAGCTCACCAAAATTGGACAACAACAGCTTGTGAAAATATTGCTGGTCTGATGAGTCTTGATTTCTGCTGTTACATTCAGTTGGTATGATCAGAATTTGGGACGAACAACATAAAAGCATGGATCCATCCCGCTTTGTATCAGTTGTTTCGGCTTTGTATCAACTGTTAGGCTGGTGGTGGTGTAATGGTGTAGAGAGTATTTTCGTGGAACATGTTGGGCCCCTTGGTATTAATTTAGCATTGCCATAGCCTGCTTGAGTACTGTTGCTGATCATGTCTATCCCTTTATAGCCATAGTGTACCAGTCCAGTGGCTACTTGCAGCAGGATAACATACCATGCCACAAAGCTCAAATCATCTCAAACTGGTTTCTTGAACATGACGATGAATACCCTGTGCTCTAGTGGCCTTCACAGTCACCAGCTCACAGTCCAATAGAGCACCTTTGGGATGTGATGGAACAAGAGGTTTGCATGTGCAGCCGACAAATCTGCAGCAGCTGTGTGATCAGTCATGTTATTATGGATAAAATCTCTGAGGAGTGTTTCCAGCACCTTATTAAGTCAATGCCATAAAGAATTAAGACAGCACTCAAGGCAAAAGAGAGCCCAGGCTGGTTCTCACAAGGTTATTTATAAAGTGGCAAGTGAGTGTCTAGGGACAGGGAGGTAATGCCACCGTTTGTTTGTTTATATACAGGATACGGGATAACTCAAAAATATACATTTCAGCAAGCAGCAGTCAGGAGAAATCAACAATAAAACACAATAAACAGTATGTTGCTAAGGGTGCTCATGATACCTTGGTGCCCTCCTGCGGCTCTTTAGAAATGAAGCACAGATTTTAAGGCCCTTCATGGCCTCAGCAAACAGTTGAGAAAATTGAGTGGATTAGGGAATGTTGGTCAAGACACAAGAGAAAAGTTCTTCGATTTTGGTGGTGATCCCAATCAGGATGTGGATTCAGGAATCTTTAAAAGGATTTCTTAACAGCGCAGTATTTCACATTTTGCCAACAACTCGATAAGTTCTCAACAGATTTTGATTACATTTTCAGGGAATGTTGGTCATTTCAAGGGGGAGAAGTGAAGATTGGCGACTTTTCCACGTTTTTGTTATAAGAGCTCAACAATGTTTGAAATGCCTTTGCAGAGGTTGGCGCTCTCTGTACTTCTAGTTTAACTATTTTCTCATCATTCTGACATTATTTAATTTAAGAAGTGTGATAAAAAAAAATCTAATATTTTAACACTAACTTAATATTAATTAGTACCGTTAGTAAGATTTTAATTTTTTTTTTTTTTTTTTTGTTATATCTCAGTTTTTATTTAAATGCTTTGTAATAGTGATAAGTTGAAACTGAAACAACTGTCCTGTGATGCAGCAGCCAACATTTCACTATGATTTAACTGAATATAAACTGTAAAGCAAATTTCATTCTAAAATGGCCACTGGGTGAAAACTGAATGATACCATGGTTTAAATTTAAAGGTTAAGAGAGATTTAGGTCTTCCTCTGGATAAAGCAGCAGCTCCTCTCTCCAGTCTGGCACACAGCACAGCCAGAAGTCAGGAAATCAGCTGTGGTCACGTGACTCCGGCGTGGGCGGGGCTGTACGTCCGCGCCGGCCAGTAGCAGCGCAGCGTCGGTCCAGGTCCCAGCAGCTACATGGGAAAAAAAAAAACACCCAGGAGAGCGGAGCCGAATAACGGTACACTCCAATATTTATGGAGTCGAGCTCCGCATTTAGCCGCACCGTACCAGCGTCTTGTCCTGTGATGAACAGGTGAACAGAAGCGTGCGGGGCCGACGCGGAGAGCAGCGTTTTAAAGGCTGACGAAAACAAGCGGTCCACCATTGTCTGCGTAGAAATAAGAATGGCCTGGATGTGGAAGGTAAGAGGGGCTTTTTCTTACACATATCACAGCCGAAAAAGGCGGATAGCAGAGAAAAACCCTGACTTAGCTCCTGACGAGTCCAGCTTTTCGTGTTTGCGCGTTAAACCAGATGTGGGGTGTAATGTGAGCCTGTGGAGCTGCGGTTTGGTTGATGCTTCATGGAGGTAATTTACCCTCCTCTGCTGTCTGTCTGCATGCCTGTTTTTCTTTCTTGGGCTCCTTTTTTGGGTACTCTGAAGCTGTGGTTTTAGGTCGTAGACATGCAGAAAAAGCCAGGCCCTGGTGTTTGTTAGTATTCAGCTCGTATTTTTGTTTGTAGCTTGTGAGGACGTGTAGCAGGCAGAGGCTGGCCAGCCAGCTGTGCTCCCATCATGCTTATGACATGTTCAGGTGATGACATGATGGCAGGAGTTTTAACCATCGAGACGACCCATAGATAAAGACTTGAAAAGAAAAAATAACTGCATGCATAAAAGTTAATCAGGAACTCCTCTTTAACCATATTATTGCAAATTGAGTGAATATTCAAATCTTAATACCAACAAACCCTCAAAAGTCTGAGGCATGAACGTTAAACACCAGGAAAGGGGCTCTGTTTATCCTAAAATCTGTAAGTGTTTTCATATTTAATTTTTGCTTTATAATACACCATTGGATATTACAATTCTGTGCCACAGTTTCCAGGAGTTCAAGGTTATAAAACCTTGGGGGACACGCAGTCCTCAATCCTGTATTCTGTTTTTTCATGACAATATTTAGAGCTGCAGGCCAATTTCAGCATCAAAATAGGATTGGCAGCTAATAGCCTCTTAAGTTTACTATCTGTTTTTGTGACAGTTTTGGAAGTAGATTTTACCAATGCCCCACATGGGCATGTTTCCACTGACTTTTCACACTCACAATTTTACTTTCAAATCACCCCTCATCAGCATATACTGTTTGATTAGCAAAGTTAACCTCCTCTTCCCTCAAAACCTGTGGAAAGAAGGGGTGCCCAGATTTAGTTTTTTCGATTGATATCGATCACCAATCACCTGTATGTGAGGTTTTCATTTTTGTGTGTTTTGTTTTAACAACTGGTTGAATGTTTGCTTAACAAAGCTCATGGAGCAGTACAATCCTATAGTATGGAAAACTGAATTACACATTAAAATTACTCATTTATTACCTGTTTTAACTTCTTGTGAACTAATTAAATTATTGATAGACTGAATAAAACTTAATTTTATTCAACAGGAAAAACAGTGCAAAGAGAGGGATGAATAAAATGCCATACATTTAAAAATGTTGACTCACTTACATAATGCAACTGATGTAATTATCTAATATTGCCAAGACAACAAACTTCACCCCCACCCAACTTTATCAAAGGTTCAGCCAAAATCTAAATCTCTAACTCTGTAAATTATGTTTAAATCATCATATTCTTAACTTCGTCAGATACTCTTTGACCGAGTCAATCTTAACGCATCACAATGTAAATGACAGGACCTCAAATGCGTCAGTAAACATGATGTGCATTTATTGTGTTGCAACAAATGTCATGTGGCTTGTTTAGTTTAACTGATTAGCTTTTATATTGTTGGTCTCAGTGCAAATTTCGGCACAGACTTTAACACTAGATTTAAGTTTTAGACTAAAAAGAGTGAAAGTGGCTTTGAAGATTCTACCACAGTTTATCTGAAAGGATGACAGAGCAGCAGATGAGCTGACAAACGGATGAGTATACAGTTATGACATCCAGAGGATGAGTATGGGGTTCATCTATAGGTGATGTGTATCCTTGATCATGTATTTGAACAAAAATCTGCCAAAATTGATCGATGTTTGGTTGATCGGGGCACCTATTTGTCAAAGTCATCAAGTTTATTTTCATCAGAAAATGCACACCTGAGCCTGACCATGTCCCTCTCATGAGGTGTGTGTGGCTCCAGCTTCCATGTACTGTGCTCTAATGTTTTTTAGTCACATGACTGTCTCTTTTGAGGCTTGAGGGCAGAGTTTAGCTACCATTAATGAAACTATAGAGCTGCTGCACAGGCCTTTTAATCTTGTATCTTTTGAAAACAATATGTGTCTACATCACATGATAATACAGGAAAACTGAAGCGATTATGTGAACTGAAAGTTTAAGGGCAAGCCAAGACCTTGAAAATGATTAAATGCATGTGTAATCACAAGGAGTATAGTGTAAGGGCTTCCGAGGACACTATGTATGAAGCTTCTTTATTTACCCTTTAAGACCTCTGCGGGTCATAGACAGCAAAAACTTTGGGCCTCCATACAAGATGACATCCTCAAAAAACTCCTAAAGCATCTTTTGAAGAACTTTTGCTTTGTTTCAGTTTTGGGGATCCCTGTTTTCATAGTGTTGTATCATGCTTTCAGTATATTTTGTTCTGCACAAATACAACTTGTGTTTAGGATTAGACACAACACCCTACCTTTGTTTAACAATCGGATATATCATTATTTGGGAATGGTCTCGATGAACAATGTAAAAAAACATGGCCATATGAATGGCTTTAGCTATAAGATCTGTTTTTTATCTTCTTTTCATACAATTTTGCCCTTTCAGTATCTGAAAATAGTGAATGTGAATGGATGAATGAATAAAGCCCTTTTTTGCCCCAGGGAAATTTGTCTTGTGCCAAGAGCATGTCAGCATAAATGTCACAAGACATTAACAAACATACAGGACTGCTTCTAATAGCATCAAAAAAGCTCATAAAAAATGCATCATTCAGCTTTGCATGATTACATGTGAGGAATATCAATTGGTTCAAGTTCAATAACTATCAGAGAGCCAAGTTCGGATTAAATAACCAAAGCGTGTAGACATAAATGTGGACAGGATATTTTTTTAGTCATATTTGACATTTTTATGCATCACTGTGGTCAGGGGTCAAAGGTCAAATCATTTGATTGGTACTTTTGTCCAAGAGAAAGTTTTTAACCAATTATAATTTTTTTTTTTTTGTGTAAAACAGCCACATAAAACGTGGGTAGACTGCACCTATGAGTTTTACCCTTATGTGTACACAAGAAGTGACTCAAACAATTTATCAGTTATCAATATTCTAGTTATGATCATTTTGCACAACTTTTCCCACCCAAAATAACAGCAGCAGGGGTATTTAATTAACGAAGAGCCACAACAGAGAAAAGCTTCAAACTATTGACTTTGCAGGCAGTGGAGCCGCAGAATGACCGCAGGCAATGGTTGGAGTTTGATTTTGTGTTAATAGACTAATTGACTGAATCATGTCTGCTCGGGTGGGTGTCTGTGTGTGTAAATGTAAGAGCAGAGTCTGCATATAGGTCTTGAACACCCTCTCACACACACAGCTCTGCCAAGCCACTTTAGTCCACTCAAAAAACTCACACATGGAAGGAAAAATAAACAACCTTAGTCACATAGTCAGAAAAAACAAAGGAAAAATAGTTTGCAAGGAATGTGTTACTGTACATTTGATTTATGTATGTAAAGCACTTTGTTATTTTTACCTAACATGTTGATTGGTGACTTATTTGACTTTGACTTTAGTAAGTGACATTGTCTCATGGGTTTTAGAAAAAAAGCAGGCTCACTGATGAGTACTGAAAGCATTTTATTGATTTTTGTAGCTACACAGTAGTTCAAGTTTGGGGTACAATTGTTTTTTTGTGATCGTCTGAAATATGTTTGTCAAACATCATATGGGTACCAGAAATTCTGTATTTCCCTGAAGACAGACATAGCACTTTCAGAGATGTACATGTGAACACAGCAGCTGTGTGTTTACCTTTAACCTTACACCCCATGAGTATGTTAAAAGATGTGCTTTATTGATAACAAGTGTGAAATTGCAGAATTTAGCTGCAGAGATTTAGCATTTATTCAGTGCCTGTCAGTTCTCCATTACCCACACAATATGTTTTAACATTTGCAACTCCAAGACATTTTCAGTCTTTTTTGGGGGGTTTATCTGGACTTTTTTAATTAGAATCTTGTACAGCTCAACTTTGTCAATCAAGCTGTAGACGTCTTTTAAGGACAACCTGGGCTATCAGGTTGTATGTACAATGTAAATGTTACTACTCTGGGGCATCGGAAATCTCATGGAGTTGCGAGAGTTAAAAATACTTTTTATATTGACTTGTTTAGGCTGTTTTTATCCTCTGAAGCAGGAGTTGTTTTAATGCAAGATATGACACTAATGTTTTGATACATTTAAAAAGCATTATAAAAGGAAATGTAATCTCAGAGTAAATTACAGGTTCATTAACTGTGATTGATTAGGAATGGATCAAAGCTAATGAGCTGTGACTTTAAATGAAATGACACAGTGCTCTTCATTGTTTGTTGTGAGGAGCTGAACATTATTCTAATGTAGTCTGTCCTCATATAAGGTACATACAGTAAATCCTGTAATCATGTATCCGTTTGACTCAAACTACTGCTGACAACCTGAATTTCTCATGCAGTTTCCTAGGAAGATTACAACACATTTAGTCATGTAAGCTTTTTGAAGGTTTATAAAACAGTTCATGCTATTGGCCACAGTTTTTTTTGAAGTAACTTTGTATTATTCTCACAAACACATGAAAGGTAATTAGATGACTGTTAAGAATGAGAAATCGCAGTAATGTTTCTGCTAGTTTTGTATTTGCTCTAGTTAATGTTATTTATGAGTTATTTTAGTTTACAGTGAGCCTTAAAAATCATTACCTCCACTTTTAGAGACTTCCCGTATTGTTAACAGTGAAATGCCAATGCAAATGTTGCTTGCATTGAAGAATATCCGGAAATTGTGAAAAAGAATATGAACAATATGCATTGCTGTCAACTGTATGAGATTTTTGTCTATTTGTTCAAGCAATGCTGGTGGAGCATTTTCCATCTATGTTCAAATCATTTATCAAAGACTAAGAAAAAAGGGTGCAGCTAAGGGCTAAAGTTGCTTTGAATATTAAAAATGTCATCACTTATTTGCAGATTCTCTAGCCATAGCACTCTGGTGTATTTTGTCTCAAAGAAACATCACTGTAACTTATTTGTTAAGCTTATCAAGAACTTTTTTTTTTGATATTCCAACCATGCGTAAGTATGCACATCTCCATGGTCAGTCAGCAATCCCTTTTGTGTGCAAGAGCTGATACAAATCTTGTGTTTGCACACACAGCGTCTGGCTTTGTAAATGAGCCAAACATGACTCCAGCCAAAACAGTAACAGGTAGTGTTTGTGCCCTCTGACCTCAGCATCTGCTAGCTTGTCTACTTCAGTATACTCGCCCACAAGCATTGAAGCATCATTGGGATAAAGGCTCTTATTGATTCAAAAATCCTTGACATGAGTTAAGGTGGGAGCTCCAGAGAAATATCATTGAGGGGAAGAATGTTGTTAAGCTGCTGAATTCTGATATGGATTTGAAGTGCACTAAACTCCTGAAAATTTTCTGTATATTCTCTGATGAACAGCATGTGTGGATGCAAACAGCAGAATTTTTCATCACAATTTTAATTAACGTTTTAGTACGAGCCCAAGGCAACAGTTGCTCAATTCTGAGTGTTCAGAGTTGGTTTTCTTTTGATGAAAGATTTGCTAAAAATACCCTGTTTTTGGATATGCCACGATCAAAAACGATACATTATTTTGAATTTTCTTAAATGGAAAAATTGAAATTACATCAAAAAGTCTATAACCCAAGCTCTCTCCCTGAAAGCATAATTCAACTTGTCTACCCTTTTACTCCTTCAACACTGTAACCTGACACGCCAGATTGACAGTTTCATATTGGAAATATTTCAGTCATCCATCTGGGAAGGAGCCGTCGAAAAAGTTTTCAAGGGAAGAACCTTCAAAAACAACAGCAGCTTGTGATTGGACGATCGTTTGGCTCGTCACACTCATCACAGACCAATCCACATCAAGCAACGCTGCTACGTATAACGTAGCATACGTAGCGGCTAATGGCTAATGGCTAACAACAGTTAACGGCAGTTAGCCGCTACTGCTAACTGCTACTTCCTTTCCTTTCCCGAGGATCAAACTCATGATTCCCAGGGCAAGAGGCAGTGTCAGTGACGCTGAGCCACAATGAGCATGGCTAACAACGGCTAACAACAGCTAACAGCCGTTAGCCCTAGCAGCTAACTGTTAGCCACTAGGGCTAAAGGCTAACAACAGTTAGCCGCTACGGCCGTTAGCCGTTAGCATAAACTACCTGAAGACTATTGTTTCACATTAAATTATCTCACACAGATATGTCATTTAACACTTATATGTGACACGAACCTAGCCAAAGTCAATCCCTACCAAGTTTTCCCAGTAAACTTCTGAGGAGAGCATATTTCGCCAGGTATCGCTGAGTAACCATGACGACCATAGACTAACCGGCATGTGGATTGATTTCCACATTCTCTCCCAGTTTCCCAGCAGTGATCCCTGGTCAGGAGAAGAGCAAAAACATGACTTCTCGTAAGACAAGCTTCAAGTGACGTTCTTTCCTCCTCTTTTAAAGAATAAATTGAGTCCATTTCTGATTAAAAATAAAACGCAGATATTGAGACCGCTTCAGAAGCCGCCATTGTTTTCAAACATGCAGTCACTTCCTGTTGTTGTCATGTCAGCTGCTCCCACAGCTCCCGCCTCTCTTCCCTGATTAGGCCGTTAAGAATCCAGCCGAGAGAATTTGTTGGACAATGGAGGCTGGCAGGACGGATATGCATGATTTCAGAATCAGGCAGGTCTGTCTGCTCTGCAATGCTATCAACACTGTAGCTAAACTAGACTTTCATAGTCAGGAAGAGACATGCTGTCCGCTTTTCTCACCTCCACTATCTACTTTTTTTCAATAACAGCCTTTATTCAATTAATAGTCAGCCATTTTGTTTGCAAATTATTTCCATATAACAAGGTATAAAAGCTGTTAAAAGTGGCCCATAAGGTTTTTACCTGATGGGCCACCTGTACAATGCTTTGCAAGTAGTTCTCAGTGTAAACCCAAAGTTCATTTTAAACATCTTTTCTCTCTGATTAGGTAAAACTCATCCACAAAATGGAGGCTTTGGCTTACTGATAATTTTACGCCTTATATGGTCATCAGACATTTCCAAGACATGTCGAGACTAGCTTCTAGCTGTACCTGCCTTCTCTGAGAACTCTTCAATCAAAACTGCTCGCTGTAAGGTGAACTCACTAAATAATAATCCACATTTTTCCCAGTGCATGAATTTCAGGTAATGAGGTAGAAAACTGTCTAAAACTTCCCTTCTGATTTGTGCTGCAAGTAGTCCCAGGATGCTTTGCAAGTAGCTCTCAGCACCAAACAAAAGGTTCACTTTTAAACGGCTTTTCTCTTTCATGTAAATTTGATATATTTTCCAAAACAGTGACTACAGTGAATTCTTTTGAATGAGGTCTCTTTTAAATAAGAACTGCACTCCTTGGTGGATGAATTTCATATAGTGAAGTAGAAAGTAGAGCTGGTAATTAAACTTCAATTTCAATTACAATTTGCTCCCACAGTTATAAAGAATTAATAACTAAGAATAAAAGGGTACTGTACTATATGACATGTTTCACTTGTTTTCCGTTTTTTCCATCCATCACTATTTTTTGTATTTTGATTTGTATATTGTTTCATTTATTGCTTGTTCTTTGATGCTCAGAGTGGTAGTGTTAAGAGTGTTTAAGTTAAATAGTTGCATGTCTTGCGTATTTTAAAACCACTGAGTAATTGTGTTTTGTAAACATGACCTCAATAACTATCAAAATAATGGCAATTTCAATTTTTGTCATAATCAAGCAGCCCAAGTAGAAAGGCTGTTAAAGTTGCCCCTCCTGGTTTATGCTATAAGTGCTCCCAGAATGCATTGCATGTAACACAAATTTCACTTTTTAAACGGCTCATCTCTTTCACTATGTAATATTCATTGGAAAATGGAAACACTGGTTTGCCATTAAGTGTACACCATATGGAGAGCGTTTTTTAAAAATTGGGTCCTCATCTCAGAGCAAAAGTCAGAAGTAAGCAGCGGAGGTGGGCAGAGCTGACAGCACATCTCTGCACATCATCTTTTACTATTGTTCTGATTAAAAGCCTCCTGATGGCAGACTGTACATACTGTGTGCTTG
Source organism: Cetoscarus ocellatus (assembly GCA_037902135.1). Lineage (NCBI taxonomy): Eukaryota > Metazoa > Chordata > Actinopteri > Labriformes > Labridae > Cetoscarus > Cetoscarus ocellatus. Next base: position 351,358 of record JBAMNC010000319.1, on the reverse strand, counting down.
ATTATATCTAAAAAGCTGTGCTTAATTGTTGCCCCCCCCCCCCCCCCCAACCAGTACAACACCCTCTTTAAAAAGCCCTGCATTAGATGATGCTTTTCATATCCAACCAACACACCCTTGTTTGGTTTATACCACAGAGAGCACTTTGACTCCCTGTGTGGTACTTTCTTCATGTTCAGAATGGGTGAGAGAGGCCTGCAGAGAGACAGAGAGAGAGCCTGAGCTGTATGTGCAGGGTTCCCTCCTTTTGTTGGATTGTGTTGTTATTGGAGTGAGTTCATCCGTGAAGAACTGTGCCTGAGTCGGCAAAGGCTACTGCTGTTGTCTTCCATCATCACAGCTCTGTATGAGCTCTCCATCAGGGCCCATTGAGAGCTGGTGATGCCGCTGTTACTACTAACTAAATATGGCAGAACAAGGCCAGTAAAGAAAATTTTAATGTGATAAATACACAAGAGCCCAAAGCACCCAAAAAGAAGATTCCATATTAATTAATGCAGGAAAACAAAATCAGACACTCTTTTGTGTGTTGGGAGGTGTAGTGCAAGCTTTGGGGAATGCAGAGAGTGTCCCAGTTCCTCTGAGTTTCAGGGATGAATGGCACTTCTTTGAGTCTCTCCTGTCCAATGTGAGTGTGTTACAGCAGACTGCAGGCTGATAAAAAGTGCCCGACACAGTTTTAGAGAAAGCGCAGGGCACTGGGAGGATGTTGAATGAGGCTGAGACTGTGAATTATAAACTCGAATCTAACCAGTGCTCACACTTCCTTTTATGCCACTCTCTCTTTATCTGGTTTTCTTATAAAGTGTAAAGTTGACAGGAGATCTTTTAGAATCCATGATTTTAATGTTTGCAGTCTGCCTCAGCTGAATCCCAAGGGAATTATTTATCTATAGTTAACACCTCAATTTGAAATATGTTTTGAATAGTTCAAATAGTACTTAAAACACTCATATATGAAGTGATAAGGATATTTCTTAAATATATCATATTGTGCCTCAAATTAGGTTCATATATTCATTTTGATGACAGCTAGAGTCTGTTAAAAATCACTTATGTTCAAAAAACGTTCTGCTTTTCATATACAGAATACCCCTGGTAGTGCTGTATTCTTGCTCAGGCTGAGACCCTATGTTGAAGTTCCTTCCTCTTTGAGACCCTCATTCCCACATAGGCCCAATTAGCTCTGATGGTTTGCAAGTCAACTCTGTAGAAACTGGTCAGTTCGGCACCGCTTGGCACCATGTCAATAACTGCATTCATTCTAACATCGATGCTCTTCAATGGGCTTGCTACCATGAGCCAATGGCCTTAGACTGACAACGAAACACTCTGGTTGCTGTATTTGAGAGAACTTGGGGAACGAGCCAATTCAGGCAGCTGCTAGAGCTGAAAGCAGGGAAAGGGGAAGAGGGTCCAGAAGTCACCTGCTTTGTCTTGTGCATAGAAGTATTCTCTCACACAGAGGAGCATGTAATACACACTGAAGGGCATATGAAAATAAAAAATAGTATAATATGGGCTATGCAAGGTTCCCCTATGGTGAGAATTCAGTTTATTAGTATATTAAGATCGAATTTGATCAAACTCAACATTCTATTCATATTGTGAGTGCAGGTTTAAAGGTGACATGTCCGACTTGTTGCATAAATCTGTCAATAATATTCATTAACACTTACACATGTGTCTTCCTCTGCTCTCTATCCCCCTTTTCAATTCTATCAACTGTCTTTTCACTATTAATAAAGGCCAAAAAACGCTCCCCAAAATATATACAAAAATAAACATTAGCATTTTTTGCTGGTGATAATAGGTTAGTAATAAGATTGGAATTTGCAGGATAACTCATTATTTAATATGGTATGATACTACACTGCAATAAGCAAAATGTGACTTACAAGGACATTATCACCAAATGCCAGTTCTGAGATATGTGATATTTAAACGATAATCGTGGAAAGATACACCTTGAAAATAAAATGCCCTTCAAAAAAATAAAGTACATGAAAACTCAGTTTATTAATTACAGCTTGGTGTCTCTCCCATCCTTCTTAACATTTACTAAAACTTTGTGTAGGAAAAAAAACTCTTTGCCAACACAACCTTAAATTTTTCAAGCCAATGGCAACATTTTCATGTCAAGTCAGATGAGCTGATCCGTGAAGCAAGAGGCAATATCAGGAAGATTCCTCCTGATGATTCTATTTATTAACCATTTGTAAACTAATGTGATCCTATTGCATTTAACAAAGCTACTTCATACTCTGCATCGGCTGTGGAAATAGCCAGGATTTGAGGCACTATGTTGTCAGGCTGTCTATCTGTCCATCCTGAAGTACGTCTGTCAATCAATCAATCAATCAATCAATCTTATTTGTATAGCGCCAATTCATAACAAGTGTTATCTCAAGACACTTTACAATAGAGCACAAAGCTCTTCATATTATGGATACACATATATGCATAGATACATATATACATATAAAAATACACATATACATATATATACAAATATATACATCCAACACCCAACATGAATGCATATAGCCAATCATGAATCCCTCCATCATGGCGGCAAGAAAAAACCTTCTGTTAAGCAGCAGGAAATCTTGAATGTGGACCCCAGTCTCATGATGAACAGCAAATCCACACGATGCTGTGTTGGGTGTGTGGGCAAAGGGAGGGAGGTAAGTGGAGACAAGTGGACTAAAGTAAGAACTAAAGCTAGTGACAGATCAATGGACCAATCATAGACCTGTCGTCGTCAAATTTGTTTCTGCTGCAAACAAATTTATTAGAGGAGGGTCCTCATGTCTGTGTGGTTGTGGTGAAAAATTTATAGAAGTATAATCAATAAAAGTCTTACTGGAAGTAAGAATTTATGGTAGTGATGAACTCATGGGTGCCATAAGTGTAAATGTCATACCTCAAGGACAAGTTGTTGAATTTTTCTCTCCATGCCAGCTCAAAGATGTACCAATTAGATTTTGGAGGTTTAAGTTCAAGGCTAGCGAGACTCATGTTTATCTATGTTTACCCTACTGCAAATGTCACTCAGTCATCTAAGCTGTATTTCCACAAATGCCATACAAAACAAGGAGACTTCCTATTTCTATCAAATCCACTCAACTTAACTGGTTTTGCCAATAATAGTCATACTGCCCTTTTAACCTGCTTTGCAGAACTAAAAATTGAGTTATGCAGGGTTTATCTGAGACTCTATTCACTCCTAAATCCCTGTTCATTTGACGTTTAATTCAAGCTTCAGTAGGACTCCTATGCACACATCTAGCTCTATATTGCAACATTCATCACAAAATATGCATCGACACCCTCAAAGAAATAAGACACCTAACATGCAGCAACATAAGGTGCTTGAAAACAACGGCATTGTGGAAATGGCAATAGCTCTATTTTCTCGAGTATCGGCTTCAGGCTGGCTGCAGGAAGCCTGGAGTTACATGCTTGTGTCTGGTGAACAGAATGTTTTGCATAAACATGTTTACAGCCAGGTTCAACAAACCGCTTCTGTCTAAATATGTAATACATATTAGTGCTCTCACTGTACAGGGAGGATTTTTTATATTGACCCTTAGTTGACCCATAGTTAAGAGCATGATCAACAGTGCTACAGGCCAGTGTAGCGTCTCTAAAGGTAAGATGGTGAATAACTAATTTCAAAGTATGTAATGCATTTAAAACTTGTAAACCAAACATAAATAAAATAAGACAATCAATTTTTCATAAAATAGATTTACCTTGGTAATAAATATAAAAACATGGATGAAAATGTAGAATTTATACTCTATAAAGGCACAATATCCAGGGAGATGCACAGTGCAAATGGAAAATAGATGTTATCTCTGGAAAAAAATGTCCTTCAATTTTGTCAACTTAAATGCATCGGAAAATAGCAATCAATTTTCTAATGCATTTTTCCATGTATGCCCATTTTAAGCTAAGTCAGGAAAAAGTAGTCAGCTGTAACTGAATGAGTAGCTAGCTATTTGACTGGCAGTTGGTGCTTGTATGTGCACACACACACAAACACACACATACACACACCTTCCTGCAGAGGCTTGGTTAGCTTATTCACAGTGGTAACTGAGGGTGATAACCTCCGTCCAGATCTGGCATTAAACCACGCTGGAGCACTTGCCGGCATGCTGAAATAACTGGGCCAGTGGGCTGAGCCTCAACTCGCGCAAGAAATCTTACCAACATCTGGGAAGATTTAGGGCTTTACTTGATCTCTCATCATGCCGTCAGTTGCTTTGTACAGGTACTCTCTCTAATCCTGGGTGGTTTAATCTTGTGCCACTCTGCCAACTCAGGGAGCGCTGATGCCAGCACAGGTCACTCACTTGTCCCTCTTCGTTGCTATTTGGACAGAACACAAAGAAATGGCAGCCAGCGTTTAATAAAAAAAGGTGATATGTCAGCCTACAAATGAAGTTCTACTCTGTAACTGCAGTCACGGTCAGCAGCAAAAAAATTACATGTCACTCAAAGAGGAGCTGTGGGGCAAAACCTCCATTATGAGTGTACATGAATTCACAGAGGAGCTTTCTAAAATGTCAGGGGTTTCTACTTTAATTACCTGAAAACAAAAAGACAGAGTCAATAACTTGTGAAGTGGGGAATTGTGTGAGTAATCTGCCTTTGTTCATCCAGACAGAAAGTGCAAGCATGGTTAGATCAATAGAGCACTACATTTAGCTGTTTTCATTCAAAGTGAAGATTTCTTTTAACACATAAACTTGAGTTATATTAACATTTCCCATGGAGCACAGTCTCAGTCCTGAACTTGTTATTCCTGATTCAGCTATTTCATCTCTTTCACTGTGCAAAAAATTAAAGTGCTACTCTTAAAGAAACAATGTGTAGAATTTTAAATCTGAAATATCTAAATGAAGGGGTGTCGATAGCTGAGCAGTCAGCCAGCGCTCCCCATGTACAGAGCTCTGCGGCCAGCATGGGCCAAATCCGGGCTTTGGCTCTATGCCGCATGACTCCTCGTCCTCCTTTCAGACAGCATCCACTGTACTCTCAATTTTCCAGTCAAGGCAGAAAAAGACCCCAAATAATCTTAAAGTAGGAGTGCTCAGAGGCACAAACCTCTGCCAGAGCATTTCCAACATTGTCAGGCAAATCATTGTCAAAAATGTGGAAAACTGCCCTATGTCGCACTGTTAACCAGTCATTGAAAAAAAATCCTGGATGCCTATACAGATTTGATCTCCCTCAAAATCTAATCACTCTCTCCTTGTGTCATGACCAACAGTCCCTGAAAATGTCATCAAAATTTGTTCTTAACTTTTTGAGTTATCTTGCCAAGTAACATGCAGGCAAATGGACAAACAGACAAATGCCAGCAAAACCATAACCTTCTTGGCAGAGGTATAAAGAGATACCTAAATGAATAAAGATTTACAATATGACTGATTTCTATATTATGTATTTTTTGATCAAGCAGTGACAAATTTGAATATATTATTCTTCAAATTAGTTTTCAAACCAAGCAACAGTCTTGAATTTTATAATTGTAAAGGTCCAGAACATCCAGCCATGCTGCCATGACAGACACAACATGTTTATCATTGCCATGGAAACACTGGATGCCACATCTAAAAATGCAAGAGGCGGAAACTGCCTAGCCTTTGCTATCTCATTTATGCTTTGTGCTGCTTACTTGTGATTGACAACTGCTACAGTACTACCAAAAGACTACAGCCTAACTTTCATGCCAGTGAGCCCTTAACCTCATGTTATTTCTGACATGATGTTACTGGTGGTCAAGTGCTGTCTCAGTGTCCCTTGATGAGTAAAAAGCCAACAAGCTGTGGGAGTCTGTTTGTTTAATAAATACTGCACTTTAGAGATTATGTAAAGTTAGAAACCGTTTCTGTTTTTTTTTTTTTTTAATGAATTATGCAATGATAAGGATAAAAACCTGTTCAAAGTGGTCTTCTTCCTTTGAGCAATCCTATAATGCTTTTTGGCACAAACTAAGGTTAGTCTATACAGCTTTTCTCCATGGTGGAGTCGTGGAGTGATTGAACACCTTTATATGGAGTGCATTTTTGCCAAATAGGGTCCTTAATTTAAAGATTGAACCATCTCCCTGGGATTTTATGTCTATTCAGTGTAAACAAGGAGAGGACAAGGGAAGTTTAGTGATGGACCAAAAAGAAGGGCAAGTGTTTGTAGAACTTTTGAAGCAAGGGTTCATTATGAGTGCTAATTATGATCAGCTCATCATTTGGTGAGCTTTCTTTTGTGCAGAGTGTTGAAACAAGTCCCTTAAAGCTTTCATGAAAAATCACATTCACACAAAAGGGTTAATCATGAGGCTCCTTAACCTTTGACCTTGTTCCTCCACAACTTTATCCGTCCATTTATGAGTCATGGCGAAAACAAACATGCAAATTTTGAAGAAAATCTCTGCAAGCATTCCTGAAACATGGCTCTCTCAAGGAAAGGATAAACATGATGCTTCATGACCTCAGTCGTAGAACTCCAAAGTGACTATCCCTGGGCCAGAACATTTTCTGAGAAAATCCCTGTAAGCTTTTATAACAAATTGTGTTCCAAGTAGGGATGCATGATATTAAATTTTTTGCCAAAATCATTTGTGCAAGTTTTCCAAACTCACGATTGTCGAGACCAGTATCGATGCTGATATGTTATCTCATGAGCACATGGCCTCTACTTTACTGAAATTGCCCTGTTTCTTTTGTGGTGACATCTATTTATGTTTGAAACAGATGTGAAGCAAGAAAAATAATATTTTATTTTTAAATAAATAATACTTTTGATATATGAAATTGGACACTCGATGGGGTAAATCAGCATTTGTACATACTGCCAGTATTAAAGCCAGTATATGGGATATTTGTGGCCAAATTAGATGACTGAAATATCAGCTGTAAACATGGGCAAAACTTTCATATCTGACGATACCCATGTTCTGATAACAGCATCCCTAAGTCAGTGATTAACATGAGACCCCATATCCTTGACATTTTACTTTAAAAGGCTAATCAGTTCATTCTTGTATCTAAATGGACATCTGTGCAGAGTTTGTCAAAAACCCCAAAGTGTTCGTAAAATATTAGCTGATGTATTTACATGTATGCACACATGCTCGGACTGAAAGACAGCCAGAAAACAAATTACCTCTGACCTCTGCTGTAGCTAGTTGGGAGAAAAAAAAAGCAGTGGATGTGGGGGGTTGAGAGAGTGGCTTTTTTTAATCTTTTGGTTTTGTTTTGATGGAAAGCTGCCTGGCAGTGCAATTTATATACTTCATTTAATTACCAATAGACTTTGTATGTTATCCCTTTCTAAGTACTTGATTGATAGATGAATCAATGTCATTGTTTCTATGAAATGGCTCTTTAATCACACAGATTAAGCCAGAATATTATTTTAATTTCAGCTGCAGTTTTTCAGGGTTTTAAATCCCCTTAAAGCTGCTTAAAAATTGTCCTGCTCTGCCCCCTTGGGAATATTTAACACCCTTCAAAGTCCAAATAATTGAAAACTCCACATTCAATATCTTAACCTTGAGTCAGTTAAGAGGCTTTGGACTCTCAAAGACAAACTGAATGCCTCCATATGACCTTGTGTTTCGGGTAAAAGCTCTGAAATGTTGGTTGATCTTTTCAAATTAGACTGTAAAATAGAAGGTTTGTCTTTTCTTATGAATTTAATATCCCATGAAAACAACTTATGTATCAAAGTCTTAGCTTCCTTTTTCCTTTCAGTGTTGAAAATGTTTTTTATTTCTGTCAGAAACCTTTTTGGTATGATATTGAGAGTCATTCCTATTTTCCATACCTCATATTCATTTTAGGAGCTTACTTGAACTCTCTTGTGTCCTGCTGGGCTGACACTGAACAAATCCATACATCCTTTCACTCATTAACTGCTCTGCCTAAAATATCCTTATGTTACCTTGAGAGTGAACATGCCAAGTGAGCATGCCAAGCCGAATCAGTTGGCTGCTACAATTAGTGGATTTAACCCCACCTGTCCCCTATAGTATAAATTGGGTTTAATGTTGGAATGAGCCAGTGTGTGAGGACAGTTGCAACTGTTCTGATGTTAATGAAGTTCAGTCTTTGGTTTCAACTCAGTTTCTAATGCTCGGCCACCTGCAAATTGTCTTCCCATTTGTCTTCCCATAAGATTCAAGGGAAGGGGCAAAATACGCAGCATTGCTGATGTGGAATTATTTCATTATCCTGGCTAAAGTGTCATATAGTGGTTATATAGTGGATGTAATTTTTGTAAGTGCAGCACGTAGTCACCATAAAGTATAATATGTCTTATCTAATATGAAACTGTTAAGTGTTATCAAGGCTTTTGCTATGGGACGTCGTAGGACAAGAGAGAAATAGAGAGATCTATTTAAATATCACGTAGCACTTTAATTAAAAGCATCTTCCTGATTTTATATCACCTTTAAATTAAACAATACTTTAAAAGCAAAACTGAAATGGACGTATAACCAGTGCAAAGGACTTAATATATGGCATTGTCCTTTTGTTGTGCAATTCTGTCTTCTGCCTCCTGTTTGCAAAAAATAAAAGACACTTGCAAGTAGGGATGTAATGCTGTGAAAATTTCATGTCACAGTTACTGCGACCAAATTATCACAGTTAACATTATTATTGCAGTATTGTTGCATTGTGCTCAAAAAGTTCAAAAAGTACTTATACACACACTGAAATCAATTAACACATTTTTATTCAGTTAAAAAAATAATATGAATTTTGGAAAGATAGTTGTTGGAACCTGACTCTCTTCACCTTTCTAGTTCCTTGCTGAGATAATCTTTCTCAACAATCCAGCCAGTGCTACAGGTGCTTTGTAGTCCTTCCCTGCCTCCCCTCCCTACTTTTTTCTGCATTTTCTGCAGACAGGGTGACCGTCCTCGGCATCCTTGTAAATCCAAAATACGACCAGACTTCAGACTTTGTCCGTTACAAGGGAAAAAAGAAATCCCCAGTACAGTGTCTGTGCAGGCACCAACAGCCATACTTTCACTTTCAGAGGCCAAACATTGCAAACTGCGCCTGGGGAACCACTGCTGCTATCACTGCAAGTTATTGACAAAGCGAGGTAATCAAACATGTTTTTTACAGTAATTAAAATAGGAAATGGTAATACTAACCGTCTGAAATTTTACCATGGTTTGTCATTTAACCATGTAACTGTAACATCCCTATGCACAAGCCAGCTAATGCTTAAGATTTTACTCAACTTTATCTTGATCTTGTTTGACATTATGTTGCTTAAAATTTCAGTGTTCTTTGCACCATTTTGTCCTGCTTTTAATAAATTGATAGTAGGCTAAATTGTCAGATAATCAGCCGGCCGTAGTGTTTGTTTTTAACCCAGGCCTGTCTGAGCCACCTCTAGCACACACACACACACACCCTTGTCTTTGAGATCTTCAAGGATTAAAAGGTCAAACACCATCTCAGGATTAAGACCAGGCTCTTAACACATTCCTCTTCAGCCAGTGAGTCCCCTCAGAGATAAAGAGCAAGTGAGAATCAGTGCAATCTGTGAGTCGGAGTCAGAGCTGCCAACACAGCAGATCGCTGGTGGTTCGATGGCTCCGTCCAGCCATGATGGTTCCTGGGACGATCAGTGGAGTTTTGGGTGGGAACATGATCCAGTTGGCAACTCTCCAACTAACTACTGTGAAGAGATGACAAACACCAGATGGACTTCATATTGTGTAAGGAACGACATGTTTGTGTGGTAGAAAACAGTTGGTTCGTAGATACAATCATTAAAAAAAGAAAATATTGGTACAAAAGAAAACTATACAAGCTGCAGCTATTGAGTTTTTTTTAACTGACAAATTGTTTGGTCAGTTAGCCGTTATAATCAGATAGTATTGTCATTATAATGCTGACAGTCCTTAAAGACTTACAAACAAAAATCTCAGGCTGCATGTTTTCTGGTTTTTACCAAAAGGAATGTGAACAGTTTTTTCTGATCTGATTTTTCAATGAAAAGGAAAATAAATCAGCCACTGAATTAATAACTGTTAGTTGTTGCCTTAATCTCCAGGATATCCATTCATGCTGAATGTTAGGAAGTGAAAGCTTTAGGATGGTGACTCATTTTACACCATGAGCTAGGAAATACTATAAAGAAAGGCTTCAGCTTTTTATCTGTTTTGTTTTTGGTCACAAAATAGGACATAACAATGCAGAGGCATTTTGTTGCTGTGCCACATGTTCAACATGGACTTCCCACTGACACCACCCATACCCGAGGTCCATGTGAGAGCGTGGACCCATTCAGCACCGCCCTAGTTGTATTTTGATATTATTCTCATCACTGGCTATTATTGTGTATAATACTGTGTCAGTGTTTTTTTCAAATGGCATTGTATTGTATTGTATTGTAATGTATGATGAATTATAGACCATTTTCGTAATTGTAAACAAGGATGACGCATTTTGTGGTTGGAGCCTCACTGGTATCACAAGTTTGCTAGCAATACTTTGCACTCAGTCCACATCATGGAGATCTGGACCAGTGGCACACTTTCTCTTGTGGATTAAACAGTTTGCCAGCAGAAGTCAAGGTGTCTTATGGTGGCAAGCTAACCCTAATGTTTGAAGAGTTTTTAAGCCCTACTCTTTGTCAGCTTAGTGAATCAACCATCAACTAAACAGACAAAGTTGCAGTGAGTGTACAGAGAAAATCTCACGGTTAACAAACTTAGTGAAACATTCTCTTGCACTTTGCAGACATGTCCAGGACATGAAATACCCACTGATCTTTGTGAAATAACTTCTGACATAATGCAGATTGTGATGATTAAAAAAGGACAAGTACTATCTGCTGACTTTCAGCTGGGATAGTCTGTTGTTTATATCGTTGTCGAGATGTTTAAAACATTGTGCGTCTTTATATTCATTAGGCAAAAAACCTACCTCATATGCTGTACAGTTTCGATGGAATTTCACATTAAGGAATCAGTGGTATAAAACTGTCCATCTTCAATATTCACTGCTCTGCTGAAAGTCACCAGTTCACATGGGCTCTCTTGAAACAGTAACACTTAAAGTAGTATGAGTGTGCGTCTGCTGTGATGTAACTGATGTCTACCCCAAACTGGTCTATTCTGCATTTCGTTCCTCTAAAATAAAACAGCGCACAAGTATCTCTAAATTCTCTCTGCTTTAATCCTCTGTGTCAGTATTTCTTGTAAATGGCACATATCATCAGAACACACTTGTTTCCACATCTTCCCGTCAGTGTGTTTGGTTTGAGCTTGTTGCACCATGCTGCTTGCATGTTGTTTGCTCACATTTGGAAAATACCCTCTTGACATTGAACCCTGGGCATGACGGGACTGCCAGTTGGCACAGGACATCCAAAGCCATAGAGGAGGCTGTTTATTTTAGGTCATGTTTGATTTGCTTTTCAGCTCTATTTAGACTTCAGGGTTGATTATATGTATTGTTGATAGACTAGGCTGCAAGAGTCTTCATACTAAGTGGAAAGGTTACAAGTGAACTGAAAGGAAGAGTTTGCTTTGCTTCACCATCCATAATCGTAATTCAGACTAAAGATTTGTTTCAGTGGTGCTTAAGTGTACCTGACTGAGTCTGCCCTTTTTGGTCGAGGTCAGAGGTGTCCAAACTATGGCCTGGGGGCCAAATGTGGCCCGCTACCCATTTTGAATTGGCCCCTGAAACAGTTGAATGAAAAAAGACAATTTGATTGCAGCAGCAAATACCAACAATCATGCACATTTTCTGCCATATTTACTTTGCCACAAGGTCTCATTTACAACGTATATTGCCTTATCATCTTCAAGCACCAACATTCTTGCAGTTTACTCTTGTTTTGTGTCTGACAGTGAAGATAAGCCGTCAGTGTCTCCCATCTCTGCTGCTCATAAAGTCATTCTCACCCTGACTAGGTGTGAATCCAGTGATAGCCGGAGATTACAAGGGCCCCTTGACAGGTGATAACCCACCCCAAACCCTAAAACTTTAACTCAAATACACTAGTGAGGTGCAACAAGTGGCTCAGTCATCCATGATCCCTCTTTATGCAGCCCTTGATGTAAAAAGTTTGGACACACCTGGTCTAGGTGATCAGAATTTATATGATTTTGTCACTTTGATGGATTGGGTTTTCAGTTTTACCATAATATGTTATTGCTTGTGGTTTGATCTATTTCAATAATAATTAATAACAGTACAACAAAATAAAAGATTCAAACCAGCTCAGTTTATCCAGAATGGGCCCATTAGAAGTGCTGAGTGGCCATGTTGCAGTAATCCTGCTCAGCGGCTCTTCCAAAGAGTGAGGTTGCATGACCAAGCTTGACAGATACATTGAGATATAGAATGACTGTACAGAGCTTGCCTTGATCTTTCCTCGCTCCACCCTTGAACCGAACCTGTGAGCAGGCAGAAAATCCCTGTAATTGTATTAGTGTTTTCCAACTGGGCTCTCTGTGCCACACCCTCTTCTTCCAGAGCGCCTCCTTAGCTTGATTGAAGTATTTACTTGCTCCTTGGGTTTTCATTGACAGATTTCAGTATGAATCCTTATTTTTTCTGCTATGCCCTCCATTTACTTTCACTTCTTAATCAAACTGTGAGACTCTGCCACCTCTCCCCTGGTACCATACATGCCTTTGAAAGCATGGATAAATTCTTAAAAACAGGAACTGAGTAGGTAATTCAGCACCAGTTAAAAATGTGACCATAAATTCTGTGGAAAACATGGAGAAACCCAGTGCATGCATGGGGAGATCATGTAAACTCCAACCTGAAAGGCCCTGCTTTACCAGGGACTAAAAACCGCAGCCTTCTTTGCTGTGAGACTTAAAGTCTTTTACATTATATATTAGGTGTTATATCATATGCTCAAACCTTGCAGGCAAACTGCATCACCCTGTCTTAATTGCACAAAAATTGCAGCATTAAAAACATGGATGATGTAAGACCAGTTTTCCTCGCTCTTTTAATTAAAAGTTCTACACATCCAAAATAGGTTAATATTTGTTTTTAGTTTTTTAAATATTGAGGCTAAATTTCAGCAAGGTCTAAATTTCACAAATTGTCATAATTTTTTTAATTTAGGTGGAAGGCTTAAATGAGCCAGCTGCTTTCCACATAAAGACATTTGAATGATATAAAATGAAAATTGCCCAATATTGTTTTTAAGCATGTCCGCTTTTGCTGCTGTAGCATCAGACATTTGCAATAGAAAGGTGCAGAAATGAGTCTGAAAATGTGGAAGTGAGTTGGAATTTAGTCCTGCTTGGTTTCCCAACCCTCCAGAGTAAATGGGATTTAGAAAACCAGTTTTTGATAAGTTCCTGAAATAAGGTAAGCTCTGAACACATGCATGAGATTTTTTTAATCTTGAATGGGAAATAATAAAATGCATCAGATTTTGTCCTCTTTTGAATTTTAAAGTGTTTGTTCAAAATGAGGATTGCTAACTAACTGCTAACAAAGACTACAAAAATGGAACCTGATGGCAAGCATTACTGATTGTTTGTTTTTTGATTAATCAATTATTCATACATTATTGCTGCAGACACGAGGACCATCTTGATAAGGTCATTTAGTTACGAGGAAACTCAAGAAGTTACAATAAGATGTTATACATTGGAAATATTGTTGTTGCTTTTAAGTTGAACTGCCAAGTTGTAGTTTCATTGTTGCTTACTAGTAGTTTTTCACTCTTGCTGAAAAGTAAGTTCTTCTGTTGAGATTATCACACAGAACAGAACATGGACATTTCATAATTTTTCATTTGCTACAGAGCTTATTATCAGCAATGATCCAAAACACAGTGAAACATTACATAGGCTTTTTCTTTGCTTGCAGTCAAGTAAACCAGAATGACGCCAACTTCCACGTTGGCCTTCAAAAATACGTCATTTCTTCACCACTCTATGCAGATTGATTTATAACAGAAATACATCAAAGATTGTTTTTCAGGTATTGTCACAAAAATTGTCATTTAATTAAAGAAAAAAGCTGTAGGATGTACTTTGTTTTGTATAGTGCCGTTCCCTAATACCAGGGCATGATTATTGGTTTCTGTTTCCCTTCCCTATTCTGCTGTGTTCTCTGTTTTTTAATGTAAAGTTGTCCTACGAGGGCATGGATGTGTTGAGGAGGAGCTGTGTTTGGTTGAAGTAAAGGACTCTTGACCAGACGAGCTAATAGAAGGGTTCATTGGCAGAGTTATTGTCCCCAGTGGAGGCCTGACGGTGCTGTGGGCGCCGGCTCGATTGCCTCTGTGAGCTGAAGAAGTTGACGGACGCAAATAGAGCCTGGTGGTTAAGTGAGGGCATTAAATAAAGTGCAGTCAATGTTTTGTCATGAAACATAATCCCCCGTTTGCTTTTATGCTCGCCCTGTGCCCTGGAAATTTCTGCTATGGTCGTTTAGAGGAAAAGAAGGGGGAAATGGGCAGTGGTTCAAAATGTCACAGTGCACTCTGGGTAATTTACATCTGCTCGCTGGGACCAGCTGCTGCTCTGTGCTGCTGTTTGTTGAGTCATGCTGCTTTCTGTGGTGGTTTTCTGATTGTTTTTTTCTGTCCACAGTTCTTTTTGTCCTCTCATTGATCTACCCGCTGGTTTCTGCTGCTGGTTTTGTTTTTCTGGTTGACACAGACACCACAGCCACCTCCCCGACCTGATCTCACACAGTCATACTGAAAACCATCTTCTTCCATCTGCTGCAGCATCACAGAGCTTGTGACACAATAGAGCTTGCGTGATTTATTGTCATTTTTCAGCATGAAAACCTGCCGAGCCACTCTGCGTGGCTGTTCTGTGGCCTTTAATTCATTGTGTGTGTTTTGTTTGTTGTGTGTCACAGTGCTGGTGTTCATACTTTAGGAAGCCATCCACATTTTAAGAGGATTTGACCAAAAAACAAAATGTTTTGCAAGTTAAGCGTTTAAATGATATTATGGTTAGAAATCTCATAGAAATTTCAGCTGATGTGGTCAAAGAAGATTCATTGACTCAGATTTACTCTCAAACAAAAAATAATCTGAGACCAATAATGTTCTGCTTGACATATTACTTTAATGTAAGCTTTGAATGCAGAATATCCATCATCAGATCTAATGTATTTGTTTTGTTTTGCTGCTCAGGAAGAAAAGAGAAACTTCACCCTCGTCTGACTTTATTTTGGTTGGCAGGTGCCTGTTGTAATCTCATCCTGCCAGGAATTAAGATTTTTTTCCTGTTGTTACACTTTAAACATTCTGTTGCTAGTATTTAAAAGTGTTTTGGATATCTGAACAACAGCGAAATAGATCACTGTGTACCAGTTTGAAACAATAAACACATGAAAGCTAAAATAATACAGGACAACATGATAAGGAAAAGCAAAGAAAAAATACTCGTTTGTGACATTCAAAGGTACATAAAGTTGGATCTATGTAAAAAGTTATTTCAGTAAATAAACTTGTGTTTGTAGTTGATTTAAACCATTACTACAGCAGAGAACAGAGTAAGTTTCGCATACAGACTTCAACATGCAGAACTGTAGGAGTCAGGTGGTAGAACATAAAACCCAAGAAGAAGCAAAGCAGAGAAAACTAGAAGTGCTCAGAGAGTGCAATGTTTCGCCAAGGTAGGCATCTACAGTCAGTGACTGTCCATCTGAACACACTTGCACCAATAACACTGCTCAAATGTAAGAATGTTTTGAGGATCCAGTGGCGGAAGATGAACCAACGTAAATACAGGAGGCTTCAGAAAAGTAAAATTCTTGTGGCAGGAAGTGATCAATAGCAGAGAGAGGAAGAAACAAAGGAGATTTGAGGATGACCTGAAGAGGTTTTGGACAAAAACTGGGCGAAAGAACCGATTTAAACAGATGGACTGCACTTGGGATCTTCCTGAAGCATCACAAAAGAAGCTGATAAACACCAACAGTTAACTTGATATTTCTGGTGGTATTGATAAGAATTTCTTATTCTCATCCCTTGAATTGGATTCAATTTTAATCACTTTGGACTTAATCAATACCTCAGCAGATAAATGATGTTTGGTTTGTGGCTAATATTAGCAGAACTAGCTTCTCCAGCAAACCTCCTTGCAGGTTATAGTTGGATAAATATCACTGTGGTTGTGTTTGCCTAACACAGCCTATGCACAACTTAATCTTGGATTTAAGATTAAAATACGGCCAAACTACTGAATGCTACAAGATATCATCTGTGCACTTTATTGGTTCACATCTGTAAAATAAAGAGATCAATAGAAGGGCTGACCACGACTTATGGTTATAACACGGCTCTCATAGGCAGTAAGTTGGACAGCAACAGTAAACATCTGTTTCAAATAAAAAAAAGTTCACGTTCTGCCATAAACTAACTTTATGTTGTGTTGTGAAAGTCAACCAGTGCTCAGATTTCACACTCTCTGGAATGCATCAAATGGTTCATCCATCTACAATTAAACAAGCATTTTAAAGGTCAGACAAAGCTTGATTTTTACCTTTTAAAAATAATCTGCAGATGTTATAATTTCACTTAACACCTGATGACTACAAGTAAATTGCAATGAAAACTGTTTCATACAGCTGGAGAGAGAGGGAGGCCTCTGTGTATCTGAATGTATAATTTTAAACTCAGACATGAAAGAGCAGGCGCTCCTCCCAGGGGATGTAATGAAGCAAGAAATAACAGAATTTATTTTGCAGACATGTCTAGAGGGGAAAATACTGCTCTGCTTCAAATCTGAAAGCATGCATGCTGCTCATGGTGCTAATTGGGCTGTAAACATTGCAGCACAGTGGCCATTTAAATGTTAACCACTGGACACACCAGAATTACTGATCTAATCCAAGAGGTGTGCAACCTTGAGATGATAAAAAATATTGATTGGAAATGCATTCCAATATTGCTTGATCGATGAATCTCCTT
Organism: Cetoscarus ocellatus; assembly: GCA_037902135.1. Taxonomy (NCBI): domain Eukaryota; kingdom Metazoa; phylum Chordata; class Actinopteri; order Labriformes; family Labridae; genus Cetoscarus; species Cetoscarus ocellatus. The sequence continues at coordinate 334,399 of JBAMNC010000319.1, read as the reverse complement.
GGCGGTTCTATCTACTGCTATCAGCTTATTTCAGTCACTTGGATATTGTTTAAATGTGAGTTGGTTACAAGAAAATGCAGAGCAGAAATATTAGTGGAGGAGTGAAGATTGAAATCCACATGAAAATGTGGATACACTGAAAAAACAAACAAACATGGATCTTTGTGACATTGCTTATTGGCTTCTGATGCGGGCTTTTAAAGCCCAACAGTAAAGGTGCCTGAACCTGTACATAAAGTTCTGACTCAAATTAATTCACTAGTGACCCGAGCAGTAGGCGGAGAGGTGGAGGTGAGGTGGGCCTTAAGCTTCCTGATTACAGCTACTGTCCTGACACTCAAATTGGCCAAACCTTATTTACCAACAGAGCTGGTAGTAATCATAAAAATAGATGTTTTGTAATAACATGGGTTTGTATTAGACAAGCAGCAACCTCGAGTGATGAAAAAGAAGTCAATTTGAAACTGCAAACAATTGCAGTTCCTTGAGTGTCCACTAGTGGCTGACTGCAGAAACACCAAAAGCCATTTGCTCACATGTTAAGTTAAAAAGCAGATTTTTGCTTTAGAATTAAACATGTTTACAGCCTGGCTAGGTCAACTCACTGATTCCTTTGTTATCCACACCTTGTAAGTATGAGGTTGGAGCTCCTTTTTCCTTTAGAGCTGCCTCAGTTATTTATAGCATAGATTCAACAAGCTGATGGAAACATTTCTCAGAGATTATGGTCTATATTGGCTTAAAAGCATCATGCAGTTGCTTCAGGATCATGAATTGCTCATACATGATGCACATTTCCATGTACCACATCCAAAAGTAGCTCTTTTCGATTAAGATCTGGTGACTGTGGAGGATATTGGATCTTGAGGTTGAAAACAGTTTGAGATTACTTGAGCATTGTGACATGACATCTTGTGATACTGTAGCCTTAAGAAAGAGAGTAAGCTGTGTTCAGAAGGGCTAGATGACATGTTTCAGTACTTGGTACCAAGTGTCTTTCAGTGTGCCAAGTAAATATCCCCACCAGCGCTTACCATTTATACAAAGAAAAACGGATTCATGCTTTCATGTTGTTTACTTTAGATTCTGACCTTAACATTTGAATGTTACAAAAATCAAGACGATCAAACCAGAATACATTTTCACTTTTCTGTTATCCATTTTTTGTGAGCCTGTACCTTCAGTTTCCTGACTCTTGCTGACAGGAGTGACACATGATATGGTTGAAGCCAATCTACTGCAAGGTCCCATGTGTTGTGCATTAACAAAAATGGTCTTCTGTATTTCTTTGGCCACGCTCACACTGCAGGTCTTAATGCTAAATTCTGTTTTTGTTGTTGAAATCTGATTTTTCTTTGTTTGGTTGTTCTCATTAAAATTTAAATGTGGCTGCCATCAGACTTCAGTACGAACCATCTACGGCCCTGAAGTGGCTCGCATAAGCAGAAGAAAACATGACATCACACCGAGCACGCTGTGTTCATGGGAGTAAATACGGATGCTAAACATGTCAGAGTGTATGGATGAGTTCTGAAGTTGTTGTGCAATCGGAGCCGACGAAATTCTGATAAAGTGAAAAGGAGAAGAAGATTGAGGACAAAAAGAGAGCATGCATTTTAATGATGGCCTTTCGTGGAGCAGTGGCTGCTACTTCTGTACAGAGGTTTGTGTGGATACAGAGTCTGAGACAGGAGTGGTGGGATTGTGGGGGGCTTCACTGACAGAGTTCATCTGTAATTGTTTTGTCCATTATTTACATTAGATCTTGCTACATCCCGCCTCCTCCATTGCAGATTTGTGATGTCTGTGTTACTTTAACGATGTAAAACTCAGGTGAAATTCAGAGTGAGTATGCTTTAAAAATATCAGACATGTAAACGCTTTAGGACCACAGAAGAAAGTGGCCTGGGTCTGATTTCAGACAATCACATTTGTGCTGTTCAGACTGTCATAAAAAGATTAGATGGGTGAAAGAGTTGGATTTGGGCCACTGTTGCCTGTAGTGTGAATGTAGCCTAAGCTATATCGAGTGGCTGTTTGAGTTACTGTTGTATTTTATCATCTTAAACCATTGTGGTCATTCTCCCCTGATCTCTGGCATCAACAAGACATTTTTGCCCAGAGAACTGCTGCTCACTGGATATTTTGTCTTCATCATACCACTCTGTGTAAACATTAGAGATGGATATGCATTTTAATCTCAGTAGATCAACAGTTTCTTTAAAAATAGCCTGTCTGGCACCAACAACCATGGTACATTATTGGTCCCTTAAATCATCTTCCTTTCCCATTCTGATGCTTGGTTTGATCTTCAGCAGATTGTCTTGACCATGTCTACATGCTTAAATGCATTGTGTTGCTGTTATGTGATTTGCTGATTAGCTATTTAGTTAAACAGGTGTACCTTATAAAGCAGCCATAGAGTGTGTATAGTTATTCAGCACAATGAAGGATAATTGTTAACACCAGAGAAACACAGACAAAAAACTGATGTTGTCTTCCAGCCTCAGCACAAAGTTTATTTTTCTTCTGATGTTTCCTCTCTGTCTGCATCTGCTTTCTTCTTCTGTGCACTGAAAAGACTTGAGTGATGTTTTCATTACAAAAATGTCCCTCAAAAAGTCAAAGTATTCAAGAAAAACACAAACAACCTTGCCAGCTAGAACAAAGCATCTGTGACCTCAGAGTGCCTCCGTCATCCTCCGTCTCTCAGGGCCACATGCCAACAAACAGGACAAATTCTTCTCATCGTGGAGCCACTTTAGAATTCCGCGTGCATTGCTGCTTTCTGACTGTGGAAGCCTTGAGGAGATGCTTCCTTGTCAAACACATTTTCTTTAACAAATAACACCTTTAGGAAAATCTCAGCAGAGGCCGGACATATGTGTAGTGGAGTGGAGGGGGAAATTGGCAGCACTGTTTGTTCCCCCTCGTCCTGCTACATCTGTCCGTCTGTCTAATCCTTTCAGACTCTCAGATGCGTTGCCGACATATATACTCAAATTTCTGTGAGGGAGCAGTCATGCTGTGTGTAATCACTACCAATGAGATGAGGCTCTATTTTCCTTCGGAGGGATACTGTTCAGTTTTGGTGAGAATATCAGTTGCTAAATGTCAGTAATCCTGCACTTGCATTTGGCAAATTGAAATGGATTTTCTCTGGTCGATGTTTTTCTCAAAAGGCACATTTTCCTGCTGCCTTCACCCTTCAAACACAAAGACACAGGCAGAATAATGGCTGTGCTGCTTTGAAGTACTCCACAGGATTTCAGATCTGAATGTGTGGCATCTGCTTTCTGTTGCATTTGCTGTTTGCGTTTTATTTGTTTTTAAAGTTTCTCTTGAGTGTCTGCTGTCCAGGCTAAAAGTTTGGACATCTGGTGAATGGTGAGCACAAAATTCAAATTATGCTGTAGCTTTGTCCTTGGCAATGCAGTGCTGTCTCTGCTGCCCATCGACCATCTGTGACTTTAAGTGCCAGCTCTTAAAAACGTACATGGGGCAGGAGGATGGAATAAGAATGGGAAATGAGAAACAGAAGTCATTTAATGTGATTGGCTGAATGCCATCAGATATTCTGCCTTCACGTTCAGTTGTAAATGTTATAGCAAATTGAGTCTTCTTTTGCCTTTTAACTGAGAGTAAAGAAAGAATGCCTCAGGGTTTGTTGTTCTCAGCTCTTTGGTCACACTCATGGAATTGAACTGAGTGTGTTACGCTTCACTCAGGCTTACATAGTGTATGCTTCATACATGTTTTTTTTTATATAAACTTCTTCCTCTTATAAATATTGTTTTTTTAGTTTTACATTCCACCTACTGTGTTTTATATGTCACCCCTGCATGATGGATTGCTTCTGTGCACTAGACAAAAAGTCAGCTGCATCAGAACTTTTCCCTCTTCACAGAGCCAGCAGCTTTCCAAAACAGCTTGTTAGACCATCCAGTGCGACATCCTAAGATGAGTTGACCGAGGCTCGCTGCCAAGAGTGGCATTACCAGTACAGATCCCCCAGGCCATGCTGAGGTGGAGGGATGGACACTATTCACTCAGTTTCAGCCCCCCAAATATAAGACCGACTATAAAACAGTTATTTTAAGGTGTAAAAGTTGCATATTTTTGCTTTAAAGGAGCTCGAGCTTAAACAGAGAGTCTCAGACAGTGTGAGAGTAGAGGTGGATCAGGGCTATTCATTATATAAAAAACAGAAGTTTTTTGAACATACAGGCCATTCAGAGGCGTGCAGTCACTTCCTGCTTTCAGCACAACTAACTCGTACTCGTAGCTCCTGTCTCTTGTCCTCTGTACGACACTGAAAAGCAGTTGTTTCAGTTTGGAGCATTGCAAGATGGACCTGTCTGATGACAGACATTGAATCTGGCGAGTCTGGCTGCTTTGTGAGCTTACACTGTAAGAGCAAGGAGTCGCTACATGAGTGGAATCCAGCCCCTGCCCCACTACAATGGCTTTATTATAGAGCTAAAAAAACAACAAAACAGCATGTGATCTAGGGTCTGGATAGACTAGTGGATATGTCTGACTCTGAGTCATATGCACATAGGCTGTAACGCAGATGGCCCGGGCATGAGTCTTGCCTCTGACTCCTTAAGCGGGGTTCACACATAAGGATTTTCTAAATCTGGAGAGATTTTTTATCTGTTAGAGACCCCACACATGAAGATAAAAAATCAGGCATTGAACAGTTTTGATCATATTGTGTGTGGTGTGCTCCGATAATCTCGACACAGTACGCCACAGACATAACGATTCTGTCCCACCACTGATCTACATAGTATCTAGTCCTCAAAGACAGAAATCTCGCATGATCACATGTGATCTAACAAAAATGAAGATGAAGAAGCATAGCAACAACCATAAACGTTGTCTATGGCAACAACCGGAAAACACAACACGCAACATGGGAGAGGACATACGAGAAGAGGGAATGATGGTGGTCTTCAGACTATTTTGACGGAAAATCGGGAAGTAAATAAAAGAAAAGACTGTGGAAAAATCCTGGAGACAGCGTGAACATGTGAGCTGGTCCTCCGTTTCTTGGGCCCATCGAACTTTATGTTTATGTTTCCGGTCGGTTGCATTGTTTTTATTTATGCCTGCTTCCTTGTTCCTCAGTCAGCTCGCTTCGTGATTGGCTACATTCTGTTCCACGTCACAATTCACTGAGTCATGACTCGGGAGTCGTCAACTTTCCCCACACACATGAAGATTTTTGGTCGTAAATATTGAACAAGTTTAATATTTACGATTGTCGGCCCCAGCCCGTTTCGGCGCCAATTATCACGACAAATTCACTCCTAACACACCTCAGACCACAGGACAATCTTATAGGATAGTCAAACAAAAGATAATCAGGCATTTGCCGTCCTTGGTTGGGAAGGGGGAAAGTCGGGACAAAAACAGCCCGATAATCTTTATTTGTGTACCCCGCTTTAGATGCATGTCATGTATTGTTCCTTCTCCCCAGTGTTTAGTTTTATCTACTGGCTTGCCAATCTGAAAAAAGCCCAAATCAATCCTTAAATAAAAGCATGCTGTCAATGTGATTACAAACAAAATACATTCATTTCTGACCTTTATCTTGTTTTATGGGTTATCCTTGACACCCTTAATGTTTAGATTAGTATACTAAGATGATTTAAGATGACAGTGCCTTAAAATTGTAGCGATTATTTTTCTGGATATTAATTAACATTAATTAAAGAAATTAATATTCATTTAATATCTCATTTGCTCTCATTAATTAAAGGGGCACCATGCTTTTTATACAAAAAAGGCAAAATTTAATTCAATAATTGATTTATTAATTATTTTAAATTTAAAATCAGATAAATCAATTAAATCAGAATTTATCAATTTAGTCAGTCTCAAATCTAAAGACAGAATTCTCATACAGTGATGTCAATCTTCCAAATAGAATACCAACAGACAGAACTTTAAATTTAAGGGTGATTTATTAAAAGCATATGATGAATATATAAGACAAAATAAAATAAACAAAACACTTAAGAAGGAATGAATGTCAGAGTCATACTAATCAATGATGCTGTGAATAAGGAAAGAAGTTATGAACCCTCAAGAAACATTTGAGTATATTGAGTGGTTATGGAAGATTAATTTAACGAATTAATCTACTTTAGAAAGATCAAATCAGGGGTAACTAATGGGGAATTTAACCAAAACACTCAAGCCCATCTGTAGGAGTTCAGAACCACAGTCTTACTATGGCATTGCTTCTGGTGTCGGATCTCAAACTGGTCCGGGAGTTGCTTGAGAGCCTTGTAGGACTGTTCTGGTTTGGAGTCGTCCCAAAGGGAGGCTGAGAAGTCCACACTCAATCCAGCACGAAGGGGATCCAGAAAGGGAATTTTGCCGACATGAGCTGGTCCCGTAGCTTTCACGGGAGAGAGGTGCCGTCTTAGATTGGACTAGCAGGTTCTGTTAAAGGTGAAGCTGGAGCTGGAGCTTTGAGGTCTCGATTAGATGAAAAAAACTATTCGTAATTAATTTCAAAAACTAATTATTCGTTGGCCTGACGAAAATTATTCCGAAATTAATAACAAAAGTCCATTTACTATGAAAGAAATCTTTGTAGTCTTATAGCTTACTGGCTTATCAAGAAAACCGGCCGGCGTGTTGCGTTACTTAGACAAAACTTAGAAAAAGATATAAGAGAGGATATTGGAGAACTAGGAGAACTAGGAGAAGATGTTGGAGAGCTATTGGAGAGCCGCGTTGACAAGAAGAAAAACGGATCAGACTGATGAAGAAGACATAAAAACACAGTGTAGGGATGAAAAGTCAAAGAAGAAGAGAGAGGGGAATGTGTCTCTCTGGTTTTGACTTTTAAGGAGGGTCTCACAGGAGGAGGGCCTTAGATGAGTAACAAAGACTTTATCAACTTACATTTGGCCAAAATATTAAGTTGTTCTTTGATAACCACCCAATATGAACACTCCAACTGAGTAGAAAATCTTACGATAATTGATTTGATACCAAATAGTCCATTTCTAAAAGATAAGAAAGAATAAAACGGGAAATTCTTCTTAAAAATACAACCAAACAAAATATATGTGGTTAAAACTTAGATATATAAGTTTGTATGTCTTTGAGATGTTATGTGACCAAAACTTAATGTATAGAAAAGTTAAACATTTCATCAATAGAAACAGGCAATAATGCAGATATAACAGATGCATTCCTGGATAAAGTTCTCTCCTCAGTCTTCCACTGAGGAGCGCTCTTGGTTTGTCGCTTCAGAGGAGGCTTTAAGAAGGTTAATGCATTATATTCATAACTTGGGCATTTGTAAGGTTAGAGAAACAGAAGTCACATCATCAGAATGCATTTTTCATGACAGAATCAAATATCACATTGTTAGATGTGCCCATTGTTTCATTAAAGAGTTTATAAGGTTGTGGTTTTCTGTTGGCTGAAAAACATCTGTTCTCTACTCTTGGGCAGCAATAAGGGGTCCACTAGGAGGTCCCAGGAGGTCAAAAGTCATTTTTAGGTGTCACAGAAGAATCTTCTGGGAGTAGAACAGAATTATTTAAGTCTCTGGGAATGTAGTCTGTTCGAATACCTTATCAGGTCTCGGCCAATCATTGTTTAGGCCAGGAAGTTCAGGGCGATAAATACATCTTTAGTGTCAACAAAGTTGTCTGTTGGTTGTAGATGGCGGGAAATAAACAGAGACTTTATGGCTCCACATGTCTCTAGTATGTACAACCAGGCCTTAGAGAGAGGAGAAAGGAATGAAGGCATTCTTGGTTCTTTGGAGGAGTTGATCTTGCTACAAAATGTTAGGTGATGTTAAATTCTTGGTTACAAAAAGGCTTCATAAAGTGCAGTCTTCTGCTCATACTGTGTAAATGTAAGTCTTTAACCTGAGCTCAAATGTTATCTCTTAAAACAAAAAGGACTTTCCAGGGAAAAGCAATAGTTTTCTTTGTACTGTGAGGAGGAAACAACAGTAACGTCAATCTCTCCAGGCTGGAGAGACTCCTCATGGCAGTAGGATATCTTAACAGTCAAACATAAAATTTTACTCTGCTTTGTTTCTGACAGGTAGAGTCTTTCTTCTCACACAGATTTGAGCTTCTTCCGCTTCTCAAAGTGCCACAAAGAACAGCTTTTTCTCTCTTTCTTTCCTCTAGTTGACTAATTCTTCACTTTCTCAAGTGAGAGATCCGCCTTGTATTATCCTACGCAGCCGGGCGCAGAGCATCACCAGGCTTTCTGTGAACATATGGCACTTTTTTCTATCCCTCGTCCCAAGTTTGGCGAATCCAGACGGAGAAGTGAATATTGTAGAGTGTTTAATCCTTTATACTTGTGGGGATTATGTTCCATTTGAAATCAGATATGCATTAGTCAAATGGGTTCGCACACTGATTTTCCTGTGGCAGTCACGCTTACCAGTACACGTGTGCAGCTGTCACACACATGCTTACACAATTTACACAAAAACATCCATGATTCAGTGTTGGATTTGCAGCAGGAATGTTAATATCAGAGGGGAATCTGGGAAGGGGGCTATAATTAGGGCTTTTCCTTACTTATTGTTGCCCCCGGCAGAGTCTCTTCCAAATATAAGCAATTCAGTTTTCTTTTTTGGGCCGGATTAAGATTCTCTGTGAGGCTCTGCACCATAATGATGTAGTATCATGCCAACTGAGCAGATTAGTGTTCATTTGACCTGGATTGAAGGATTTTCTTTTCATATGTCACCGCTGATAAGGGTGACACAACAGAAGTTACATTCACAAGACCAACAACTTTTTTGGTCATTCTTGGGGAGGAAACAGCCCAGATTAGGAGAGTTTAATCTGCATGACACAAAAGTAAATGAGTTTAGAAAAACGAAAGAGGAAATAACTGAGAGAAGTTTCTCACACTTTGCAAAATAAAAGTTGCCATCACAAAAAAGGCCACACACTCTAATATTTTGTTGGACCAACTTTAGCTTTTATTACAGCACGCATTCGTTGTGGCATTGTTTCAGTAAGCTTCTGCAATGTCACAAGATTTATCTCCATCCAGTGTTGCATTAATTTTTTCATCAAGAGCTTGTATTGATGACGGGAGAGTCTGGCCACTATGCAAAGCCTTCTCCAGCACATCCCAAAGGTTCTCTATGAGGTTAAGGTCTGGACTCTGTGGTGGCCAATCCATGTGTGAAAATGTCTCATGCTCCCTGAACCACTCTTTCACAATTTGAGCCCGATGAATCCTGGCATTGTCATCTTGGAATAGGGAAGAAAAAATCCATTGATGGAATAACCTGGTCATTCAGTATATTCAGGCAGTCAGCTGACCTCATTCTTTGGGCACATAATGTTGCTGAACCAAGACCTGACCAACTGCAGCAACCCCAGATCATAGCACTGCCCCCACAGGCTTGTACAGTAGGCACAAGGCATGATGGGTGCATAACTAGATGTTTTCTCTTCTTGATGCATGCCAATGATTTGACCCTTCTTAAACAGACAAACATCTTTTCCATGAACACAGGATGTGTCTTTCGACATGGTTGTTTAAGAAATGAGAAGCTACTCACTGCATCAGCTGGGGTTTAATAACTTGTTGCCAGCTGAAAGATAATGGCCCATGCATAATTATCCAATAGGATATTTGCTTAGTCAAATCCAGGTGGCGACTTTTTTTTTGGCCAGGTAGTGTAATATCTCAAGTTTCCCTCTTGCATATGTTTCACAGTCATAAATATTCCTTGTGAGACCAAGGAGTCAGGGGTCTCAAGTCAGGAGTTGATGTATAAATGATGCTACAGAGGTCACATTGTGATGTTTACTACATATCCATATGGATAAAGCTACTCAATCCAATCACACACAAATTTTAAGTGATGTAAGCAATTGAGTTACTGAATTCACCTCTTGCAGCAGATCTGTGGCCATTTGTGTCAGACCACAACTAATTACTTGTACGGTATACAGTTATTTTATTATTGGAGTAACTAGAAAAAAAGTAATCACAATTTTTAAGCAGTAATAATATTGCTGTTACTGATCAAATAAATGCTCAAGCCCTTGTACAAAAGTGATTTCTACAGAAAAGAAAGATCTTCAACAGGTTTAAAATGAATTTTAGGACAGTTGACACAGTCTGTATCCATCATGGACACAAACTCAGAATAAAGATAACACTCTGAGTTGTTGAAAGTACAGCTCATTCTTTCCGTATTATCCTGTGTTTGAAGAGTTTAGCTAGTTGCTGCGTGAAAACCTAATCTTGATTACAACCCACCCAGGATGAAAAGTAGTTTAGTAACTCAGCATAAATTTGATCTGTTACTGTAGTATTATTAAATTTAGGGATGCATGACATTGGATTTTTGCTGATATCCAATATGCCAATATTTTAAAATAGACTTGTTTCTTTCAGTGTTGCAGTATATTATTGCGAGAAACAGATGTAAAACAAGAAAAACAACATTTAACTCTTGCAAAAGTGAAATTTTTAAAGGGACCCATGCTGTGATGAGAAGGTGCATCAGTATCGTACATTTGTGTAATTTGCAGATATTCCACCCGATACATGGCTGATATGTGTGGCCGATATATTGGCTGTAAATATTTGCAAAAATTTCAATATTGCCGATTCCATTACAATTCCTTTTTAGGCTTATATCGGCCAAAACCAATATCAAACCGATTAGATTATATTATACCAATATTATATCACCAAACCCAGGATGAAAAAGACATTATCCTGTTCCAGAGCCTGGTTTGATTTTATTTAAATGTTCTAAAAAAAAAACAAAAAAAAAAAACATCCAAAACTCACTGAAAATATATGTTTTAGAGATACAAGATATTAGATTTATGCAGAAATGCCCACGTTTTTGATGTCATTATCGCATACCAATACCGTGAGTTTTTGGTTTAAAAAAAGACAGTTTAAAATGTTTGTGTACCTTCGACTGTGTCCATTTATTTGTGTTAGAAACTAAGTGAAACTAGAAAAACAAATACTGTCTAGAAATGATATTCTTGATATTTTAATTTAGACATGCAGTGATAATAAGGTGATATTTGTATATACAATCAGCATTTTATTTAGCAACCTCTGTAAACAGGCTCTTTCGAGCATTGTAACACTTTCTTTTGAATAATATTCCACTGAAAAAGACTACTTGCCCCCAGTGGTATCATTTGACATTTTTAAAGTTGAATGCTTTGCAACTTGGTTATGTTGAATTTCATTATCTCTGCACTAGAAGAAACGATATGAAAAAAAAAAAAACAGAACACTCAAACCATAAGTAAATGTCCGTCAGTTCATCATTTTAATAATCTTATGGCCATGGGCTCATGACACCAAGAAACATGATGTGTATTTGATCAAAACTGATCTTGATCCACATTAAACACTCTACAACAGAAAGTTTTTTTGAACATCAAAAATGCAAATGATTGTTAAAGAACACATTTTCATCCTTGCATGAAAATGCTCTGGTGCTGTTCAAAAGACATCATGGTAAGAAATTTTCCTCTGCTGCTGATGACTGGCTGTTTGAAATCTCCTTGTAAATCAAGAAAATTAATATATTTGAGGAATTTCTGCAAAAGCCTTAGTTAGAGGAAAGCCACCAGCCTCATTTTTAAAGAGCTGAGTCTGTGAATCTGCATTCAGAGCTCGTCTGGTCCCGTCTGAGTGCCTCATGAGTACAGTGTGAGCAAACTGCCCCCTCTGCTGGGCTCTGCTGGGCTCTGCGGGGACCAGCAGACTGTAAACCTCCCACAGGAGGAATAACCTCCGCTCATTTATTCACAGCGCTGCACATTCAGCATCTGTTCAGTCTGCCTCTCTGCAGGCTTATTGCCTTTTATTTGAAATAAATAAACTCTACCTTGTTTGTGAGATGATTAAAAAAAAACTTAGGAAAGTGGGATGTAGCATTTATACTGAATGTAGTTGCAACTTGTAACTTGCACTTTTATCCAATTTAAAATGGAAATATAATACATCTTAGTCTATTGCATGCTTGCAAGATGTTCTTTGTATTCTACAAAACATATATTGTGCTTCTCAAGTTTGATATAGAAATGGATTTACAGAGTTAAATCATTAGTCTTCAGCGATACTCATCAATTAAAAGTAGGGTTGTCAAATGATTGCATTTTTAAATAGCAGTTTAATCTACTTTTAAAAGCTTTTTCATTATGCTTAAATTTTGTAATGTTTCAATTGTACTGGCTTGTGTTGTCCCTCAGTCTCCATAGTTGGGTTGTGAGGCCTGATGGGCCATTTGTTGGGTAGGTAGCATCAAGGTTGTCACTTCCTGGTGCTTGCATGTACAGAGCCTGGGTCTGCTGATATTGCTGTGAATACTCAGGACTATGTGGGGATTCCAGTAGAAGTCCAAAGGTTCAAATATATAGTATTTTAAATTAAAAGTACCCTATCAATTGGCCACAGATCTAGAATGGATGGCATTTGTTAAATAACTGTGATTGGTAGATTAAAATTAATGCCTATTGTCACCGATATTGATCACCTGAAGATAAACCTCATACTTCCCTGTGAATATCACTGATCTGTCATTCTCTTAATTAAATGTGAATCTCCCAAACTTTGTTTTCAGTCCTTTCAGTCAAAAATATTAACCAAGTGTTGAAGTCTTTGCTGAATTTCACACTGAGACCAGCAGGATACAAGCTAATCAGCTAAACTAAACAGGCAACACAGTGCTACACAACATATGAAACTCATGTACACTATCTGTGCTCCACAAAAACAATGTTGTTGTATACTGCTGTTGTTTTTGGCCAGTTTAGGCAACATTTTCTCTCTGAGGCAGTTTTGTGACATTTTATCAAAGTTAGGATGCTTTAAGTGAATACAGAGATTGTATTGTTTTCAGAACATGTTAGGAAAACCATGAAGAGATTTTTGTCAGTAAAGAAAATTTTGATAAATTGTGATGAGTAAAAACTTGTATGAGTTTAAAATGAATTTGGTCATGCAGTGACAACCTTCCTTAAACTACTGCAACATCCATGAGACACAATTTTTTGCTTTCACTGTTCTTGTGGGAGTCAAACCTCACAAGCCGGTGAAACTTAGAGCAAAACTTATGCATGAATTATTTACTAGCTGCTTAAAGTCCACTTTCTCCCATCATTCTTTTTTCTCCCGCTGGGAACAAAATACTTCATCATCTTATTCTTGGGTGGCAATTGAAGCAAGACCTTTGCTGGAAATAAGGCAGCAGTTAAGTCATGTCCCTGGACCCCTCTCCCTCAGTCTATCTCCAGAGTGTTTTTTTGTTTATGCGTATGTCTCCTCGCCCCCAGAGAACAGCACTAAAGTGTAGAGGGAGAGGAGATGGTGGCTTGGGAGAAATACTCAGTAAATATTTTCTCAAACGCCTTAATTGAAATTGGATTTTAACTGCTCAGCCGACCATGGTGGCGAGAATCAGGAGCCAGGGAGGTGGTGTTTTTGCATTGCAAATGTAATTTTCTTTTTTTTTTTTTTTTTTTTTTTTTTTTTTATTAGGTTATTGCCCAGGAGGCGGCAGAAAATAGCTCGTAGATATGTTTTTTTTCATGAGCTATTTTCTTCAGCTTGAGTCTCTCATTATCCCAATACCCATCACGATTAACTTTTGGGATTGAACTTTTCTGCTTTGTCCTGTTGTTTACTGAGAGGGAGTGTTAGTCTTTTGGGGAAATTGTATTCTCTTCATGCACTGGTGGAGACTGATAGAGGTGAAATTTTGTGTGCGCCATATACAAACATCTAATGTGCTGTGAGTATTTATTCATCACACAAGAAAGGGAACCAATTCCTTGTATATTGTGTATTTTAATGGTGTTGTCCATTAAGTTGGAGGATTACTGCAATGATTACAACATATAGTGGTTCTTGGATGTTTATTGTTATCCTGTTGATGCTGAGCAGAATAAATGTCAAATCTGCATAAGAAACATGTTTTTTTAAGTTAAAAAACTCTCTGGTTTACAAGGTGAGCCTCATAGGCAGGGGACCCACTTGCAATGTGCTCACCCCAAATGACCAGAAGAAATGAGAATTTTCTTGCTTGTACTGTTATTTAGTTTACATTTTGTTTTTGAATGCCGTTTATCACCACTTTCCTTTTTAAAATGTGTGTAGAGATATTGCAGTTTTATTGCTGCTGTGTGTTTACTGTAAGACGTGTGTCCCCAGGGAGCATTTTTCCTGTGTGAGGTGCTTTAAATCTCAGTTTCTGAGTACTTTGAGCAGATATTGTCCACCCCTAGTTGCAGTCCAAGTTAGATAAGTAAAAGTCCTTTATTCATCTAACTTAGACTCTGTTAGATAAGTGAACCTTTGTTGACCCAAACTGAGGGTAGAGCCCCCCAGTGGGGACTCTAAAGGTGCATTCACACCGAACGCATCATGGCTACCAGTGACAGCCAGTGATATCAGTCGCGTTGAGTGTCCATAAAGTAGCTCATATTGTCACCGTCGCATCGCTCAGCGACATCAAACCCACTCGAGTTTCACCGCGATCATATTATATCATATATCATATATTTGCATGTATAGGTTTAGTTACATTATTCCAACTGTATCGTTTTCAGTCATCTTTGTAAAACACTGCAGCTGCTGGCCCTGCTGCTGCCTCAGCATCATCTGTCAGCTGCACCTTGAAGTGGGGTCTCTGTGGTCCCGTCTTCCTCGACCCCCCCAAGCCATGTTGTTGCTCGTCTCCCTCAGGCTGATAAACAGGTCGAAGAAGGACGGGATCGCAGAGAACCGCTGATCTGTTGAACAAGGCGGACCTAATGTACTCACTAATGTTAAGCGAGGTACAGTAATAACTTCTTCACTGGCCCTCCCACTGACCCACTTCTTCCCCCTTCCTTCATTTTTCCCTTGTGTATACATCTTGCAAACCCTTCCATCTCTTCCAGCATACATCCACTGCAAAATAGACACATACACACCCACACAACGCTGATCGGCTGTTGCGGCACAGCCACACGTGACGTCGCCTGAAAAGTTCAAATTTTTCAACTTTGGTGACCGAGCGACATGACCTGACCTGGTCGCACATCCAAAGTGACCCGGTAGTGCAACCAAGTCGCCCAGGTCGCATCCATCGCATCGCGCTAGGGCTGGCCCTGCCCCATAGCAGCTGTACATTGAGTTTGCAAGGAAAGTGGTCGCCCAGGCTGCGCCAGTCGTTTCCAGTGTGAACGTACCTTGACGATCTCAGGAGGGAAGTGAGGCTCCTCCTGCTCTGAAGTTATCATGTTTATGTTGGCATACAAATACTAAAATAATAATCTCACAACATACATTTTCGTTTGGGGAAAACATGTGTTTAAGGGCTTGTTTGTTCCGATGTTATCAATTAAATATTTTTAATATTTGCTATATTTTGACTGTATAAACCTTTTTTTGCATTGTCATAGGGGGACTTAGCCCATCTCAGGTTCAAGGAAGGAGTGCCCCCTGAAAAATAGGTTGAAAGTTACTGCTTTAACCGATGTTTATTGCACAATTGACTCTCCATTCAGGTCATCGTAATAACCTGAAGTCCCGATCAATAATGCTCTGCTAGTTTATTACCCCTTTCCACGTAATCTGAGAGAGACTGCAGTAAAGCCAAAGCTCTGATATGTCTCATGTCCTAAAGATTCCACTCAGTCTGTCATTGAGATCGATACCCTTCATAGTGGGTTTTATCACTTTTCACTGTATTCCCCTTTTAGTGGAAAGGGGTCTGGTGTTAAATGATATGAGCCAGGACTGGGACCATAAGTGCTATACTGCAGTAAATGGTCATGATTGTCATATTTCATGGTCACAAACAAGGTCATACTCGGCACATATTGGAATCATATTCCTAAAGAAAAATGCTTTAACATTGACCGAACGCTCTGGTGTTGAAACTTTATAGCCTCTCTGCTGCCTCACTGCTGCTGTTAATGATCCCAGACACCCTCTTACTGTACTCCCTCGTCAACATCCGGCCTTTAAACTCATCCGTCAAACGGCTCAACAGGCCGACGGGTGATCAGCCTGATGGATGAGACGATGAGGATGAGAGGAGTCATGAGTCATGCTCTTGAGCTTGTGGAGGTTCAGTGCCCCCAGTACTACTACAGGCAGTTTTACTGTTAGTCAAAGGTGGGCAAGTACCCAGGGCCTCATGCACCAGAGGGGCCGGCAGATAATGTCAAAGCAGGTGTGCATCAGATATGGAGTAAATGTCTGAAGTTACTTTGAATGATTGAGACATGAACTGTAAAAGCAGGGAATACTGTTAAAATTCCAAAAACAAGAGGGTAATGTTTGAGCAAGTGTGTTTTGATTATTTTCAGACTATTTATGCAGTTTTAACATAAAGGAGTCAGGAGTTTGCTTTTACAAATGTCTGTACGATTTAGACAGTGCTCAGGAACTAGCTGGCAGTATTTTTTTTAACTAAAAGAGAGGGAGAAAGCAAAATATTTTTGGAAAAATTGGTTGACAACTTAACTAAAAAAATGATTCAAGAAAAAACAGCAAAATTATAAAAAAAAAACCAACTCAGTTTCGTTACATAAAATACTACAAATTTAAAAAAAAATTCTTGATAGATCAAGTTGCACAAGTTGATGACATTGTCAATAGAATTGTTAACATTAGGGAGATAATATGGAAAATGTCTGCAAGGAACAATCCTGCATGGAGAACTATGGATGTGTACACCATCCTTTCCATTGTTTGAGAGGAGGTAGTGCATAAGGACTTTGATGTAGCTTACGCAAGCATCATCTTCTGGCTCTCAGCCCTACCCCCAGGTTATTGTACAGTTGGCAGTGGAAATGTAAGCAAGATCAGGGCTTACTGCTCCAAATTGTACCGAACTGTACTGAATAAAACCAGATGACTCAGTAGAAATACAGCCATAGTGTAGCAGTGCAAGACAACAAAGTCTGCTGCATCTGGACTTCTCCCTTTCTCTCCTGTGAACAGTGGCAGTAGTGGCCTGGAGGACTGATTCCACTGGCATCTCCAAATATACCTACCACTTGGAAATAGCCCTGGACTTACCAGTTATCACAGTGTAGACCAGTCAGCCCATCAGAACAGACTGGGCCTACAAGAAGGGGGCCTTAAAGTGACAGGAGCCCCCAAAGATGGATCAGGTTACTCAGTATGTGAAAACTAGCAGTTTTTTAAATTAATAATTGTGAACACTATCTAAAGTCAACAAATTTGACAAGAAACCCAAGTTAAGGCCAGACATTTCCAATAGGGCTGTCAGTGTTCCTAAAATTTTAATTTGAACAACAGCCTGTCTGCAACACAGACACAAGGCACTGTTGGGCCACTTGTCTTTGCATATGAATCTTGCAGTCTTGTCCGTGATGGCCTTTTTCTGTGCCTCTGGCGGGCTGCCTGCCGAGAAGGATGAGGTCGCACAGGGCTGGATGAGGCACAGCTGAACTGCAGTGGGCGGAAGGCCGACAAATGGACCCATACATACGTCATGGATGAAAAGTTCACCAGCTGCTTTTCACATATATGACACACAGCCAGGCCTCTGTTTTTTTTTACTGCCATTAGTGGAGTGCATCCATACAGGGCTTCTCGGATGTTTCCGTGTTGTTTTTGTACACTCAGAGTAGCCTTGCCTGTCCTCCATTTTCAGGCTGTCTAAAGCCTGGCTCACACTACAGGATTCTCGGCCCGATTTAACCCAGATTCAGTCCTCCCGACAATCGGGGAAGAAATCTGGTCGGGGACCAAAATCGGCCCTGACGTTCGACCAAGATCATCTTCTAGTGTGAGCGGGTGACAGATCAATCTTAAGCCCCACGATCGTCTCACAGACTCGTCAGAGCCGCCCCGATAATTTTCAAACATGTTTGGTATTTATCTGGATGATTACGCAACTCGTATTCGCTGAGGATGACAGTAGCCAATCAGAGAAAGCCGCCTACGATGACCGGAAATGACCGCGAGACAGGAGTTATCAGAGGCAAGAATTGCGAGCACAAAGAGCGCACAGGTGAGATGGACAGCGGAGATGGAGGACAGTCTTGTCGACCTGTGGCAAGACCAGGAATGTTTGTACAACGTTTCATGCAGAGATTATCACAACCGATGTGAACAGGACAAGCGTTGGAGAGAAACTGCATCTGCATTAAATATTCCAGGTGAGATAATAATGTGGCAGAGTGCTGCAGGTAATCACCCCAGCGCTGATATCCAGGACAACAGCTCTCGCTCTGATGTGATATTGCTTGTATACATCAGTTATACAAGCGCATTTCTACTAGTTAACAGTAATAAGCGAGAAGGAATAATGATTTGTTTGTTTAACTGCCGCACTAGTCTCCATATTTTGTCTCAACGTGATCACGTTGAGCGTCTCTCTGGTCTGATAATCTTGATGAAATCCTGTAGTGTGCGCTGGTCACGATTTTCAAATCTTGTAGTGTGTGTGTGCTTAAGATTTAAGAGAAGATAATCTGTCAAGATTCTCTTTATGTGTGTGATACAACCCGATTTCAGAATCTTATAAGATTTTTAAAATCCTGTAGTGTGAGCCAGGCTTAATGCTCCAGGTACATTATTGTTTTGCTGCACTGTATGTGTTCAATGTTTATACACAGTACAATACTAATTTTTCCCCCAAGTTTTTCCAGATATTCAGATAATGTGGTTAAAAGTCTGACTGTTTGGCATATAGAAAAGTGAGTGTAATCCTTGCTTCTTGTCAGCTCCACCTACTTGTCAAACGGTTGCTAAACTAATTTGTTCAAATCTATTACTAACTAAATCAAATCAATTTAGGAAATGTAATTGCTTGACTCAATAAACAGTGAAAAGCAGAACTGATGAGTGTAGAGGTATGTGGACATGGACCTCATCTTGGTCTTTGCCTGGGGCCTGCAAATGACTAAAACCACCTCAGCCAGCTCCACCCACGCTGAGAAGTCCAATTTCCTTCAGACTCTGACACATCATTTCCTCTGTGATTTGTGGCCAGATTGAGGTTGAAGGAGAAATTTTCAGTCCTCATAAGAACAGATGGATGTTGAAGCGCTGCAGACAGTGCCAACTTCTGTTTCTCCTCCCCTCTCCATACCTTCAGAACCCTTCTGCATAAAGAAGGATCAGTTTCACGCTCCATAATAGACTCATGATGACAAGCAATTTTGGCAGATTTTCCTGAAAAGGAGCTGTCATGTCTTTTCTTTTGAG
Source organism: Cetoscarus ocellatus (assembly GCA_037902135.1). NCBI lineage: Eukaryota > Metazoa > Chordata > Actinopteri > Labriformes > Labridae > Cetoscarus > Cetoscarus ocellatus. The sequence goes on along the minus strand of JBAMNC010000319.1, from coordinate 315,160 downwards.
ATGACAGCACACACAGCCTTCTCTGAGAAGTGATGTCTGTAATTTTATAAAGAAAGTAGAGGAGATTTCCCATTTGTCCTCTTTGTGCCGCTTCAGACCAGATCAAAGTGGAGACCCCTCTGTTTGTGATCAAAGATGGGCGGTAATTCCATGAAATGATGCGTGATGTAACACACATGCAATCTCTAAAATGCGATAGGCTCGTCAGGGCAGCAAATGGTCACCGTCTTTTTCATCCAAGCCCCCTCGCCCGGTGCACGTTTGATCTGGAAAGCAAAGCCTGCGGTGCCTCCCTTGGGATGTTTGATGTGGGAGATCAGAGCGTGTGGCGTTGCAGGCACTTTTGGCGGATGGGGGGGCTTCACCATTACAGAGCGCCACATCCAATCTTCTCACCATCAGATAACTTCAAAGAATCTGCCAAACGCCACCTTCCTCCCTCCAAAAACCCAGAGTTTCCCACCGGTGTTGTCTGTTAGATTAGCAGCATGTTATTGAAGTTTCCTGGGAGAGAAAAAAAATCAGCTCGAGCTCGGGTGAAATCTATCATCACTTCGGGGTGTGAGGAGTCGAATCACAACACAGAATTTTTTCCATCTCAGTCTGATTCTTTCTCTCTTCTGTGCATTGATCTGCAGCTCTGCCAATAGCTTCTCCTGTGTGAGACCTTTCCTCATCCTGCTTCTCTTATCCATTATTCATCACTCCCAGCTCCTGCTGCCAAGCCATAATACCTCCTACCTCCAGACGATCATTTTGCTGATTTGCAATGTATGAAACAATGGCGGCCCGGCTGGCTCTATTGGCAGAGCTGCTGAATCAGAGAGGTAGATAATCACATATGTGGATGGTGGACAAGATCTCTGATCCTCTGGCTGTGATAGAACAAGATGAAAGAGACTGTGGACATGTTGGAAGATTAAGGAAAGATGCTGTAGGAATTCTTTTAGAAAAAAAACCCATTTAATTCATCATCATAATAAAGTTGTTTGTTAACATGCTGATGATGGCTTTTTATTGTCTTAATGGAATTATCCACCTTTGTATTGTGCTTTAGCAGACATGCTTACTTGCAAAATAGTGTACATTAACATGGTGGGCCCAAGGTTAGACATAAAGGTACAATTAGGAGCTGTCAGTCATGTGACCAGAGTGATGCGTAGGAGGGCAAATAGAGTGTCAGATAAAACCGACCACTGTGTGGAGCTGCAGCTCAGGCCTTTAAAATTTTTTCAACTCTTCAAAACAGCTCAGTTTTACATAACACGGAAATCACATTAAACCACAATAATTAAGGTAAACTTTATGTTTCATGCACATTTTTTTTAATTAAACCTTTTTGTTAGGGAAGAGATCAGGGAAAATAGAACATTACAGAATAGCATATAACATCTTCCCCTTTTTTGTTTTAAAGAACAAATAACATTGTCTCAGTCCAAAATAAATAAGTTAATAAGTAGATGAATAAAAATAATAAATCATCAAATATTTATAACCAGTTGAGTAAAACATACCGATGAGGAGTGAAAATTATAAAGGAAAAAACCCTGAATATTAGAATTGAACCTGATAAAACGAAGCAATATACATAATGAAAAGTAATACAAATATAAAGTGAAAATTAAGTTAAACAAAAAAGGATAACTATGAGAATTTTAAGAAAACAAACAAATGAATCGAATAAATAGGATAAAAATACTAACATGGGTCTGTGCTCTGACAGCACCAGAAGTCAGGACCCCCACTCATACTTTTAAAGGTCTCTTAACAAGAATGTCTTTGTAAGCCTATTTTTATCCTGATCTTATTCATGAAAACAATTTCAAATGATTTTTATTTTTAACAGCAATGCATAACATTTTTTGGGTAGATCCCAGTGGGGGCTTGACTCTCCTAAAGTACACAAAGGATGGCTCTGTGGGGAAAAAAAAAGGTCATAAAGAACTGATTTATCTGTAGTTTAGGCTAGAGTTATATTTATATCATATTGATGTCAGAAAAAAATGATAAGAGTAGCTGTATTCTTTGATTTTGGATGATGTGGTACTTTTAAGTTTGTCTTTTTGAATCATAGCAGACAGAACAAAGGATTTTTCCGGACGAACTTGTTCTAAAGTGTTTATAGTGTAGGATTTGACGCAGCAGTGCAACTTTCTGAGTTATCATTGAAAATGTGGAAAACTGTCCAAACTACACTATCCTCTAAAAAAAATTCCTGGATCTGCGTCCATATTCGGATAACCACCAAAATCTTTTCAGTACTTCACTGCATGAAAATGTCACTAAGTCTGTCAGCATTTGTTTAATTTATCTTGCTGACAGACTGAAATGGACAAATAAACAAACAAATGGAAAATTGTACGAATGCTGTCATAACCTCCTCAGCGGAGGTAATGAAGCAGTACAACTGAGAATAACATTACAAAATCACCAATGTTTGCTTGAACCTCCTCTATGGTCATAAGTTTTTGTTGAAGACCTTTAAGTCTTGAGTGATGGACGCACAGAAAACTACGCTTAGAAAAGAAGCTTTAAAGAATAATGCCAACTTTTTAACTATGTGCCATCTTGGCTTTCTTAAGTGCTTCAAGTCTTTCACATTATGAAAGAGTTAAGTGTGTCAATGAGCAGAGATGAAGTATTCTCCTCTGCAGAGAGGGGGGACCTTAGAGAAATCCTTTCAAAGTAAAACATTTGAAGTGAAGAACAAGGTTACCATGAGTCATCTGTGCTGAATCAGAAGCACTGATCTGATAGAAAACTTTCTTCTCTTTCTCTGTTGTGTAGCTGCTCTGCTACTTCACAAGTATCTTCTCCCTCTGCTCTCATCTCTTGTCTCACTGGTCAGACAATATCGAAGGAGCTTGAGTGAGAAACACTTTTGTATCCTCATTTATCTTTTACAGTTTGTCTTCAGAAGGCTGTGCTTTTCTGCTATGTGCCGTCAACCGTGACACATCTGTTTTTATCGCAAGGATGTGGAATATAATGTCCGCTTTACTTTTCAGATTTAAAGAACAAGATCTCCTTGATGTTTCCATGCATAATTGTTTTTTACTGCATGCTCATGATTTTTTGCATGTAAACTGATGATAATGACTGAATGCATAGTAGCCTGATTAACCTGTTTCTGAGCACAGTCTCTCTGAACATGGAGCGGTACATGAACAAAGATCTAAACAACCTGAACCATAAACCATAAAGTAAATTATTTCTTAGATCCCATGAAAAGATTGTAGAGACTATTTTTGTTCAGAAGAGAAACATGTTTACTAAATTGGGGGAAGATCTGTTTTAATTCCCTGTAAGACCCTGTAAAGGCGTATAAAGGAAATAAATCTTGGTATTTATGATAAAGTTTCAAAATCATGAAAAACTATAAGTGCTCAGAGAGCACAAACCGCAGCTGAGGCATTTGTGACATTATAAGCTAAGCTGTTATCGAAAATGTGGTATATTGACCTCTCTGAGTTATCATTGAAAACAAGGGAAACTGCCCTTTCTTGCAATGTTCACAAATCCTTCAAAAAGTTCCTGGATCTGCATCTGAATTCAGATCACCACCAAAATCTTTCCAGTACTTCCTTGTACTTTCTTGTGCTGTGGCCAACATTGCTTGAAAATGTCACCAAGTCTGTCAATATTTGTTTAAGTTATCTTGTTCACAGACTGAAATGGACAAACAAATAAACAAATGGAAAATTGTATGAATGATGTGATAACCTCCTCAGTGGAGGCAGTGAAGCAGTATTTTCTACTCCAGGATGCTGTGAGCATGCTCATAAATGCACTGAAACAACACACGCTCACAGGAAAAAGTATCCCCTTGCTTCTTAAAATTCTACAACATAACAATTCAGGGTTAATCTGTCTGCTCTACTGGATCTGTCAGCTCTTTATGTTTGAGCTGTTTAGGACAAATCCCTTGATTTGTGGAGAAAAGTGTAATCATAAAAAAAAGGGAAAAAGAAAACTGTACCTTGTTTCCTGATTGTGCTCCTTCAAAATAATGGTGCAAGTTGAACATAAGAGGTGGGTCCTTTAGTTGTGATGACTTTGTGGGAAGTAAAATGTGTCTGTGTTTAACAGAGTAGAGCAGGCATTAAGGGAATTTTCTGCCACAGAGAGCTTCTTTTAACCATCCTGGACTTACTGCTAGAAAGACAATAAATAAAACTCACCTTCAGTAAGCGGAGGATGTTTTCTGCTATGTAAAACTGACACAACCATTCCAGCACATAGCCTGCACCATGGCATGAGGTTCTGCTCTGTATCTAATAGCCCTTTTCCACCAGCCTGCCTTGGCCCTACTCTACTCTACTCTACTCGGCTCTACTCGGTTTGCATTGCGTTTCCACCGGCACGGTACCTCCTAAAACAAACCAGTTTTTAGTACCTACTCTGCTTAGGTCTAAGCGAGCTGAGTCGATACTAAAAGGTGACGTCGACCGACTGCCGGCTACTGATTGGTCAGAGAATGTCGTCACTGATGGGTCATGAGCGCATCATCCAAAACAGGACTGCAGTACATACGCTTTGTTACTTTATGGCAATAACTTGCTGCCATCACAATGTTAAACACAGGACTTTATCATTACGAGCTAGCTAACAAGCTAGCGGTAGTTCCATTAGCTTACCCTCATACGTCTTTTCTTTGCAGCCTGATTGCTCTCGTCCTCTGCTTCGAACTGTTGTATAGCTTCCAAAACTCTCCTGTACTTCTCAAGGGTATTTCTTCTCACCGCCTGCAGCCTTCTTCTGCTTTCCTCTTTCATTCGGTTTGTAACAAAAAGCCACAGACCGAGCTTCAAGTATACTATTGCCTCCAATTCCTCCATTGTTTTGATTGTTGTGTCACGCTCAAAATGACATGAACGCAGTGTCGCCCAGCTGTTTCCCAGAGAGTCAGGAACAGCCGAGCCGAGTAGAGTAGGGCTAATGGAAAAGGGCCATAAGAGGGTGAGATGAAGAGGTCTGGTTTTAAAGTGGTTACCACTAATCACAACTTTTATTCACATGCCTGCCAATGTAGCTGGTAGGTTGAGCAGTTGTCCCTGATGGTTTATATCTATCCCTGTAATGATAGCTTAGATTGCACACAAAGCAACAGTCCAAACAAATCAGTGCACAGTGAGTTAACATTGTTGCACCTTCAAGGGGTAGAATTATGTACAAGGAACCAAAGTACAATATTGAGCCCCTGATTTGGCCCTACTCAAAAAAGGTCTAGAGATGAAAGTGGTGCTCTCATTGATCTTATTCAGTAATGCAGTCACACAGTTTCTGGTCTATGGACAAAATTCTGGTTTTGCTCTATGCAGACTTTAAAGGTACACTGAATTTTAAAGGATAAGTTCGTTCTTTTGACACCTGGACGTTATTTTTAGGATTAAATACGCTCGTAGACTCACCCAGACAATTTTGGCGGAGCTCGGAGCCGTTTTCGAGCAATTTAGATCCATCCGACGGCATTTTTTTCTCATGCCATAGTAGCAGACGGGGCCAGAAATCGAAGCCCCTAAATTAGACATTATCTGCTGCGAAACTCGCTCATTTCAGCTACATTTTATAAATGAATGGCCAGTGTTATCACCATGTCAGCTCAACTTTGTTGTTATGGTCATCCGGGGCTTTACAAGGACGGGTAACTTTTGGTGACGTCACAGATAAGAACAAGAGTAGAGCCGCTGTTGTTGCTAGGCTACACGGCTACACGGCTACTTTTGTGCAACATGGCGGAATATTTATCCGATGTAGAAGTGTCTGATGACGACTTTGAGTATAATGGATGCCCGTATCGTTTTGAGCCAGAATATACCGACGAGGAGCTATTTGAAAGGAGGATGCAGAGGGATAGAGCTGAACAGCTGGCCAGAGAACAAGCAACCACTGCACGTCCACGAATGGGGGCTAACTGGTGGTGTTGTTGTGGACATTGCACGGCAAACACAACAGAGGAGGAGTGCCTTTGCTGCTCAGAGTGGGACTTGAGACCAGAGGAAACACGTATTGATGCCCCCCAAAATACGATTTTTGGCCCCGTCTGCTACTATGGCATGAGAGAAAAACGCCATCGGATGGATCTAAATTGCTCGAAAACAGCTCCGAGCTCTGCCAAAATTGTCTGGGTGAGTCTACGAGCGTATTTAATCCTAAAAATAAGGTCCAGGTGTCAAAAAACCGAACTTATCCTTTAAGTAAGAATACCCATTGTAGAAGCACTGGCAACTCTGGGCACCACTTCATTCAGTTGAAAGTCCCTGTTAAGCAAATTAAAATTTGTCCTTAATAGATAGCCAGTTTTTTTGACTACATTATTGAATTAGAGCATTTCGATGATGCTCGGTGATGATGCTTTGTTTTTGTGCAAGATCCCCCTGCCCCTTGTTTACTGAGTGCCTGTGCTTTGTAAAGTCTGCTGTTTTGCTTGCTACCAGTGCCAACATAAATACCTGTGTTTTTGTTTGGTGTCAGATGAATTTGCTCAGCTGGTAGTGAGGGGTTTAAACTAATAATGTAATGTCACAGACTGTTATGTGACAGAAAACCAGCCTGAGCCGTAGACATTCGCCCCTTTGGTACAGATGCACTGCCTGTACTCCTCATTTCAGGATGCATGCTATGTGCTGAAGTAGTTTATTTTACTGTGTTTCTGAGAAGAAACTAATATCTTTATGTGTTGAGGATCCTCTCTATTCAAGGCCTTCCTTTTCCTGAGTTCAGGTTGATGAAAGAAGCAGACTTTGTCAATAAATACAGTCAAAGCCTCTTAATCTATGCCTTGCTCTGCTACATGTAGTGTGTCCATTGATAGTTATATTCTGTGACAGACAAAGATGTCACAAGAAAATAAAAGGTCCAAGTATTTTATTTTGAAATAGCAGTACCAGGAAACTGGGGTGTATTTAGCAGAAACAAACTGGCACAACTCAGACTTCTGAAATAAAGATGCAGGACAGAAGCAAGACTGTATCACACACATAAATTATAGTGTTAAAAGCCTTGGTATGTTTATGCACAATACCGAACTGAAACCATCCGCCTGTCATAACATGAGTGTGATTTAGGCTCTGCTGGCTCAAACAAGTAGAGCTAACAGGTCAAGTAGAGCAGACAGATGGGACCTCATGGTTTTGAAACTTTTTTGATACTTGGATTTTTTTTTTTTGTGTGTGTCTGAAATTTGGCCTTGTGGTTGATAACACAATCTTTTCTTATTTAAGTTTCTCTTAAAGTTCAAGAACCTCATGAGGTCGGATTTTACGTAAGGGTTTTTTTTTTATTTCAGCTTCTTATGAAGTAGTCTCTGTAGCTCTACAGTACTTTATTCTCTACTAAGTGCGCCTCACTGATTCATACAGTAAAGGTTTAACCTTGTTCTTGGTATTTTACCTCTGCATTACTATTGCACACTCTGTCATACATTAATCTTTGGTAAAAAAAAAAATAATAAAAATAAATGTCTTGTTAATGTTGGATTAAATTGCCAGATCATATATTTCCAAACCCTGTATTGATCAGCAGTCATAAAAGTTTTACATGCAGCTCAAACTTTTAATGGAGATTTATTCAACTCCCATCCCTCAAAGGAGGGTGAGTTTACAAACAAATAAATCTTAAAACTTCATGCAGGATATATGCATATTATATTTTCTATTTTATTGACATTTTACCCAGGAGGTACTTTTTTCCTCAACAGTCTCCCTCCTTTTGCCTTGTTTTCATTTTGTTATTACATTGGGATATTTTTTATTTTGTCAGGTCTGACTGCTGGTGGATTAACTATACCAGCCCTTTTTTTTTTTTTATCAATTTTTGATATGCCCATGTTCAAGAAATGAAATAAAAATTAGATTTAAGGTTAGTTTCACTCTGAAGTTGCTGCACTTTTCACACTTGTCTTAAAACTCTCCATCCCTCTCTCTCTTCACAGAGGAAGTCAGTGATCGCCACCAGTCTCATTGTGGTGGTGTCGCTCTTCGTGGTGGTGGTGAATTACTCAGAAAAGCCCTACTTCCTCCTGCAGCCCGTGTTTGGGCAGACGTTCAGCAGTCACTGGATGTTCTCCAAGCAGCCCTACAAGGCCTTCAAACCTCACCTGGGCTATGTCAGCATCCCCAAACAAGAGGTGAGGGACACATAAAAACAACTCATTACACAGTAGATCAGAAAGAGACTCATAATTAACAAATAACTCCCCAGCCACTTCATAAGTTACTCCTTGCAAGAACTGAGCAGGGCCTCTCAAAACTGCACTAGTTCTTCATGGCATAGATTCATCCAGGTGTTGGGATTTTGGCCTTCATTGACTTGATAACATCGCACAGTAACTACAGATTTGCTGCCACTGAGTGTATACATTTTGCAACTCATATTTTGATCTTTGTGGAGACTTGATATGAAGTTCTCACTCTTAACCCTTTACAGCATCTAGATACTTTCTTTGTGGTATTTATGCTAACATCTGCTCTGCCTTTAATGATTTAAGTTTCTCTCTGAACTTGCACAAAAGAAAAATTAAGTTCTCAAGCTCAGCAACTGTTTTTACTAATTCTAAGTGTGCTCAGTAATAACAATCAGTCAAATGGTGCTCCACTTATCCAGTTAAATAGCCAGTAATGTTACTTAGCAACTGGTTTGTAAAAATAGCAGGTCATTTAGTAGCTAAGATATATTATATTTTCAAATGGAGCTTAAAGCAGAGTGGTTTACTAATTTATTATTCATGAAGCGCCTAGGAAAACAACTTAAAATATGAAAGGGTGTCTTCTCTGTTTGTGAAATTTGTTTCTAGCAAGAATTTGCACACATGCTCCCCATACCAACTTAATGATGTTAAAACGAGTTGGTAAGGTTATCTTGGTTTTGCTAAGGAGTTAACACAAGATTAAATGAGTGTGAGGCACTGTCAGATTATAAAAATAAAAATCGTATATTTTAGTCTCTCTTGTTTTTTACCCTGACCAATAATACCACATTATGGTTGTGTGCAACAGCCACCCTAAAACAAACAAAAAAAGCACAAAATGGGCCATGAATTTTTGCGAACAGAGAAGTTTCATAATTGTTAAAAAATGCCATCAAGCTACACCTGACATTCTTCAGATGAAAGTAGTTTTATTACATGTTTTACAATGAATATTTCTGTTACTGTCATTTTTCAGAGCCAGCATCACACACAGTTAACCTTTTCTTTAACGCTGCATTCATCTTCTAAAACCCCCATTAACATTAAGCTGTAATCACGCTGCTTCACCTTGATAATGATGTACTATTTCATTGCATTCATGCAAAGAGCACAGCAACTTCTTGATGAATCTCCATTGATTATATAAGACTCTTGGATGAATCTTTGAAAAAAAGCCTGTTTGAAGTCTCTTGTGTGCATCCTTTCTTTACATTTCTAAACCCCTGTGACCAGAGTCCTATTCTTCTTCCCTCAAACAGCTCTGTGCCTTATACTCCCTGTGCAATTTTTGGAAATTGAAATATCAAAGCCTTTAATTCCCACTACATCCTAATATAGAAAACAAGCTGTGTGTTGGTTGTTCAGGGAGGTTGGGAAAAAAAAGACCACAAGACGTAGTGCTCATACTGATATTGTGTAGCCACGCAGGAAGACTGTACAATTTACTTGCTGGAGATGCATGCTGCATTTCCAGCTGACAGGTTAATGAGGATTGTGCTTTCAGTCCCTGTTGCAATACACCCAGATTTCGATGTGTTGGTCCTCCATGAGAAGAGGATGCCTTATATTCAGATCGACGATATCGGCAGATTAATGCACAGCGTCATCTTCTGCCTCTGGAGGGTTTCATCTGCACAACATGGGCCCAGAGGCAATCATGTCTTGCACCAATCTCCATGTCTGCGCCTCCTCCTGCCTTCAGACAAGCCTTCCTAAATCGCTGCCCTCTCCCTGTGGAGGTTTATGCAAATCAGGGGAAAAACTGGCAGCTTCTGCAGAATTAGATCTCTTTTCAGCTCTAATTCCCCCACCAGTGAGCTCTCTATAGCAAATCAGATGGAGCAGCAGTCGGCCTCAGCCTGGGAGTCAGAAGTTGTATGCATGCTCCTTACATCTCTGACAAAGGACGAACTGATTTGTGGATGTGTGATCGAGGTAACATCCTTGTGCCAGGTGTCTGAGGTGGTTATGTCCTGAGTGAGAGTCTTCCATGTGAGCTGTCAGCCTCTGTTAAACTCACAACACCTTAAAGAAACTGTAATGTTCTCCTGGACAATGAGGTAATCTTACGTGAGCCACAGTGAGGTGTCATTTGCAGTGTTATAAAACTCTTGCAGGCATGTTTAATGCATAACCCCAGCAGCACAGGAACCGTTCGCCTTATTTTCTTCATTTGATTGAGTCTGCCTCCAGGTGTGATAAATTTTCCCTGCTCTGCTTTTCAGGAGAAATAGAAAACATTAGTCTTGTGGCACTTTACATTCATGCCCCCAGTCAATCACAGACACAGGCAGGAACTCAATATTTTCATTTAGAGCTGAAATCTTTAAATTCATGGCCTTTGAAAATGTACACAATGGCTCACTGGGGAGAGTGCTTTGGGTTTTAGATTGTTTACTGAAAAATTTAATGAGAAATCATTTGGACTGTGTTGCATTAACTTGTGAAACTTGTGAATCAAGAAAAGTGTGTCAACAAAAGCCTCAAATAATAAATCATACATTGACTCAGGGTTCTTTTCACTGGCCTAAGGGTATGTCCACACGTAGGCGGTTATTATTAGGAACAGAGTTTTATTATGCATTTTGGCCCTTTGTCTTCAGCGTTTATGTCACTGCAAAGACATATTTTTGAAAAAAATCCAGCCAAGGCATGGATCGTCACACTCTGCGCCGACCTCTCCTGAGCTGGTGTCACACTATGCAACATTCTCGCTGATGTTTACATGTGTAGCAGCGGACATTACTGCTGTTTTGAGTGTTGCTGACTGGACACTTTACATGACAACACGTAATTTCAGCCGCTACCTCGCTATGATGCTGCTGTAAAAACCTCTGATGATTCAAACACTGCCAACAGTTGAGATGAGACTTGGTGTTGTTGTTTCACAAGTGACTTTTTTGACTGATGATACATGGTCACTTGAGTCTGTGGGTGCCATGGTTACAACAGATGTTAAAATCAACAAGACATTTTTATCTGTCTCTGATTGACATATAAATGAAATGTTTTCTTAACACAAGTTAACATCGCCACAAGTTAAATTTTAACACCAGTCAGACTTGAGGTTAGAAAAGAAATGAAAATAAAACAGATTTTGCCTAGAAATTGTGAAAAAAATGGAAAAAAAACATAAAATAAAAGTTGCATATCATGGACGTTGTTACTAGGTAATAAACTTGTTTTTGCATTGTCGTGTGGATGGGGATGTTTTTAATAAAATCCTGCATGTGGGTAGGATTTTTTTTTAAACAGGAGGAAGAAAACCTAATTTTTTTAAAAATACCTGCCTACATCTGGAGTTTGTGCCTTAAGTTCACAGAGACAAGAAAGAAACAGACATGCAATAATATGTTTTAGATTTTCTCACTCCTTATTTGACAGTGATCTATTATTAATTTTCCCCAATAATAAGTTTGTACGTTTTTTTGGCTTTCCTTAATGGGATCATTCTTAATTTTTGCAGTAGGGTATAGCATCTGTATGGAAAGAACCGGCACAGAAGCTAGATCTATATATTAATGGAGCCACCACCAGTCTTTGTAATTGAAAGAGTTTTAGGTAAAAAGACAAGTCACAGTAACAGCACTGGGTGCTTGCAAACTGTATTAAACACATTTACAGCTTACTTTACACAACCCAGAACAGCCAAGGTATCCTTCCACCTGAAGTGTAGTGATCAAAAGGTGGTCTCGCTTCCAATTTGCCCAGTACACTTGTAACACTATGTTCTTAATAAAGAATAACTTGATTTACAAATGTTTGAAGATTGTCCTGCTGACAAAGTACAGGAAGTTTGGTAAAGGGTGTTATTCTAACTCAGTTTACCTTCACAACATTGAATACAAGGTTTGTTTTCACCAAGTAAACTTAATTTCAAATCAATAGCTTGTGTTTTTATACTATGAACAATCAGGAGCCAGATGCTTAATATAAAGATAAACTTTCATTTGAGTGTTGTTTGCTTTAACTTGATGAAACAGGTCCTTACAAGTATAAATGTTCCTTACTTTTGTGGCCTGTTTTCACCTTAATATCTATAAATTGCACTAGGTGTGGTGCCCCCCATCATTAATCAAGTATTTCTCATTCTGTGATGGTGCCAGGTGATGTTTCTTTCTCTACATATAGACAGAATCAGCCCTAAAATTGTACCAACCAATTTGCTTATATCTGCGTAGATTAAAAGCTGCTGCTAATTTAGCGAACGCAATTATCACTTTCCTCTAATCTGTTCTCTGAAATGCCTCTCCAGGTGTAGCCGATCTTTACTAGCTCAGTGTAATGTGCTTCTACCCCGATAGAAGAATTTGTAATGAATGACTTTTTGAACACACAGTCAGCTCCAGCTCATCCATGAATATTTAAGTGTGATGGAGACATCTCACACTGGGACGTGGCATGTTAATGTAATAATTATTTCTCATTAATTTATGGTGTTTAGAGCATTTTAATGAACGTCAAGGTTAAGTTCACACCCCAGTGCTGTTATTTAATGACAACCGTGCTCCCTGCATTAAGCCTCCTCCATTTTTTTTTTTAATAACCCACTCTATTTTTAACACACTCCCATTAAAATCTGAGGCTTTGAGTAGATTTTGTACTTATCAGAGGCTGCCAAATTTATTGGGATTATAAAGTGCACTCAGTTTGAGATTACTGCATGCAGTGCTGCAAACGCCACCGTCATGAGCATGAAACTAAAACATGAATCACTGCTGAGGGGATGAAGAGGCCATAACATTTTATTGATTTACAGGACATAATCTTCGGAGACTTGTAGAGAGCTAGATAACTGTCCAATATGCAAAAATAGAAATGTTCAAGATGAGGTTTTACACACTCTCTTAATGAATGTAAATGTGATTAGTGTTCATGGGGAGTTGATCATTTTAATTGCCGGGTTTTGTGTTTGAGATTGTTAAGATGTGTGCCCCATCTTTCCTTTTTAACTGTGCAGAAGTCTTTTGCCACCATTAGAAATGCATTTTTTTACAATTCGTATTGTAACTTTTAACTTGATTTATCAGTTTCCTTATGAGAGTTCAAGCAGAAAACACTAAAAATATAATTAAAACAGAAAATGTCAGAAAGAAGGTGGCACATGCTTGCCAAAGAACTGTGGCAAGTATTTTTTGTCACATCACATCCCCTTACTTTACTGGTCTTGAGCTCTGTCTTTTAGAAAAGGTATGAGATTTGTTCCAGTAACCAAAATTTTTATTTACTGTATTACCAAAGGTTTATCCAAGACACATTGGTGAGCCCAAAATATTGCAGTTTGAGGCTGAGTATGAAAAGTATTGGCAATAGTGTCAGAATTTCTTGGATCACAGATATTCAAAAACACAGACAGATATTCATTCATCCTGTCATATCCCCTGGGCATTGCCCGATGAAAAGAGTTTATTTATTCTGCAGTGGAACCAAATTTGATATGACAAGTCCAATTCACACTCCTAAAAAGCTGATGAATACCTGACAGTCATGGACTGACCTTCACTGGGTCCCATAATGTTAAAGATCTGATCACCCTGGAAGAGAAGGAAACAGAATACAGCTTAAGGGCCTTCTTTCTAATGCTGTTTTTCCAACACTGCTTATTTTCTACTCAAAACCTATGGAGTGCAGTTGGTAGTTTGCATTCACAGTTATGTCAAGCTATGGTAATATCTTATCAGGCAATTATACTGAAGTACTGTTCTTGTCTTAGTATATGAGCACCAGGATGATATTGATTTAATTAAGTGAAACATGTCTGGCTCTACTACAGCAGGTGTCAGTGCGCACTAGGGCAGTCACTTTTCCCAAAATCAAATGAAAATGATTTTGGAATATGCATGCTATTATTCATAGATATTTGAACCCTCAGGGCCCTGTAGAAAAATATGCAGTCAGACAGGGCTTAACACTTGATTAAGTGCCGCTAGATTGCAGTGCCTATTCCTCCACCACTGCACTTGAAATACCAACAAATGAACCTGTAGATTTGTTGTGGATGAAGAGTTAGCCAGCTGCTTTGCACATTCTCAAAACACAGACAGGTCTTTTTTTTTCCTTTTTTTTAAATTCCCAACAGCGATGGAGGACCCAAAATATTTCCACAGTAAACTGATATCTTAAAAACTATATTTCAAGAACACATAAAGGGGTTATTATTTTTGTCATTTTTGTTACACATCAGCAACTTGACTTGAGGTGAACTTACAAGAATTTTTTAGATCAAAGGTCACTGCTAGATAACTGTCTAATATGCAAAATAGAAATGTTCCAGATGAGGTTTTGCACACTCTCTTAATGAATGTAAATGTGATTAGTGTTCATGGGGAGTTGATCATTTTAATTGCTGGTTTTTATCTTTGAGATTGTTAAAATGTGTGCTCCATCTTGCAGATCTGATATTTTTGTAAAGTTTGCAGAAAACAGTTTCAAATTCTATTCGCTAGCAAGGGATGTGCAAGAGGCAATATGAACTTTGACCTTAACTTAAAAAAATAAAGTAAATCCATCTTGACCTAAAGTGGACAGTTTTGCAAAGTTTGAAGAAAATCCCTTACAGCTCTTTAAACATCACATTTACACTCAAGAGATGATGATAAGACCCAGTGACCTCAACCTTGTTTGTTTCTTATTCAAAGTGGTCATGTGTCCAAAATTTAAATACCTTAATGAAGTCTCGAAATATTGCATTTGGGGTTAAGGGATAAACACGAGGCCCCATGACCTTCACCTCTGACCCTTAACCTCTAAAATCTAATAAGTCCATCCTTGCCTTAGAGTAAACATTTGTACAACTTTTGAAGAAAGACATGAAATGGTTATTGAGCTATCCCATTTAAAATCCATGGATGAGCATGGGGCCTTTACCTCAACCTTTGACCTATTACCAACAACATCCTATCAGTCTGTGCTTGTTTCAAAGTATGAATGAATGCAGAGTTTGAGAAAATCCCAGCATTTTTTAGATATTGCAGTCACAAGCAAAGATGAACATGGGACCTTATTGACCATGAACTTGACCTATGACCATCGGAATCTAAATAGGTGATCATGTTGCCAGAGTGGACATTTGAGCTAAGAAGAACATCCCTTGAAGCATTATTAAAATACTGTGCTCACAAACAAGAGATAGATATAAGGCCCAATAACCTTGACCTATGACAGGGGCCTCTAAAATCTTATCAGTCCATCCTATACAGAGTAGAGAGCTCTGAAATGCGGACCACAATCTTTCAAAGCCTTCTTAAAATGTTGTTACAACAAAACTAGTAAATGAACATATGGGCAGCCTGAAAACTCACTACGGCCATAACAACAAAGCCAGAGGTGACCTAAGACCTTTGCACAGTACTGTAGATTAATGCACATTTTCCTGAATAAAGTCTCTGCATTGTAAAGTTCAAGTGTAGCCTGAGTCCTTCAGTGTTTGTCACTGTGGCAGCTGTGTTTAATGCCCTGCTCAGGGTCTTTTAGGTCTCCGGTTGTAAACCCATGTGTCATGTATGCAGTTATCCAGCTCGAGTTCCCCTCAGAGCTCGGCAAATCTGTGCTGGGCTGAGGGCAGTGAAGGATGATGGATGGATGAGCCGCTGACAGCTTGAGGCTGGGCTAATGTGCGTCTCAACCACTCTTAAATTGAAGAGAGACCCAGAGATAATTTTCTTACCCGTGACTGAATCCATACATGGAGGGGAAAAGGAAATAGCAGGTAGCAGTTTTGGGGTCAATTAAAAAAGAGTCATGGCTCCTCTTCTGTAGCTGATCTTCTGTGTGAACAACAATAAGTCATATGAATGCTGATAAGCCAAGTAGTCATGATGATGTTTACCAGATTGTCTTATGGGCTTTTGTGTGCACTGTTAAACTCTGTTTGTTGATTAAATGCATAATACGCAAGAGAGATTTTCACATTCTCAGCCTAAACTAGGTCTCTGAATGCAGCACAAATGCATTTAGTATTCAAAGCTATGACATTACAGTTACTCTCCATTAAGCAAATGATCAAACAAGGCTTAGTCATGATACAATGGGTTTTTCTTTTCTAACTTTCTTTTGCATTCATTCACTTAAGCAAGTTTAATCTCATCAAAACAAATCAACCATATTAGCTTCAATTAGGTAAATCTCCCATTTCAAATTCACAGAGGGCTTTCATCCTCCCTCAGTGAACCATAGCAAAGAGCCATTATTGAAGATTTATTACAAATCCTCCTGCTCAAGAAAAGTGTAGGACGATATAAGAAATATACAGTATGATAAATCAGAGTGTCCTGCTTTTCCCCTTCTGCTTTTGTAGAAGTAACTGTTGTGACCTCTGAGGTCCCACATTATATTAACCTGATCTATGAGTCTTTGGCTCAGCAGCGTTAATCTGAGGAAATAAAAGAGATTACATAGAGCTATAAAAAAAATGATGAAGAGTTTTTTTTATAAATGATAATCTAATGCACTTTATTTTATATGATCACGTAATCCCCTTTTGCCAGATCTCCACTTTAATATTATTGAACACACATAAAAAGTCAACAGTAGGATCATCAGATGGAAATGAAACAGCCTAAGTTTAGAGTATGAGAGTATATTTCATGGAGTAACCACACAGATGTTATCTTTTGATGGTAAATAATGAAATTAGAGTAAAATATACATCTAATAAAAGACAAGCCAGTTCTGATTTTAAACTGCATGCAGGTGATAGATTTATGTGATAATGAAATTCTTTCACTGAATTCCTCTTCTTGAAAAAAACAAATAAGGCCGCGACAGACCATCTACTACAAGGATTTACACAAAAAAGCATGATTTTAAAAGTTTTGAGAAGTGTATAACGTACAAAAACAAGAGATATACAATGCCATGTCACTTTCCTGTCTGCTTCAAATCTGACACAAGGTTCAAGTACAGCCCAAAGTTAGCTTAATTTGGTGTACAGCATTACGTTAAGCTTTACGTAACTTGACGTTAACTTAACGTTAACTTTCACACAAGTTAGCTAGCTGTACACACTTAGGTTGGCTCTATATGACATCCACCTATGTTATCTAAATGTAACATGCACTTAAGTTAGGTAAATGCAAAGCGCACACAGGTTGGCTTTATGTAACCTGAACTTAAGTTAACTTACTGTAACATGTATGGAAGTTAGCTTTATGTAACATGCTTACTAATTGACCTAACATGAAGTGCATGCAAATGAACTTCCTATAAGATGCATGTATGTTAACTTAATCAATCAATCAATCAATCAAAAATTCATTTATATAGCACAGTTCATACAAATTGAATTGCAGCTCAAAGTGCTTTACATCAAGACAAAAAGATTGACAAAAGACATATATATATATGTATGTGTATATATATATATATATGTGTATATATATATAATATATCTATATAGATATATAGATATATAGATATATTTATAAAGTCTTTTTAATATTTTTATATATATATACACATATACATATATACACACATACACACATATGTATATATACACATACATAAATACACACATACACATATATATGTATATACACACGTACATATGTATACACATATGCTCACCTACACATATTGGCACATGCATACATACACATACATAAATCCTTACAATCACTTTCTTTCAACCACTTACCAAATAAGCACTCAGCAGAGGCCCATCTACTAAGTAGTATTCCACTGTAGTTGTAATGATAGTTGGTAGGATGTCAAGAGGATTTTGGAGACTAATGCACACCACAGAAGCTAAATTAAAATAAATGATAAAATTTAGAAGAACTGGTACAAGAAAAAGCAAAGCAATCAAACCAAAAAACATCAGACAAATAAATAAAACGCTAAAAATATATTTAAAACAAATAAATAAAAACATGTTAAAAGATTACCATTAAATCTAAAATGATTAAGTGCAAAAAGATAAAAACTATTAATGTAATATACACTTCAGCTCAATGTAACATGCACTTAAATTGGCTTAATGTGGTTGGTATATAAATCTGTGAATGCTACATAAACATGTTAGATAGATGTTGACATGAATGTAAGCTAAGTGAGATCACATGCATTTAAGATGGTTTTCACTCCCAAATCATTTGGGAGAGTTGTTCAAATACAAGTGGGCATTTTCTGTTTGGTCAGGTTCATTTGAGTTTGTAGAAACACGTCAGTTGATCCCTGTTTCGGTACAAACAACTGTCTTGAGCTCGTCTTGAATGTACAAAACCCAAAACCAGTGAAGTTGGCACGTTGTGTAAATTGTAAATAAAAACAGAATACAATGATTTGCAAATCCTTTTCAACTTATATTCAATTGAATACACTGCAAAGACAAGATATTTAATGTTCGAACTGAGAAACTTTATTTTCTTTTGCAAATAATCATCAACTTAGAATTTAATGGCAGCAACACATTGCAAAAAAGTTGGCACAGGGGCATTTTTACCACTGTGTTACATCGCCTTTCCTTTTAACAACACTCAGTAAACGTTTGGGAACTGAGGAGACCAATTTTTGAAGCTTTTCGTGTGGAATTCTTTCCCATTCTTGCTTGATGTACAGCTTGAGTTGTTCAACAGTCCGGGGTCTCTGTTGTTGTATTTTACGCTTCATAATGCACCACACATTTTCAATAGGGGACAGGTCTGGACTACAGGCAGGCCAGTCTAGTACCCGCACTCTTTTACTACGAAGCCACGCTGTTGTAACACGTGCAGAATGTGGCTTGGCATTGTCTTGCTGAAATAAGCAGGGGCGTCCATGAAAAGACGTTGCTTGGATGGCAACATATGTTGCTTCAAAACCTGTATGTACCTTTCAGCATTAATGGTGCCTTCACAGATGTGTAAGTTACCCATGCCTTGGGCACTAATACACCCCCATACCATCACAGATGCTGGCTTTTGAACTTTGCGCCTATAACAGTCCGGCTGGTTCTTTTCCTCTTTGGTCCGGAGGACACGACGACCACACTTTCCAAAAACAATTTGAAATGTGGACTCGTCAGACCACAGAACACTTTTCCACTTTGCATCAGTCCATCTTAGATGAGCTCGGGCCCAGCGAAGCCGGCGGCGTTTCTGGGTGTTGTTGATAAATGGCTTTCGCTTTGCATAGTAGAGTTTTAACTTGCACTTACAGATGTAGCGACGAACTGTAGTTACTGACAGTGGTTTTCTGAAGTGTTCCTGAGCCCATGTGGTGATATCCTTTACACAGTGATGCCGGTTTTTGATGCAGTACCGCCTGAGGGATCGAAGGTCACGGGCATTCAATGTTGGTTTTCGGCCTTGCCGCTTACGTGCAGTAATTCCTCCAGATTCTCTGAACCTTTTGATGATATTACGGGCCGTAGATGATGAAATCCCTAAATTCCTTGCAATAGCTCTTTGAGAAATGTTGTTCTTAAACTGTTGGACAATTTGCTCACGCATTTGTTCACAAAGTGGTGACCCTCGCCCCATCCTTGTTTGTGAATGACTGACCATTTCAGGGAAGCTGCTTTTATACCCAATCATGGCACCCACCTGTTCTCAATTAGCCTGTTCACCTGTGGGATGTTCCAAATAAGTGTTTGATGAGCATTCCTCAACTTTCTCAGTCTTTTTTGCCACTTGTGCCAGCTTTTTTGAAACATGTTGCAGGCATCAAATTCAAAATGAGCTAATATTTGCAAAAAATAACACAGTTTACCAGTTCAAACGTTAAGTATCTTGTCTTTGCTGTGTATTCAGTTGAATATAGGTTGAAAGGGATTAGCAAATCATTGTATTCTGTTTTTATTTACGATTTACACAACGTGCCAACTTCACTGGTTTTGGGTTTTGTACTAGTTTGTTTGCAAAGAGGACACAGTTGACCCAGCAACCAGCACAAACAGGTTGATGGGCTAACTCATCACACTGCTATAAGCAACAGTAGTAGAAATAATAATTATTCACATTTGGGTGACCAAATGTCCTGATTTAGCCAGGACAGTCTTGATTTCTGGCCCTAGTGTCCCATGTCCCCTCAAATATCCAAAAAATGCAACCCTGATTTGTCTATATACATGTCAATCAATGTTGTTGCCGAATTTGTTGCCATCAACCGTTAAAAACCACATAAAACACTGTATGCTAATGCTCACTGCTGATTGGCCTTTACATGTTTCAATCGATGTCAGAGTGCAGCTGCAGCTTGCCCAGATTATTATACTAACAGCTACGCTGTGTGATGTAAGGTAAAGCCATGCCAGGGAAAGGATGTCAAAGTTTTCCAGAGCTTCAGGTGAGGCACAGCTCCCTTCACAAATCATAAATACATTTGTCTAATGTTGCAAACACCACGATAACCCTTTTTTATCGCCTCACAGAGGAAATGCTGACACATAACGCAGTATTAAGGCTAGTGAACACTAACAGAGGCGCAGGCTGGAAGAGGCTCTTCTGCAATGAAATGCTGCCAACATTCAATTAATATGTTCTGCTGTTATCACTATAACCCACATGTTTGTGTCTCTTGATGTTAATAAAAATAACTTATGCTATTTATCATTGTACATTCATTAAATTATAAACAAGGCAGGATATAATAACCTAAACCAAAATTACAGATAAAAAGAATACAACATGCACTAACTTATGTGTTACCAAAATATGCATGGTATAAGAAGTATAAAGAAGATAATAAAGATTAAATATCTTTATGACATCTCAAATATAGATCTATGTTTGAAAGTGGAATATTATAAAGATAAAACACTTTTAAAAATACTATAAACTCTTAAATTATCATATATTATATATAGCCATAAAAAGGGTATGATACATTTCAAAACAATAACATTACACATTACAATAATGATAATAATAAATTTACAAAACAATCATTATAGATTGATACTAATCGTATAAATACTGAAAGTAAATTGATAATATTTAAAATATTGATGACCTTTATTGGTAACAACATTTAATTATTTTAGATCATATTGTTATGACTACATTATATAAATACTGTTTTTGATAAAATATTTTATATATATATAAATTTTTTTCTAGGTTTTTACACTTGAAAGTTAAAGTTAAAAAAAAGGCTTTGTACACGTACATGGAACTTTTACATCTCTGCAGGGCTGTATCAAAAATAATGAAAGGTAGCATTTTTATTTTATTTCAAATGAAACTTAAAAGGAAATAAATCCAGTTTTCTGTCCTGTATTTCCACTTCTCTCCATTTTGCACATATCGCATAGTTCTAGGGTTAACACAGTGAAATAGCCTCGTCTCACATGCCAAAATAGAAAACTAGAAAAGCACTCAGAGAGTGCCGACCTCCGCCAAACAGCTTCGGTCCACTTTGGTGAAAATGGTCCTATCTGGCAATGTCAAAGAATCCTTTAAAAAATTCCTGGATGCAGACGGTGATCCGGATCACCCCCAAAATTTAATCAGTTCTTCCATATCCCATTTCCGACAATTCCTGAAAATTTCATCCAAATCCGTTCAGAACTTTTCAAGTTATTTTGAACACAAACAGACAGACAGATAAATGTCTGCAAAAACATAACCTCCTTGGCGGAGGTAATAATAAGGCCTTCTGGCATTGTAGACTGATGATGTTCCTTTCATACTCTGTTCTTATTATGGACTTTCTCTTTGGTCTCAGTAGAGTGGGCTGTGTGACGGCCTTGCTGATTATTGATTTGCTTGTCAATAAAGGTTAAAAAGCTTCAAAGTTGAATAAAACTGTAGTCTCGAACCTCAGACCTGACCTTAGTGGGAGCGGACTTGATAAGATGCAAAGACTTCCAACTTGAAAAAAATAATATTTTAGATTTACAAGAGAAACAGAGGTCATATTTTGCCTTTATTTGGGTCCATATGTTTGATTTTGATGACAATGTTCACAATTGTTAATGTTCATAAAACCCTTTGGTTTTTACATACTAGGTACCCCTGATCCATCTATTTTGTTTCTCTGTTTGAGATGCTGTGTTGGAGCTCCTGTCACTGAAAGGCCCTTGATCCCATGTAGGTTTGTTCTAATTGGTTGTCCAGTCTTGCCCAGTCTGGGAAATGGCCAATCTTGATCCACACGTGCAGGGAAAACTGCATGATGACATCATGTGAGCTTCAGAAGCAGTGGTCAATCAAACTGGTGTTAAGTGTTCCACCCACACTGTACATGGCCGACTCCAAGATCATGGCTTAAGGTCCTACAAGGCTGTCAAGAAGCCCCTGATCAATAAGACACAGAGGTTAGCCTGGCTGTCCAGGTTTTATGTGGCCCAAGCACATAAAACCTGGACAGCCAGAAACTGGAAGAGATTCTGTGGTCGAATGAGTCCAGTCTCCAGTTTAATCCTCCTGCTGATAATGTTGGGATATGCAGAAGGCCAGGCAAAGCATTATCTTCAGCATGTACAGTAGCTACCATCAAGCATGGTGGAGACAGTATCATGGTTTCTGGGATGTATGAGTGCTGCCGGTGTTGTTCATCTTACTGTGTGTGATGGCACATTGAACTCTGCCAAATATTATGGCCTTCTTGAAACCCACATGCTCCCTTCTGCACTTGTGCTATTCTTTCAGTGTGGAAACTGGATGTTTCAACAAGATACTGCCACTTGCCACTGGCAGGTAAAACTTGGCTGCAGAAGCACAATATCCAAGTCCAAGGGTGGCCAGCTCAATCCCCCAACATGAACCCCATTGAAAATCTCTGGTGGATCATCAAAGTCTGTTTCAAAGTACAAACCAAATAATTTGGAAGAATTAAAGGTAGTAATCAAGAAGAATAGGACAAGGTTACCCCTCAACAGCTCATTGAGAAACAGGCCTGCCAGGATTGGAGCTGTACTGCTTGCTAATGGCAGGAGTACTAAATATTAATTTGATTATGTGATGGTTTTTTGATGTTTTTTTCAGTTTTGAACACATCCACTGTTATTGGTTGACTTTGATACCAACAATGTTAAGAACTGACATGTTAAAAATATCAAGGATTTTAGTTTTGTTATTTTATTTGTTAACAACAGATACAAAAATCATTTGCATTTGTTTGTGTCAGACTGATGCAGTGACATCTTTTGAACACAAGAAAGATTTTCTGCAAATATTTCCTTGATAATATTTAAGATTGTGTAAAATTTTAAGGGTGTCTGAAAACTTTCTCTGCTACTGTGCGTATTATTTGACCATCATATTTGGCCAAACATTAGCAGTTTGTTGATCGAATTGATATGTTAGTGAGCAAGGAGGACAACATTTAATCACTTGGTCAACTTAGTGCTCACAGCTCTCTTAAAGTTGATTTATACCTTAGTCTAGGTCCCTATCCTTCCTGATGTGAGACTCAGGCCAGGCTGTCTCAGTTAAATAATTGTAAGTTGTTTTAACTGATTGTATTTCTCTCTTCCAGCCTCTGAAGCTGCACTGTGAGCTCTGCAGCATCGTCTCCAGCTCAGGTCAGATGCTCGGCCAGGCTGCTGGCCCTCAGATCGACCGCTCCCCATGCATCTGGCGGATGAACAATGCGCCAACACAGGGCTTTGAAAATGACGTGGGGAAGAGAACCACGCTGAGAGTCGTCTCACACACCAGTGTCCCCCTGCTGCTGCAGAAGCCACAGTACTTCTTTGGCCAGGGCAATGAGACCGTCTATGTTGTATGGGGACCTCTACGGAACATGAGGAAGGACGGGAAGGGGATCGTGTACAACATGCTGCGACAGGCGGCAGAGAACTACCCCCATGCACAAATCTATGTTACGACTGAGGACAGGATGAACTACTGTGACATGGTCTTCAAAAAGGAGACAGGGAAAGATAGGTGAGTCAGACCTCTTGCTTTTCAAACATTTTAAGGTTCCTGCAGATCCTTTAAAAGTGTTGCAATAGAAGCTCATGGTCATTAATTGTCCTTTGAAGTCCTATTTTCATCTGTCAGACGTCTTCTTTTGTGGCTGTACTTTGAGACTGAGGATTTGGTTGTTCAAGGAAAAATTTAACGCATACAATTAGCATCTACCGCAGAGTATTATGCACGCATTCACAATCAGGTAATAGAAGAGAAGTGGAACTGCATCTGAAAGGTTTTTTGGCCTTGAGTTGAAAATTTGAGAATGGTTGGGGAACAAGGATTACAGACTAAGACATACACTATACAAAAACATTTAAAATGAAACAGGGAATTGGTGTGGTGTAGTCCCACATGAAATCCAAAAAGTATGTTAGTATGCGGTGCAAAAGTAGTGTGAATTTGTTGTGTTTTGGTTTGAGAATGGTCTCACAACTCTTTATATTAAAGTTGTAAAGTTTAAGGCATCATATTTTGGCTCAGCATCACTACATTTAACAGCAAACCTCCAATTTATCTCTGACAAATTTATGGCTCAGTGCTTTGACATTCACACGTCTATTCGCTGCTTTAACATTGACCCTATTGATGCTGACGGTCTGTTCAGGGCTCTACACTTTCAGTGCCTCAAATCCTCCCTTTCATGAGCTGTTATCAAAGTGAGTTACTCAACTTTCTCTCTGAAGAGGTTTGCCGCAGCACTAAAGGCCGTTCTCTGAAGACAAGCTTTTATGAGAAGCCACAGAAGCAGGCACCGCTGAGGTTATAGACATCAGCCAAATGCTGGTCTGGGGAAAATCCGGTTAATGATCCAGTTAGTCTTTATAAACACGCAAGCTGTTGTCAGGCTCATGATTTTTCTGATTCTGCTTAGGCATATTTTGTATTTTAAGAAATCATTGAACATTTTCATGCATGAATTATGAGTAAATTACTTACTTCAAGCTTCTTCTTTCTACCTCAAACTTGATCAAATTTAAACCCATTTATGTTTTTCTATTCAAAAGCTGTTTGCCTGCTCACTTATATGGGCATCATACACCAAAGAAGTAGAATAGGGTTAAAGCCACAGCTGACTAACCTGATGCCCATGATGGACTGTTTCAGATATCCATGAAATATGCTCTATTTGAAAACTATTTAAGGAGGAACCTTCCACGAAAAACCGAAAGATGGTTGAAGAAATGTTTTGTGTGCCACAATCATTACAGGCCAGCCAGAGGCTTGGAGTCACTTCTCTCTTCTGGTACAACTAAACCAAACTGGTAGCAACTGCTTCTTGTCCTTAACAAGCCACTGATGAGCCTGGTCTTTTTCTGACCGGAAGCAGTCGTATCAGCTTGAAGCTTTTAGGGTTTGAAGGGGTGCTTGAAAACCTTTAAAGTGCTTAAATTTTAATGTTGTGTTTTCAAAGTTTGAAAAGTGATTGAATATGGGGCAAGGTGCCTAAAAGTGCTTGAGTTTTTTTAACTGTAGTCTCTTGTTATGAATATCAGACTAAATTGTTTGCATAGAAAAGCTAGATAGAAAAAGAACAAGATAAGCCAAAGCCCCTTACACAAAAGGGACACACATCTGCTCAAGCTTTGCCTGTCCCCTGTGGGTCTATGTGTGACTGACACTTGTCAGTCTTTTGATGTCTGAGCCCACCCTCAAAACTCAGTGATGGAAATATGAGAACATGTGGGAAATACCTTTTGAATGAGCACTGCAAACATAATACTAATGCACAACTGGACAAATGGCAAATGATTGTAGTTCACTCAACTCTCAATGTTATTGAGAGTTATCTGTGTCACTTTAGAGATGAGCTGCACATCTATTTAGAATGATGAACAAAACTGTGCGCATTACAGAAATACACACAGTAGTCCAATCAAACAGGAGTAGAGATATAATATAGATAGATTATGCTGCATTTTAATATGAGGAAGTTAATACTATACTGCGATGTACAAAATACTACTTGTAATAAAATCATTGATAAAATGTATGAAAAAAGCAAAGTTTCTCTTTAAAGACGTGTGCTGTAACCGAGTAATCCTCAGGAACCTGACATAGTCAGTAATTAAACTATATTTAAGGTGAAGAATATCTTGCATATATTGCAAGTGAAGATTTTTGTGTAGGAAATTATTTCATATTGACAGTGTAAATGCACCTAAAGATGATACATTTTACCAATGAAATTTGCTGCTTTTTCCTGTACCTTCTGTCTTTCTGTGGACTCTGATTACAATTCACTTTTGTTTAAAGCAGAACATCTTCTGTTTTAATATGATCAGGAAGTCATATAATCATCTTGGTTGTTCAGGGATGTCAATCATTTATGACTAACAACAGTTATACAATGCTTGACATTTATGGAAATACACTTTAAGGGTGCTTGAATTTGACCTTGGTGTTTAAACCCTGAGCTTTGTAAGATGAATCAACCTGATGCCAGACATGGAGCGACCCCCATTTCCCCTGTCAGTATGTCTCTGCAGTGACATGACAACATCTGTAAACAACCTATTTATGTCCTTAAATAAAAGAATTTTTCAGACAAGCCAGAGAGTTTGAACATATCACCATCACTATTGGCCATTTTGGAAAAATGATATCATCAAGCAGTGTATATTTAGAATAAAAGCTATTTACTATTGTTACTGTTTCACTTTCAATCATCTACTGACATCACACACTAGAGGTTAATAGAAAAAAAACATGATAAACCAACTCACAATGAAGATAAATGAATGTTGCATCAATGTAGCCACCATGTGTGAAATAGTTAAGCTGCTTATAAGTAACGTATATCAGAAAATATGATGTGAATTGTTAGCAAGAGGCTTATTTTTTAAAAATTCCTAAAACTGTATCATATTATTTCAAAGTAAACCCACCTACCCAAACCTTCTCAATCATTAAGTCCCCAAAGAGAATCTGAGGTTAATGAACATGAGAACTTGGATCCTTTGTTTAATATAAACCTCATTTCTCAGTCTAGTCTCTGCTGATTTCTACAGAGCTGTCCCCTCCTTTCCTCTACCATGTCACCAAGACCTTCTTAACTTCTTAAGAAGATTAACATGTTCGGTAATGGGCATAGCATCCATTCCATTCCACTTCCATTGTCTCTCAGTTGTTCAGCATGGCGGGGTTAACACTGAATTTCATGTTGAGCATCCATGTTCTGCCTGGCTCAGCTGTTTCCAAAGGCCCATGAAGCTCAGATAGAGACGTGGGATTAGGAGAGGTGTGCTGTGGGAGAAGAATCTCATTTCAGGACATAATGCTCCTGGGTATGATGCAGCGCTTCAATCATTACTGATTGGAAACAGACACCAAACTGGAGGTATGAACAATGAAGCGCATCGAATGAATATGTGATGAGCGTGGAGAGGCTTTGTCTATATGTCTGTTTCCCTGCCTGTCATTGTCTGTGTTTGTCTAAAACTTGGCTGCAACTGCTCTCGTATTTAAAGGTAATTAGTCTCCATGGTCTCTGTGGACTTAAAATCAACCTGAGAGAGAGAAGCACAGAATGTGTTTAAATGCTGACAGAGAGAAATTGGATTTACTGCTACCAAAACGATAAGCCCATACATTTGGTTTCACAGCTGTGGATGTGTGTCAGTCACTGACATTACATTGTCACCACCAGAGGTACTAGTTGATTAAACCATGATGTTTTTAACCCCTTTGTGGAGATTCTGAGGTATTTTCAGGCCAGAAGGTACATATAATTCTTCCAGTGAGTTATGTGTCTGCCCCAAAGCCTCCTCCATGTTTGACAGTCCCAGAAGACCTCCTCCTATTTCTCAATCCAGCTGCTTGTATTTGGGGTCACGTTCTGAAGGTGGTCACACAAAGCTGGCTCCCATAGTTAAAAGTTTGAACATAGATGACTGTGTAGATATGAGAGATGGGAAACAAAAAGCAATTCCAGTTTAGAATTGATAACATCTCTGTAGAGGAATCAATATCATCAGTCTTTTTGCTGAACATTTCCCTTATCAATTATTTCCCCTTTTTTCTTTAAGACATTTGCAAATCAAGGACACCATGATCTCATCAGAAGCAGTCAGCAGAAATGATAAACAAAGAAGTCAATAATGTGTTCATGGCAGACATGGGGCAGATGTGGTGGATGTGATGGCTTAATTTTGAACCAAATTGCACTTGCTACACAACATTTAAAGTGTAGAAACACCAACAACTTGCTGGTGGAGTTGTTAATCTGTGCAGTACATCATTTAATATCATGGCATGTGTTTGCCAACTATTGCCACTGAAATCATAGGTACGCTGAATTTTTCCCACACAAGAATCCAAAGAAATCTATAAGGGAACTGTTAAAGAATCAGATCTAGAAGCAGAACCTATAATGGCTTTATTATCAGTAAACCTTATCAATAACCTGACACTCCAGATGGACAGTTCCATATATACGCCATGGAAATATTTCACTAGTCCATCTGGAGAAGAGCCTTTAGACAAAGTTTCCAGAGGTCAGAACCTTCAAAAACAACTGCAGCTGGTGATTGGACAATCGTTCTGCCAGTCACACTCATCACGACCAATCCATATCAAGCCACGGTATGATGTAGCAGCTAGACCCTGTTGTTAGTGGTTAGCTTAAACTATGTTTCAGTCCTTAAGCTATCATCTGACATTTAATTATACCACACAGATGTATCATTTACCACTTATGTGTGACATGAACCGTCAACGACAGTCTCCACCAAGCTCACCCAGTAAACTTCTGAGGAGAGCATATTTTGCTAGGTATCGTTTAGTAACCACCACTCCGGGCTACCATAGACTAACGGGCATAGTCCGCGGAGGATTTCCGCATCTCTCCCAGTTTCCCAGTTGTGATCCTGGCTTCCCGTTTTCTCTGATTT
Organism: Cetoscarus ocellatus; assembly: GCA_037902135.1. Classification (NCBI taxonomy): domain Eukaryota; kingdom Metazoa; phylum Chordata; class Actinopteri; order Labriformes; family Labridae; genus Cetoscarus; species Cetoscarus ocellatus. Next base: position 286,241 of record JBAMNC010000319.1, on the reverse strand, counting down.
GATTGTCCATTACAAAAAAACATGATTTCTGTAAGAAAAGCTTAAGAGACATCCTCTTTTAAAGAAGAAGTTGAGTCAATTTTTGATAAAACCAGAGATATTGCCGCATCCACATTTTCAAACATGCAGTCACTTCCTGCTGTCATCACGTCTTCAACTTCCGCCTCTCTTCCCTGATTGGGCTGTCTGGCATTTGGCTGTGAAGTCGAAGTAGATTGGAGCTTGGCAAGATGGATCTGCATGATTTCAGACAATAAATCAGGCAAGTCCATTTGCACTGCAAAGTTATCTTAACATTAATGTTGAGCAGGTTTTTGGACATAGTCTCTGTGTTCTGTACATGAATAGATAAGTTGCAGCTACAGTTGTATGAGTTGTTATATGTGCATAAGTGTGCAACAAAATCACATTAGGTTTGAGTGCAATTTAAGATGTCCTGTCATTAACAATAGTTTGTTAAATGTTCTGGTAATAAACTACATTTATTATATATACTTTTATTTATTACTATATTATTTTTCTTTGGCAAAACCATTATATAATAGGAAAAAGTGAGGGCATGTGTAGCTACAAATGAATTGCTTGGCATGTTAGCTGATAGTTTTTTAATGCCAGGCCATACTAACCCAATTTGGCTGTCATAATTGTTGATATCAATATCTCAAGTCTAGTTTGCAGGTCCAAAGTCTTGAAGTCAATTGATCTTGATTTTAGTAATATTACCAATCAAGTGGCACAGAGAGAGAACTTACTATGCAAGGAAGCATAATGTCAGTAATGCCACCACAGTATTTCCAGCCAACCATTAACTACACTGCTTATTCCTTTTGGGGTTGAAGAGAGGCTGAAGACTATTCCAGCTGAAGATGGGTGAGAGGCAGGCTACACCCTTGACTGATCACTGGCCAATAAAAGGGCTGGCATAGGGAAACAGAAAAAATGTTTCTTCACACTCACATCTATGGGCAGATTAGAGTCACCAATCAACCAAATGAGCATAGTTGTTGGTCTGTTGGAAGAGACCAATATACCTAAGTGACCTAAGAATGTTACCTGTTTTTAGACTTGTATACCTGCCCCAAATTTAAATTCTCAATAATACTGACAGTTTATGTTCCACAGTTTGATATGTAGCTATACTTCAGTCCACAGTAACACTACTCTTTCACTGTTAAAAAAAAAGCCCTGCTCATTTTTATTTCCTCTTCATACAAACTTTGAAGTGACTCAGAGTCCACAACAATATAACACACTCTTAAAACACTTGAGCAGCTCACCCTACCTTCACCCTGTCACTGGACTGCATGCACACAGGTTTACTGTCTGTGCTTGCTGCATGGTGTTGGGGATAATCAACAGCTTGAAGGAGGTGGAGGCCACGATCGAACATGAGTCTAATTATCCAGATTGCTGTGAGCCACCCACGAGACCAGCCTCCTCCGCTTCGATCAGGTGGAACCATCCCCGGCCGGTCTGATGTGCCAGTGGACCGAGTAACTCTCTCTCCTAGCCAATAATTGAAAGCTAGATGTAAAGGGTCTGCCAAGAAGCCAAGTCATTACTACAAAAACTTGTAGAAGTGGAAAGGTGAAGAAGATAGAAAAGTAAACAACTAGACATTTAATGTATAAAAACTTGTCTTAATCATCACCTAGACACTGCTAGTGCTCAAATTTGCACTTGTCTTAATTGATTGGTTAGGTGACATGTTTTTTTTGTCCTCGATTGTGGATTGAAACTTGGCTTCAGTTGGAAATCACTGAATTTGACACTGTTTACATTACCAAAACTGGTTCCTTTGAACTGACTTGAATCTTGAGTTGATTTAGCCTGTTTTGATTTAAAATTGGTTTGGATCTTGTCCCAATATACCACAACTTAAGATTTGTCTGTTTTGTATTTGTCTTTGGTGTTTTGCCTTCACTGAGAAAAGTGTGAAAGTGTAATGTGGGGGCAAATTGATACCCTCTCTGTTCCAGCTTTGGATGTAGTAAAAGGGTGTGAAAAAAGGCAAGACCAGAGAGTCCACAGAGCCAGAAGGGGAGTACAGTGCTGTTAGTATACTGTACCTGACTCTGTGTGTGTGTGTGTGTTTATATTTAATTTATTGAATTCAGGCAGTGCATATTAATCATCAAATCAGGACCACTGACAAGAAGGAACTAATTTTGATGCTGTGGAGTTATTTTTTCTAAAGGTGTGTAGTGCCTAGTGGTTTGAAGTGTGTCAATCTATAGTTTTGATATTTTGAGAATGCATTATCCCCACACAGGGGTTGAACACAATGAATTGTAGGCCTTGATTATGAATAGGTGTGTTTTGAAAGTAACGAGAATTAAACCAGAGTTCCGGCTCTCATTCCCTTGTGGCCTGTTTTTGGTTGTAAAAAATGGCAAGCTGAAAATGGTGAAAGCAGAGGGCACAAACAGTGGCACATGGTATTTCAACCCTCTTTTCTGCTAAAAAATTTATTTGGATGTATTAACAAATGCTCTAGCATAAAAGCTGCCAAAAAGTATGCTATCTGCATAGTGTCAATGTGAAAATGCTCACTGAATCTCCTTTAAATCCTTGGTTATCATCATGGGCCCTGAGCTTTTTATGGAAACAATTTAAACAAAAGTTTATTTTGACCAGTAGTTTATCATAATTTTTTCATGTATGTACCAAGAAGGCTCAACTCTTTTTAGGTACAACTGAGGGGACTGTGGAAAAAAAAACATTGGGCAACAGACTTTAGACTGTAGACCAGGTTTTAGGTAATTTAAGACATAGCTGTTTTCTGATTCCTCAAATTAGAGTTACACCGGCTTTGTGCCTGACCACTCCTTAATTTTAGACAAACAAACCCTTGGATGCTAATAGGAGTGCATGTTTGAACGTAAGAGAAATGCCTTTGCTGCACCCCAAAATGCTTTGTGCTGGGCATACACTAAGGCCTTGGGAGAAGGAGAGACTACACTTGATGGGTCCCTGATTGTTTTGGGGTTATGATGACTTGACGGATGGATCTCAAATCAGGAACCCACAAAAAATGCTGAATTGTTGGTTTGCAGGAAGTAATAGACCTTTGACAAAGGCCCCTAACTTGACCTGCTCTCCCTTAATTGGCATGGAACATGATTTAAAGGTGCCGTGTGTAGAATTTGGCTGCATTTCGCCGAACAGAAACGGTGAATATTGGATGAAATGTTTCTATTTGTATGTAAAGTCCGTCAAAATAGGAGTACAATCATCCCCATAAAACGTTTGTTTTATTTCTATTTAGTTAGAAAAAGCTTAAAAAAATTTACATTACCGCGAGCCGCGTTCATGTAAGCTGACATAACGATGCGCCATGTTGTCTACGTGAATCTGTCCGCCTGTTCTGAAATCTACCTGGAATGCAGGCCAAGAAGAGGAGAGAGAATGGCAGCTAACAACTGACCTATAATCTATAAAAATAATGGTTACAAACCTGTAAATGGTGTCGTGTTCACGATCCCTTTTGGTCTACACAGGCTTCCATTGCTCAGCGATGTGATGTTTTGGTTACGGTTGGGCTCATTCTAGAATCTGAACGATAGATGTCGCTCAAATGCCAAATTCTACACACTGCACCTTTAAATCTTTCTTGATTAACATTTACCTGAGAATTTATTTAATTTGGCTTTTTTGTTTTACATTAACGCTTGACTTGGGACTATTCAGATATGCTCCACTGATAGACTCAATTTTGCTGTTTTGGGATTTATGATATGCCCCTTATCGTGTTTTATATGTCTCCTCTCCATGTTACTGTACTTATATCCACAAGACAAAAAGTTTGCAGTATCAGGACTTCTCCCCTTCCCTCTGTTTACGTCACCAATAGCTACCATAAATGTCTTGCTCCCCCTTAATAGACCTACCAGTGTGTTGTCCTGCCATTTTTGTTGGCAACTTCACCCCATTGGCTTGGACTGGCAAGCAATGTGCAGTGAAAATACTGTGGGTTGAAGGCAGAATTGTTGACAATATGGCGCTGAGTAGTGCTGAATTGAGTCCAACAGTCAGGGCAGACTGGACCCACATGGGGAAGGGTGCCTTAAAGGAGGGTGCAGAAGCTTCAACAGAACATCTCAGAGATACTGAGAGTACTGGTAAATCAGGGATGCTCAGAGCTAGTGATTGTGAAAATGCCCTAGCTGTATTGTAATTGAAAATATGAACCTGAGCTAAGGCAAAATATGGGTTCTTTAACATTGGCTCTGTTTATTTGGTGTCACATTACTGAACCAAGAAGGACCTAAATGCACGACTAGACAAAGTCCAAGATCTAAAATTAAAACCCTTTAATCAGACAGGGGCTCAGTACACAAAAAGAGCAATCAAAATCAGGCAGAGGTATCAGAATCGGCAGGCAAAAGGGAAGTCAGAAAATATACTTAACGAGATCAGAAACACAGTGGGACACACGAGGGGCAATGCTGGAAAGTGACACGAGGTACAATGGCAACCTGATAAAGGACCACAGGGAAGCGGGGTTTAAATACACACATGAGGTGATCAGAGACAGGTGATGCAGGAGGGAACACAGGTGTAGAGAATCAACAATCAGGGATAAACAGAGAGGGGAGGGCAAGAAACAAAACCTGAAACAAGAGACATTGGTGAGACTTTCAGAATAAAACAGGAATGACAAGACATGACACATGAGAAAGAAACAAAACCGGGGGGAACTTTACACTTGGAGATTTGATGAAGTTTGATCATTTAGAGACTCAGTGTTGGAAGACTTAGTAAAGAGAGGAAACCACTTTAACTCCATGATCAGGACTCGATTTGAATCTTAAATGCCTTAAGAAGTTAACTTGAACTGACTGACAAAGTAGAAAGATGATTTTTGGGTCTTTCTTTTTAGTTTAAAATCTAACTCAGGACTAAACCCTCAGTGCTTAACATGTTACTCAGGCTAAATTTATTTCAAGGCTTGGAATTAGACAAGGCTAAACTTGTTGTCAAAGTTTTGCACCAAAATTTGAAATGACCTCCATCACAGCTTATCCCCCCGGAAAGTCAGAACAGAAAGTCAAGCCACTAATCATCTCCCAGGACAGGCAGACCTATTTATATAGTCACTACAAGAGAGCATGCAAACAGGCAGATCCAGCCAACCAATGTGGGGCAAAAAAAACAGGAAGTAAAGTAACAAAACAAAGAACACTTAAACTTCATGACCAGCAATGTTTTCAAAGCAGGGACCAGGTCAAACACCAAAAGACACCAATTAGAAAGTTTCATGATCAAAGAATTGCTAACTAATGGATGTGCTCTGAGTCCCATCTCAGAACTGCACACAGAAAGTTCTATTTTGAGTAAGTAGGACGTTTACATTGCAGAAGCGATAAAAATCAAGTGCACTCAAATATTCTGCTTGACTTCTGAGTGTGTTCAAAACTGGGTTGAAGGATGGAACTAGGACACCGTCAGTGTCAATCATCGGACAAATGGTTCTCTCAAAGAAATTCATGGAGTTTTTCACAGTTTAGGGGAATGATGTTGGTATAAAATACGTCTTAAGTAACACCTGAGAAAGCAGACTAAGATGAACCGTAAATCTCAAGGAAAAGAGTATTTTTCTTTTACAGGAGTGACTCATAGTAGCAAAAGAGATAAAGTCTCTTTACAGAGTTTAAGATTATTTACCTCGTAGCTGAACACATGGCAGTTAGGGAAGGGACAAAGTATTAGTTCAGCAGTGTATACAATATATACAAAGCAATGGTTAAATCAGTGGTGAGACCCCCAATATTTTGATGAAAAATAAAAATTACTGTGAGCTAGGGCTGGGTGATATGGCAAAAAATTGATCACAATACACAAACCCATATTCCAATAAAGTTGGGATGCCGTGTAATGGGGGCACATTTACCACAGTGTTACATAACTTCTTCTTTTAACCATTTAAATAAGCATTTGGGAACTGAGGACACTAAATGTTGAAGCTTTGTAGGTGGAATTCTTTCCCATTCTTGCTAATATATGACTTCAGTTGCTCAACAGTCCAAGGTCTCTGTTGTCATATTTTGCACTTCATAATTGGCCACACATTTTCAGTTGGAGAGTGCAGGCTACCATTCTAGTACCCACACTCTTCAATTATAAAGACTCGCTGTTGTAACATGTGCAGATTGTGCCTTTGCATTGTCTTTCTGAAATAAGCTGGGATGTCCCTGAAAAAGACTTTGCTTGGATGGCAGCAGATGTTGCTCCATAGCCTTAATGGAGCCTTCACAGATGTAAGTTACCCATGCCAGGGACGCCAGCATAACCCCATACCATCACAAATGCTGGCTTTTGAACTTTGCTCTGATAACGATCTGGATGTTCCTTTTCCTCTTTAGTCTGGAGGACATGACGTCCATGATTTCTGAAAACAATTGTGGACTTGTCAGACCAAAGTCATATTAGATGAGCTCAGGACCAGTGAAGCCGACAGCGTGTCTGGGTGAAAATGATATATGGCTTTACCTTTGCTTGGTAGAGTTTTAACTTGCACTTGTAGATGTTGCAATGAACTGTGTTAACTGAAAATTGTTTTCCAAAGTGTTCCTGAGCCCATGTGGTATCCTTTTTAACAACTTGGCCGTAATGATAAAGCAGGGCCGTTTTAGGGAACAAATGTTACAGTCATCCAGTGTTGGTTTCTGTCATTGCCGTTTGAGTGCAGAGATTTCTCTGGATCCTCTGAATCTTTAGATGACATTCTGGACTGTAGATGATGAAATCCCTGAATACTTGCAATTATGCGTTGAGAAAAAATGTTCTTATACTGTTGGACTGTCACAGGGTCAAATGCATCCAGATAATTGTCGTTTTTAGTCTTCTTTAGTAAGTAGAACAAATGAAATTTAAAAATAATTTTGAAAGAATTTTTGGGATGAAGTGGAACTAACAGATCTATGAGATCCATTTCAATGAAGAATCCAAACAGGGTCCTTGGATGTGACCATATCTGACAGCCAGTTTAACTCATGATTCATGTGATTGCCCAGTGCGGCTGAAGCTCGCAGAGGCTGAACCAATCTGTCACAGGGTCTTCTTCCAGAGCTGCAGTCGTCAGCTGTCGGGTCATATCGGTGTCGTAGATAACAGACCTCACAAAGACACAGGACTTAAATCACTGTGTCACCTAACAGCTCTGCCACCTGGGCCTGTCTGACCCGGGCCTCTGCTTTCCTGCAGCTGCTCCTCCACAGAGTGTGTATTTACCTCTGTGTTTGTGTAGATGTGTGTAGTTTCACAAGTGTGATGCTGTCGTCGGTACTTGATAATTTAATAATGTTAGCATTTATTTTTATCCCTCTGAGGTCTTACTCACCCATGTATTTCACAGGATCCAAAGTCCTCAGCATTTTACTCCTTTAACACACCATGTATTTTACCATTAATAACTATGTTTTTTTATTATCCCGATTTAATGTTCTTTACACTATTTTTTCTTACAGCAACTACTGCAAATCTGTTGGGGCCAAAGAGGACTCACTCATTTGTGGCTTTGCCAAAACCACTGCATTTCACTATTTCTAGTTAAACATGTGGAGATTTTGCCCTTTTCTGAATCAGGGCTCTGAAAATAGGCCTTGCAGACTGCAAATCCCCTGAGGCAATTTTATGATATGTGACTTTTTGGCTTTCCAAATAAAATTTACATGACCAGGTTGATAACACCTTCAGAAGGTTTAAAACAACTCGCTTCTGTGCTTTCAGTGGAAGTAGGGAGGTTTATTTTCCTCACCTTTTTAAAGAGCCCATGTTTTGCCTGAACTTAGGTTCATTTATTGAATTTTGATGGCTATGTTAACAACTGCCCATGTTCAAAAGACCCTCTAGTTATTACGTACTGAGTACCCCTGATAGAGCTGTGTTCTCTCTCAGTCGTAGATGCTCTGTTGGAGCTTCTTTCACTTTAAGTCACCTTTTCCCAGTCTGCTCTAATTGGTCAGTCTATCTGCTCTAACGTGATTTGATTTCAGTGTTGTCCAGCGGCTCTGCTTTCTGTCTGCAGTCCATGCTTTGCACTGGGCTTCCTACCCCAAGCCAATGGTCTTTTATGCTTACAAAGGGAAGCTGTTAGCCACCTGAAACAAGGCATTTCAGGCAGTTACTGGCGCTGTAAACAGGGAGAGGGTCATAATTCCTGATACTGCGGTGTTCTTGTCTTGTGCATAGATGACTTAAAAGCCACTACTATACATCTAACTGGTATCTCATGCTGTTTTACTTTGTTTAGGTGATGTTTTTCTTATTATTTATTTATTCCAAAGGGGACGGTGTAAGTTCATGTACATCACCATGGAGCAAAAGTAAACAAACCAGATTATAGCCATTGACTTATTTCTGTCTGTTTCTCAATAGATGTTCCCTGAGAAAGAAGAGCTAAAAGACACATTTATCAAATTTACACCAAAAGGAAAGCAAAACTAACATATAACTGAACTGAAACAAAACATACATATTAATAATATGTGTGTTATGTTTCAGTTCGGATGGACTAGCAATAGACTTAGTGAATGTGCAATAATATGATATTTTTGCACATTCTCTCAGTCTATTGCACATTCCCTCTATTATATTGCACATTTTCAAGGTATATTGCACAATTTCCTCCAAATGTAACCTGATCAAGTTGGTGCTCATGGCTGTGGCAATTGTATGTGATATTGTTTATTAAAGACAGGAAGGAATGATGACATTGAAAGTCTGCATTCATTTTGTAGGTCTTGGTAGCAGTTTGTTAGCATTTGTCCTCTTTATCATGTAAAAAGTGTTCAAAATCCACAAGTGTGGCTATTCCAAATGCATTTTATGTTAAAGAAAAAACACTAAAATCTTGGATGTATGTGTTTATCACATGCCTTGTTTTGCTATCCATTCAAAAATCCCATGGAATTTAAGATGAGGGAACTGAAAATGCTAAAATGCTTACTCCCCACTGCACCAAACTACATAATGGACAGGGATGTTTTGTGTCAAGGCCATGAACAACCAAGAAACTCTAAACAAAACCTCCAGAAACTCTGACAAGGACGATGACTGCATCAATTGTGTTTTGAGCACCCACCTAGTGTAGATTATACTATGTCCTCCTTAAAAGCTTTCTAAAAAGAATAGCAGACCAATATTGTATGTGAGCCAACTGCTGCTAGTACTAGCAGGTTAACTACACCAGTATTTCACCCAATAACTAGAATCAAAGTCCTGTAGTTTGTTGGAATCAAACACCACAATCCTGTTTGAGTTGACAGCAGCTGATCTGTTTGATTCCAAAGAAATTGATTTTTTATTACATTAGCATGTTAGCCTATTTGTTAGAAACCCAACTTGCTTAAAGTGGGACAGCTGTATAAAACTGAATGCAGGGGTGCTGCAAGAAAGTCTGGTACCCATGAAAAGATTCCTCTATGGGCCCTATCCCAAAGCAGCTCTACAAAGTCTCAAAACAAGCATCTGTCAAGCTAATCAATAAACTAACATGATGAAAAAATGAACTGTTTATTATTATTACAGCCAAATTGTTCTGTTTAAAGAGACAAATAAGCTTTAAACAGTTTAGAAAACACTCTTCAGCTGAAAATTCTACAATAAATGGTCAATAAAACAATGTACTTCAAGATATTATTTAGTACTAGACCATTTTAAGCATCCAGCAGGTTTGTGTTTCTCCTTTTCTTGTCAGTTACAATTATTCTTCACAAGTCTCTAACTTTGTAACCATGTCAAAGATTTAAAACTCTGGCAGATCATTCATTTGTCTACATCCAAAATCTTTCATATTTAATACCCAAATATTATGACATGCCAGTCAGACGTGCAGATGGATGCAAAATGTGTAAATTAAACTATTTTCACCTAATGAATATTCTAAATTATTGTAAATTATGTCATTCTATGGAAATTCATGGAAATGCAAACAATGCCTTATTATTACTTCCTCTAATGTAAAATAAGAAAAACACAATGTTTTTCTAAACGAAGAGTACAGAAATCTTGAAAAACCTAAGGCAAAAATATTTAGTGTTATAATATTTCTAGGGGCCCCTATCTGTCATGGGCTCTTAAACTCTTCCTAGCTTTTCCCCCCTTTATGCCCCTCATGACTGAAGGCATAAAGATGTGACCATTGCCCATCCCCTTTAATGTTCTTTCAGTTTGGTAACAACAATATATCAATTTATCTGCAGTTCAGTCAAAGACACCAAAAGGGGATGAAACAAGGTTAGAGCTTTATTTATGCCATAATAAACTCAGAGCTGGATATAACAAGGCCTGCATCATTATTTGGATGCTCTTGGCTCATGGCACTGCTGTCTCATTAGTGGTTATAAAGTCACAAGTATCAGTCCAAGGAAATGGAGTGGATTTCTAAAAACTGTCCATCAAAGAATTGCAATATTTTAGTGAATTGATTTTTGTTTCTCCTGCTTTCAATACAAAGTGTTTTAAGAATGAATCCCCCTCTTTTCTGTCTCTTAAAGCAGGACAGAATCATTAAAACAATTATTCAACAGCCTGAAAAGTAAAAAAAAAGAATCTAAAGATATGCTAAAACCTTCAAACAGATGTGGTTCGGATATAGCCCATTTACTTTTGTCCTTGTACCTTTCTTCTAATAACTCAGCAGCTCAAACAGCATGAAATTAGATTAACATTTACCTGCTTTAATGTGCAAACTTTATGGCCTCGCAGCTGTTTCATTGTTAACTCATGTCTTGTGAGACAAAGACATCTGAGAAAAGATGAAATGAACCATTTGCAGATGTCCCACATCTTACATTTGACGGACAAATCTTACACCAACATCAATCTGATTGTACGAACATGGCACTGACAGGCAAACCTGACATCAACATCAGCAGTTGATTTGCATGAAGAAGGAACAAACATTCATCACCTAACCTGTGACCTTCGGCCTTGTCATCATGCACAGGAGAGCAGGGCACAAACAACATGAAAATCCTCCATCAATAAACAACTTCAACATGCGACTCATGGTGGAAAACTCTGTATGACTTCTAACTCAATGGGAACACAGGGTCCACTCTGTGATAGTTAATTTACTCCAGTCCACTGTGGTTTGTATCAAGCCCAGTCATTTTCAGGAGCATCCAGCATGAAATTAGATTGCTTGTTACAACAAACAACACTGTGGTGTCACAGCTGTTCTAAATAAACTACTGTTGAGATGACATGCATTAAAAAGGAGGGATGTGACAGTAAAATCTGTAAGGTGACATGTTTTTGAGGGATTATTTTGAGATGAAGAGAGGCATCTTGCTGGGGACGTTGGATGAGAGAAAACAGTGGGATGTACAGCAGATGTTCAATTAAAAATCTTAACTCATGTAGAAGTAGAAGTAATAAATACTTTTTAGGGAATCTGGTGCGTGGTTTAGTCTTTTGAAGCTGTTTACAGGATAAGACTAAGTAATAATAGTGTAGAAGTTATGCTTATACAGCTGTCTGACATTCTAGGTTAGGAATCACTCTCGGGGTGGGCTCAACTAAAACCACACCTGCTACACACACTCCTCTGAAAGATATATTTGAAGCTGGACAGTGACAGTACAGAGGTGGGTGAAAGGAGGGGCGTGGTAGTGGTCAAGATTTTTAGCTCATAATTTACCTTGACTTACCCCTGCAGTGCAGATGGACCCGCCTGATTCAATGTCTGCAATAAGACTGATCCACCTTGCAAAGCTCCATTCTGCAGCAGTTGTGAGTGGCCAAAGTAGAACGGTTTTCAAGCTTGAAAGAAAATCCTTTAACCTTTCTTAAGATACAGCAGTCTTAAGTAGAGGATGAACATAGGTTTTGTGACCTGGAAGTTTTACATGCGTTGTCCAAAACTTGGATCCCCAAGCCTGAGTGTACATTTGAACTAAGTAAATAGCAAATCCATCAGTCTTCTTGAAAATTTGTTCACAAGTCAGGGATGAATATGAGACCTAAAGCCCTTGACCTTAGGCCTATAGCCTTCAATTTGCAATTTGTACACCCTTTAGCTTGGGGGGACTTTTACACAAATTTTGTTAGAAATCACTAAAATAATTTTAAGAGCCAGCCTTTTCACAAGAAAGGGATGAGTATGGGACCCGACAATCATGACCTTTAGCTTTGGACCTCAAATTTCAACCAATGATGTCTTAACTATGGGTTGATCTTTGTGCAGTTAAAATTAAATCCTTGAAAGAGGTTCTTATGCACTATTTATATCTAGCAATTAAAATGAGGTCCAGTGACCCTATTTTTGACCTTTGACCTCTAAAATCTTGCAAGTTTGTACTAATGTCAGAGTGGGTATTTGTTCAAAGTTGGAATTCCTTTAAAGATGTGATGAGACATTGTATTCAAAAGCAAGGATTGAACATGGGGCCCAGTAAATGTGACCTTTGGCCTTTAACTCCAGAATCTAAAGAGTTCATCCTTGAGTCAGAGTGGACATTTGTGCAGTATGTAAAGTAAACATACCTGAAGCATGCTTGAGATATCATTTTGGTCTCCTTGGGGCCCTAACAACAGTAGTTTGTTCTTTTAACCCCCAGTTATCTCTATTACCTGAACCATCATCGAGATATCTGTGTGCAAAGTGCTGTACCTTGAGTGTCCACTAGAGGCTGGCTGCTGAAGCTTCAGATTTCACATGCACACCCATATTAACCCATTAACTTCCATGCCAAGAATGTTATTTTCTTTTTTTTCCTCTTCTTTTTTTGGATTTTGGTCTCCTTGGGGCCCTAACAATGATAGTTTGTTCTTTTAACCCTCTGTTGTCTTTATTACCTGAAGCATGCTCAAGATCTCCGTTTACATGCTAAGAATTGACATAAAATCCATTGACCTTGACCTTTGACTTGTGACCCCATAAATGTAATCAGTACATCCTTAAGCCAGAGTGGACTTTTGTGGAAAGTCAAGAAAATATGTTAAAGCAGTTGAGCATGAGGCCCAGTGACCATGACCTTTGGCTAATGATCTCCAAAATGTAATGAGTTGAACCTTGAGTCAGAAGGGATTTTTGTCTGAAGCTACAAGAAATTGTCCCGCTCACAAGAATGGACCTGGATGGAGTGACGGACAACCCATGAATATAACACCTCCAGTTCTGCCTAGTGCTGATGTGAAGGCATACATATTGATATTTCATCCTCAATACATCATGAAAGAATGCGTCAGTTTAACTCTAGATGAACTAATAGCCAACACTCAACACTCGTAGGCCATCAAATACATCCTGAATTTTATTTTAATCTGTTTTTATTAGCGTAAATGTCACGGCAGCATATCTGTGCCTCATAATCTCTCCATGTCCACTTCATATGAGTGTTAGTACTTCTGGCAGGCAGCGCTCACTTATACTGAAATCGTTGGTGCTGAAAATGAAACATCATTCAGTTCAACAGCCCCTCGGTTTTATAATCACAGTCTGAGAGTCCCTGTTTCATATTTGTGAGCAGATCTTCACCAGAGTTCATCTGATGCACATTTAGGAGGCTTCTGTGATGTTTATTGTAACAAAAGCCTTTGGTGGAGCTCAGCAGGGACTAGATTGGTTAAGATTGAAGAGTGAGGAGCACCCACAGGGGCTTGTTTGGATAAGGGAGTGTTTTCAGTTTTAAACATGACAGCATCCCAATGGAATAATGCTCACTTTAAGTCTCTAATATAAAAGGTCCCTGTTCACTGTTCGCCACGCTGTTTAAAGTTTCACTTTCTAAAATTTAATCTTCAAGTTTTTGCACTTGGAATCTTTTCTTGCACATTAAACATTTAATTGGACTTAAGTTTTTCTTTTGCATAAAGTAACCAGGAAAAAAACTCCTTACCTCCTTACTTAACTCCAACCAGACAAAAACATAAATGGTGCTAGCAGAATGATAACTTAAACTACTGGAATTCTGCTTAAAAAATGTTTTTTGTTGTATTGTTTAGGTACAGTATAACACTGACTGGGGCGGCACGGTGGCACAGCAGGTAGTGCACGTGCCTCACAGCAAGAAGGTCGCTGGTTCGATCCCTGGGTCAGGCAGGGCCTTTCTGTGTGAAGTTTGCATGTTCTTCCTGTGTGAGTGTGGGTTCTCTCCGGGCACTCCGGCTTCCTCCCACAGACCAAAAACATGCTCATTAGGCTGATTGGTGACTCCAAATTGCCCTTAGGTATGGTTGTGAGTGTGAATGGTTGTCTGTCTCTCTGTGTGACCCTGCGATCGACTGGCGACCAGTTCTGGGTGTACCCCGCCTCTCGCCAAATGACAGCAGGGAGAGGCTCCAGCACCCCGCGACCCTGAAAGGGATATGGAAAATGAATGAATGAGTGAATAATACTGACTATATAAAAAAGGACTTAGTCTCAATGATGTAACCCATTGGTATCTAAAGAGGTTTGTGAAGCACTGTGTTTGCAAGTTTCATATTGGAGATGCTGAGCAACCACTGCAGTTGTTATTAAGGCCAATGTGAGCAAGTGCAAAGGGCAGTACCTTGAGTCTCCACTAGAGGTTGGCTGCAAAAGCATTAGATGTCACATACACATCCATATCAACACATTAACTCCAATGCCAAGAACATCTTCTTTCTTTCTTTTAATTTGTCTTTTTTTGTCTTTTTTTTTTTTTTTTTGCATTTTGGCTTTCTCGTGGCCCTAACAACAACAGTTTGTTCTATTATTAAAATCAGCCTTTCAGTGGTTTAACTGGTAGTTTACAGTCAATTTAGTTTTTTGATTTTTGGAAAATCCCACTTTTCAAAATATTTTCGTACATGACACAATTCCTTAATGTAAATGTATTTTGTCTTGTTTTTTGTATACTGTTCTGGTACTATAATATCTCACCTCTAAAAGCATTTCTGGACAGGTCAAATGTAATTTTCCTGTTCCTGATTTCCTGGTTGTAAGGGAGACTAAATCCTGTTCAATTTAAATGTTATTGAGGCGGATTTGGGGAACAAATTGATTTCCTATTTGTTAAGTCTACCAGAGAATTATCAGAGGCATAAAATTTTTGTTTTTGCATGTGTGTGTGTATGTGAAATGCACAGGAAGACAATCTCATGCTTTTCCAAAGAGGTGTTGCACTGTGAATTGACATGAATATAGGCCTTGCAAAATTAATGTAAATGTCTTCAGGAGGGTTGACTCCTGACTGCAAAGCTTTTTGTGAATAGGGCTCAAAAACCTCTCAGTTACCAGAAACAATGGAAACTAGTGTTGTTTTTCTATTCAGTGTGATGTTTCACAGCCAATTGAAAGAGAAGGCCATTTATCAACAGTGACATACAGAGACCTAAAATATTTTCACCAAACACTTGACCAGAGAGTTAAGTAGTTTAAGCATCCATCTTTACACAAGTTTATTTCTATTTTGGGACACTGTACAAGGAAAAAAAAATGATTTTCTATAACTTATATCTTACCCTTGAATGATATTGAGGATGAGCTTTATTCAAAACTAGGCAGATGGCCTGACAGGCTGGCATATTGTAGCTTTTCACCAGTCTTAAGCTCCAACTGTTCACCTACTGGTTGATCAGCGTCCACATTCGCTGACATCATACATGTCATTTCTAATATGACAGCTGCCAATGATGCTTTCAAAAGTGCATTCAAGCAGTCATAGCATACATCACTGAGATTATGTCTGTATTTTCTTCACCATAATCTATCGCACTTCCTGCTATTTAGATGTCATGTAAAGAGATGATGCTGAGGCAAACCTTTTAGCCTCCTGGCGAACAGGTACAACAACCTCACGTAGTATTCGACTTGTGCTCCAGCTATGCAAATTAAGTAAAAATCTTACCCAGAACAAACTTTGGAACAAGTGAGTAAAAAGACACTTTATACAGTTGTTAAAAACAATTGAACAATCCAACGAGACCTCAACGAATTTTTGAACCTAGCCTCATGCAAGTTTATTACTTTTGAAGATATATGCAAATTAATATGGACTTAACTGGATTTTATTTGCAAAGAGCAACGATGGAAGACATCCAGCAATTCTGGATTACTGAGGAAGGTCTGCACCTCCACAGTAGACCATGGTACGCTCGATCTTGATGCCATTTTCCAAACAAAAAATCCTTGAGAGTTATCTTCACAAAGACGAGTGCAGATTTAAACATGGCGGGGCTGTGTTGTTCTTTATTACCGCTGTCGCACGGGAAGTGACGTCTCCTTTGACCAATCAACGGGCTGCAGTGTTTCTAGCTCCACCTTCTGGGGTCGGATCAGTATGCTTGGCACCCCAACAAAAGGGTCCCAAAAAGTAGGACGGTACGGTTGGCTTATAAGGGGTCCTGTCCCGGTTTTAGGCTATGGAAACGCCACAAAAAGCGAGCCATACCGAGACGAACCGAACTGAACCCTCTGGTGGAAACGGGGCTATTGAGAATGTGTTGAGGTGGGAATTCAGACCAACTAACAAATAGCGACCTCCTGCAGACTTGTGACAATCATAATTTCCAGAACCAGAAATCTTAAAAAAAAAAAAAAAAAAAAAAAAAAAAAAATTATAGTCAGCCTCAAGTGGAACTCAAGGAACTACAAGCTTTCACATGTGCCTCATTTTTCCACTCTGGAAGTTACCACTAAGTTGATATGGAATCAAAATCAGCTTTATTTACTAGTCGTGCTTAAACATTACAGAAACTTCATTTAAGTTGACCAAACTTCAGCTGTGCACTTCACATGCAAACATTTGATATTGAATATTATTAAGAACATATATACATGCCTATATGAACACATAAATAGTGCAGTGTTGAGTAGTTCAAATGATGTTGTAATAAAGTGAACACAGCTCATGCAAATGTGGAACAAGTGCTTTAATTTACAGGAGGTTGGTAGTTTTAACATACATTCATCAAAGTAGTCTGCATAGGTTGACATCTGATTAGTGTGTGACAATAACGTGAGTATAAATACCCTTAAATATAAATACATCACAGTGGGGGTTTTTGTCTCAGTGTTATAACACACTGACAGTTCTGACACTTTTTGACTGTTAGCCCTCATTAGCATGACAGCCTGTAGGAAGGAGCTGTTCATGTTTGTGTGTATGTGTGTGTGTGTAAAGTGCTCTGTAATGGCTTTTGAGGAGGAGTTTAAACTGAATAGGTGTGAGGGGTCTGCAGTGATGTTTTTTGCCCAAACCTAACCCTTGATTAATATATGACCTTATTTTCCAGTAGTCCTGAATCATCAATGCTACAAAAGCAATGTAACATTCAACAAAACAAACACTAACAGGACTACACTTGCCAAGCTGCGTTTGAAAAGACATTGAAGGTAGCTTTTTTTTTAAATTTAGTTTTAATTGATTGTCCAATCTTGGTTCGTTTTTTTTTTAAGGCTCAACATTTGGTCACATTTAACGTGTCTAAGAAAGACGCAAGTCACACACAGCGTTTTATTTACATGTTCATCTATATGTTGTTATATTTTAAGTGCCCAGTCCTGTCTTAAGCCAGGCACAGATTACAAAGAGGATGGATTGTGTCTTAATCAATATGGGCCTTGATTAATTGTAAGTGTGTTTTGGTTGTGATGTCACCTCCAATCCCCAATAAAATTGGCCAGCCGGCTGATATTTTATTTGTGCCACTTAACACATGGAAAACATGGGTACTGTGTGAAATATGTTTATGCTCAGTTTAAAGTTAAATTTCAGTGAAACTTTCCAACGACATCAGAAACCATTAAGTTGACACACGGAGCTCTTCCTAACCTCAATAATAACTTAGAACTCCTGTCTGTTTACTCAACATTGAAAAAGTAGGCTGTAAACACTTATTTTATTTGCAGGATTTATTGGCTGCATTCTCTAATGTGTTATTAACATCTGCGATCATGGTTCTTGGTGTCACTCATTATTATGAATACAAATTTTATAGATATTGCTCCCTGTTGCAAGCAAGCCTTCAGATGTGGATGTTTTTTTGAGTATTACAGGGAGTAAACTGAGGGATACTGCCTGTCAGCCCCCTTCTTTATTTAAAACCTGATTTGAATTCATCAACAGATACTCTAATAATAAAACTGTGGAAAGTGTGCACTGCTGTGCATCCTGTCTGTATAGAACAATAAAGATGTGTGTTGTGATCACACCAGTTGGTGCCTATCCTTTAAATATCAGAATTATTCTGTGTATCAGACTTCAGACTTTAGAACAGGGTAGGTTGCTCTACAGCTTATTTCCCAGCATGGGAAAGCACCAGTTTTAACACCACACCTTATTTTAACACAGCCATGAGCATTAATGAGAGTGCATGTCACTTAATCTAAACAAAATGCAGCACGGGGCATAAAATTGACAGTTGTGCATCACCAACACCCTTTGCACTGGGCGGATATAGGGCCCATGGAGTTCAGATACAGATTTGGAAAAATTGATTTATCCCAAAGGGCAGTTCAGTTTTGCAGTTTACCAGACCATACCTATATTTAAGCACAATCTGGGAGGAAAAAACATATCAAAGCACAATAAAAAAGTATGTGGCCAGGGCTGCTTACGAAGTATGAAATGACATGGACTGAAAGAAAAACCCTCCACACTCTCAGTAAAGAGTTGAAATGTTCATTGTTCATTTAAATTCTGGGGATCATGTTTCAATTCAAGATAGATTTCTAAATCAAGAGACATAAACATTTATTATATCAAATATACAGCTTATGTTTTAGTAGTGCAGCTAATACGCCAGTGCATCATACCTCCTGCTCAGCATGCAAAGAGAGGGGAGAGAGAGGCTACACAAAATCAACCAACAGCAGCGGGTTTTCTGTGCTGGGCTGCTGGTAAAAATTTACTTATCATAGTAACATGACTTCAGATTTTAGCACAGAGAAGATATGTATTGCCTTGGCTATAAAACAATTGGCACTTTGGCCAGTCATTGCCACTGATAAAACACAGAAACATCAGAACATGCAGCAAAAAAACAAGTTACTGTTAAAAGTGGTAAATCTAAAATGCAGCATTGAAGGCACTTTAATAAAAAAACACTATGAAACTGGAGAAGTAATGTGAAACTCTAGTCACTTTTGCAACGATTAAGCCCTTTCCTAAAAGGTATCTCTTGTTGTTGGAGCTATTGTTCTTGAAGGGCAGCTTTGCCATAATAATCATTGCATAATCCAAAAGTTTATGTTGATTGACAAAAGGCATCTCACACTTCCCCTTTGGATTAGTTTGTTGTTTTGATCGTCTGTTTAGCACAGCTCACTGCTTATGTCCTATTTGTGTTTGTGAAAGAGAACAAGAATAGCTTCAATCGCTGAGGGCATTGCCCTCAGTCGCTATTAATTTTGGTCAGATGACTACAGAGAAAATAGGCTACTATGCTGCAGTTTTATCATCACAGGGGGTGTTTTGGAGGTTTTCTTTGCAGCCTTACTTTTTGCTGCTTTCATGTTTACAAGGAAATGTTCCTGGTGCAGCTTTGAAGTTTCAGATATTCCAGACAAAGCAGCTGAAAATTGCTGCCTCACCCCCTTAAATATTCTGACACAAAGCGTAGGCAACTGACTGAAAGTGCTGAACTTTGCTGATGTAATCCACCTTCTGATGCCATCAAGAGCTTCAGTGTCAAATGACTCTCCAGCAGCGCTTAGAGTTTTGTTTACAGGCCGAGCTCTACGTGACTCCATCTGTAATTGCTTTGTGTATTGGAGGAAGAAACAGCAGATAGTAGGACTGTTGCAGCTGTCCAGTGTGGAAGATTGAGGCACAATAATTGCAGTAACACCACAGAGATGTAATTTCACGCTTATCACAATGAGATGTTGAAAAAGAGAAGCTAGCTGTAGCAGGACTCATTGTGTTTCTTCCTCATGAAGCTGTGTTTTTCACTGCTCCACCAGCCTTAAAAATCAGCATTGATCCAAGCCAAGAACTTGTCACTCAGCAAGCGTGTAATGATATTACATTTCCGTGTTAAGCGCTTTTAAGTGCTGTGAAATTATCTTATTAAATGAAGCCACAGGAAATGCTGCATCACAAATAACCCAGCGTTCAAGGCAGCTGTTCATCAGGTCAGAGTAGGTCAATGAGAAGAAACCGTGAAGTCATCACAGAGTCCACCCTCGAAAAGAGATGGCATCAGCGGTTTGACATTTTCTGATGTGGTGTTAACCTGGCTGAAAGGAAAATGAGGCAGCAAGAGGAGGGAGAGAAGCAAATTGTTCAGGCGAAGTGCTGTCCTCCTTAAGTCCAGTAGCAGTTATGTCCTAACTTTTGATGTCATGTTGAGAATGTAAGTAAAATACAGGGAAAGATGGGTTACAGAGCTTTACATGTGTGCCTTTTTGTAATCTATAATTAATATTTAACAAAAATTGCTTGAAACCTACTAAGTTGTAGTGATGTGTGATATTATCATATGGTATTGATATCTACAGATATTGCTTGAAAAGCTGAGTATCAGTATTGCAGATATGAAAATTTCTGCTGATATTTAAAGCCTGTTTTATAGCCTAATCGACATCAAGTGAGTGTTTAACCTATAATACAGGTGTAATCCCAAAAATGTACTTTCAGTTATCTTGATTTATTGGTATCAGTATTGTCTCAATTAAGTTTGGATAAATCGGCATATTGAAAATGCAAGATCATGCATCCCTACTCTGTAGTTTTTTAAAACTGAGGCATTATCACAACCAGGCTGTGCCATAAAAAACAAAAATCAGCCTCATATTCTTTTGATGAAAAAAATTTTCATAATATCTCAATATTTTCCCAGTTACAAAATAACAAATAACTTTCATTTAATGTTTCTTGTAAAAATTAATGAACAATTTGTTCAAAATCCCTGACATTTTCATGAAGATATAATATGTAGAATTAGAAACAGATCTTTTGTTAAAATTAATTTCATATTTGAGTATATATACAGACGTGTGCAAAATTGTTGGTACCCTTCCGTTAAAGAAAGAAAACCCACAATGGTCTCTGAAATAACTTGAAACTGACAAAAGTAATAATAAATAAAAATGTACTGAAAATTAACTAATGAAAATCAGACATTGCTTTTTTATTTTCATTCAACAGAATTATTTTAAAAAACAAACTAATGAACCTGGCCTGATCAAAAATGATGGTACCCTTAACTCAATATTTGTTGCACAACCTTTTGAGGCAATCACTGCAATCAGGTGATTTCTGTAACTCTCATTGAGACTTCTGCACCTGTCCACAGGTATTTTAGCCCACTCCCATTGAGCAAACTGCTCCAGCTGTCTCAGGTTTGAAGGGTGTCTTCTCCAGACTGCGTGTTTCAGCTCCTTCAACAAATATTCAATAGGATTTAGATCAGGGCTCATAGAAGGCCACTTCAGAATAGCCCAACGTTTTGTTCTGAGCCATTCTTGGGTGTTTTTAGCTGTGTGTTTTGAGTCATTATCTTGTTGAAGGACCCATGACCTGTGACTGAGACAAAGCTTTCTGATTCTGGGCAGCACATTTCACTCCAGAATGCCTTGATAATCTTGAGATTTCATTGAACCCTGCACAGATTCAAGACACCCTGTGCCAGATGCATAAAAGCAGCCCCAGAACATAACTGAGCCTCCTCCATATTTCACGTTAGGTACAGTGTTTTTTTCTTTGTATGCTTTAGTTTTGCATCTGTAAACAGAGCTGATGTGACTTGCCAGAAAGCTCCAGTTTGGTCTCATCTGTCCAGAGGACATTCTCCCAGAAGCTTTGTGACTTGTCAATATGGATTTTGGCAAATTCCAGTCTCGCTTTTTTATGATTTGCTTTCAACAGTGGTGTCCTCCTCCATCGTCCTCCATCTAGTCCACTTTGGCTCAAACAGTGACGGATGGTGCAATCTAATACTGATGTACCTTGACCTTGGAGTTCACCTCTAATCTCTTTGAAAGTTTTTGTGGACTCTTTGGTTATCATACGTATTATCCGTCTCTTCAATTTGTCATCAATTTTCCTCTTGCGGCCATGTCCAGGGAGGTTGGCTACAGTCCTGTGGACCTTAAACTTCTGAATAATATGTGCAGCTGCAGTCACAGGAACATCAAGCTGCTTGGAGATGGTCTTATAGCCTTTACCTTTAACATGCTTGTCTATAATTTTCTTTCTAATCTCCTGAGACCACTCTCTCCTTAGCTTTCTGTGGTCCATGTTCAGCGTGGTACACACCACGATACCAAACAGAACAGTGACTACTTTTCAGCCTTTAAATAGGCAGACTGACTGATTACAAGCTTGAAGACACCTGTGATGCTAATTAAAGGACACATCTTAGTTTAACATGTCCCTATGGTTGAATCATTTTCAATCTTTTCTAGGGGTACCATCATTTTTGATCAGGCCAGTTTCATTATTTTGTTTTTTTTAAATAATTCTGTTGAATCTCAATTCAAAAACAATGTCTGATTTTCATTAGTTAATTTTCAGTAAAAATTTTTTTTATTCTTACTTTTTTCAGTTTCAAGTTATTTCAGAGACAATTGTGGGTTTTCTTTCTTTAACAGAAGGGTACTAACAATTTTGCACACGTTTGTATATATACATATATGTATATTAGCTGAGCACTTACATTACATAGCCACTGCCATGATGACATGATGACAAACGAGGTTTGTTTATTATTGCCATGAGAATACTTGATAATAATGAAAGACTGCTGCAAAGCAGGACCTTCTACTTTTGCTGATGTCTGTTCTGTTGCCCAAACTCTTTTCCCCCGTAGTCTCAAAAGGTCCAAATGTCAAATGGAGGTCCATTGTCTTCTTCAACCGCCTTCAGTTGTTTAGGCCGAGTTTACAAAGCAACTTTGTCACCAGAAATGGAAAGCACAAATGATGCGCGTTTACACAGATGCGCGTTTACACAGATCCGCGAGAACGGCTGTAGAGTGCATGCCAGGCCAGTAGTTGGTGATGTAGGTTTGTAGTGAAACAGCGGTGTTACAACACACGTACACTTTCCAGTGAAGGCAAAGTTTTCACGAACAACAATGGCGAGTGGATGCACAAAGACGCAGGAGTTTCTTATCTGGACAACAAATTTGTCTAAATATTTTTGTCTGGATAACAAACTGAGCACAGTAAGCAGCACACATGTTGCTTGGTAGATGGCCGAAACTGCTGTTGTTCTTCTTAGCTACATGCGTGACCTTCATCTGAAAGACTCATAGTTTTCCTTGAAAACGCTGATTCCTGTTTACACAGGGACGGATTCCAAAAAGTTTTCCAAACTTTTCACTCTGTACCCTGGTTTCAAAGTTTGCAGATTTAGACACTCCTGGCACCGTTCCCATGGAAACAGAAGGTGCAAACGCAACAAAAACTCTCTGTTTTTGGCCGTTTTCATTGTCGTGTTAACAGAGCCTTAGTCATTTTTTTCTAAGTTGAGTACTTTGGTCAGCGGAAACTGCTCTCCATGTGGTGCACAAACTTTGGAAACCAACGTTCCTGTTTTGTAGACAGTTACACATAAGGAGGAAAAAAAGTAAACTTCCTGATTCATACGACATGAGCAATCCTGGTTCACAGTTCAGTAAACACTGAGTGCACTTTTATTGCATAGAATACTAAATGTAGTGCTAGATATAGTTTTTTCAAGCTTCCAAATGTCAAAGACTACATGCAAGAAAGGGTGAAAATGTATATGCTCAATAATAAGTTAAGATATTGAAAATTTAAATACTGAAATAATGCTTCTTACTAGTTTAATTCATTGTGTCACTAAACCAAGAAAACTGCAGGATAAAAGTACTTGTAAGTCAGAGTTTTACTTTGAAAAGTACAAACAGGAAAGAGATTCTCACTGTGCTTGTCTTATTTCTGTCATAATTTTCAAGTGTGAATATACATTTATACATAAAAACGCACTCTTTTTTGGTCTAGGTACATTCTTTGACCTCAGAACTATCTTACATCTTTGGATTCCTCTAATTATGTTTTATACAAATGTACAGTTTTGTCCACTTATTTTTGGTTATGCTAATTGTTTTTACCTCCGCCAAGGAGGTTATGTTTTTGCTGGCGTTTATCTGTCTGTCTGTCTGTTTGTTTGTTTGTGTTCAAAATAACTTGAAAAGTTCTGAACGGATTTGGATGAAATTTTCAGGAATTGTTGGAAATGGGATATGGAAGAACTGATTAAATTTTGGGACTGATCCGGATCACCTTGGCGGAGGTCTGCGCTCTCTGAGTGCTTTTATAGTTTTCTATTTTACAATAAAAACTGATACTTATATAAGATAGCAGCTGTAGCTTTCATATCAAAAACAATTTTGTCACACAAGATGACATTTTTGATCATATCCTCAGTTTGTACAAGGTCTCTGCTCTCCTCCATATCACAATAGAATTTTCTCTGTTCAGTGGCATCTTAACAAAATCAAGTCCAGCTAACATGCCTCAGTTATTCCTCCAGCAGGTACAAACATGATGGTTCGCCTGCAGCCTCAAAATCTTTAAATGCATTTTCTGTTCTGGTTTGAGGCACCAAATTGAATAAACTTCACTGAGCAACCTCTTCCAAACACACCTGCATCACTAGTCATGTAGCAACCCAGCCTCATCTTATAAGCCTTATTAAATCAAATGCTTCTGTGGCCTCAGGAAAAAATCCCCCTAAAGAGATAAAATGTCCTCGTAACACCAGACTGCATGCTGTGTCAGTTTGTGTTAGGAATATGTCTTTGCCCCTCTGTCACCAAGACAGATAGATCCTGAATATTTATGATTTTTGAAGAGTTATATCTGTCCTTTAAAAGCAGGATGAGATTGAAGTTAATTTGCCCTTGGTAGATAATACACAACTGCAATAGTAAACAATAGCTCAGGTGGAAGAAAACTGAGCATAGAAAATGTAAAGTAGATCACAAATAGAGCATTTAAGAAGAAATATGCCACTTTACCACCTTCAAGCAGAAGTGTCAGGGAGAACTGGGTATATCCCTGTCCCAAAGTACCCTACCTATCTGCTTTCAGCACTATGTTTCGAGGTCATATAGTTATTTAGTCAGCGTGTCTTGATATTTTGTAATACAGCACAATGGCAGAGGCTAAGATACAAGGGACAGGGACAGATGAAACTTTAAAGAGAAAAAGAGAGAGAGAGAGAGAGAATCATTTTGAACTGGAGTTTACATATTGACAAGGTCTTAAGATCTGTTCCATGGCTAATGGGAGAGCAACAACCCACTGAATGGGTGTACTGTACATCTCTGTACATGGTATCTCTAAAGCTGTATTCACAGTCTGGCGTTTTGGCAGACTTTGACTGTTGTAGAGGGAAATGTCAAGCTGTATTGAGCTAAGTCATACCGTGCAGAAATCAATTTATGTCCATTGGGCAATGCTGATGTTCATTGGTTATGCCTAAAAAATTTATGCATACTTTCAAAATGCTGACGTTTGATCCAACACGCTTGTAAACATATGCAAGAGTTGACCATTGCCACCCTCAATTACAGCTGTGTTCATCTCTGACAACTCCAGCTGCTTCCTCCTCAGGACTGGACCCCTGTTTTATGGCTTAGGGCCCTTTTTGGGGACAGTTGTTTTTCCTTGTCTCGGTACGAAAGAATGGACAGGTATACCGGTGTCGGTATACTGAGACCAGCTGCAGCTGCAAGTAGTAGTTGTGTACAACTTTCAGCTGCGCAAAGCTTTGTTAAGCTCAAGTTTCCCTAAATTGAGCACACTATGCATTACATCTCTGCTGAATGTTTAAAATCAGTCCACAATTAGTCAGGAGGCCATCCAGAAACATCATACTCCACCATCTTAATGTTTCTTTCAGCTTTAGATACACTGACCTTCGTTGAACACAGCAAAACTGACCCTGTGACATACTTTCACTGAAATTTTTCAGTTTCTTAACGTTGGTCAACGTCAGCTTATATATGTCGATGAGTGATTGGGCCTTAACAGATTGAGATTAAACATTAGGCTGCATAATTATTGGTTTACTTGAGTGGCAGACTTGTATTTTTATAAATAAATAAATAGATCTAAATAAATTAATCTAATTACTGTTCTAAAAATTTTAAAGGTAATTTAATTAAAAGTATGTATTTTCATTGTAAAATTGACGTCAAGGGCTTTATGAAAACTTCTGATTAGGACCAACCTTGGCCAGAAGCCCTGCTTGCCCTCACTTGATAAATCCATCACTGTGATGATCTATTGCTGTTACATCTGTTAAAGCCCCTTGACAAGGGGTGGCAAGCCGAATGAAGAGCACAGACTGTAGAAGAATGCAGAGCTATTGAACAATGTGCATCATTGAATATGGTGCTGAACTGATAAATTACCACAAGATAGACCTGTCAACCAATCAGATCAAAATGGGCCCACAAAGGTAACAGGTCCTGAATGTAACAGGAGTTTCAAGAGTAGGACTCAGACAGAGTAAGAATAGAGGTAGGACAGGGGTACTCTTGTGAGATTTTTGAACATTAGTGATTGTAAACATGCTTTAGCAGTTATAATCCCAAAATTAAGGCAAAGTATGACCACAGCGAATTTCTCTAAAGTTTGTTTTCTCCCTCTGTTTTGTGTTGTTTCATTTATGCAAGGAAAAGTGCTCTATTAAAGGAGAGCTTACTTTAATGGGGGAAATAAAGTAAGATGGATAGTCTGCTAAATTTTTGTGTGCGTGTGTGGTGGGGGGTACAAGTGTGTGTGAATACGCAGACGTGTGTTTGCATGGATTTAATGGTGATGTTACCTAGCAGTTCTATGAAAATGCCAAAGCATAGTCTGAATATTCTAACTCCCTGTACCTTGTCATGTTTAAACCCCAAAAAACGTCAACACACTGGAATGTGCCTCTTCTTTCTGTGCCAGGTGAACATCATTCTCACCACTTCCCTTGCATCTTACCTTATTGTCTCTCTTGTGTAATTTTTCAAGCAACAGCTTTGAAAACCCCACCAACTATTCTGTCTGCTTTCTTCCTGCTTGCCTTCATGTACCAGTGCTGGCTTGTATGTGGTTACTACAGTGCTGGTGACAAACAGTGAAGTGCCATAGATAAAGGGAGGAAATAGTGGTAATGAATTGTCGTAATGTTTTTTATAGTTTGATTATTGAATCAATATGTGTTTTCTCTATGCTTTACTTGTGAATGATATAGTAACTGGAATTGTTGTAAAGCAAATGTGAATGCACCCTGTTTTCAGGATACAAGATTGTAATTATATCTGACTTGAGATTGCAAGTTCTTTTTCAATTTATAATGCAGCATGTGGATTTGGTTAAAATGGTCTTAAATATTTTTTCATTCAGTAGACCTAAACTATAAAGATAATCAGTAGCCACAGCCTTATGCCAACAGAACTTTTTAAGATATAATGAGTATTAAAGGCATTAATGACCAACATAAATCATTGTTTCTTGAGAAATTACAGATTAGTAGGCTGTGTAGTGTAGTGTTAAGTAATAATAAAACAGTGCGTAAAACCTGTGAGCAGTAATGCGAATTTGCATGGATACTAATGGTCTGCAAATATCCTTTGTCTTCTCATTTATCAGGTCTGCAGATGGGTTTGCTCTCCTCCTCCCACTCCCTCTTTCCCTCCTCTTTTTCTTCTTTTTCTCTGGCCAGAGTTTGACATTTTAACTGCAGCATGTACTGAATTTCAAAGCCTCCCGACGGGGCAGACAGCTTCCTCTACACGCCTCATGCATCCTCGTAAATCCGTCTGACTTAAACAAGCTTTGTCTGATGTTTAGGCTGCCCAAAGACGTGTTTCTTTTGTGCTTGCTGCGCCGTGGAATCACAATCAAATAATCTGCAAAACAGGCTGCAACATGAAATGTGAGACGAGAAACCCTGCTGCATAATTTGACAGGACGCTCACGCTGTGATGTTTTTACAGGCCAGAGAAAGACAAAGATGGATCTTCTGTCAGAGTCCTGAGAAAGAAGAATCAGCATAGCCATAATGCTCCGTGCACCGTCAGCTGTAATACATCCTGTCACTGAAGCTCTGTTATATGCTCAGCTCTAAATTGGATGTGAGCTCGTCACTTAAGATTAAACTTGTACAACGCTGTGTGAAAAGAACGCAATCACCTCTCGGCAGAAGTATTAAAATCTGCTTATGAAATTGTCAAGTCCTCCTCTCCTCCAAACAGAGCAGCATCTCTTCTTGAGAGTTTCTCAGTCACTGATGAAAAATAATTCAGCTGTTTGCTTTTTCATGACAATCAGAAGCTTTTGGGTTTCTTTTCAATAAGCCAACATGGAGCATTGCTGCTCCTCATTTTGTTCTCCATTTTTAAAAAGCATTGACACAGAAATCAGAGAAATCCCACTGAGAGACTTCCAGTGTATTTTTTTTTATTGCCCACTCATGTGCCTGCAGGGTGATGTGGAAATAGAAGGTTTATTTTCTGGCCAGCTTTTAAAGCAGCTTTCACAGATCTACATATTTTCAAGACTTCTCTAAGTAATGGTGATAGCATACTTTATAAAGTTGTTTGATATTTTTACCTTTTATTCAGTTATGAAACTTTGTGTCCTCTGGTTAATTAAAAAACACAAAAAAAGACTATGAAATGCTATTGAGTGAGCCATGAATGCGGTATTGCCAGAGAATTTCGTGATGCAACCGTCCATTCCCCTTTTACACACGTTTCTCATAGCAGGAGATTTTTCTTGTCAAAATGGAGAGTGGAGGTTCTTTAAATGCGAAAGACCCTGTTGGTGTTGTAATGCATTTACAACATAAACAATTTGGTGGAAAAAGCGACAGGGTCTGAAGCTGTAATTACAGTTCTTGCTTTCATATCAATGCTACGTCTGATTGTTTACATCACAGCATCGACCAATGAATGGCCAAGAGCACTGGCATCCTGTTGCAGAAGAGGTCAAACGTCTTATAGACATTAATACAGCTAAACATATTTGCTTGTTGGTGTCAACAGTGAACCACAGAAGACACAAGATAACTGGGTACCTATGTACAATGTAAAGGTGTCGGCAGAGAAACGTCAGTGATTATGAAAACTGTTGCTTTCTGAAAGTGAAAGATTAAGTGATGGAAGGTTAAGTCTCCGCTTCAGCAGTGCTCAACTAAATTCCAGGAACTAATACTATAGCGTATTGATCCCCCCTCACCTCTATCATGTACAGAGCCTAGGCCAGTTGAAGGTGGCAGTGCTGTAGCAACAAAGGTAATAACTTATGTAACTCCACGGTTGTATTGTGATATAAGTGAGGATTCTCTTCACTGAGCGTCATCATTTCATTATGGCACAAGCACCTTTTGTTTCTTTCAAATGCAAGTTCTGCACATTCGCTTTACTGAAGATCTAAAAATATGTTCCATACTGGCTAATTCTCTGTCATGACTCAGTAAAGAGCCTTCGTTGATTTAAACTTAATAAAAACTAATATTTGCAGTCAGTTTTATTTCTCACCAAGTGTTAATGTCAAGTCTTTCTATGCTAGTCAAAGATTTAGAGATACCAGAAATAAATTCAAAATGCAAATCCATAAGAAAGGCGGCGTTGTGTAAATGTGTCAAATTAGTGAAGGTATTGCACTTCAACGGATGAGTAATCACTCCATTATTCCATCTTTCACACCTTTCAGATTTCTGATTTGTGTTCAGAATCATTCATCATCTTCATAAAGTGGAGTGATGAACATGGAATTGTAAAAATCACAGCGGCGTGTGCTGTAAGCCGTCCTGTGAAACCCAGAGCGCTGCTGTGCTGGGGTTTTTGCATATTAAGGTCGTAACACATTTCTCTTTCTGGGAGCCATAAATCTTCTTTACTGTGAGCGAGGGGAGCCCTGGTGTAGCTTAAGAGCAGCCTGAGCAGTCACAGAGAGCTTAATAGTATCACGGTTATTGGACTTTTGAACAGGATTACTCCCTATTGTGCTGCTCTCAGAGGTGCGACTCAGCTCTAAATTATTCAGCTGAACAAGTGAGATTAATTGATTATTGAGCTTTAGATCAATGATAATCAGTAGTTCTGTGTGTAATTCTGCAGCTTAGGTCTTTGTCTTGTTCCCTGTCCCTGGAGAAATCTCTTCAGTTGGTCTTCATCTGTTTAGTTAATCCTCAGTTCTTAGTCCCACGGTCTTGGGCAAACTCACATTAACATGTTGAAGGGGGTGCAGACTGTTTTCCTGCAAGTTTTCCTTCTTATTATATTTCATAAATGTACGCTTGTATCCAAACCTTTTCAAGCAAACTCTCACCTACGTAAACTTTCCTTCTTAGCTTATTCTTCCAGGTAAATTGTCAAGAATAGTTACCCAACTCATGAACTGATGTTACATAAGGAGACAAAGCATCTGAAGTGTTCTCTTTGATTCAAATTGAGAGGAAAGCCTTAAAGTTTTATATACTAAAGCCTCTTCTTTATGTTGCTCACTATAATAATCTAAAGAGATATACTTCTGAACCTGCATGGGGCTTTCATTTCCAAGACATTTTATACTCACTTTGAATAAAACACAAATCAGACTTTTCTTTTGAACCTAAAGTGTTCTCAGTTTGAGTCACAGATAAAGATGGAGTGTTTTTATTCAAGATTCAGCATTTTGGGGAGTAAAGCTAAAAAGATTTTAGACCATGAAGATCATGTTCCTTTTCATCGAGAAACACCTCCATAAAATGTACAAATATGTTGACTTGTGAAACTTTACCTTAGAGCAGGGTTTTAAAAGCTTCTCAGCTTGCAATCTCCTCAACAATCCGTCTCAAACTTTGGGTCCTTATCCATAAAGGGTTGCAGGGCTGTTCTTTATGTGTCAAGAACTTGTACAGTAAGACCACTTCAATGACTGTGTGAGGCACGGCCACTCCCGCTGTCTCACTGACCATTATGCTGCTTGTCACTTTTGAGGGTGCCAGGAGGCAGGGGCCTTTCCCAACTGACCTTGAGCAAGAGGCAGGGTACACCCTGACCTTGTTGCAAGCTGACCACAGGGCAAACGCAGAGAGATAGACAACCAGTCGCACCCAAACCTAACGACAATCTAGAGTCACAATTTAAGCGAGATGTCGGGAAAAAACCATTCATGTCAGAATTACGATTCTTACTCTCCAAGATTCTGAATTGATCTAAATTCAAAGAAGATCTTTAAAATAAGTTTTCTATCCTGAACACTCACAAACATGCTGCTCATACTGGTTGTCTGCACAGGCGCACAGTTGTCGTGAGGTTCATGTTGGTGCCAGCCGGTTGTGCTTTTTAAGTTAGTCCATTAGCTTGCTGAGTTGGTGATGTTTCTATATGAAGTAGCAAAGAACATCCAGCCCATCTCTCCCTCTTAAAAGCAAGTGTGTGGCTGCATTTCAGATTCTACAATGTCCTTGTTAAGACAGAGCTTGCCATGACTCATTCAGGATGCAGTCTCTTCAAAATGAAACGCACATACTCATCTTACACCCCATCAACTGAAGTTAAAAGAAGCAGAACAGTGGCCAGTAATTATTCTGTATTCTAACATTGCATGCTGTACAGCTCTACCTGACTTTACCAAACTCTTTTGTGCCAATCTTGGGAACAGTTTCTTTCTCAATTTAAGAAAGGAACCACATTACATTACTAACACTTTGTTCTTCTACAAACTGAGAGAAGACTATCTTGTCTCTTGTCGACCTTTGGCTGCTCCTGATTGTAAATGTCAATCCAGAAAGCAAGAGAAATGGGATGCACCTGATTGGTCAATAGACAAACAGGACATTGTCAATTTATCGTGAGATCAAAATGGAGATCTAATAACAATGCTATCATATTTTTTCATTAAGAAAAATTAGATGAGAAATTACCAATTACATATTAATCACTTTGGATTAATTAAAACAACAAACACAGTATTTTTTGACTGTATTAAAAATCTTTTGGGAAAGGATGTATTAGACCTGAAGTCCAATAGGAGACACGAAATATAAGTAAATAAAGTGAGTATTACTGCTTGGGGTGGTGGCATTCACATGGATATTTGGAAGGCTAAGAAGCTTGTCTTATCTTTAACATGTTTATGTATTTTTTCCAATTTATGTTATTGCACATGATACACTAAAGAATTGTTGAGAGGTAGTTTTTTTTTGGCTCAAAAGTATAAGAAACAGTTTTGCAATGTGGTAGTTTTTCCTCCCAGTAACCCCTTGTTGCTCCTGTAGTACTTGCCCCAAATACCTACAAATATGATACATAACATAAAAATAATGCACAGAAAAAATCACTCCAAATGCCAAGTCTGTCAAATCAGAACCAAATAAAAAAAACATGACCAAAAATCCAAAGTTAACATTGAACCATGGGGGACTGTAATGTTGCATCTCTGTTAATTACAGCTTAAAGCTGCTGAATGATTAAAGGGTGTATATTCCATCCTGTGGTGTGCCTCTGTGTACGTTTTTGCGTTATTTGATCAAGGGAGCAGATGTTTGAAGTCATAACTTGAACTTGGGATGAACCAAATCTTTAAAATTTGCCTCTAAGGCTTTGAGGCTACTGGCTACTAATTAGACCAATCATGTCAGGCTCTGATACCTGCTGCTTTTTTAGCCAGTTTTATGTAAACACAGTGTGGAAATATAAACCGGCATTTGAAATGTATGCATATTACCGTAGCTATCAAACCGTAAAAGCAATACATTCAGTGTGATTATTGAGCATTACAGTCCAACAAATGGAAGTATTTAATTGCCATGAAGCATCCGTGTTGATTTTGTTTTTAAAGCAGAGGAGGCTTTTTAGATTTCCTTTTGTTGCTGTTGTTGCTGCTTTTTCTTTTCCTCTCAGAGTCAATTAAAATTCAAACCTGCAGCTCACAGCTTCTGTGTTTCAGCCCCCCTACCTAAAAAAAATTAAAATGCAGAGTGTTTGACAGGTGACAGGTGGGTTGTGGGTGGGTTGCTGGTTGACAGGTGGCCCGTTTCCATGACACCACGGCACATACTCATTAAAGCAGCCCACGAGTTACCCATGTGGATGAGGGTGTTCATGATGTTTGGTTCATACACAGGCTGTTTGGTTTCTGTTAGTCCGTCGTTGTGATTGGTTCTACCCCTTCATGTAGGAGTGAGTGTTTTTTACAGATTGTTTACTGCTGTTTGCATATTGGAAGCCATAATGAAGTTCTCTGCTATCACACAGCTGCAGAAGAGGCCAGGAGTATTTTTGCTTATTTATCCTTGCTGGCTGCATGGATGTTCAGTCTGTCCACAACTGAAGATTGGCCAGTTTGGTTCCCTTTATGATCAGCTCCATATGTTCTGTGTCTTTTCACTATAGCAGCGGTATCTGACCTTTTTCCTTAGAGCCCCCTTTAATTGTACCCAGGAGTGGAGATCTCCTGGGACCTACACAAAGAAAGCGACACATTTTTTGACAAATCAACAGGAATTTAAATGTTTCATCATCATCATAACAAAGACAAGATGAGCTTATACACACGTTTTAATACAAATCATTAAAGAAGGCATGTTTTAATCTATATATCAATTAATCAATCATTCAGTCTTTGTTTATATAGCTCCAAATCGTAACAGATGTTATCTCAAGATGCTTCACTAAAGAGGGAGCCAATGCCATGCCCTTCTTTTTTTACTTTGATTTTTTTACATTTTGTAATAATAATAATAATTATTATTATAATAGTAATAATGATAATAGTTGTTATTATTATTGTTATTTATTTTTTTATTCTTAATTATTCATTTATTTATTCATTTATTTAGTTTTAGAAAGAGATTGGGCAGATAGAGAAGCAAGACTAAAATGGCAATTCATGATAGAGATAATTTATGGATGCTCAGACGATAAATTTGCTGTTATCATTTTTCTCTGTTTAATATAAATGTATTATAGAGGCAAACCCCTTGAGATGAGGCTACTCATTTTCAAGAGGGGTCCTCCTGTCTTTGTGGTTGTAAAGGTACTTATTATATTGTGGTATAATAAATAACAACCACTGGATAGAGATACAGTTCTAAAATTAACATTTAACAGCTATATGATGATTGTAGAGGTGATGAAAGTAGTTTGATGATGTTGGAACCACCATGCACTCCAATAGATGATCATTCTGAAGTTGATATTAGGAACTGTAATGATAATGTAATGGGGCTGAAGAAAAGACCAGATATTTGCAATAGCAGTGGCTGAAAATAGCTTCAATTACTGCAATTACGAATTGTAGCAGCAGGCTGCCCACACCAAAGATCCAGTGCAGTAAACCAATATGTAAACCAAATTTGACAACCTTAAAGCTGACAGCATCTTACCCAGGTTGGGAACCAAGGCTCTAGAGCTACCATAGTGCTCATGTTTTCAGTTTCAAGGCAAAATGTCCAAATAGTTGTGCATGCATTGTAATTGGACGATCAAATTCATCATAATAATCCCTTCAACGGAAAATTCAGAAAACACAGATATTTGCCTAAAATGATGCACTTTGGTATCATCCAATATTGCACATTTTCCCAATATTTACAGCCAATGTAGATATCTGCCATGTATATCCCCCTTATAATGGCTGTCAAATCAGCAAATTACACAAATCTACCATGATGATTCACCTTCTCATCACTGCATGGGTACATTGAAAAATAATGGTTTGATTTTTTTAAAAGGGAAATGTTTTCCTTGTTCCCCATCTGTTCCTTACACACAAAAGCTGTCACACTGAAAGCAACAAGTCAGTTTTCTTAAAGTAAAGCCTTTGTGCTCTTGATGAAAAACATTGGTACCAGCAAATACACCTTACTTTGACCACAGTGTTTGTTAGTTGTTAAATGTACTTTTCAAATAAAAAATTGAGTTTTTAAAAATACAAACTGCTTTTATTTCATGTAGCTTTCCCTTATTGATAAAAAAAAATGCAATTTATTTGGCAAAGAAAAAATAACTGAAATGAGATTTTTCCAGCACTGATCAGCCGTAACTTTGGTCCATGTCAAAATATTTGACCTACAGTTTTCCTCAGCCAAATAATAAAAACATTGATAGTGCAAAATGAATACAAAAAAGACAGAAAACTGTCAGAAAACATGAATTAAAAATACAGACATTAGATGAATCCAAGCAGAAGTATCCTGTTTCGCTCCTTGTGCACTGCTTAGG
The DNA here is from genome assembly GCA_037902135.1 of Cetoscarus ocellatus. Classification (NCBI taxonomy): domain Eukaryota; kingdom Metazoa; phylum Chordata; class Actinopteri; order Labriformes; family Labridae; genus Cetoscarus; species Cetoscarus ocellatus. Next base: position 251,147 of record JBAMNC010000319.1, on the reverse strand, counting down.
ATAATATGTCAGCTAAATAGCCTGAAATGTGTCTGCAAATGTGCTTTGTGTGTGTGGCACACTTAGATTCACTTTCTGAGCTCCAGTTGGCTAATCTGGCTTTGTCTTTTAAATCGAGAGAAGAGGTTATGTAATCAGCTTGAAATATCTGCCCTGCTGTTTCAAACCAAAAGAGAGGAGAAATTTGCTTTGAAGTTTGAGCCCGAGTGTGACTGAGACAGAGGAATTATCCGTGGGCGGGAATTGTGTGAAACAACTGTGAGCCCAGGCAAACTACTGCTGGCTGTGACAGCTCACTTTTGAGGCATTTGAGAGGAATCGGTTTAACTCAATTTAAAAAGAATAAATGGAAACAGTATGGAGCAGTATAACATGTTGTTTTCATCCATGGTACAAAAATATTATCTTATCTCTTTGGGAATGTAGATAATTAGGAGTGGGATGTTTTGGTTATGTGAAAAGTTTTCAAAGAAGCTCAAACTTTGGATCATTTTCCCAAAGGTAGTGACACCTGGCAGAGAGCTTTTTTAGGAGATGATTACAGTTTATCATCAAAGCTCCATGCAGCACTGTAATAAGTTCAAACAGGCTTACATTAATTAAGTTTAACAAGGATTTAATGGATTCTTGGAGTCAAATATGGCACCTTTTTTTGCCCCCATAGAGGCAGACACATTGCATGTTAAACAAACAGTACGGACACATTCCCTCAGACATGACAGAATAAAAGGATTAAGATGTGAGCGTGTGAGACTTTGCCTCAGACTCACTGGGTTGCTGTGAAATTATGAGAGAAAACTGCTGGGGTGGTGGTGGGCATAAAAGCGTCAGATGCTTTTTTTCTGCTCAGAGAGAATAATTCAAGTCCTGGTTGCCAGGCGGAGACGGGAAGATCAGTGGGGACCCCCGGCTGTGAGCATCAGGAGAGGTGGAGGGTGGCTATGAGGATGCAGCAGCAAGGATGAGAAAGATGAGAAGAATGCTTTTTGGGTTACACCATTTAGAATCACCTGGTTGGTCATTTAGGTGTTTTTTTCCTTTTCCCGAAGCACAAGGTGACAAATGTTAAGTGTGTAGAGTACATTTGGATGATGGATGTTCTCCACCTGCAGAATGTTTAAGAACACAACGGTCTGGATCATGCTAACAACACAGAGAGGACACTGAGGAACATGACAACAACACAAGGTGACGCAATATATCTTGTCTCAAGTTGTTTTTGGAACAAGATATATTATACTCGATAATATACAAATATTAAATTAGTCACTCCACTCACTTTTTGTATTTCTCAAAGCATTTACAGTTACAGCAGAACATAGTTACATTTCTGGAGTGGTACAAGGATGAAAGCAAAAGCGCAACACTAAATAAAAGCAGAGCTGGCAGAAGCAAAGCAGTGAAAAGAAACCACATATCTTGCTGCCTAAATGGGCCCCTATTTTGTTGCATTGTTATGAGATGATTACATTATGGTGTATTTTAGGTAAGAAATCAGCACAGCTCTAGAGGTCTGCCTCTGTGGTCTGCAGCTGTTGCCCCTGTGTATTATTATGAGCTGCGACACTCTTAATATTAACTGGTTAAAATCTAATCACAACTGTTTTAATATAGGACCCTAATTTGATGTCATGAAGCACTTTGTCTGTGTAGCATACAGTGGTTTAGGGCATGTTGTTTTTTACCTAAATTTTGACTCAAATCTAGGTGCAAGGCACAAAAAGGATGGATTATGTCCTTTGTTTTGATATTGTTTTTTGGGAGGCAAAGCATGAATCAAACTTACAGAGCATCAGCTCTGACTCCTTTTAAAGAAATGCTGGCGTTTTGCTATTTAGCAGATGCCATGTGTTGGTCAACATTTACCTGGAGCATTTAATTCCCTTTTTTAAATGTGTAAGTGAAGAAGTCCAGAAGAATAGAACCAATCATAAAGATTTCAGAAACTTCCACGTCAGGAAAAAAGCTAAACCTCATTAATTATCAAATCTTCAGGAAAAAGGCACATTTCTGTTTATGTGGGACCTGTTAACTGTTCATCCAAAAATTATTGACTGTAGATAATTTTTTTCTCATTTTCTCTGGCCGAATCATTTGCTCTATTCTCAACTGTCCCTGTAAAACACCCAGCACAGCCTGTATTAACATCTATGTGATTTCAAAGTGTAGCTCTATGTTGCATTTGTATACTTGATTGTGTGCTTTTCTTGTTTCTTGGAGTGTTATTATTATTATTATTATTACATTTCTATATGCTGTTTCTTGAAACAATTCTTTCTATTTATTTGCAGTTGAATTCATTGCACTGTAAGGAATTGGTTGAATTAATTTGGTTTCGGATAACTTTTACAAGAGAATGTAAGGACATAAAGAAAATATATATATACAGTACGAGAAATGTTTTTATTTTTTATTGCCTTGGGCAGGAGCAGATAGTTCACGCAGGACTGCATTTACATCTGTAAGCCACAGCTTGTAAAAACAGCTCTGACCTAGTTACTATTATTTTAAAATTGGTGCCTCACTTAAACCATCACTGATGTGCTCACGTGTTTGCTGCTAAATGCTGCTCACCTGGAAGCTAAGCTGTGACATGCTGCTGTTTATAGAGCATATCAAAAGTCCCAGCTTCACTCAAGAGGTGCAACAAGGTCAGCATCTTGATGCTAACCATTAACACTGAATATATTATACAGACTCTACACATTACATCCTGTACCGTGGGAGTTAACAGTCTAGATATGTAATTTATCCGTCAATTGGTTTCAGATATTTACTGCAAATACTTTTCCTAAATGATAAATACATTAAACATTTTTTTTAAGGTAAAGGAAAATAATTTATTGGCTGGAATTTTGCATCACAACATCAGCTTCTAGTTTTACAGTGTCTCATGATTAATACAGGACCATACGTCACAAGAGAAGTAGCAGTTTCTGAATCCAAAAGTAATTTTAAGAAAGTACTTGTATTTTCTTACCAGACAATGTATAGCTAAATACAGAGGTCATACTGCAGTGTTCATGATGTGGGCTCATTGCAGCATCTGTTGTTGTCTAGGAATAAGGGATGATTGACTCTACAAGTGTCACTTCAGAGGGAAAAGTCCTGAGTTAAAGATCCTAAAGTGGCACCTGTAGATTTGATTTGCCGTAACAGTTTTCACAAGTTTTTGACCCTAACACTTTTTCAAATGAGAATAATTTTTTGAGGGGTTTGGCACCATCCAGAGAAGAATTGACTGTACACTTACGGAAATTTTGCTGACACCAAAATGAGCATCTGACATGTTAGTTTCTTTGTTTGCCTGTTTGCGAACAGGATAGCTTAAAAACTAGTAAATTGATTTGGATAACAATTTATTAGGAATGTTGGTCATGGCACAAGAAAAAAATGATTTGATTTGGGTGGTGATCAAAATCTGGTTCACTGTAAGAAATCTATTTTCTAATACTGCATGGCATTGCAGCTTTCCGCATTTTTGACAAAAACTCAATAAGTTCTTAATGCAATTTGGTGAAATTTTCAAGGAATGTTGGTCATGACGTGGTGAGGTAGAACTGATTAGATTTTGGTGGTGATCTGAATCTAGATGTGGATCCAAGAATTTTTTCAAGGGTTTTCTAACATTGCAAGATAAAGGGCAGTTTTTCATATCTTTGGCAATAACCTGCTGGGAAATGTTGGAAATGGCTTTGGTAGAGGTTTGTGCTTTTGGAGTACCTCTAGTATTGTTTAAGTATTTGTTAAGTGCAGCTACCAAGAAGTCTGTAGAAATTTTTTTTTTTTTAAAAAACATGCTGGTGGTTCTCATGAGGGATACAGGATCAGATGAGGAGCAGACTTCTGAGGAGCATAATGAGATAATTATAGGGACCTGGGCTGGAGGAGGGCTTTCAAGATCACAATGCAACGTAAGGTTAACTCTGGGGGAGACGAGACAGGATTTTAAAATATGACAGCAGGTTGATTGGTCTAACAGGTCATGGCAGTATCTGGTTGGTTCAGTGCTTCTGTGAGTGAGTGCCCCTTATCAGCTATCACCAGTGCAGGGAGACAGGAAGAGAGAGAAGTGATTAAATGGTGACTTAAATGAATGAATGAATGAATAAATAAATGAATGAATGAGTACACAATAGTATTCCTGCTTGAACTTATGCTGTAAGGTTCATTAGGCTAACTTAAGGAAGAATGATGACAAAGCAGTGCCTGGGCTTAGGGCAGACTCAATAGCTGAATGTAAATCTGCTGCTTTTTCCTTCTGCAGCATTTCCTGAGGTTAATGAGGCACATTTTACAGCCGCAGCCCCATTTTCAGCAGATATTACACTAGTATTTGTACCTCACAGGTCACCTGATTGTCGTGACATTTGCTAACCCTGAACAGGCAGATATTGCACTTCACAGGTTGGGTGAGCTCTCTCTCATTAGAGAAGGCTGAGTGGTGATGACAGTGCAGGTGAAAAAAATGTATCATCATCATCTGCTGCACGCATTGACATTTTCCTAGGACACTTCAGAGAAGGTTAAGGATACATTGAAACTTGACTGTGGTATTTTCAGCATATTATGGTCTTGTTTGAGTTCTTGTTGCATGTTTTGCCTCTGCGCCAGTGACAACAGAGACTGGAGGCATGATGTTTACGTGTTGTCTGTATGTCTGTTCTGGCAAATCCTTGGAAGCCGGGGTCATCAACTATATTTGTACAAGGGATAGTTTTTGCTTGACTGACATTGCAGGGGCAGGATTTAAAAACAATGTAAAGATATAAATATTCAGGTCTAACTAATATACAGATGCAGCCGCCTCAATTTTCCCCTTCCAGACAAATTACAGCCGACTTTCAACGAGTGGGAGTCTCCACACCTCCCTGGGGATGTTCCTATATTCATAAACATGCCATTATTAGTTTTTTTTTTTTTTTCAATGTTGTGTATTTCTGACCAGCGATTGATAATCACTTTATCACTTTAAAGTGGTATTTCAAGAACAAGGGATTTTTCTTTCAACTTGAAAATGCCTACGAGGAGTCAGAGATGAAACAGGCAGATTTTTGAGGTCATTGTTCAGACGAAAGTCATTGAACCTTGTGTTTATCCTTAGATTTTAAAAAGGACACTAAAATGAAATTTTCTTCTAACATCGCATCAATGTCCAATCTGAGATATGGATTGGATTCTTCAGTTTTTGTAGTGCTAAGGCAAAAAACAAAGTCATGGGGCCTCATCGTTTGCAAGTGAAAGCAAAACCTCAAGAATGCTCAAGGGAATTTTCTTCAAATCTAAAACAAATGTCTATCAAAGGTAAGGCTGGGCGATATTACCTAATCTCAGTGTCACGATTACTTGAAGCTTTTACCTCGATTACGATTAATGAACGATTATTTTATGCTATGCTGGAAAAAATTGGTGGTGTTGCAGACGGTCATCGAAATGGTCTTCCTGCAGTATTTACACTTAACTTCAAGGTCTACAAGGTCCTCTGAGAGATTGGCGCATTTCTCCTCCGTGTTGGCAGCGCGTCCTTTGCTCTTGGCGAAAGTGAATTCCGACTGTATGGAGGGAGCACAGTCATGTGACTTACACAGGGAAAATAATCTAAATAATTGACATGAGTAAAATTACTTCAATTAAAGGGTCTAAATGTCGATTTCAATTATTTTTCGATTAATTGCTCAGCCCTAATGAAAGGTCAATGTCTTGGAGTCTCATGTTTGCCTTTGCTTGTGAACAACGTACCTCAATAGTTCTTTCAGATATTTTCCTTGATCTTTGCACACATATACTTTCAGACTTAAGGATGAACTCATTGGATTTGAAAAATCACAGAAAACAAGGCTATTGGGCCTCATATCCATCCCTTGCTTGTCAACAGAACATTTTATGGCATGGTCAGACAACACAATTTATGCATGATTGTCACCAGACCTGAAAGTGTAAAATGGTTGTTTCATCTTGTGTATTGTGTTATAGTGAGAGACATCAAAAGACCTGCCTGGGTGGCCTAATGACTCCACAACAGAATATTTGGCATATTTGATTTTTCTTCTTCCATTTGTGGTGTGTTCCCTCATGTCAGAGACTTTGTCCTATGAGAGCACTGGAAGCTCTGCATGTGCGACAAACACAGATGTAAACAGACTGAAGTTGTTGCCTCAGAGTGACAGAGAAACGGAGAAAAAGTTTGTCAAGCTCTGAAAACAACATCCCTGGATTTCTGATGTGTTCTAGAGGAGCCACCACCAGACTGCAAAAAGAGAAATGTTGGAGAGAAACAGCAGAAGAACCTCAGTACCTTGACGAGTAACTGCTTGCATTTATCTTCAAGCTAATCATCATTCATCATAATGTTGAATGACAGAAGTATGTAAACTGGTTGTGTTTGGAAGTTGAAGGCAGCTGTTCCTCATGATCTTTTACTCATTAAAACATGATATCTCAAAAACACTTTGGGTTTTCTTCAAGCTTATAATAAAAGTGTATGTTGATTGAGAGACGTCTTGATCAGTTTAGAAAATCAAATTATTTGTGCCTCATGCTCATCCCTTTCTCATTAAATTTCTGGAAATGCAGCACCACAACCCCCCCGCCCCCATCCTCTTGACTTACCACTTGTATACAGTACCTTGCAGAGACATAAACCTGTCTGGTGGTAAGCCTAGCTTCTCACTAAAACTAGGCACATTTTGACTCCAGTGGCTGTTGTATGGAGGACCAGGTTTTCTGAGAATACTTCACTGTGCCAAAGCCTCTCTGCAAAATGTCATTCCTGTTTGCTGTTTGTCTGGACATCAGGCTCTACACGGGGAGCTCGCTGTCACATCTTTTTTTTTTTTACCAGCCCATTTGTCCTCTGTCCGCTTACTACCCTCTCCCTGACATCTACTTCAGGAGGGCAACAAGGCCATTAACTCAGGGGAGAGGGGACAGCATGGAACACAGGGTCAGAACATACAGTACGACAAAAAGGATAGTTGAAAGGAAAGGGTCAGAGAGAAAGGAAGTAGACAGGGGTGAAAGAACCACAGAGGAGTAGTGATTGAATGTAGAAATAAGGAAAAAAGGGCCACAATAGAGAGAACAGCAAAGAATATTAAACCAAAAGAAAGAGACCCAGAGGGGCTGAAATCCAATATCATCAGGCCCTAAAGGGCTACAGTACAAATGACTAATCCTCAGGCAAAGATAGTGTTACATGTCAGAGGAGAATAATTTAGAGAGCAATTTCACAAACTGTCTCATGGGTTTTCATTCAAAATAAAGAAGACAGGGGATAAACTGATTTACTATGCATTATGGGAGGCTGGAGGAATTATTTTGGAATTCTCCATAAAAATAACAAAATGACAAGCCTAATATTAAACTATGGTTATTTATGAGTTTTGTAATCAGTAGCAAATCAAACTCTGCAGGAAAGAAGGGAAATATTATCTGAATATTTCAGCTTTAGCTCCTCTCTTTGAAAATGTGTCAAACTAACTGTTCAGAGGTTTTATTATTCAGAGTTTCCAACACATGGACTAAACTCTTGCAGGCTGTTCAAGTTTCTTCACTGCTGACTTTTTGTATATGTATGCAAGTGGCATAGTGAGCACATGTACATGAACTACAGTAAGACACACAGAGAGGGAGAAAAAGGAGAGCTGCTAGGTGTATGGAGCTGTGATACAGAGAGCCGACAGTCTGGTATGTACCTCAGTTCTTTGGTCATGGTTTTCGGTTCAGTTCAGTTTGGACAGCTTGGCCGTTTCGGCCCTTTCTTTTTCTTTTTCCAACATTATTTCCCATTCTGAGGCATTTTAGGCAATTTCTTTAGAGCATTAAATCATTAATATAGAGAAAAGCTTTATTCCATTCCTGAACGAATTCTTCCTTTTCCTTTTCACAAATAAAGACATTTCCAGAAACATTTGTTTAAACAGATATGTGAATATCTTCTATAAGGTGACGGTCTTTGTTTGAATGTCATTGTTGACTGGTAATGAGATCAAATTTCTTTTCAAATTTGCATCAGTAATTGATCAGAACATGTTTAGGCACAGCACAAAACAAATGTGACCCATGTTCAAAACAGGTAAAGGAAGGAGTAAGAGCATAGACAGCAGCTGACATAGACCTGAAGCCACTGTTGATGACTGTCACATTTTAGATCAGCCTAACCTTTCTTTTGTGGGATGTGAAAGCTTGGCTCCTCAAAGGATACTCCTCCTAAGATGAGACACAGCTACTAACTACCTGCACAACTACTTAAAGTTTAAAAAAATTACACAAAAGACTTTCCCTCTTGTATTTTAAAAGTTATACGTATCTCTCAATGATAGTCTTTGTTGTAAGAACGGCTATTAGGACTGTTACGACAAGCATTTCCCGACATCTTTTCGAGGTAGTCTTTGAAGGCCTTGCACTACTGTTAAAACAGCAAGAAGTGTTTCTGCTTGTCTTTTTGCTTTTGTAGCTCATTAAGAGGCTTTCGTATTCATTGTAGTCTGTTTAAGAGCTAGGTAAAGGCCTCATAGTGGCTTTAAAGTAATATATTCTTACGTCAGGGATTAGTTTGCAGTTGATCATATGGTAAGATTTAACAGCAACAGTGTTTATAGTGTGAGATCTGGTCACAATAAGTTATTGCGAGTATCATGACAGAGTAAAATTGAATCTCAATGGTGCTTTTTTTGCCTTTATTGTGGTGGGACAGCTGAAGAGAGATTGAAGGTATTATGAGAAGAGTGTGGATGACACTTAGCAGAGATTGGTCATCAACAGAGCTCTATGGCACAACAGAATAAGACATATCAGTCAATACCACATTTATCTCTGCAGACAATACTTTGTGATAGAAAGAAACCATTGTTGGCTTTGGTCTGTTCGGCAGCACAAGAAAAAAAAAATAATATCGCCAGCAACATCTTAAAGGTCAGCAGAGCCAAACAGTGACAAATGGGCAGTGACAGTTTTATACTCTTCCAGATGAAACCTGATCCCAAGAAAGGAGATAGAAGAAGATATACTGTTTGTGTCTTCACTGTGAAAACCAATACAGGTGTTTTTTTTTTGTTTTTCAAAAATGCAAAAAGAGATACTGAGAGGAAAACAAGGAAACCTTCATTCCACACCAGTTTCTGACACAACTGTGACTAAAATAGTTTGTCTATAAGTCGGAATTGTTAAACACATCTGTTGTTTTTACACTTGGGTTTAATTTTCTGTCTTTTTTCCACACTTTTTGGGGGGAGTTCCTGTCTGTGTTCAGTCTGATTTCATCTAAGACTCACACATGCAGTGACTGAGACATTGTTAGCGTCTGTCAATACATCTATAAATAGCCTGTGTTTGTTTGGATGGTGTTTGGTTTAAGAATGTGTCTCCTGATTATTATTATCCCTTCGTAGCGACACTGCACTTAAAGATGTCAGCCTAATTAAGATGAAGTTTTTATTCGTCATGCACTTAGTATAACGGCCCTCTTGCAGGGTTAGACAGTATGGTGTCATGTCGATGGCTTTTTTTGTTTGTTTGTTTCAAATTTTACCTTCGCCGAGAAGCTTATGTTTTTGTCAGTGTTTGTCTGTCAGCAGATTTTGATAAAATTTCCAGGAAATGTTGGTTGTCAGACAAGGAAGGATTGGATTTTGGTGATGATCTGAATTCAGATGTGGATCCAGTATATGCTAACATTGTGTGATAGGGCAGTTTTCCACATTTTCGATAACAACTTGGCTAATAACTCTCATGTAGATGTGTGTGTGTGTATATGTATATATAAAGTAAGAAATCACCCAGCAACACACCATAGCTAATCTTGATTTTAGCTCCTTTAGTGAACTTTGGTTTTTAATGCAAACTCTGGTGCCTAACAAGGCTCCAGTACATTGGTGCTGTTGGGAACAAACCTTGCACATCCTTTTCTTCCTTTTTTAAAAAAAAAAAAACAGTGCTCTTGGTCATCTTTTACGTTGGTGAGTGGGTTTTATAAATTTTAAACCAATTTAAAGTGTTAACAATTTCTAAGTGTGATACAATATTCGTTCATTCAGGTTTCAAGTGTTTTTTTCCTGACAAGTAGCAATTTTAGACAAAGGAGGTTTGTGCCCAACAGTAATGTTTTTTTTCTTTTCTTTTTTCTGTTTTGTTTTTCAACAACAACAACAACAAAAACAAGCAAATAGAAAACCTGATCCTGATTTTTTGTTGACAGTTAAAAATATCATTGAGCAAGAACCTTTTCATTTTGTCCAATTCCTACCCCTTTGCAGCATTAAAATAAACCTCACTGCCAGATTAAAAAAAAAAAAAAAAAATCTTTATATATGTGTCAGGCCTACATTGTTGCTTCAATGGCTCATATACAGTCTTAATATCATTTTTAGTTTTTTTTTATAAGTACTTAAAACTGTTTACTAGAGCTTTAAGTTGTCTTATTATGAGTGATGGGTATCGAAAACCAATTCCAGTTGAGAATCGATAACACCTCCCTCAAAGAATCAATATCATTAGTTTTTTAGCAAAGACATCACACTCTCATAACAAAGACGTCAAAAATCACGGCAGATGGGGAGAAGTGCTCAAAATTGTGACTTAATTTATGACAATATGACGCTTACATCTCAACTTAGGTAAGTGAAAACTTACCAACTTGCAGAGGCATTCATCAATGCAGCACGGCATCGAATTCCAGGAGTGTCATATGTTTAACATTGTTTGCCACTGAAAACCTGAGTTGGCCAGCTTTTGTCCCCACAAAAACCAACAGGAATCGATAAGGGGATCGTTGAAGAGGCATAATCAAAAATGGCATTATCATCAATAAAGTCTTATCAATTCCCATCCCTAATTATTACATGGTTAATCCAGTGAAATAGATTTTGTTTCTTCAAAGAATAAACCAGATTACCTTTAATCAAAAATTTCTCCCATTTGCCATTCTTTTGTTGTGTTAACATTTTCCCTTCTGGAGCAATGAAAAACATCTCTAACTTTGAAAAAAAAGACAACAGTAAAGTCAGTGAAAACTTCACAACCGTCAGCCTAAAGATGTAAATAAAAGGACGGTACTTTTTGACAATGACAGCAGGCAGAGGACCGAACCATTTCCATGCGAGTGTTTACATTCAGGTGAAAAGTGTTTCCGTGGTGAATACAATAACTTTATGTTATAAAAGCTTTGGAGGCTTTCAATGATTCATGGCCCTGCCAGAAAAGGGAAAAAATAAACTTTAATTTCTTTCAACAGCAACAACAAGTCCTGCAGGGCTGAACACTCAGATGTTCTCCTCTTTGTTGGTGCAGGAAGAAAGACGTACAAACATTCATTTCATATACATTCCTCAGTCAGAAAGGTTTATTTTAAAAAAACACTCACAAAGAGCTGAAGTCTTTGATGTGAAGCTTAGTGTACAATTCAGAATAAATGCAGCCTCTGAGTAATAACCATGTGAGTGAGTTCAGATAAAGGTTGATAGGGTTGGTAATGTGTTCAGCTTGACCCTTTTCAACAAGGTTTCTCCTGATATTTGAATCATTTTTTTGTCTGAGGCTGTTTTAACACCTACAGCTCGGTTTCTTTGCTCTGATTCAGTTGAAAAAAATTATTCAATTTTGCAGATTTTCTTTGGATCATGCTTACTGCTAACCTGGCACACCAGATGGACTGCTCAATATATTTCACCAGTCTATCAGGGAATTAGCCCACAGAAAGTGTTTGGGGAGGGCAGAACCTTTCAGAAGCATACCCGGCAGGTGATTGGATGATCGTTTCGTCAATCAACATTTACACAGGCCAACCAAATAATGTCGCAGGCAGGAGCTACTGTACTGCAGAATGTGAGTCACTTCGTAAAACAAACTCTTGTCGACAAATGCAGAAGGGTAGCGAAAATATCCTGACTATAGAGAGGTTTGTAGATTTGGTATTTGTTTTTCATTTAATAAAGCATCTATGCTAATCTCTGTATGAGCAGTCACTTCCTGCTGTCATCTAACTCGTAGCTCGTTCCTGTTCCAGCTCTAAAAGACTCTGATTGGCTTGTCTCACTTTGGGCTGCTCACAATTGTTGTAAAATAGAGCTTGGAAAGATGAATCTGCTAATTATAGACATGGAATCAGGCAGGTCTATCTGCTGTGCGGTGTTAGCTTACTGCAGTACAGAATGGCAGGAATGAGTCCTTAAACACAACAGTGAATTATTATTTTAGCACCTGCGGTTTCCTTGCCCTAAAGGATTTGGTATTTAGGAAAATATTTCCTGATAAATGGTTTTACATAAGGTCTGTGAGAAATGTATGCATGTGAGATATGAAAGTTTAATTTTGCAACATAAACTGCATCTGACATAGCCCCAGTTTTGAATTCAGTGCATTAAATTGTTTTTAAAAGAATGGTTGCTAACAAATTGCTAAAACAGGACTACACAAATGGCAGGGGACCCTGATCCATGTGTATATATATACACATATATACACACACACACACATATATATTTATGTACGTATGATGTGGATGTGGACTGTGGTTAGTTTGACTCTGCTGACTGGATTGTAAACTCCATCCTCCCTTTCACTGCAGTACAAAGAACATTTACTTTTCACCGCAAGCACAAAGAAACAGCAGGTATATCCCATCATTTTTATTAGCTGCTGACCTGGCTGTTATATACCTCCCTGTTCACCACTTCTTTCATGACGTGCCAATTTCTGCTTGCGTTACACTTGTTAATGTCACGGCACTGCAATAAAGAACATGAAGTATTGCCAAGCTTAATTAAACTAGGAGAACTGTAATGACATTGGTTTAAATAAGACAATGTATAGATGATTAGACTTTTTGTGCCAGGATGATGAATACTGTCAAATTGTTATTTTGTCTCACTCTTAACCAAATGCTGTTTCAAGTTATTCAGTACTGAAAAGAGATAAAGCATTAAAAAACAGCAGTCTTTATTCAACCCCAAATCTTTCCCAGAGAGAGTTAATCTTCCTTGCGCCAACACTGTGTAATAATTTCCACTGCCTGATTATTAATAACTCTGAATTCTGTTACCAAAGTTAACAGAACTACCCTGGGAGAAAACAAATATTCTGACTTTTTATAATGCAGGGTGTAGAGGTCACCCCTGATGCTTCATGAAGCCCCCCTGGCAGAATTAGGAAACGCCTCAACAAACCAACACGGCTGCATTGCTCACTCCATCATTAAAATAAATTGCTGTGCTCTGTGGTCTGTGGAAAAGAGAAAAACGTTGGGAAAAAAAGAGTGTGTTCTCACCCCGCGGCTGTGCTCAGGATTTTGTCACTGTGATGTCCCAGAGGCTCCCCAGCTGCTTCAGAGACTGGAGACGACACGGTACGTCGTTCCTCTACACAGAACTCGCCCATGGGCAAACACAACGCCTCGCCTCCTGCTCCATTGTTGTTTGAAATAATCAATTAATACCAAACAGTCATTTGCATCAAGACGACATGCTGCCAGGAGGAGAAACTCACAGAGAGAGGGATGGAGGCGATGTCTGCTGTTTCTGTTTGTGTATCTGGATCAATATTAAACTGGTACATCTGCTGTACAATAACATAGAATAACAATAACACTCTTGCCCACACCTGCAAAATTCTGACCATCCAGTAAAACTCTCAGAGTAACAGGTAAATTCTGCCCACCAATCTAAAGTAGAATTTTTTGCACATCACAAAAAAAAATAAAGCTTCTCACTACACAAAAGGCTTGGGCTACCCAACTATTTGTTTTTAAGGCCTAAAAGTTATTGAACACAACTCTTCTTTAGTATCAAATCAGCCATATTAAGTACTGACATAAACAAGGAGCTGAATCTGATCCACAAAGCCTTTCCCAGCAACCACGATGTATGGCAGAATATCCATGCAGCAGAGTGTTCCCCCCTGGAGGGGCCCAGACCTCAGGTTGAGAACTAAGTTTCTAAGGTGTGGGGTCATATCTACGATATGCAACACTTACTCAGACCTTTATTACCTCCACCAAGGAAGTTGTGTTTTTGAACACCGTATGTTTGCTTGTTTGTTGGCAAGATTATGCAAAAACTGCTAGACAGACTTCACTGAAATTCACAGGAGATGTTGGTAATGATTAGACTTAAAAATGATTAGATTTTGGTGGTGATCCAGATAACGGCCATTATTGGTATCAACATAATAATGATATCAACATGACTCTGAGTGCTAAGTGTTGGTTTTCAGGGTCAAGGAATCATATTATGATGCTAACTTTAACATGGAACTATTGCTTATAAATGTAACAGCAATATGTGAGCTACCTTGGCGGAGGTTTGCGCTCTTCAAGTGCTTTCTAGTCCTGTAGAGCACCTGATCAAATGTATTGATGAATTAAGACACTGACTTCAAGAGATTTTTTTTTACAGCTACACACAAATAAAAGTGAAATTCTAGTTGTGGGTTCCAAAAACAAGAAGAGATGAGATTTTTTCTTTGTCATCTGTATTTCCTCCCAAACACAGCAAGTACATCAAAAATCTGGGTGTCATAATTGATCAAAATTTTAACTTCTAACATCACATCACCAGTGTTACAAAGACAGTTGTCTACCACCTAAGAAATATTTCCAAACTTCTGTTCTTCATTTTCCAATCTGATTCTGAAAAACTGGTCTATGTCTTTGTATCTAGCAGACTAGATTTTTGCTCTATATGCTGGAATTTGAAAAAACTCATTCCAGAGACTCCAATTAATCCAAAATGAGGCAGCCAGAGTACTTACAGGGGCAAAGAAAACAGAACACATCACACCAGTGCTAACAAAAACTTCTCTGGCTTCTGTCCAACAAAGCATTAATTTCAAAATATTATTCCTTGCATTTAAACTGAATTGAATTGAACTGTAAGTCAGTGATAGAGTTGGTTGTCTTTTAACCAAATGGTTGGGGCTTGATTCCAGCTCCTGCAGAAACATGCCATGTGTCTTTGACCAGGAGGTACATATAGTCCCAAAACACATTGGTTGTGCCATGTAGTGAAGTAGTGCCTCAACAAAGCGTCTTTGTTCAAGGATAAGTAAGTTGTTGTAAAGTTGTTTAATATAGTGTGCAATAACTCATTTCTGTGTCTTGTTTTTACTCAGTTCATTAAACTACATGGAGTCTTTTGAACTCTCATTCTGTATGCATCAATCCATAGCCCTGGCTTCTGTGCCCCTTCTCTCTGCACAGATGCAGAGCTGATCTTTGTTGATGTGGCTAATGTTCAGGCTTATGCCACGTACCTAATACAACCAAATTTAAAAAGAACTTCACAGTTCCTTTAAGCACAACTTAACAGCTGCAAATTCTTTATTTTTTTTATTCCTCCATTTCTCATGTTTCTCTCAGGGAGCTGACATTGAAATCAAAACTCATGTTTCTTTTCAAATCCATGATTTCATAAATTAAAACAGCTTCTTAGTTTAAAATCCTTCTTGATACATAAATCTATTTTCCTGTCTATTATAATTTATCTGATTTTGGCTTTTTTTTTAACAAATGGAGGTCATCCCATTCCCCAGTGGCTTCCTGTACCTTAATTAAAAACACCAAAAAGGACAAAATATTATTTTAACAATTTCATATCATTCCTGTTACACTGTAGTTGTGATAAATGACCTCACTGAAACCTCTGAACCAGAGTTTGATTTTAATTGAGTCTGATCCATGCTTTGTGAGACCAGGTGCTCATGTAAACCCTGCAGGTACATCATCATGTGAATATTTGCATTTATCCAACACTTTATTAGAATTGACTCTGTCCTGACATATCACAGTATTTAGAGTCAAACTGATTTCCTTCTAACCAGAGGATCAACTCCTCACAATGCAGTTGAGTTACATTCCACTAAGTGTTTCTGACAGGTGTCGTATCAAATTTGTGCAGCTGCAGAGGCATTTTAACGCACGCTTCGTCTAAACCGGTCATCAGTGCGGATTTTCTCGCACACCCAGACAGCTCCCCTGCTGTGAATGTCAAGTGGGAGTTATTGAGCGGACTTGGAGGTAGACGAGTCTCCTCCTGATCCCGGACAGCTCTCCATCGCTTCATAGCCTCTGGCGCTCGGCAGGTAAAGCACAATAAACTCTGGCTCAGTCAGACTTGAGGGATTATTTACTTAGACCTTGCTCTGAGTGTCCGCCTTCATTTCTGCTTCACCCTTCGTATCCTTGTGCTGGTGGTGCCTAAGCATTCTAGTATGTCAGCCCCAATAGCTTCTTCCTCACTTGTCACTTGTTTGTGTGTGTGGGACATTTGAATAAGCCTTTTACAGTATCTGTCTCATATTTTTCTCCTACATTAATGCATCCATGACATTGGCAGCCAAAGCTAAATGCAGTACGATTTCTGGTTGTCCATCAGTCTGTCTTGGCAGTTTTTATGAACACGGTATCTCAAGGACTCTTTCAAGCAATTCACTGCAAGATTTGCAAATATGTGTTCTGGCTCAAAATAAACTGGTTGGATTCTGGAGTTTAAAGCCGAAGGCAAAGTTTATGTAGCCTCATGCTCATTCCTTGCTTGTAAAGCATGCTTAAGTGACTTTCTTTAAACTTTGCACAAAATGTCTACATTGACTCAGGGATGAATTCATAATATTTAAGAGTTCAGAGGTCACGATTTTGGAGCTTCCTGTTCATCCTTTGCTAATAATGTGTTGTCTAAAAAAAGATTTAAACATTTTGAGGGGTTTATGTCAAACTTTGTTTGGATGCTCACTCTAACACAAGGATTAATTGATGAGATTTTAGAGGTCAGAGATTAGGATTATTGAGTCCCATGTTCAGATCTTGCTTATAACTGTGATACCTTATGATGGCCTCGGGGAATTTGTGCAAACTTGTCACAAATGTGCTATCTTAAGTCACGAGAAATTTTCTCAAAACTTTGTGCAATTTTCAGTTTTGACTCGAGAATGAAGGCATTTCATAGTGGAGGTATAGGCTCATAGGTCATTGGGTCTTATGATAAACCTGTTTGTGAACATGGTATCTCAAAGACCTTTTAGAGATTTCTGCCAAACTTTTCACAAATACACACTCAAACTCAATCATGCCCCAATGATATTTTAGAGTTCAAGGTTTAAAGGACAAGAATGTGGAGCCTATGGGTCATTGGACCTCATGTTCATTCCTTGCTTTTAAATAAGATATCTTATACTCTTAAGGATTTCTGTCATAGATTGCATCATTGTTTACTGTGATTTAAGGATAAGTGATCAGATTTTGGAGGTACAAGGTCAACGGGCAAGATGTTTGGCTACATGTTCAACACTTGCCTCTTAAAACAATATCTCATGTATGCCTTGGTGATTTTCTTCTAACTTGGCACGATTATCCTCTTTGACTCACAGAT
The DNA here is from genome assembly GCA_037902135.1 of Cetoscarus ocellatus. Taxonomy (NCBI): domain Eukaryota; kingdom Metazoa; phylum Chordata; class Actinopteri; order Labriformes; family Labridae; genus Cetoscarus; species Cetoscarus ocellatus. Next base: position 233,790 of record JBAMNC010000319.1, on the reverse strand, counting down.
AAACTGATTAGATTTTGAACTTTAAAGATCGAGGTCTTTGGAGTTCATGTTCAAATCATAAAAATCCACCCTCCCACTTTGACCCACCAATGTTTCTTCCACTGTGGCATCTAACTGCATGGTGGTAGTTCTTGTTTTCAGTCCGTGCCCCACGTTTTATCATATTCTGTTTTCAAACAATATGCAGCAGTGTGTACTGGAAGCAAAGCTGCAAAAAGCCAAGCAATGTTGAGCCAGACTTCCTGACACCTTTGTTCGTCCTCTCAAAGTAAAATTTGTGTTTTTCTTTGTAAACAAAACATGAAAATTGCTTTCTCTCTCTGTCCTCTGGCTGTATTTTTTTCTGCCTGCCAAAGCAGATTCAAACTGTGTCTTATCTCTGCTTTAAATTGGCTACAGTAACCTCCTTTCTGCTTTATTGTCCCATTATAATAATCAAAAGTAAACACATTACTTGTTGTCAGTGAAGTCGCTCTTGCCACTCATAAACATCTGCTTTCAAATGTTACTTATCAGGTCAGCAGATCCCTCCCCTTTATTTATTCCAACCGGCTTTTTCTTGCTCCAGGACATTCAGCTCTCCAATGGGGATGTGTTGTTTGTGTGTGTGTGAATATACTGTATGTGTGTTTATGTGTCTGCTGCTCGAATGGCAAATGGCTGATGAATAATGCAGGCTAATAGTGATGTGTTGACAGCTCTGACTGGTAAGAGCTGCAGAGCTATGTTTCACTGATAATGTGCCATTTCCCTCCTGTGCACTTCTGCTCCCTTATTACAACAAATAACACTTTTTTTTTGTAATTTGGCCTCCCCTAAACTCTTAGTGTTAGGGAGGGTTTGTTTGGCTTCCAAAATATCTGGTGTTTTTAAAAGCGTACAAATGTAGTGTTTTCTGGCTGATTGGTTTCCAAATGAATTCCAGCTTGTTTCTGCTAATTATGCTCACTGAGTTTGGGATTGGTGAGGTCAGGCAAAATATTTGTTAAATTGAGCCTGCTACCTCATTTTCTGTGAGTGTGCAGGGTTAAATATCCCTCTCAAGCTGTGTACAGTTTTATGACTTAAAGTTAATTATCACAAGTCTTTTGGGTCTTAAATGTATCTAATAATCAAAATCATTGATTTGTACTCTTCAAGAATAGTTTGGAAATGTTATTATTCTTCCCTTTAATTAACCAGTTGGTATTGTACTTTGTATCATTGGAAAGCCTGATTAGTCACCTTCATAACGATGTGCAACTTCTAAGAATCATGCATTTGTGGAATGAGCAAGATATTTAAATGTGTGGGTAGCAACCACAAAAATATGCCAAATCCCCTGCACCTGGAAGCTGGTGTTCAAGTACAAAGAGTGGCAGCATTGTTTGGTGTCAGCCCTGGTGCCATTTACAAACTTAGGACCAAGTTCTGTGAGACTGGTGAAGTCAAAGAGAGACTTTGAAGTGGGCATCCCAGGAAGACAACACCCCATGAAAACAGGTTCCTCACCCATGCTTCACTGAGGAACTGGAGACTTTCTTCCAGGGGACAATGGTATTTTGACACATTTCTTTGGGGGCCACGACCCACACCTTCAGCTTTGTTGCTCATTCCACAAATGCACGATCCTTACACGTTATACATCTTTGTAAAGGTGACTAATGAGGCTTTCCAACTATTTAAAATGCATTTCCAGTTGATATTACTAAAGGGGATAAATAATCGACCAAAATAACATTTCCAATTTTTTTGAACAGTATAGTTTAAAAAAAAGCAAATGTAGCTTTTGCAAATATTTGATAAAATTATGACTGCCTTTGGGGTGCCCATGGCCGAGTGGTTTGGCTGCACCCTATGACTGCCATCCATCAGGCCAGTGACCTGTCTGGTTTGAATCTAGTCTGTTGCTCCTTTAACACATTTTTGCCCAACTCATTCTGTCTGATTACCTTCAGCATATTGTCTTCTTTGAAAGGAGGCAAATGCCAAAAATTAAATCTTGAGAAAAAAATACTGCCTCAACCCTCATGTCCCATTAACAAAAGGGTTACCCTTACATTGTAGCACATTATTTACCAAAAGCAGACACATCAGAAAAGTAGCATAATATATTTGTGAATTGATGCCACTTTTTTGTCAGTGCATCAGATATTTTTGCTAGTAACATTTCTTTTCATATATATGTAAAAGGGTCTTGAAATGCAGTCGCAGTAAAACTTAAGTAGGTAAAGATGATAAACTTTGGGCCGATATACTCAATAAAGTACAACAGAAATCATGTGCAGAAGCTGCCAGTCAGTGTGTTTTTCCAAAGTAATAGTTACCCTGCCCCACACGACATGACATGAAGGCATGAAATCCTATGGAGTCGCCATGAATCACAAACACACTGTAGTCGAATACTTGGTTGGCATGTAGAATCATGCTCAGTGTCTGTCTTCCATGTCCCTGCAAGTCGACTCAGTGCAGCTACTACTTGGCATCTCTCAAGGTGCACCCAAGTTACCAGTTAACTGATCCTCACAAATGCGCTGACAGAAAATAATATGACACCCAGAAACCGCATCACAGGGAGTTGTAGTTTTACCCCCAAGCTTTCACTGGTGTTTGAACTCATAACAAAGGCATAGCTACCACACCTTAATTTTACAACCAGCACTTAAAAAAATTAAAGGAAGAACAAAAGACCCCAAAACATATCTGTAAAAGAAGGTTGCAGGGATGGGGAAGCTGAGGGATGAGGAAGGTGTGCTCTAAGCCATCAGCCCCATCAAGTGTTGAAAAACTCTCAAAAGGCATTAGATGGCTTTCAGAAGGCATTGCAAAGGTGGCAGAGAGAGCAACAGTCTGAAGACGCTTGCTAAAAAATCTGTTTTAAGTTTCTTTGTTCTCATTTCCACTAAAGTCGTTGGTTGATTATTCCTATAATTTACATTAATTAAGCCTTAAGTGCTTTACTACTCTAAAAGTTTACAATGATGAAAAGTGAAGATCTGTTTTCTGGTCAAAATGATTAGCTAGTGAGATGAAAAGTGTTGGTGCTTCTCCAATTTTCTAAAATCCTCTCTACAGCTTAACAGTGATTAAATGAGAATCTTGCTTATGAAACCTCTCCAGTGTCTGTAACAATCATCCCTCTGTCAGGGTCTTCAAAACAAATCCTCTGCTGCACAGGAGTGGGTGACACATTTTAACTTTTAATTAGCACCAACAGAGGTTAATTTGGAACAAGCTGGAGAGAAAAACAGCTGAACTGACGTAGATAAGAGCACCACTTAAACTCAGACTTTGTAAATGAAGAACCAAAGACTCACAGTGTTATTGACTTCATGTGACATCCAAGCAGAGCAGAGCAGAACACCTCAGATTGTATTATTTTAAACCAAAAAGAGATGTACTTTATTGGAACAGCAGCAAAGTGGTCCTGCTTACATGAAAAAGATGTTTCCCTCTGAACAGATTCATCTTTCTGCAGCGTGGTGTCATGTTGAACTGTCCTTAAAGCAAGAAGGTGCAGCCTTCATCTGCTTCATGTTAACCAGCACCTCTGGTTACTAAGACCTGTTTGAAAGTGGATTTCACACCAAATGTATCTGCCATGAGACGACAAGCCCAGGATTGTTCACATAACATTATATTTGGCACTGTCACAGTGTGATGCTGCTATGCTAACTCTGGTTTGAGGATACAGCCAGACTCTAGCACCAATGTCTTAACCCAATGCATCTGTCTGCATACAATATGAAGGTTTTACCTAAAATTCCCTAAATGTGAACTTGCTCAGGCTGAGAAGGTGCAAAATGAACGTGTAGCACAGTGATCAAAAATCAATAACATTCACCCAATCTTTCATTTGTCTTACATCTGGGCATCTCCCTCATGTGGCGCCTGTTTTACTTTACTACACTCTCCCATCTGACCACATGTGAAACTCATGACAGCTGATGAGATAGAGTCCACCACTCTTCAATGGTGTAACTGCATGCTCTTACAACCACACCTACAACAAGAAACTAACCCCAAAATGCATCTAATGCAGCATTATTGAAGCATTGTGCCATATCTTTCTTTTTAGAGGACAGACTGCAGGACAAATAACATTTGGCTTGCATTTTTTTGAGAAAGGCCCTGTAGGAGATATGATTGGGCCAGCCACCTGTCTTTATTGAGGAAACAGGCAATGGGTGACTGATCCTGCACCATGGACCACCATTGATTAGTAATTACGAGGAAAATGTTAACAGATTAGTCATTCTAGCCCTGAAGTGTGATGGCTCAGTCCAGCTCTATAGGGAGAAATGTCTCAGTATTTAAATTTAATTTTTGCCATTTTGCTATTGTCTTCATTTTTTGCCATGTTGATTTATTATCCGCCTTATATTAAGGTAGAGTTATATCTTACAAACTTGCAAATTGGGAAAAAAAAATATCTTTTTGTGTCCAGCAACCAGTACTTTAAGTATTTGGTATGCATGCTAAAGATTGTTCACTTGTGGAATGAGCAACACAGCTAGACACGTGGTTTTCACTTTAAAAGAATGTTCCGAAATCTCCTCTTTCCCTGTAGGACAGTGAAGCAAGGGTGAGGACCTGGTCTCTTTGGGTCGTTGTCTTCCTAGGATGCTCACTTCACTGTCTGTCTTGACTTCAACAGGCTCATAGACCTTAAATTCAGAAATGGTTCTAGGGCAGACAACTCATGCTACCACTCTGTGGACAACAAAGTTTATCCATGTTGCAAGGACAATTTTTTTTATTAATAACACTGACTAGAGACTGTTTTTAATACATACAGTACAGTGGGTTTTGAATATTTTTCAAGTTAAACTTTGATGTATTGTCCTGCTCATATTATATATTGTAACACATAGTATTGTGACCCGTGTACCGTAATACATATTGTATAGATTCCTGCCAATATACACCCCTATTTAGTATGGTATGCTATTGTATCATATGATATTGTATTATATGGTATGGTGTTGTAATGCACAGTATCATGATGTATGGTACTGTATCACATCATACCCTATTGTGTCCTGTTGAATTACATTCTGTTGTAGGATGTTATTGTACAGTATTTTATTGTTTCATAGCATATCATGAATTAGGCAGCATAGTTCACACATAATTTTCAACTCTTCAAACATTTTCCAAGCCCTGAAAGAGTTACAACTTTGCCTTTGTTATCTTGCTTAACACGTGGTTTACATTATAGCAGATTAAAAGTCATTAAATCGCTTCAGTCAAATGTCAATTTTTTTTTCAAATTAATCCAGCATTTTGGACATCAGCTCTGAAAAGCTAATCTACAAGTTTCCTTTTCACAACCTTTACAGTACTATCATCTACCCGCCTGTCTCTTTTTGTGCTTTAATTATGAAGTCTGCTCATAATAGCTGGCAATCATAATTCTTAATTATATATAATTTAAAAAGCTAGCTGCAGTGGATGTCTGACAACAAAAAACAAATTAGGTGTCTTGTTTGTGAATCATTTAGGAAATGAACCTCTAGTTATCGCTCAGACCCGAATCAGTCGCACACCAGCTGCTTTCACAGCACAACAGTATTCTGGAAGAATTTTTCCTGTTAATTATTTCTGACTCACAGTAAAACTTTTGGATAGGAAATAGTTTTAATGAGCTGATTTCAGGCTTTGTAAAGCTTGGTGCAGGTTTAATCAGTGAGGCTTCTGGAGCTATGCTTCACATGTCAGCTGCTCTCTGGATAATGAGAGTTTACATGTTTGGAGGGAAAACAACGAACTGTGATGAACTAACAAGACTACATATATACGAGCTATAGCTTAAAAAAGACTCCCCCTGTGTGACTATGAAAAACAAGTTTTGAACTCAGGTTGAAAAACACATCTGCAGGATCAAGGAGCTTGTAACAGGAAAGCAGAGCCAAGAGAGCATTTTTCTGGTACACCAAATGAAGATATGGTCAGCCGCCAAGTCAGTCATTCCACTACTTTGGTCTAGACAGATTAATCTCCATTACTGAGGGGTGGATGTCCGTCTGGGGGCGGTGAGGTCCAACACAAGCTACCCTTAACACTTTGGTAATACTCTAAATTTCCCCCCTGTGCCACACTGAGGTTGGCTATTCTGACTGTTAGTGAAACATTTTCAAAATGTATTACAATAATTGCCATTGTTTTAGCCACATCTATTCAAGCCAACTCTGAGCATAATTTGTGATAAATCTGCTTAATACATTTCAGCAGACTTGTTTGTACATCTAACATGTTGGCTGTGGCTAACATTGTACCTGCTACTCTTAAGCTTAGTATTGTCATTTAGAGCATGTTCATTTGCAGCTATTCCTATGCAGCTTACAGTTCTTTATTATTGAAGTGGGGTTGTTGGTTGTGCTTGTCAATAGTAAGTTTATCAGCCACATGAGATGCTTGTCACCTTGCCTAATATTAAGAGAGACCACAATAAGTGTCTGCAAAGAAGTTAGACCATATAGCAATGCGAACCGGCTCCCCCTCATTATTTGAATGATTTCAGAAAAAAAAGTTAAAGCTAATCATGCAGTATGTTTCCAATACAATTCTGACCCAAATTGGAGTCTTATGACTGCTTTTAATGTCTGGGTGGATTCCTGCCTTTCTGTTCATTGTTTGTCATGCAGTGTACTAGTGGACATGGTGATGAATCACAGCCTAACCAAATGTCCCTCACCAGATGATTTATTTTTTTTTTTTGGTCTTGTGTGAAGCTTCACGACAGGGAATGTTTTCTCAGAAGTTGGCTGCTAATAGTGTTTCCTGGTGATGCTATGTGTGTGCCAAAGCTACAGAGTTTTTGTCTGTGTGTTTGTTTGTCTGTGAGCCGTGCCAAAGAAATTACTAAGTTGACAGATTGAGCATTATTGACATTAGTTGACATTCCATTCTGCTTTCAGTCATACACTGTGGGCACATAAATCATGCATTTTGTTTGTGGGTCACAACCACTTCAGTCGTACAGTTAATTAAAATTCAACCATGACTCATCAGCCACTGACTTAAAATAGCACAGGGTATGACCAGCTCAAGAAACGTTAGGGTTGATGAACGCAACACATTTAAAAAAAAAAAATCACAGCAATTTGTTTGATGTGTTTTAGATGAAAACATGGACCCTTTTCCCAAATCCAAGTGTATTGTGCTGCTTAGAAGAAGAAATGAGCCCCTGTGCAAATGAGATGGAATATTGGTTGTAAAAGAGGAACATGAAATACTTTTACAGCTATACACTAGTGCCCATAAACTTTTCTGTGAGTACTCGAACTCAAGAACAACAGTGTTTACATCTCCTGTGTGCTGTTCTTGATTTGGTATATTTGTTTTCACATTAACAAAATGAACCAGACTTAAACATCAAGTGCACTCTGGTGTGAAGCCTCTAATAAATATGAATTTAAAAAAAACTTGCTACTATATCTTAACACCATACTGTAAACTTACTTCCTTATTAACCTAAATATTATTACTTCAAAGATAAAGGCTGTGACATTTGATGTAATTGGTCACAGCTCTTAAATGCCTGTCCGATGAGACAAGCTATTTCAGCCCAAACATGTTGTGAACCACCATAGGCTCAGAGCACATCAACCCAGAGGTCAGTTGCTGTCCAAGGTGCTGATACTGAAACAGTCAGGCACACAGGTGCTGTCCAAGGACCTTCATTTAAAATAAAAGGACTTCGTCTCACAATAACTGGATTCCACACAGGTGTCCTTTTTCCAACACATCCAAATAACCTTAGAAAGTATTTTTCTTTTTTCCAGCCTTTTAATGAATGACCACCATGTCATTAAAAAATCACAAAGCATTCAATTATGACTTTTATGGTCAATACATTTTCAAACAATGAAAAAGTAGCAAAATAAACAGAATTGCTCTATGTCCTAACTACAAAATCAGCTTGATTATAGTGAATGATGTGTGAGTTTCTGTCTGCAAGTGTTTCAGTGTGAAGTTGCACAATACCACACAACGTTTTTCTCTCTATTTCTTCACTATTTTCCTCTGGCTGTTGCTCATGTCAAAACTGTCAAGGAACCAGGAAAGGGGAAGAAGGGGGGGAATTCTCTGGTTTTCTTTGGCTTTTCTCACACAGCAGAGCTTGTTAATTGGTTTTCATAGAGGTGATAGTGGTGTATTTACCCATAGCTGTGCATGAAATGTTTTACCTTTACTTAGGGATGGGAATTGATAAGATTTTATCGATACCAGTGCTATTAACAATCCTGCTAATTGATCCAATTCTTTAACGATTCTCTTATTGATTCATGCAGATTTCCAATGTGGGCAAATGTTGGCCCGTAGATTTTCAGTGGCAACAACGTCAAACACACATGTCACAGCATAGATAACTGCTTTTGCAAGTTTCTGGTGTTTCTACTCACTTAAGGTTGAGGAGTAGGCGCCTTTACTTAAAAATGAAGTCACAATTCTGACTACCTCTGAACCCTGCCAGTGGAAGGAATTGATAAGGGAATTGATTAGCAAAAAGACTCACGATATCGATACTTTGATGGAGCTGTTAACGATTCTCAACAGGAATTGGTTTTTGATTCCCATCCCTACCTTTACTTCCAAGACAGAGGGAGAAACTTAATTTGGCAAACAGAGAGGTGTGTCTATACAGACCCTTCTGTTCGCTGGTAAACTTGTTGGTAGACTGTGGTTGTGTTAAACGACTACATCAGTAATCTTTAACTTGTACCTTTTAAAAAAATAAAACTAAAACAATTACCCCTTCAAAAAATTTCAGAAGTGGACATTCACAAATGTTACATTGATTGCTCATTTACTCTTCATTAATATCATATTTTGAAAATATTTACACAAATATCTATGTAGGTTCTCAGTCATCCAGGTCAAGGTTATCTTAGGTTTCTTCTCAGCTAGCTACTGGACTCCTCAGGTTTCTTGAAGACATATCGCCACATTCACCAAGTGAGATGGAGGGTAACATCTGAGAGAAGTACTTATGATGTGCAGTCACCCAAACTGGGCCTTCATCAAGATCATGAGGAAACAGCAACCATCAGGAAGAGGAGAGTAACAACAGCATTGTTATTCCTTACCATTACTCCAGTCACAGCTCCCCCTCGGGTCCCTAAAATGTTATTAAATTCAGAAAAAACTGGGGAAGATTTTGTTGTGGTTTTATTTTTGTGTTTGTATCCGTACAACTATGAATGCAACCCCCATACATCTGGAGATTAAACACGTTTTTGGAAATTATGTTATGATTCGTCCATCTCACATAAATCCACCTGTCATTATTATTAACTAAATTGAACCAGGAGAACACTGGAGTAAAACCAAGTGATGGGGACATGGCAGCCCCAGAAAGAAGTACCAACTGCCCAAAGGACTGGCAGCAATGTGGGTGATAGGGACTTTCTTTGCTTCTAATGTTGCTAGAAAGGGACCCTCAATGAGGGCTTGTCCTTTCATAAGGGCGCAAGAGTGTTTACAACTTATGAGAACTTAAAGCACAGGACACATATGGTCTTACATCTACAGGCTGCAGTTCTGTGCATACATTTACATTTAAATTTACATTTTTGATCCTGAGCAGCAGCTCTTGTGCAGAGCAGTCTACAATAAGAGCAGCTGTTAGAGTAATTTTAAAGTCTTAGATCTACAGCATGACAACCACACGGGAACAAAGAGTACAAAGGTCAGAGACATGCATCCCAGAAATTTGATAGATGTTTTATTGTAATGCAAATTATACAATTTGTTCTTCTTTTAATGCAAATGAACATCACAGGTCTTTGTGTGTCTTTGTGGCTCTTCAGGATCCAATCAGGCTCCTACCTCAGCACGGGCTGGTTCACACTCATCCTCGCCATGGACATGTGCAAAGAGATCCATATCTACGGCATGATAAATGACACCTACTGCAAGTAAGGCACCCCAACTATTGTAACACCACACACACTTTTCTTTGTGGTGGAAACAATATTGCACACACTCCTGCAGAAAGTTTGATAACGTTCACATTCTCGGCAGCACCGTCCAATCGCAGACCCCCCTATAACTATGGTCTGCCACTGTTGGAATGCATTTCCAATGCCACGGTATGTATGTAATGGCTGAATTTTTATGCTGCCATCCATATTGGGTTCTCTGTGACGTGATTACCATTATGTTTTTCTTGAATAGAATACCCAGCAGGCTGCAGAGTCTCTGTGGGGCTGCAGCACCCGTATCTCCTCAGCTTTAATACCAAAGAAAAGGCAGCTCTGTGCTAAAAGATCTGATAATATACAAGTTTATAGATCTGTCACATATCTGTAATGTTTAGCAGAAAGAAGCAGGGATAGATACTTTAAATGATAATGTCTGTTGTGTATCCCTTAAAAATACTAGATCCACATATCACAAAGAAAACAGTTTTGGCAAATGGCAGAGCGGGATTCTCCATGAAGTCAGAGATACCTTTTTACTTATCTGTAATAGTGAAATTTCTTGCCCTTATCTGAAATATTTTATGTATTACAGACATTTCTGTGGCATCTGTGAACCTATTTCTAAAAGATGCTAACATAGCAAAGTTTGTTTTTCAACTAATTGTATGAAAGCTTGAAGTACTCCCAATCAAGTTACTGATCAGTTTCTGAAATGGAGATTTATATCCCTAATACTGAGGGTGCCATTTTGGGAATGCTATCTCAAACCTACTTTCAGTCAACTTAATAATAGACAAAGGTAATGCTAGGTGGAGCCTTTTTCATACAGCTACAACAAGCCCATCTGTATTATAATATGAGCCTGGACGGATTTTTATCAGGTCATTAAATAATGATATGTGTCACGTGTAAATTCAGAGTAGCTTGATTTGCGTGCATGAACTAGCTCACATTTCTGGAGTTGATTGGTCAAAGGTGAAGGTCACTAAGGCTCTTTATTCCTTGCTCATTGCTTTAAGGGATTTTCTTCAAACTTTGTTCAAATGTCTATGTTGCCTCAAGGATGACTAGGTTGAATTTGGGGGCTGCATATTCAAAGGTCATCAAGTCTCATGATCATCCCTACTTTGTGAATGTGACATCTCAATTCCTCTCAAGGGATTTCTGTCAAACTTTGTCCGTCCCTGAAGGAAGGAAGAACTTGGTCAAGGCTCAAGTTCATGGGTGTCCTTTTTATCCCCATATTTGTGAACGCCATATCTTGAGACATTTTGAGGTTTTTTTTTAAGTTTGCTTAATTGACCCGTCAGATTCAGGGAGTGACTTATTAGATATAGGGGTACAGTAAAAACAAATATTTCTGACTTAAGGATGAACCTTCCGTATCTTTTGAAGGTCAATTCAAAGGTAAATGGGTGACATTTTTATCATGTGTTTATGAATGGGATATCTTTTTCTCATTAGACTTATATAAATCATACAACCACAAAAACCAGACTGCAAAAGCATTTGGGCCTTTCTCCCCTTTTTTAGGATATTAAACAATTGTATGACTCTTCAAATTTTTTTAGATTGCACAGGCCTAGAATTTGACTGCATTCGGCATCTTTTGTTTTAATTTTTGTTCTTTTATAGCAGAGATCAGCAAATTGAGAATTGGAAAAAATTCAAAATTGTGCACCCCTAATTTAAGATCAAAAGATGTCCATAATAATATTTATTTATTACTTACACCAAGGAGGTTATGTTTTCAGCAGGGTTTGTTTGTTTGTCTGTTTGTCTGTTAGCAACATTACGCAAAAACTACTGGATAGATTTATATCAAAATTTTACCAGTGGTGTGGTTTGGTCCAAGGAATTACATTTTGGTAGTGATCCGCATATTTGTCTGGATGCAAAAAATTCCCCAAATTTTCTAAAAGTCCCAAAACTTAACACTGGGCTGTATTTTGTCTCACCCACAACACCATCCGATTGGTTACACGCTTTGGTTACACACAGAGTCAGGGAACAGCGAACAGCCAATCAGCAGTGAAAGCTGTGCATGCAGTTCTGCTCACAGACATAGTGGAGAGGAGAAAACGTTTTGCCAGTGGAGGAAGCCTGGCGCTGTTCCTGGAGCTTTGGTTTCTAAGATAAATTAAGGTAACAGACTCTCCCGAAATTGTTATAAACATCCCAGTCCTCTCCAACTCCCAAATACGTGTGACATTACTGTGAGCCCATTGACGTTATAGAAACTTACACGGCAGCTCTGCTCACTTGCAGTCTCTCCAGCCGTGCCTGTTAATCACTCGAAACAAGGCTGCTGATAATGTCAATATTGAAATAGTCTGTCATAACAGAAGTCTGTGTGTGTGTGAGTGTGAAAACCTAACCCCTAAACTCTACATACATAGAGCGAACGGGCTGCGCACCGAAGCACCGGGGTTTGGCTCTGACCGACAGGCTGGAGACATCACCCACTGGAAGCACCGCAGAGCGCACGACACCAACATCTGTACAAGCAGCAGCAAATTGGTTCAGTCAATGAGTTACAAGACCCACTTCTGACTAGGTCAATCTATTATGATATTTGATATATATGGTATTTATATCAACCGTAATCACACTTCTTGCAGATTGATATTTTTAATTCAGCAATGTGCGTATGAAATGAACATAGGACTATAATGTTGGGTGGAAATCACAATTTATGGGTGGAACTGAGCTGCTTGGCGGAGGTCTGCACTCTCTGAGTGCTTTTCTAGTTGTAATATATATTTAGTTCATTATAAAATTATTGTAATTGATTAGTGATTGATATGCATCACTAAATGTTTTTGAAACGATCTGTAATTAAAATATATCTGAAAAACTGTAGATATATAACATTTATAACAATATAAAAAAGTAGTTTCAATCGGTTTCAATTCTGTGTTAAGCTAATTTAATAGTCTTTCTATTTGCATTTCATCTTAAAATAGAAATGTTGTTATAGTTAATTTCTCAAAAAGCTGTATGTGCTCCTTTTGTTTAATTAATTTAGTATACATGTTAAATATGAAATATCTTGTCAATTGGTGGTGTGGTCCTCTAACTGTGTGAATAGCATTAATGTGGCTCTTTGGGAGCCTGAAGTTTCCAGATTTGTTTTTAAGGCTTTAGTTTGTATCTTTGATAAGTACTGTCCCACCACCAACTTTCATGGTCAACTTTTTTTTTGCATTTATTCCTGTAAAAGTTGTCTGTGTCTGCGAGCCCATCGTCTTCTCTCTGACTCGTGGCTGAGTGATTGCTGTCTGGCAGCAGGGCCTTATGAAGGATGACAAACAAGCAGCTTTTTTCTCCAGGCGTGTCTGCCTTGATCTGCTCGCCTCCTCTCTCCCTATGTCCCCCTTCAGCTCTGTCTCTATCCCATGAATCAAACACTTTTGCCTAATGCACAGTAAAAATCCTGTCTTTTATCCTCTTCTTGTTCCCTGTGCACAGCAGGAGAGGAAATATAAACACGGCAGAGGAGTGATAACTCAACCTGTTCAGAGGATTTTATGATTCATTGAGGCGGATAAGGGGCAGTGTTCTCTCTCTTCCTGTCTCTCATGTTTTTCAGCCGTTAAAGGAGGGTATCGGGTTTCCCTAAGTTTCTGAATGGACATTTTAGTGTCACACAAAGTCAGACTGACAGCTGGCTGCTAGGGGAAGAAGAAGTGATGTCTTGAGTGCCAGTGTTGAAAGCATAAGTCAGACCTCAGCAGGGAGGTAGTAATAGAACTTCAACAGGTGCTGCAGAGACGCTGGAATCAAATTTATGAGTAAACTTGGTTGTGTGACACAGAGCAGAGAGCCAGTGATTGGGTCATGTATTACTGTTTGCTGGCAGACAGCCACAGTTGCTGCTCTGTGGACACACTTTCTGGCTGAAGTGATGGCTGTTTTTCTTCAGTCTGTGTTCAGTCTCCAAACTACTCTCCTGTCGCGTCATACTCAATAATAAAGACATCTATTAACACCCTTTTCACAGCACATTTGCACATCAGCCTCATAACAAAGCTACAGTGTCATTGCGCCTTGAGTTTTGTTATTAATTGATTCAAAGCACTGATTTTACAACAGTGTCACCATAGATGATTTTAAACCCCATTTAGGTGAGCTGAGGCCCCCTAAAATACACCTCAGCGCCCCCTTTATATTAATTAATATCTTCACATTTTTTTTCAACAGTTATGTTGAGTTTATTACATTTTTGTTTTACCCTCATAAAAAATGTAATTATAGACACAGTGTAGAGATGCAGTTTTGTTCAACAGTTCCACATAAAAAAAAACATTCAATATTGTAGTTTGCCAGATGCAATAAATTTTAAATCCTGCAGTACAACATCCATTGTTTAATACGCCCATGTGAATTCTGGTATTTTTGAAATTCAGTGCAAACAGCTATTAGTTTCTTGTCTCGCCATTCTCTCTGCATTTGTTCTGTTGCATTTATGTGCATGAAGCAGTGCGCTAAATAGTGCCTAGACACACACCTGCTTTAAGAGGAGAGGCAGCAATATGCACACACTCTCACAATGTGAGGGAACCTCATTCCTCAAACCTGCGGTGTGAGTAATATATTAAGTTCTTTGCATGAATTTACAGTGTAACTGATGCCTTGTTTGCTTGAAATCTTGTGTATGTGTCACTTAATGTACTTGTAAGTGAAGAAAGACCTGTAAGTAAAATATTAACAATAGAGAAAATATATCATGTTTATTACACTGAAAAAGTATTTTAACTGGATTGAATTCTATGTTGAGCTCATTTAATAAAGTCTTTCTATTTGCATTTTAAATTAAAGCATTAATGTTGATATAGTTAATTTCTGTGGTGTGAGTGTGAAGATGGGTCAGTATTTGTCACACCTGAAAATCAATAATATCTGGGCTAATCAATACTGTTATCAAGCTTTGTAGCCAGGTCTTTTGTCTTAGTGTCATCTTAGCTGGTGCACATCAGCACACCAGGCTTTGTAGAGGGAACATAAACTCCAACCACATCAGCATATTGCATCAAATAAACCACTAAAATGTCATACCTTTCCACCATGGACTCAGAGAAAGAACTCTGAGATATAAGGTACATGAGATACTGGCCTGTGCAGCAAGAAAAAATATAATCATCTACTCCAAATGGCCATGAAAAGCACATCCTGTGGATTAGAAACTTCAATCCAATGTAAATTCCTGCTGAGGTCTGCAGACTTTCTGAGCAGTAGTTAATAAGAATGAGCAGACGGCAAACAGTTACATTATGATGTGTTCAATAACAATTCAAAAATGACAATAAGGCAAATAAGTAAAATGACATTCAGATGTGCTCAAATGCAATTCCAAAAAAAAGAAATAGTCTTTGTCTAAAAACTTGAATAACAACAGTTTTTTGGAAGTCAAATTGGTTGATTTTTTTTTTTTTTTACAACATTATTAAATAGATATAACAGATGTTAGTTCGGGGTCAAAATCAGTGTTTTTTTATAATGTGTTTTTTATTTACTTCATATTACAAACTCTGTCAAGAATGATCTCGGGAAGTGATGTGGTTGACCCATGAGTATTCATTCTTTCATTCATCTTCTACACCGCTTATCCCTTTTGGGGTCACGGGGAGCTGGAGCCTATCCCAGCTGTCATTGGGCAAGAGGCAGGGTACAGCCTGAACCGGTTGCCAGCCAATCACAGGGCCATATAGATAGATAGACAACCATTCACACTCACACTCATACCTAAGGACAATTTGGAGTCACCAGTCAACCTAATAAACATGTTTTTGGTCTGTGGGAGGAAGCAAGAGTGCCTGGAGAGAACCCACGCATGCACAGGAAGAAATTTCAAACAGAAAGGCCCTGACCCGACCCAGGGATTGAACCCGTGACCCTCTTACTGTGAGGCACGTGCACTACTTGCTGCACAACCGTGCTGCCCTGACCCATGAGTAGAATTTCTTATTATATTATAGTCTTAAAATGTTAAAATATAACAGCACGCCATGGTTATACCTGTAAATAAAAATGAACTTATATACAGGGGAATAATGGCTTTGTTAAATAAAACCAGATATTTAGAAAGAAGGATTAATAATGGCAAAGTGGCATACATGTCAGAAGCTTAGGCCCCCTAAGCTCCTGACCCTAAAATCACCTCTGACTGACACCTTTAGAGATATCTGAGCCATTAATACTGACAGCAGCCAAACTCTTCCAACATTTAACCTTCATTGTGTCAAGCTGCTCTGATTAAATCATTCTGACCTGATTAAATCTGATCGATTGACTAATCATATGCTCATCTGCATCAGTAAGATGCTGTCACATCTCATCTCATTATTAATTTACTGATTCAATGGCAATTGAGTCAACACAGTCACTTAGTCATGAGCCTCTACTGCACCATCACCTGTTTACCTCAATAATAGAGACTATGTTTTTTAAAATATTTTTTGGTGTACTTGAAAAAGCACTAGCGTAAGTTGTAAAATAATACACAGAAAGAAAGAAAGAAAGAAAGAAAGAAAGAACCGACAAACTATCCTTGCTTTAAATAAAGTGGATAAGAGTCGTTTATTTTTGGTATTCATAATATTCTTATTTCATGTTTTACCTTTTGATGCTGTATTTTTGTACTAACTCTTTAAAGGGGGTTTAAAAAAACTGACAGGTGATCTAACCAATATTTTGTCTGTCACATTCATTATGGTCCAGCCAGAGGCTTACAGACACTTATTGCTCAGAACAAATAACACACACTTAATTTCAATCGTTGCAGCTTGAAGCGTTGCAAGATGAATCTGCCTGATAATGGAACTTGAATTAGAAAGATCCAGCTGCTAGAAAGTTTAGTTCACAGATGAACAGACAAACAAATGGACTAACACCTCCAAAAACATAACCTCCTTAGCTGAGATAATTATGAACCCGTCACTTGTCAAAGAGAGCAGAAACAGGTTAAGATAAGGTGAAATAAGGGCTAAAGAGGAGAAAAGAGACTTTGCTGTGATGTGTAGAACAGAGCAGGTGTTGAGGTGAGTGAGCAGTGAGGAGAGTTGGGTATAGATGTCTCATGATGTGTTCATGCCAAAGACCACTTGGTTTTTATTTTAATCCTTTAAACACACACACTGCTGCTGCAGTGTTAGTTTATCAACTCTGATGACAGGCTATCTCACTGCAACCCCCCTCCCCCTACCCTCATTAGCAGTGTTTCACTTGTGTGTGCAAAGATGCTCATATAAGTCACTATATGGAACCTTCGCTGGACTGGGTTTAAATGCTTAGTTTTTTGGCCCAGTAAGAGGACTCTCATTCCATTGCCTGCATCCCCCACGTGTATCCATGAGCCATGAACCCATCACCTTGTTTAGGTTCACCACATTTCCTTTCCTGAACCACTTTTGATAGATATTGACCAAACCCTGCAAGACCTACAGTTTCTGAGATGCTCTGGCCCAGTCGATAGCCCTCACAATTTGTCCCTTGACAAACTTACTCAAATCCTTACACTAACCTATTTTTTACACAAACTTTGAGGACAAAATGTTCATGCTGCCTAATGTATCCCACCCGATAACAGGTGCCGTGATGAAAAAATAATCAGTGTTACTTACTTCACCTGTCAGTGTTCTCAATGTGCTGCCTGATCAGTGTATATTGCACCAAATGATGCTTTGAGCTACTGTTCTTTATGTCTTTGCACTCTTCATGAGACTGTTGATGCCGTAACCTCACCTGTACATAACCAGGCACTTTGCTCTAGTCACTTTAGTCTGATGAAGAGCAGTAGCTAAAAGCATCACCTTGTGCGGTAAATGATTGGAAACTTGTCGCCCTGCAGTCATTTCCCAAATGACTGTTTTTTTTTTGTCTCAGCACTTGCCCACTTTGATCTGGATATGCCTGTTTCCCATGGCTTTTTAATTGTTTTTAACTTAGTAAATCATTAGAATCAACTTGGCATAATATCTCTCTCTTTTTTTCTTTGTTCTCTAGGACGGAGGGTTACAGAAAGGTGCCCTACCACTACTACGAGGCAGGCAGCCGGGACGAGTGCGCCGAATATCTGCTCCATGAGAGTGCTCCGTACGGCGGCCACCGCTTCATCACGGAGAAGGCTGTGTTCGCAAAGTGGGCCAAAACTCACGCCATCAAGTTCTTCAACCCACCTTGGCAGTTCTCGTGACCCTGGCTGAAAAGATATATAACACAAAGACAAGCATCTTTATCTACATTATTGTCATCATTTGGGGAAATGCTGAATCTCTACACTGACAGAAAAGTTCCCTAACATATAAAAATCTAAATACATTATCGCACAAATTCCTCTCCAGATATATCACTAAAGAAAGGGAGAGTGTCGATTTTAAGTCCTAGCAGAAAAAGTACAGAGGGACTTAATAAGACAGTAAACACAGACAAAACATATCTACTGTTTCTTGGAAATAAAGACTTTTTTTTCTCCTGTAGTTGACAGCTGCAGAGAGACAGAATATAGCACGCCATTCTTCATTGACGAATCGATCCATCCACTGCTCTGTGAGTTTAGCAAAGAAGACTTGAAGACTAACTTTAACAAATAAAAAAATAAACATAGCATGAAGCAGAAAACCACCATCAGTCACCTTACTGTGACCTCAGCAGCTTGTATGTCCTCAGGCACTGGATTAACATCTTTTTTCTAGCTGAAGAAGATCTCAGCAGCTGTGGAGACGAGTCCCGTTGCCATGGACGTCCGACGAGCTTGCCTTCAACCGTTTCCTCAGCCTGTCAGTCTTCTCCTGTCAGCCTGTAATTAATCCATAACAAGAACTGTTCGGGCTTTCATCTGAGGCTGGAGGAGAGTTTGAGGGAGGTTTTATTTGCTTCAGTGATGAGCCAGCAAAACAGATTTCTGGAGCAACAAAAAGACGTGTAGATTCAATTCAGACGTTTCTTTTTTATCATTACACTTGTTTGTTTTGATGTGTGTAAACTCACACAACCTAAAGATGTCAGCTTTTTTCTCTTTATGATGCTGTGAAATTGAATTTCTGAAGAGATGTGTTTTGGCGTCAGCTTGATATCCGGATGAGTTGCTAATTTATTCTGCAGACTCTAACAGTGTGAGTGTGTGCCATCAACAATGTGAGCATCACAGCACATGGAGCAATGTGCAATTAGGAAACTCCATCCTCACAGAAAAGGAGTTAAATCATTTGCGACCCCACAGAGGGAGAGATTTATGTGTGCAGTGAAACCATTTGAAGTTAATTGTATTCTATTATCATTCTGTGCCTGTGATATACTCTGCAGTTCATCGTGAGAAAGATGCAGGAAGATGCTTGGCATCTCTCTCGTTCATTTTCTCATGCAGCTTTTGTGCCTCTTTGTGTACAGTATCACTGTGTGAACACAGCCTCCAGTTTGTCTCCTGGATGCGGTGGGACGTTCTCCTGGCTCGGACCATTACATTTGAATTTGGGCTGTCAATACTTTCATCGCAATTGGATTAAGGCCCAAAATTAAGGCATTTTAGTTTTGTAACTGCTGTAGTTGTGTGATATTTTGATGTTTAGGCACATGGTAGTTCAGCCATGGAAGCAGAGCAGCAGCTTGATGTCACTCATTGTAGCATTTCTTTAATTTAGATTAGATTTCCCTTCTACTGCAGTGAAATGATAAAGGAAAGTGCTGCTCCTTTGAATGTCTCATTTCACATAAGAAAGGGCATGTTTAAATGTAGATGTCCATAAGTAGGTGTATACCGTGTAGGTTTATATAGGTATTGGCTAAAGATGAAACATGGGATGGGGTCTACTAATTATTATCAGTTTCAAGCATAAATTAATGTATGTAATCATTATTAAATATCAGATATACCCATGAATTAAACCTAGGCTTGGGTACCCAAGTTGAAGATTTGATAATGGACCTACTTTTTGGTTCCTCACAGGTAAATACATTTTTTTAACAATTAAATCTCAGTGGAAATACTGCAGACAATTACAGTTACTATGTGTATTTAAGGACCTGCTGGGTCACTGTAGCATTATGTCATGTATGACGTAGCACGGAGACATGAATTGCTGTTAATTCACGTCTTGATTATTATTTAACATGAATTCATCCATGAATTTACGCATTAAGTCAGTGATTCCCAAATCTTTCCTTCTGGGCCCCCTGTGGCAGATGGAAGTACCATTCCCCCACCCATCACTATACACATAACCATAGCTTTAATATACTGTTAACACAGTGTCAATCATAATGTCCCTGGCTAAAATGTCCTGTAATTTCAGAATTCATCTCAAGTATATTCAGGAATAGCTCAAAACAATAACTTTAAACAGTTTTTACAAACTAAAGAGACTGTAGAGAATATGTATAACAATTCCTGATGTATAAAAAAAATGACAGTCAATTGTAAATGTGAAGTGAAGGGCAGAATATGACTCCTTATCATTTTTTGTTCAGAAGTCCTTACACAAAAGTTGCCAACCTTTACTGTCAGATCATATTAGTATGCTTCCTTTTAATCTAGTCTTGCTGTGCTCCTCACCCCCTGACGTAGCTGTGGGCCAACCCTGGGGGCCATGGGACCCACTTTGGTTACCGCTGCATTAATTCATGCATAAATTCATGACAGTACATGGACCCTACTCTAAAGCACTGCCAGAAAGACTTTTCATAGACTAAATGACCATAATCAAGCAGCTAAATTTGATAATGAATTGCAATTAAACAAACAAAAAATAACAACTTTATGACAGCCCTAATTTGAACGCATCAGTTTCAGGATGGTGAAGAAGAGTCAGAGAAATCCTAAAGTGTGGTCATTGTCTGGTGGCTGTGGAGGGCACAGACGCTCTGGTTTTGACCTCCCCTCCCCCACCCTCATAACCCTCATGAGTGTCCCACAGCCCAGAGGAGAGGACTGAAGGATTCAAGGACTTTCTCTCCAGGAGAGCTGCTGTAAAGGATCCATGACATCTGTAATGTACTGTAGCTGAGCTTCACAGTCTCACTCTTTCTGCAGAGCACTGTTCACTTCCACACACAAACACTACATTGCAGGCTTTTTTCACTCACTGAGCCTCCCTTTGGTAGTTTGCAGGCCAAAAGACAAGCCGGTGAAAAGACAAAAAAACATCTTGACGATAATGTACCAACCACAAAGGACTCTGAATGGATATAATCTAATTTAAAGAATCTTTGGGAGGCTTGCATGACCAATGTTACTTCTACAAAACTACACCAGGACATAAAGACCAGGGATATTGTCTCAGTAATGGCTGCAACTCTCCCATCACAAACTTTTCAGGAAGCCAGAAACCATTTTATGGAACTCTCTCTTGATTAAAACTATAAAGTTTAGAGTTTAAATTTAGTTTCTGGCACCAAGTAGCATATTCAGATAGTTAGGCACTATCAGAAGTGTAGTATGCTTTATAATATGTGCCCTGTTTAAAGGGATAGTTCAGTATTTTTGAAGTGGGGTTGTATGAGCTCCATATGGCCACTAAGTACCTTAGATGCAGCAGAACGTTCTCTCCTCTCCCTCAGTAAGCCACAGTCTGTAAAAGTCTGTTACGCAGATATAGCCGCAAACAGGGAAGTAACATACCAAGAACAAAGGGTATTTTCTCCGCCTACGAGAACTCCCATCAAAAAAATAATACCACAGTTTAGGAGTACGCTACCTATGCGTGTTTTTAAGTGTATTAACTTTTCGGAAATATAAAGTTTATCTGGAACTACCCGACTCATGTCACGTGTTCCTCTGCGCAGCCCTTCTGCGAGCCGCTGAATCACTCTGCCTCCCTCTCAGCTGTTGTAAACATAACAAGCTAGCGGCTTCAGGTGCCGGTTGTAGCCTCATTGATAGCAGATTATTTGAGCAAATGCAAACATCTCTCGTTACCTGACAGATTGTGTGTACATATCTATATACAATTTATGTAAAGTCATGGCAAAATCTAAATATATTCCTGCATTTAGGAGATGGTATGTTTATATTATTACGTCAGAAACTGCTAAGATTGTGTTCTAGCAGAAGTTAGAGGCTAATACACAGTAATGGGTGTGTGTGTGTGTGTGTGTGTGTATGAGAGAGAGAGAAAGACACACACACACACAAGTAGTCTGCAATGTTACGGTAAACAGCCTCCCCTGCTCTGCTTGTTTGTCTCTGACAGATCATTATTACTTACTTTGAGGATAAACTGTCGTTAGGTCCTTCAGGTTTGGGACGTTTTTTTCCATTTTATCTTCAGGAAATTGAAGAATATCCACAATACTCTGGGATTCAGAAGAGCAGGAAAATCTGTATGATGACTGATGCAGACGGCGTGAGAGTCACCGGTATCCTCTGACTCAGACAGATCCTAAAGTCGGTCTAACCAAGGTCCACTCTTAGCAGCAGCAGCACTCGGGTCAGTGGGCATTGAGTCGCAGTTCATACCCTCGTACCACTGTGTATTTCCGACTCTTTCTTGACCTCCAGTTTCCACCGATGTTTCACTGTTTCTTGCAGCCTGTTAGGTCTCCATCTGCAGCAGCTCTCCTTCTGATGTAAACTCCGGTTTATACAGATATCCACTTGGCTCCAAAGTGAATGGAACTTCATCGTCGCTGTCATAATCTCTCGTTTTTAATTTCCTACGTTGTTTCTTCCTCACACCGCTAAGAGTCAGAACAAAAGAATTACTATGCCAGATAAGAGTTACACGAGGCTACAACCGGTGCCTGAAGCCGCTAGCTTGTTATGTTTACAACAGCTGAGAGGGAGGCAGAGTGATTCAGCGGCTCGCGGAAGTGCTGCGCGGAGGAATACGTGACGTGAGTCGGTTAGTACCAGATAAACTTTATATTTCCGAACAGTTAATGCACTTAAAAACATGCATAGGTAGTGCTCTCCTAAACTGTGGTATTATTTTTGATGGGAATTCCTGTAGGCGGCGAAAATACCCCCTGTTCTTGGTGCGTTACTTCCCTGTTTGCGGCTATATCTGCGTAACAGACTTTTACAGACTGTGGCTTACTGAGGGAGAGGAGAGAACGTTCTGCTGCATCTAAGGTACTTAGTGGCCAAATGGAGCTCATACAACCCCACTTCAAAAATACTGAACTATCCCTTTAATGAGCCTTGGGCTGCTTTTATACATTTATTTACTTAAAAACCAAATCACAGTGATTATTAAACTAAAAATAGATGAATACCTGCTGTTAAGCTCAGGCTCTCTCTGTAATAAATGTATCAATTCCTTTTAAGACTTTTCTGCCAAGAGCAAATTATGTATCTTTTTCAAGGCATTGTGTTTGGAAAATTACACCCTGACAAGTAAAGCCACTGAGAGTCCACTTAGCTTCAATATATCTCAAATGCTCAATGACAACAAATGGATGTTGACTGATTAGAATTTCCAGGAGTTTGGTTTCAAAAACTTAATTGGTAAGATGTTTTGATACCATACATTACATTCTTTAGCGATCCCCTTATTGATTGCTGATTAAATTTCTCTGTGGGCAAAAATTGGCCCACATTTTGGAAACAATGTCAAACACATTTCTGATATTCAGTGCTGTGCTGTCCTGCAAGTCGCTGGGGTTGCCAGTCACTGAAAATTTTGTAGTAAGGGTTTTTTGTTGAAAGTTAAGCCAAAATATTGACGACTTCTTTTCCCCATCCCATCTGCCATGATTTTTGACATCTTTGTTAAAATTCCTGCTGACTTCTTCTGATGAGAGACATCTTTGATCTGCAAGGCATGCGGAACAAAGTGGAATGAATTGATACTGAAATTGATAAGCAATAAGACTAATGATATTGATTCCTTAAGCAATCCTTAAGTGGAATTGCTTTTTGATTCCCATCCTTAATTACAGACAAGATTGCAAGATTCATAAACAAGGATATGCTGCCAGCCCGTGGTAAATAGTAAAATGATTTATGAAAATACCCTGTGCCTGTGTTGCAGCCAGGTTGGGGGGGTTGTCAAATATCGATTTAGTTTGATTTTTGGGAAAAGTGACAGCCCTAATACTGATTGTAAAAGTACTTAACCAAGGTGAGGAATGACACTGGCAACACACTCTTTTTAGCAGCTGACCAGAGTCTATTTGGACTGCAAACTACCAAAAGCCCTTCTTCTAGATCATGTTATGTCAGCTATTGGATCAGAGACATCTTCAGTGTCCTGGGACAGGAAAAAATCTGATCTCTCTCTCATTTTGCAGACACATCCAGGCACCCTGTCGGCCTACCAAGAGCGTCCTACAACTCACACTCATTGTGAGTCAACCTTTCTGACAAGAGTGTCATCAAAATGTAAAAGCAGCCTCTTTTAAATTTTAAATTCCTCCCGGTGTAGCTCAGCAGAGAGGAGACGTCTCTAACACAGGCGGGGGTCATGGTTCCCATTTCCTCTGGGACGACTCGGCTGCAGACGCTTGCTGTTATACAGCTCCATGAGTGGCTGTAGATCAAAGCTACAGCGTATATGTAAAGCAGGAAGTTTTATTTTTCCTGTTCACAAAGCCTGAAGATGAGATCTGCTCCTTGGGAAGTCAAATTATACTTTTTTTCTGTTCCTGTGGGAAAACATGCAGCCCTCTGAGAATGATGTTCACACAGTATACCATGCTTGTAACATGATCAACACACATTTTTACGACTTTTACACTCAGCCTGTGATTGTGCAGTCAACTGGCAGCTCTCCACCAATCAGATTTACCTCTGCTTTACACTTTTTCCACCTCTAATTGTAAAGCGCTTCACACTACTATAAGAGATTATATTTGCTGGGAGACATTATTTGTAACGCTGTCACTTTGAGGTGTTTTTAATTGTTCACAAGCAGAAAAAACACTAAGTTCCTTTTATAAACCTCCCCCCTCCTCTTTCATTGATTTTTCTTCCATTATTAATGTTTCCTTTTTTTTATTTTGTTGGTTCAGTGGTTTGTGTGCAGCTGTTTTTTTCTGCTGCAAGTTGTGTGTTTTTGTTTTGCTGCTTCAGGCTCTCGGTTGTTTTCTATTCAACAAACACTGCATTGTTCTCAGCCTGAAGACGCTGTAAGGATGCCCACCACCCATGTATTATACAGTACATTATGGAGTATACGCCCTCCTATAGACTCCCATGAATCATCCGTGGCTGGAAGGAGCCGGAGCAGACACATTCACTGTGAATAAGTAACGGCAGGAATAAAAGTGTGAGCAGTGAGGGAGGCATAACATTACATACTTTTATTTCCAGTGATAAGTCATTTTTTATCTCTAGGTCAGTTTTTAGATTTTATTTGATTATTCATTTTTACCAGGAGGTACATAAGAAATAAAATGATACCACTTTTAATGATATGTAACTAATCCACTGCTAAAGTCAGCTGGTTAGGCTTGCTTAGGGGTGTCAAACTCAATCACAAGAGGGGCCAAAATTTAACAAACAGTCTAACATGCTGGCCAAACAGATCAACATTTATTGAACAGTCTAGCAGTGATCATTTTTTAATAAGAAATATAAAATTTGAACATTTTTATTTTTGGGCAACCTAGAATTCACAGTAAAGCACTGACCAATGCATTCATCAACTGACCACTGATCGGTGTGATATTAGCGAAGTGGGTGGGAGAACGGTTGACAAGTCTTGACCTGCATGGCAGTTGTTGCAGTGCATTGTGGGATTTGAGGTGTGAGTGGTGGGAGTGCTATCCTATGAAGGGCCATTTATGAAAGACATATGAAATTATCTTCCGTGCTTTATTTAATTATATCCTGAACCAGATTGGCCCAGGGACCTTGAGTTAACATGTTTAGCCTAGCGTAACTGACTAACAAAGCGTAGTTTAGCTAAGTTTTGCTTACTAAGAATCAACTGGGGTGAAATGTAGCTTCCATGCATGCATGAACATGCATGTGTGGGTTCTCTCGGGGCACTCTGGCTTTCTCCCACAGACCAAAAACATTCTTGTTAGGTTAATTGGTGACTCCAAATTACCCTTAGGTATGAGTGAAGTGTGAATGGCTGTCTGTCTCTCTGTGGCCCTGCGATCTGGCGACTGGTTCAGGGTGTACCCCGCCTCTCGCTCAATGTCAGCTGGGATAGGCTCCAGCCCTGGTAATCCCTAAAGGGATAAGTGGTATAGATAATTTACTGTAATGCAGATGGATGTATAAAATCAATATTTTAGTGAAATATCTGCCAATTTGTGGGACTTATCTTTATGGTGAGCTAAGCTAACACTCTGCTGACTCTAACTTCAAATAAAGCCTTCAGAAAAGAGGGACTGGTATCAATATCGTCACATTTTTATTTGTATGAAAGGAAATGTTTTTTCAAAAAATCCTCTGTTTTCATTGCTCAGAATTGTTGTACAGTTACAGCACTGTTTAATTTTCTTGAAATGGTGACTTAAACGGGTAAATTTAAGTCTACCCATAAGTGAAGACCTTTATGCCCATTACGATTGAGAGACCCATGGAGGTTAGCAAAAACATGATCCACCTTAAATTAAGAAAGTGATAACCTTTAATTCTAAACCTCAATACTAACCATTACTATTTTAAACAACATAAGTAGGTTTAATTTAGGATGCATGATATTATCAGTTTGATAATAGCTTAGTTCAGTGAAGTACCTGTATCTACAGATATATCGGCCATACATGTTGGCCATATATTTTTTCAATTTTTCAGCCATATAACAGCAGAATGTCTTAAAGTAACATAATGTTTCACCTCAATTTCACTTAATGTCTACATTAAGGCACCAACAAAATTTTGTTTTTAGAAAAAATGTTGTATTTCTTGTTTCTTAATCTGTTTCCAATGCAAATAAAATGTCACTGAGACACTAAGACCGCATAATTTTGTCTGAATAATATCAGTATCAATATTAACGGTATCAGCAAAAATGAGCTCAGAAATATTGGATATCTGCAAATATCCAATGTGGTGCATCCCTAATTTGATTTATTGATACCTGTTACAAAATGTAACCCCCTTTTATAAAATAGCAAAACCCTCTGTTGTAACCTTTATGCCATTGACAGACTGGTTGAATTTAGCTTGTAGGGCAGGGATGCTGGTGTAAATTACTGTGCTAAGACCTACAACAAACTTATTTTAGTCTGCTCCATATTCTGATCTAAACTGAGCCCTGGACCTTATCACAGGGTGAGCACTGATGCCGCTGATATAACAAGATTACATCCTGGGGGGCCTATTTGACAGGTCCTTCAAGAGCCCAGACATTTTTATGGGCTTGGTCTTATTCAGGGTTCTGAGCTCTAAAGTTTTGCCTAAATTGGTTTCATCAATCTTTAAAAGTATCTTCATGATTTTTATCCAAATGAAAAACAGCTGAGTTAAAATAGTCTGTCCTCAGCTGCTTTGTTACAGAAGTGGGTTTCTTATGAACTCAGATTATTCCCTTGTTGCATCATTGAAAGTTAAAAGCAAACTGGAGGTCACTTCTTTTCATACGGAGCTTGTTTTAAAAGTAGAGCCCTGATTAGAAAAACTGTCTCAGTCTGGAGGTCTGCTGAACAAAGACATCAGGTGTTATTCACTCCTAAATACACTCATTATTTGTGTCTCCTCTTTTTCCGACCGTTATCAGCCGAGGTAATTACAGTCTGTTTGTGGAGTCAAGAGTTTTCTTTTTAAATAACTTTGGACCATCTGGCCCCACGTTAAAACTTTCAGTTCACACTTGTAGCATTTTTACTGATTCCCTCCTGGCTGTTGTACTTGTTGCCATTTTCTCTGATGCCTCAAGTGCTTTCTTACATTGTGATTATATTTTGTACCATGAGTTCCCTGTGTGCATGTCTTATTTTTGATTTTGTGTTGTAAAGCACTTTCCTTTTTCCATTATCAGGTCAAGTGTCCTTGTGAAACGCGTAACTTTGGGTGTGTGTTGAGTTACATCGAATGTAATATAACATTATACAGTTGTAATGATGAAAGTTTTTTGATAACACAGCTAACACACCACTTTTTTAATTGGTGGCAAAATAACATCCAAATGCTGCATGGATTATTGCAGGTTACTGAAATGTACATTTTGTTAAGAAAAAGAAAAAGTAGTTACTATATGTATTATTCTGTCATATGCTGTCTACATATTGGCTTAAATTAGATATACTGTGAATGTTTTTATTTTCACCAACATGTCCTCTGTGTTTTTTTGTTCTCTGTGGGGAATAAAATAAAAATATCAAACTCTAATACAATTTGGTTTCTTTTTCATCAGAGAAAAGAAATCCAGAAAGCTAAAAAAAAAAAAAAAAAGTCTTCATGTGTTATGAATAGAGGCCGTGCTGAGGCATGTGTGAATGTGGCGTCTCTGAACTTTTCAAGCAGAAGGGAAGCAGCAGAGATGTGCTGAGTTCAGCCTGTTCTCTCTGCGCTCTGTGTGCGTTAGAGAATTTTTAACCTCTGCATAAATGAGCTCCAGTGTGAAATAATAATGCCCACATTCGTGCTTTATAAGCTACAGTGCTGAATAAAGTCTCAGGATGGAAAATTAAAGGGAGTGTTCCAGAAATAATGTATGGCATCTTCATAGATTTAGGTAAGTAACAGGCTTACTATGTAAGACGCACTGAGATGTTAAAATCAATCGGAAAAATAACAAATTCTATCTGATATGCTTTTTTGGTGGAGTCCTTACCTAACTTTACATACTTTAACAGTTTTTAAATGAAGGGAAATGCTTTTATTCTGTGGTTGTAGCAGTCTAAATAATTGTGGCAGCCTCTGTGACAGAGCTGCCATGACAAGACATGACATGTCCATCTTTACCATGGGAACTGTGTGTGTTGCATCAAAGTTGTTGTATAAGGACTCAAGAGCTGATGCTAGAGGCTGCTTCTTTTCCTCTGCTGCTTATTTGTGATTAAAAGGATTTTCTCTTCCTTTGGTTTAGCACTTTAGCACTTCTTGATTCCCAATGCTGAAAGTTTAGTGGATTTGGAATACCCATTTTGCATAAATGCCTTAATAAAACGTAAAATTAAATGCATCTGATCTTGTCTGCTTTTAAATTATGAAGTGTTTTATCGGATGGTTGCTAACAAACTGCTACAAACAAACAAACAAGGACTCCAAAATTTGCAGGGAACCCTAATACAAGCATTTCTGGTCATTTTTTGAATATTAATAATTCATCCATCACTGCAGTCAGTTATGAGGACTAACTCATCCAGCTCACTTGATTACAAAGAAATTCTGGGGCAAGGCGTTGCAACGTGGCATTATACGTTGGAAAACATTGTTGAAGTTAAACTGCAATGTTGTAGTTGCATAGTAGCTTAATAATAGCTTTTTACTCTTGCCAATTACATTTACGCTTAGTAAAATCATGAAAAGTAGGTTCGTTTGTCAAGATTATCACATCAACACCGTAAAAAGTCCCATAGGTTTGTAGTTGAGAAAACCAACGCAAAGCTTACTCCCATGTTGGCCTTCAAAAATACATTCTCCCTGCACCACTCTGTGTTGAATTTAAATGAGCTGACTGTTTTTAACTCTTTGCACATCTACTGAGAAGCCTCATGTTGAAGCATAACCTGCCTCTGTACCTAATCTTTAAAAGTCAAGTTACCATTAGTTGCTACAGCAACTAGCTGTGTGCAGCCAAAAGTAACAGAGAAGTGTGAAAGCATGTACATGGTCAGGATTCAGTCTTTGAGGTGACAGAAAGTCAGCACAGTGGAAATAAAGTTGGGTTATGGATGGTGAGATATGAACATCATGAAATGTAAGTTCAAAGCCTTTCTGGTACCGCTTTCGCTGAATTGACTGTGGCGTACAACAGATTGGCGGAATAAGCATGCACAGGCGGAAGAACACGTAGCATAGAACAGCATTGTTAAATAGTGTCAAACACAGAGACTTCTTGGAGGAAAAATTGAGCACTCTGAAATATTTTGCCCAATTGTTCATTGAATCAAACTTAATTTTTATGTAAAACTCACAATTATGTGAAATAACTACCCGTCAACAGCCGTGTACCTGGTTCATTCTCTTAAAGGTACAGCACTGCTGGGAGCCCTTTCAGTCACTTCACTGACTATTGTCAAGTACCTGATACACCCAACTTCATGAAAAACTCAACACATCCTGTCATAGTTGAATGGGGCAAAAAGGAAAAAGAATAGAAAAGAAGCAGCTGTTACATCCCTCTCAAACTTGAGAAAAGAAAGAAAAAAAAAAAACACTTCACTGTAATATTCAGCAGCCATGGGTTTGTAGTCTCTGAGCCTTCACACTTGACAAGACTTGACAAAGCTCCTCCAGAGCTGCAGAAACATTTTACAGCTGTCCTAAAAAAATTTTAAAAATTGTTTTATGACTAAAAGATGGATCTTTGTGAGCAAAAATTTTGGATTCCCTCTGTAGTTCTGGTGCTGGTTTTCTGAACCATGATGCTTGGTGCTATGGTTTCATGATTCACTGCATGTTAAGTTAGAAAGGGTTCATCTCAGAGTGCAAAATTTCTCCCTCATTTCGAAAAGGCTGCTTCAAACCGCTTCATCTTTCCCAAAATAATGCCAAGTCTTTTCTGACATAGTATTGATCAAAATGTTCCAAAGTACTGCAGAATCATCCCAGATTTCATTGCATTAAAGCTCCTTCAGCTGTAGTTGAAATAATTGACAGTTTGAGTCACAGTTAAGTCAGTCCTGACACAAACAAACCTCTG
Source organism: Cetoscarus ocellatus (assembly GCA_037902135.1). NCBI lineage: Eukaryota > Metazoa > Chordata > Actinopteri > Labriformes > Labridae > Cetoscarus > Cetoscarus ocellatus. Next base: position 203,180 of record JBAMNC010000319.1, on the reverse strand, counting down.
CATGCTTCAGCTCAGACTCTGAATATCGTCTAATAAAATAAACCAGGGCAGTGGGAATCCATGCGGTGAGCTGCCCACATCACATCAGCAGGCTCGTCATTAGAACTAAATAGCAGCGTTTCTCAGAAGTGTTGGCTGAAGCCCCACAGGGAGCTCGCAGTAGGAGCGATGGGAGTAATGGACACGAGGTAATTTGCACAAGCCTACAACAACCGAGAAACTAATGAGGTGGCTGGTAAATTGAAAATAAAAAAAAACCTCTCAGTCCACCTAACCTTGCAGAGAGAGAAATGCACCTCCATTTCTTTTCACTTACATAAACAGAGTGAGACTCCATTAAACTTCTTCTCAACACAAATATTTCCAGGATTTTACAGCACCACGTTTTGTATTAGCGGGCAGTTTGCTTTCATTTGTATCATCTGTTCTTTTCCTTGTTAGACCAAGGAAGGTCAACAAGACAAGTGGAATATTTTCAGTTTAGAGCTTGCAAATTCGTTCTCGTACAAAACATTTGACCTCAAGAAGATATTGTATTTGCAGGAGGAAGGGACCTTCAGGGCAATATGGTTCAACAATATGAAGCATAGTCATAGCACAAGAGCACCTTAGTGGCATAAATATAAGGCACAGAGATCGAAAATGTCAAGTCAAAACATATGCAAGAAGCCATGTTGTTTATAATTAGTCTTACCAAAATGACAATAACTTTGTAGAATATTTAAATTTTTTGTATGCATTTATCTCTTATGCTAGAAATACTTGGATGTACAGTCCTGTGTAAAAGTCATTAACTGAACAGAAGTTGTGTAGGAGCTCTACAAATTCTGCTCCCATGGATAGATGGTTCGTCAAAACCATGATTAGACTGAGATCAGCAACAAGACACAAGGTAGTTTAACTACGTCAACAAGGTCTCTCCCAGGCAGGGATTTCAAAGCAATGTGAATGCAATGTGAATGATTTGGTTATACTGATGGGTAATTTACACAGAAACTCAGCTATCAGTGAGTAAATATATGTGCAAATGGGTGGGAATAGGTAGATGTGATCTGCAAAGTACAAGCCCTTTGAGTCGTAAAATAAGAGAAGAAAAGAGCTGTATAAACTCAAGTCCATTTAACATTTTACATTTTCCACAAAAGACACATCATGCATACTTCCCTTTAAAAAGGGAGGATATCCAGCAGTGCAGTCACTTCAGAGCTGGCAGAAACCAGATGGAGTCAGAAGTGGTCTGCATGGAAGAATTCATCCACAAAGTCATACCTCTGATGTGGAAAACATGGCCAAGTGACTAAACTATGCACAAAAAAATAAACTGGGGTGCAGATCTTGGTAAGCACTGATTTCTCTGAGAACCCTGCAAACAGTGACTTATAAAAACATCTCTCTCTGGTCTGATGAACTTTACACACAGTGACTTAACAAGTATCTCTCTCTGCCCCCATGCACTCACAAGTGAAACACAGCTAATGGGAGCAGACAGAGGGGGGTCACAGAGGGCAAGTCATTATAGGAGATGATAATGCAATCACTGTGATGACTCTGTGCATAAAGGGTACCGTAAGTTCAAATAATTGTAAATAAAATCCCTAAAAATATAGCTTGACATGAACATATTGTCAGATATCCCATCTCAGGAGGGGGCAACTGGTGGCCCAGGGACCAGATGTGGCCCTCCTTTCCACTCTGTGAGACCCATAAGTCATTTTCAAATGTCAGCAAACTGCAAACATAATAAAAAATGTGAGACCAATTTAACACCATGTGCCACTTAAAATAGAAACATTTGAGATATTTCTAAAAAATCTTTCTTACTGGTACAATTTTTGTCTTTTGCAAGAATTAGTGAGCAAAGGTCTAATCGGACTTTGATTAAAAACTTTTTTATTCTTTGTTTTAGGATTTTTTAAAGCAACATAACAATATGGGCATGAATTCAGCATTAACTCTTGCTGGTAAGTTATTAATAATGATGAGTGTCTTATTTAAAAGCAATGATTCGTCACAATTTGGTCCTCAGGAAGCAAGGATGAAATTTATGTGACCCTGGTGTTAAGAGAAGTTGCCCGACTCTGCTGCCTGCTCACCTTGACACTTATTCTGTTCTCTGGTGGTTCACCTCACACCAAAACTTTTTCTCCTCATCCTGACCTGTTTCTGCTCCCTTTGTCACTTCACAGGCTTATAACAAAAAGTATATCAATGACTTTATGTGTATGATTATTAATATTTAGTACAATAAAGTATTAGTATTACTGTTTTCTCTAAATTTCTATACCATAAATTGTTTCAGTGGGGTCTCCAACCAGCAAAGCGCTCTTAAATGCTGAGAGAATGCAGAAACACAAACAGAGCTTACATACGTGAACAAAGCTGAACATGTAAAAATACTGCATGGGTAGGTGATCATAGTGCAATGAAAGATAAACTGCAAATTAAAATGCCTCAGATGACCACATCATGACCACTTTGAAATGTGCTTTTTGCATAATATGTGACTTTTAAAAATTACCATAAAGGGTGTTGGAGCTCATTCAGAGTGGGACACAGATTATAACGTTTTATACAGCAGGTCCATCGGGAATGGTTTGCCCATCCAAGGTTTAAATCCTCTGCACCTCTCCTTGAGCCACCACCATATTCTGTGAGGCAGATGAATACCTCATTAGAGCATATAAATGTCAGAAGGTAGTTCTTGTTTCAAAACAAACCAAATGTCCAAATTTCCCCTGGAAGTTAATGTAATGATCCTGATTCTGACCCTGATCTCCCACTAAGACTTTCGTCAACAGCTAGCACAGTTAGAGCCTCCCAGAATCTTCATTTCTGCCTCAAGTTCTGTGTACGAGTCTAAAAGTTACTTTTCAAAACACTGAACAACACTTCTTTTTTTTTTAAATCCTATACAAGTGTGCATTCTGTGCTCCGAGCGGTTCAGTTGACTGTATACAAACACAACAGTTAATTCCTGTTTTGTCATAAACAACCAAGCTGTCCTCGCCTGAAAAAGGTGGTCTTCTCTCACCTCCAATCAACTCTTGGAGAGTCTTGTTTGCAAAGAGGACACAATCAAGCAACTTGTACATACAGGTGACAAGTTAACTCATCACACTGCTGTAGTAGTATAAGTAGCACTAGTAGTGATAATAATAACTACATTATGGCTACCACTATACCAGGCAGATGACAAAGGTCTACTTAATAATAATGTTTGGATCTCATATAGTCACTTTCTGTGCACAGGCACAACATATCATGAAAATATCAACAGGCAAACATTACTAATCATCTCAACTGCAGATTAACTCGGGACTTGACAACACTGACAGCTTCAAAAACTAGACTTCCAGAATTTGGTCAAACTAGTTCAAGCAGAAGAATTTATCCTTATAAAACTGCTCTCCATCTGAATCCATCACTGACAGATTCTCTGCTAGCACTTCTTCTGTGTTACAGTGTAATAAGTTACCATTCTTTCTGCTATCGTTTCAGACACAATCTTTTAAGAAAACAAGAGAAGAAGACATTGGTTGCATTTCATTGGTCATGAGAAAGACAGGAAGTCGTCACCTACTCTATGGGGCAAAACTGAGGTCTTATTACATCACTGCCACAATTTTTTCTCCAAAAATGGGGTAAGAAAATCACAAACTAATAATTTAGCACCTCCGTGATCCACAAAAACAAAACTCCTTATAAACACTGCACTTCATGGCTGGATTAAAAGAATTCCAAAAATGACATTTTTGGCCTGAAACACAGTTTTCCCCATTAAGATTCATTGTATGGTTCCAAATTTTTAAGTAAACAAAGCAAGTGTTACCACTGGACGGCGCCAGCAGTCTCATGGAGTTAAGAGGGTTAAACAGTGACTTATTTTGTAGATAGCTTGACCTACTAGCTTCTTTAATAATACAGAACATGACTCATTGTCATAGCAGCAGCCATTCAAAATCCTACCATGTGAACATGAAACGATCTAAAGGAAATATACAAATCTTTAACATTTTTTCAACTTAATTAGACTAAGCAACAAAGTTGTAGGTGTGAAAAACCGCCTCGGTGACTCTTGAGTTGTTAACTTGGATATGAGGGAGGTATGGGGTCTCTTCTCTGGGTGATTTTCCTTTAAATATTGTATTAATACTTTGTGTTTCTTTCAAATGCTAGTTTTAAAAGAAACCATCTAAAAAATGAACACCTACATTTCCCCCAGACATTTATGTGATGAATTGGATTCTGATTCTGACTCTGATCCATCACAAAGTCTTTCAGGCAACAGCCAGCACAGTTTGAGCTTTTCAAAATCTCATTTTCTATCACAGTTTCTGTGTCCAAGTCTAAAAGTTACCTTTTTCAATCAATGAACAGCCCTCATTACTCATGTTTGAACAACATTTCTTATTCAGTCCTCTTCATGTGTCTTTAATGAGAGCTCCTTTTATCTCTCCCATGTCCAGCTGTTCTGTTGCACTAATGACCACTTTCTTTTTCCTGAACAGATTCCTCTAATTAATCAGGTGCATGGAGGTTACATTAGGTCAAACTGTATCATATCACCTCCCCCTAGACCCAAATCTCCAGCTGTTTACAGGACTCTGATTCTGTTTGTCACCTTTAAATATTTGCACCCCTATTTCCAATTATTTGTGTTTTTTAAGTGGATTTTGGATTAATTTAGTGCTGACATGTTGTCCATTTGGCGCAGCACTCGTGTCTCCTGCCAAGGCTGTTAAGTGGTGTATTTCACTGGTTTCAAAGTGGTCTGCTGGTCCAGAAACTGTCTGTTCCCAGTGTGCAGCAGAAATAAATGAGATGTGGGACTAAAGGCAGCCAGTCCTATTTTTTCTCTGCTGTGGGCTAACTTTTGAAATTATTACACTATAAAGTGCATGAAAGATGGAGGAGTGTATTGTATTTTAATTAATTCAGCACAGGTTTCTAAAAGCCTCTTTAACAATACATCCCTGTAGTCACTCTGGCGCCTCATTAATGGCTCACATGAAGCAGACATCACTTTCATCCCCACATTTTTACACACTCCTCCCTAAAGAAATATGAGAGCAACACTAATTGCTTCATGTTTTTATATTGATTACAACGCCCTCCTACATTCGTTTCTCATCCTCCCCATCTTCAATTTCTCCAAACACATCAAGCCTGTCAGGGGTGTTTGTAGGATGAAGCTAGGAGCTGGAGCTAAATGTCAACACTTTCCAAATTATCGGAGGCAACTGAAGGCATTCGAGTGCGACTAATTGGTGCTGCAGTTATGACAAAAAGTGGAATTGATGGAAGGGCTGGGAAATATTTATAAGATATATCCCTTTATACTTTCTTAGGTACACACGTATTACTGCTCATAACGCAAACAGCTGAAAAGCTGATCACATGGCAACACCTCAAAGCTTTTTGGCATGAAGACATGATCAAGGTATCATCCTGAAGTTCAAACCATCATCAAGTATCAGATTGGAAAAGAAAGGGCATTTAAGAGACTTTGAATGTAGCATGGTTGTTGGGGCTGGACAGGTCTGACTATTTCAGGAACTAATGACATACTGGGATTTCCACACAAAACCATCTCAAGAATTTGCAGAGAAAAGATGGTCTTTGATAGAGATAATATCCAGTAAGGAGCGGTTCTGCAAGCTAAAGTGTCTTGTTGATACCTGAGGTCAGGGGAGAATGGCTAAAGTGGTTGGAGATGATAAAGAAGAAAGGGCAACTCAGACAACCACACATTGCAATCTGGCTATGCAGAAGACCATTTCTGAACACACAACACATCAAGTCTTTAAGCAGAAGGTCTGCAGCAGTAGAAAATCCTATTGAGCTCCAATTTTGCCACTTAAGAACAGGAAATTAAGGCCACAACATGTGCAGATTCACCAAAACTGGACCACAAAACACTGGAAAAATGTTGCCTGGTCTGATTTTTCTTGATCCCTTCTGCAACATTCAGCTGTTAGGGTCAAAATTTAGAACTAGAAAAGCACTCAGAGAGCGCAGACCTCCGCCAAGGTGATCCAGATCAGTCCCAAAATTAAATCAGTTCTTCCATATCCCATTCCTGACAATTCCTGAAAATTTCATCCAAATCCGTTCAGAACTTTTCAAGTTATTTTGAACACAGACAAACAAACAGACAAACAGACAAATAAACACCGGCAAAAACATAACCTCCTTGGCGGAGGTAATAAACAACATGATGGCGTGGATCCATCCTTCCTTCTAAATTCCATCATTACTGTCTGTACTCAGAGTGGCTAAGCCATTTAACCTCCACTGTTATGCTGTGCAACTTTCACTTCACTTGCTCCAATGAGATGATGCTTAAAGTTTGAAGTTTAGCGTGTTTAGCATAGGAGCCGCAACCTTTTCCCATTCTGTTTTCCAGACAGGGTTTGGCATTGTGGGTATTTCCGTGGTCATTGTTGTTGTGTCCTTATCACCAGTGCAGACTTTTTCCTTTTCTTCAGTGGGTATTGTGTTTAACTGCTGTGTGTCCCTCAGCTGCAGTTAAGCTAATTTAACATAGCCTTTCTGCGGCTTTAGAAGGCAGATGAAACTGGGGCGTCTGGTTTGTTTATTGTTCTGCAGGTTGCACCGAGAGAGCAGCATAAGTGCATGGATAATTAAATTACACTGAGAGCGCCCTCTGTTGGATCAAACAGTTGACTGCTCCAGGCACCATGATGTGCTGCTGCACTGTATATTTCCAGTCAAAAAGTTTAAAGATAAAGTGACAGTCCTAGTATATATGCTTTCTTTGCACACTTTGGGTCTCTGAATACCAACTGAGCATTGTCTAAAGCCACAGACTGCCTGAGTATTGTTACTGACCATGTTCATCCCTTTATGACCACAGTGTTCCCATTTTCTGTTGGATACTTCCAGCAGGATAACATGCCAAGTCACAAAGCTCAAATAATCTCAAACTGATTTCTTGAACATTACAATAAATTCACTGAACTCCAGTATGTCTCAGTTGTCACCAGATCTGATTCCAAAATCCACCAGCTCACTGAAAAGTCACTCATACTGCAAAAAAACTTAATACCAATACCATGTGCCCCCAACAGGAGACATTAGCTGAGTCACTGCTCTTCCTTTGTTGCTTGCTCAACCTTAAGAAAATGGGTGCTCAAACAGTTTGTTTGAAACTTTTGATGACATCATTGGGAGAAATGTAGTATTTCCCAAATGGTAGACACTACCTGAGCCAGGTGGGATTTTTTGGCCCCTGGGCAACTATAGTAAATGGAACATGTCTCTTTGCAGCCACAGTAAACATTAGAACACAGAGCTGAAAAGTTGAAGGTCAACCCACATCCTAACATGTGATTGCATGTGGTTGTAAGTAAATACTAGAGCAAGGGAGTACATCTTGAAGATATTAAGTTAATCTGCAGATCTGATATTCAGCAATAACAAAAAGCTTTTAAATTGATGCTAGCAACCTTTATTTTCTTTTCCATGGTATCCAACAGGTATCAGTATTATTTGATTAAAAACAATATTGAAACAAACAAACCTAATACTGTGTCAACCATTTGTTGGTTGCATTTTTTGTTTGGCCATTTAGCTATAAAACATATGCCTATTTTTATATGTCTCTGTATCTCCAAACCCTAATTGATATCTTCAGCCTTTGTTTCAGTAAATTGTTTTACACCCCCTTGAAATTTTAAACAACAGTTTGAGTATTTCATTGTCAGAAATAAATGCTTCTATTGCAATGGGAATATCATAAAATATGACCCCAAACTAAATGATTTCTCAGCTAATATCTGTCTACATCCATCTCCTCCTATCTTTTTATTAGCTGTGATGTAACCAAAGTTTATGAGCCCTGACATTTCCTGTGTGTCGGAGGCTTATTGAAGATCTTTTCTCTGGAAAGCCTTCCTTCATTCATCTCAATCAATCACCCTCTCTGTTGCCTATTAGTAGTCCTCTATATACATTAGCCACAGGTTTTCTTTATTCATGTTTGCTGCTGTTTGGGTTTTATGCAGGTGACGCCCTGGCTTATGTGACAGCAGGCTGGAGTGATTGACTTCTCTGTCAAATGCTCAGCTGGGACTTGTCAGCTGCTTCAAGGTGTGTAGGGATAAAGGTGAGCTCTGAAAGTTTCTTGAAAATATAATCCTGCTTCACATTTAGATACACACAGAGTACCCCAACAGGGCGCCCTGCAAATCCCACACACAGGAACTTTTCCAGTGATCCATGATGTCATTTTATGGCTTATAATGTAGACTCTGACACTTATGAGGTAGGATGGTTAAAAGGGGATTTGTTTATTTTCTTAAGTAGATAAGAGTAATTTGAAAGATCAGCTGAAGCAGAGGTTAGCCATTATTCAGTCTAAATGTAAGTGAGCACACTTAAGAAATATTTTTCCTTGCTTGGCTGAATGTAATGATGAAATCAACTATGTTTTGACTGACATATTGTTAAGCACAGTGCAGGTAGAGCATGTCGAGTAAACTTGTTTAACAGTAATACATTTCTGTGATACATTGACACATAAAATATAATACTAGGGCTGGCTGATGTTGGAAAAATCTAGCATTGCAATATCTTTTAATGTGATATACGTACGTTCATCTATATATTTATAGACCCATTTCTTCTAAAATGAAAGTTCATATGATCAATGCAGTTAATTTTTCTATACATAGCTTATTTTTATTTAAAAACAATATATTTGTTGTTATTTGGGTCTTTGTCATTTTCAGATGTTTTTTTTTTTTTTTATCTACACCTCCCCCCCTCACTGGGTGCAGCTCTTTGACAGTCATGCAGACAGAGATGGAGGGGGAAATGAAGAGATAATGTTGGAACAGGATTCCTCAAAACTTGGCACTGTAAACTCTCTGTTACTTGATGTTTTGTTGCTTTGGCATCATTTCAACAACTATACAAAGTAACATTTGGCTGGCATAATTAGTCCTTGATTTTGAAATTAAACAAAAGGTCACCATTTTTAGCACCACAGACAGACTGTATTTATGGTGTATTGCATTGAACTACAAGCACAGAGATGAAGAGCTGTTGATGAAGGGAGAACATTTACCCAAGATTCATCTCACGAACATTAGTCCCAGAACAAGAGCAGGGTAACCTGCAGCCTGAATGTGCATATAAGAGACATTAGATAAGAGATATTAAAAATCAGTCATAGAAGAGAGGAAATTTGGGGTTCTAGTTTTAGTTTAACAACACTGAAGGGCCAGCTTGATGAGCTTAAGGTTTGACTAGCTTTGCACATCCTGTGTTGAGACTATTGCACATCTGTATCTTACAGTTTAAGTGGTAAAAGAATACAATTTCCAACTTTATACATTCCATACCATACTGTATGATGTAATGCAATAATCTATGTAATACACTATATAATATACATTATACTATATGGCACAATACAATACAATATATGATACAATATGATTTTTATTTCAACACAATACAATACAGTGCATTACAGTATAATACAATACTATACAGTATACAGAATATAATATATCCTAAATGATAAAATATACAACACACAATACTGTAAAACATTATATCACACAATTAACTTTAATGTACAATTAAATCTAAAATGTCTAAACCATTCACATGGAGGAAAACAATGGACATGGCATAAAAAAGGGTTAAAAAAAAAATCACCCTGGTGTAAACTTTTAGGGTTTGAGTTCAGTTGGTAAAATAAATGTCAAAGCAGTGTTAACATATTTGGTAGTGTTGTATGATGACTCTGTAGTGTTCACTGTTTCATTCTTAGGACAGAATATCCATGTCACTGAAGTGCTAAATCACATCCATTGTTTTTTAAATGAAGCTATGAGTTTGATATTTAATACTGGAGGTTCATGAGTCTGTGTAGTGGTAAAAAATACTCAACAAGACAACCTGTTGTTGTAACTTGAGAGCATCTTTCCCAAACTTAAGTGTGTCCGACCCAGTTTGAAGCCTAAAATATTCTGGGGCACATCAAAAACCTCACACAGCTATAACACAGGAGAAAAAAAATGCAAAAGGAAAAGTACATACTTGTAATTTTTTAAGGTCAAAACTACAATAACTTATCCCTTGGACAAGAGTCATGGTTTGAAAGTGTTGTCAAAAGTGTTCCTGTTTTACACATTGTGCAGACAGAGCAACATTAACATTCATTTGGAGTCTTGTCTGTGTCTGATGAATATAATTACTATATTCATTCTCCATTTACTTTGGTCTCCATCAGCCCCAGACAGCAAATCTCTAGCAGCTGAATTTTCTGCACAAACCAGATATTAACTTTTTTTCTGTACATCCGCTTCTGGAAACAAGGTTTATTAAAGCAGAGCTGTAAACAACAACAGTGATCAAAACTTAACCAGAAAAAAACTTAACATAGCTGAGGGATGAGTTGATGATTATGGTTGGGTTAATTAGTTTGAGCAATCTTTTTGTTGCTTTCATTACTCACGTCTCTTCTGAGAAAAGCTTTTTTTTATAATTAAAATAAAGTAAGTATTTAGTATGAAACATTGCAGTGTTAATGCAGGTGCTATTATTAAAAGCTATTTAGTCTCCCTGCAGGTCTGAATGAGTCTGCACAGACCGCACTTGCTTACAGCCTCATTATTCTGATTGATACAGCAAGTCTGATGACCTCACATTATTCTTAACAATTTTCATACAAACTCTAACCTGAGCAGGGCTTTCATCAGCTGTACAAAGTGTTTTTCAGCAGCACTTGTTTGTAAAGGACTCTTTCCTTTGACTCCTCATTTGTTTCCTTTGAGCTGCAGCATTTAGACTTCATTTAATAACTTATAGAACAAGTAAATTAATCAACAAACTATAGATTAAGATCCTATAAAATGAATACTCTACATATGACCATGTGTGAACACTTTCCGGTCTGGAAATACCCAGGAATGCCCGCCTCATTCTAGGTGGGGTTTGAGACTCCAACCTGAGTCTCCCTCTGCCAAGATTCACAGCCCTTCAAGACAAGCCAAACTTGCAACATGTCAGACATCACACATTTACCTCTCTCATTATGCCACTAAATCTTCATTAAATATTCAGACACATACTGTTTATGTTGTGGTCCATGCTAGTAAAAACATATTTAGGTAAACAGGGAGTAGTGAGTGTACAGACATAATCCGTGCAGACGAGTGTCTAGGTTTGTAATAATATTAATATTGATAATAATATTAATAATAGTATTCTTAATAATAATAATACAATTATTGCCCATGTTAATATAGCACAATAATAATAATAATAATAATAATAATAATAATAATAATAATAATAATAATAATAATAATAATAATAAAAAAAATATCCATGCTATGTTTTAAAATCAAACATAGCATGGATACATCCACAGTAACTTACAAATACATGTTCATGTTTAAAGACATGAAAGTTTTACTTTGAAAGAGTGCTATTTCCAGTTCCTGTTATACCCTGATTTGAGGAGTTTTACTGATCTCTTTGCAAGTGACCATGTGAGTAACTTAAACTGTTGTCAGTATAATCTGAAGCAATATCTGTTAATCTGTCACATGAATGCTGTTTTATCAGCTCCTTTAGATCATTACACTACCATTAAATGACAGTAAGATTTTAGTTTCATGATGACAGTCCACTTGTGCTAGAAACAGATGCGGAGCAAGAAAAACAACATTATTTTCTTTAATCAATGATACTCAGTGATGATGAAGTAAACCACCATGATGAATTTGTTCATCCCACCAGTATATCAGCCAAAAAATGGAAATTTATGGTTAACCTGTAAGGCCAATATATCGCCCATATTAATATGGGCAAAAAATTTCATCTGTTAATACTGATCACCTGTTTTTTGTGCATCCCTACCTTTAGTACTGCTTAACAGTTTTAGGGTTCTAATAACCAGAACATGAAAAATGTCTTATAACTTCATGTGACTTACTGAAGTCATAGATATTTTCAATAGAGCTGTACATGCTACTTAAAAGCCCACATCAATAAAGTGTTTTCAACAGTTTATTTGACCTGTTCACAGACTCGGCACACATCTGTAAACCATCCTGGACTTCAAAACTAGCAAGTCAGGTGCTAAAATACACCTTTAAACAGTTGTTTAGGTTGATGTCCCGTGGACTATAATCATTGCAGCACTAGATTAAAACTATTCTTGTTGATACATTTCAGCAAATGTAGTCCATAATGAAACCACAGAGAGTAAAGCTCTGTGAACACATTAACTTTCTGTTGCTGATATTTACATCAAACTTGGTGAGGAGAGGGGACACATTTTCCACACTGTTGTGCAGTAACTTATGTTCAGTTCAAAAACAAGCAGTGCTATATATGGTGTACAGTTTGGTCAAGCAGTGTGTAAGTGTGTGTCAGCCTCACTGTTTAAAAAGTATTAAATGATACATGCAGATGATGAGACTTAAACTGAGATGCCCATGTCAAATATGTTAGTACAACTTTAGCTTTACTCTTCGCTTTTTTTTTTTTTTTTTTTGAGATTTTGCTTTTGCTGCCATTTGTCTCTTGGCAAGATAACTACAAAAGTTTAGAACAGATTTAAATGAAAATTTCAGGTTATGTTGGTCATGGCATAAGGAAGAAGAGATAACAGTTTGAAGGCAAATTGATTAGATTAGATATTCCTTTATTAGTCCCATACGGAGAAATTCCAAAGAAAAACTAGAATTGCTGTAGGCGGGAGTTGAACCCAGGCCACTGGAGGGAGAGTCAGCAACATTACCTCTATGACACAAAGCAGTAATGATGTCTGAATTGATCTGGATGTGGTTCCAGGATTTTTTATTTGTTAACATTGTGAGAGAGCGGGCAACTTTCCAATTTTTTGCCAATAATTCAACGACTCATCTGTAGGTGTTGGTGGCATTTTTAGGGAATGTTGCTCTTGGTCAAAGGAAGATGTGATAACGTTTTTCAAGGATTTGTTCACAGGGCAAGATAGGGCTGTTTTCCACATTTACGACAATGCTGGAAATGATTGAAATGTCTTGGCAGAGGTTTGTGCTGTTGGAGCACTTCTAGTTACATTAGGAATCAGTAAGCCTATATTTTGTATACTAACCTGTAAGTGTGCTGTAAGCAACATACAAATGCATGTCCCCCCTGCTTCTAATTGACATCAAGCACATACCTCTGGTCCAAGATATCATTTATTAGGCTAACATAATAGGTTAGCTTATCCAGTGTCCAGAATTAAACAGCAGGTTTATTTTCTTAGACAGATGTTCTGTTCATCAAATTATAATTGACTAAATATGAACACATATCAGTTTGATTACTTTTATTTGTGTGCTACTTGTTGACTCAGTGGTCAACTCTTCTATTAAATAATCTGAATGGTCTAGCCACATATTATAACTACATAAAAGGATATTTAAGTTATTATGCTCCCCAGCTTGGTTAAATTTAGAAATTAATAGAGGAAAAGGCTGATTTTAAATTTCCTCGAAGTATTCTGCCAACTACAGCATTTTAGCCCTGAGGAAGACTAAAATAGCAGTAGAGCCCCTTTTATTCGTTGTTCTCCTCTCTACCAAGGCCTGACATCACATGGGCACAGTTATAACCCAGTGTGTATGTCAATGCATTTGCTTGTCTGTCCAATGCTCAGAGGCAGCACTGTTTTCTCTGGGGATTTTTTTCATCTCAGAGGCTGAGGAGCTTTGAAAAGCCTCCTGAAAATTAGATCTGTCTGAACCAATCAACCATCACACAAGACCGCGTCCTCCAAAAAAGAAAAAACACAAAACTTGTCCAGAACAATGAAAGGATTCACGCTTCTTCAGTGGCAAGGCTGTCTATCTGTCTTCTCGGTCTGTGCAGAATTTTGAAAATTCATGACAGGTTGAGGTTCATCTCAGCTGTGATTCTGCGAAACAGAACCAGAGAAACGAAAAGTGAACAATAGTGGTCTCATATAATAGAGGTTATATTTGTGCTTTCACAATGATTTGTGTTAAAATGTTTTACTTTGCTCAAAAAGTTATGTCAGTTGTTTTCAGACTGAAACACACAGAATTTTAAGAATATTTTACAAGTTAAAGTGACCTAAATTTTTAGTGCAGAGCTTCATTCGTAGATAAAGTTTTGAGATCAGCTATATTTCAGTCTACTATCAGCTAAAGTTACAACCACTATTTAAAACTGCAGAATGTCCCTGGATATAATCCAACCATTGTGTTTCCTGGGTAGTTATGACTTAAAATTTCCATAATTACCTAATGGTAATGTGTTTTGTATTGTTGGGCAGCCTAATTAGTCATCTTTACAACAAGGTACAATTTATAAGGATCATGCATTTGTGGGAAGAGCAACACAGCTAATCATGCAGGTAGTGCCCAGAAATAGTGCCAAAATCCCCTGCAGCTGGAAGCTGGTTTTATGGTACGCAGAGTGGCAGCATTAATCAGTGCCAGTCCTCATACCATTTCCAAACTTAGGGCCGAGTCCCATAAGGCTGGTGAGGTCAAAGACAGACTGTGAAATGGGCATCCTAGTAAGGCCACACCCCAAGTAGACTGGTTCCTTATCCTTGCTTCACTGAGGAACTGAAGGCTGTCTTCCAGGAGAAGAGCAGATTTTAGCAATTTTTTTTTTTTTTTTGGGGGGGGGGGGTACTACCCACGTGTTTAGCTGTGTTGCTCATTCAGCAAATGCACAATCCTTACAAGTTGTACCTAACTGTATAAAATACAATAGCAGTTGTTATTATTAAAGAAGAGAAATAATCGACCAACATAACATTTCCAAACTTTTGTTGAGGAGTACGTATCATGTGTCATTATGATTAACTATTCTCTTAGTAATTCCTTCCACTTTGTTCTGCATGCTTTCAGTGTGAAAGTATATTTGTGTAAGGAACAAATGCAGAACAAAAACAATAATATTTAACTCTTGAAAAATGAAAACTATTGAGTCCTAAAAGTAATAACAAGGTGAAGGATCATGGCACATTTGTGTATTTTGCAGATATTACTGACGTTATGTGTGGCCAATATCGGCTGCAAATATCTGCAAAAATGTCTATACAGGCCGATACCAACATTGAATGGTTTAGGCCAGTATCTGCCGATACCAATATCATACCAATAATATCATGTATTCCTAATAAGAGGCAGTAAAAACAATAAAAAGATGTCAGAGAAGTGATCATGGCAGACCAGCCACAGAAGTGGTCAAAATTCCAGGTTAATTGTACACAAAATTATAATATATGCACAATGTCCAGTGTGTGTAATTTCAAACAACGATGTAAACACAAGCAACTCGATAAAGCATTCATTTTTTTAAGCACAGTATTAAACATTGGCAGTTCCACTGGTCTGATGTTGCAACTGAAAACCTCTGTAGACCAACTTTTTACCACACAGGAAATCCACTAATGAGGTAATCAATAAATAATCAGATCAAGATCAGAAAAGGCATTTCTGAAGACAGAAGGGGTCCAACCTGGTACTAGAAAGGTGTATCTAAAAGTGGCCGGATGGTGTACAGAAATCTATGTCCATATCTATTTAAGCATAAATAAGCCATAACAACCCTTTTGTCACGTTCAGAAAACAGCATATGATTTCAGACTCTTCTTCGCTGTCCATCTCCCCTGACCTCCACTATCTCTGTCGTCACAGAGGAGTCTTTCCCAGCATCTGGCCCACTTACTCCCCCTCTTGAGGGCGAGCTTGTCGGGGCAGAGGAGTGTTCCTCCCTGCGGGCCTGGATGATGAGACAGTGCATTTACATTAGCCTACTGAAGCAGGAGCAGTGGCACGCTGCCAGCACTGAAGCACACAGCTCGCAGCCAGAGCATCTGCTGGGTTTGTGCTAAAGTCAGGGGAGGCCTGATCTGCCTGCAGACAGACACACCACATACACACATACTCACACATAAAGGCAGGCAAACTGGCACACATTCAGATCATAAAGTCAGATAAACAGTCATATTCAGAACGTTAATTAGCCATTACTTATTCAGCCAAAGCGTTTGTCAGCCAAAGAGGGAGGTGGGCTCCTGGCCTAAACCTCAGTCAGTCATAACCAGGGAATAAAATCAGAGAAGAGAGGGGACGGCTTCATTAAATGAAGTCTGGCCCTCTTTTCTCTTGGCTTGGACTGCATGGGGAGCAGGTTGCTCTGTTCCCAGGGGAAATTAGGGAGGAGGGAAAGCCAGTGAGTGTTGAAATTACCTTGGACACAAACTGTAATCTGCCTCAAACTACCTCCCATCAAGGGAGTATCCTCTTTTGGATTTCAGCCCGGCTCTCAATAGAATTCAAATAGAGGGGGCCGAAAATGGGACATTAGAGCAGCACTTGGAGTGAAGCACTTAGGTACACCAAATGTGAATTTCCATTAGTTGAAATGGAGGATGGACGCGTTAATGGCAGTGAGCGCAGCAACATTTTTGAAAGGGTTGCATTACACTGAGATTTGATGTTACTGAGAGGAGGCAAAAAAGAATGTCTGTAACGCAATAAGGTCCAAAATTGTTGTGCACTATAGCTGAAATAAGCAATAAAGGAAGTGCCAATAAGCAGTCATTCAACCCTTACAATGGAATCTGAGCAAAATGCAGCAAAATTCAGTCCAAAGCAGAAAGAAATCAATTTCTGGATAATCTAAAGGCAGGGTTTCAAGACACTTTTTTAGTATTGACCTCTTCATCACAGGTTTAAATCAGGGGCCTGATCCCAATTTCATCCAGAGATTGTTTCACTTAAAGGATCAACCTGTTGTGTCTGAAAGGAAAAATACACAGCAAGCAGCACTGTTGGAGAGAATAGAATTATAGGCAAGTGCAATAAAACACCAAAAAACAAATGGAAACATCCAAGAACAAATGGATTTGAATTTATTACATGTTTTAATGCAGTTCTGTCTCAAGGTTTGAATTATTTCATATGAAATATATAGTAAATTTTATGGTGCAGGATTTCTTTTTATGCACGTACATATTTCCCTTGAATAGTTTCATATTCACACAGCGGTAATTTGAAAAGAGCGGAGTCCAGACCAATGCCATTCTGACTCACACAAAATGCTTCCTTATGTCATAGCAAATCACGCTGTGCTTATAATACCGCTAATAGTGGAGATTACATGTCCTGCGTAAGTTTATGCAGATGAGCATATTTAGCAATGTGTGACACACCTTGGGATTAAGTAAAACAATTTTGTGATCAAGGAAGAGGGGCTTTTATCACTCGCCAGTATCTACAGCGAGCCATAGGGGACACCAGATAGTATGGAAACTTTTTACAAGAGACGCCTGTAGAAGTGTCCGCAGAGAAACTGTCAGCGATAAGGGGAAGTAGAGAGCAGCTTTGATGAGGATAAATTCTCCCAGTGGAATGAGCTGGACTACAGTCTGGCATTTCAAAGACTTCTTGAATCAGTCGATGTTCTTGAGTCCTGTGATGATCTGCTGTAGAGACAGTTAGTGATGTTAACCTGTTACTATATTCATAGTATGTTGTGCCTGTAGCAAACCAGGATTGGAACCCTGTGGAAGTCCTACCAGTCAGCAAGATGGTTTTTCATTACTGATGGATTATCAAAAAAAAAGTACAGCAGATTTTTAGACCAAAAGCCCCAACCCCCCATTTGCTTCCACACTTCCAAGCTGAGTGCTTGATTATCATATGGAAACAAAATTTTGATACCATTTCAAGCGCCAATTTGTATCTCAGATACTGCTTTCACACTAAAATAAGCGGGTGAACCCACTCACAATCAGCAAGTGACTCCTTTCCCCCTGCTAGCAGACCCGGGTGTAATCGGCAGCAGACGAGCTGCGTGGCTGTTTTTTTCCTCTGGTGTGTTGCGCTGATGTCATCATGTTGATGACGTCATCAGCGCGTCGAGACATGACCATGTAAACAATGGATAGGAACTTGCAAGCTGAGGACACGGTGGTCAGCTGTTTGCTGTACTTTGTACTTCTGTCCCTCTTTAAAAATGTACAAACTCGGCGCAGACTGGTACAAAGACGGACAGAATTTGTTGCTGAGACGGCAAAGAGTCACGTAAGTTACAGACGGGGGGGGGCGGGAGGGATGTTATGCCGTGGGCACGTTACACCAACGTCATCCGTAAATTAACAAGTTGATCCGGGTGTGACGTTCCCACTGGAGCCGATCGGAGGTGAGCCGTTAAAAACCGTGTCGTTTGCAGGGTCAGTCGACCTGAGTCAAAATGCCGATTAGACCCTTTCAAACTGTTTTTTTGGCCAGTCTGAAAGGGGTAAGAGTGATCCACTTAGTATAAGTCTGTCACCAGGCCAAAAAATAATTCCCTTTATGCTTGCAGTGGCTCTCCATTGTTCTAATCTTTTGATTTAGCATCTCAAAGCAGTTAGAAATCAAGGTCACACGTAAATGTAAACCATATGTCCGTAAGTGATGAGCAGTTTGCCCCATGACATGACACGAGGTAAAGAGAAGAGAGGACCTGAGTAAGAACCCAGTCAAAGAAGAACATTGGCTTTTGACAAAACTTTCAGAGCAGACTTTCTGACTGACACAAATAAGTTCCCCCTTCTGCCTTCACATTTTTGAAGTTATGTAAGGACTGAAAATAGTAATCGAAAAACAAAACTGCAACAAATGTCAAAGCAGTTTTGTATTTCAGAGGTAGCATCAGTGAAGGTACTATCTGCATACTGGGGAACTGGTTTGCCCCATGACATGACTTGTGGTAAAAGGAAGAGGAGGGGACCAAGGCTAGAGCCTTGTGGGACTCGGAACCCAAAAAGGACAGGTCTTCTCTGCTGAAAGCGTACTGCATCACTAAGGCCAACACAAATCCCCTTCCCCACACTTCCAGACAAGTGAAAAATGAATTCTAATGTTAGGTATCTCAAAATGATTTTGTTAGCATTAGTTTGGTTTGTAGGCCAAAGAAATTGTTTTTATTTTTTCTGTTTCAAAAGGCTTTTGGTTTTGCTTTACATGTGTACTTGTAACAACATTTTAAGCACATTTTTCTCCATTGATGAAACACTAACAATATAAGCAACATTATCATCTGCATATGGTGTAATCAATTTGATATGATTTTTTTTTTTTGACACTTGTGGTAAAAAGATGAGAAGTGAACCAAGATCAGAGCTCCTTTCCATTAGCCAAGTCATTGTTTCCTCATTATTGAGCCTGTAGTTTTCTAGATTTTTTCTATACTCTTTGCCTTTCCCAAGGGTTTTTAATAACAATAATAGTAATTTCATTTTAGAATAAAGTAACTTTCTTAGCTCCCCAATCTGCAACTAAAAATCTTTCTTTAGATACTACAGATAAAGGAGATGAGAAATGTGTATTGTGTTGGGGTATAAATGTAAGTTGTTTATCTGCTTTTGACTTTTTCCCAGGTTAGGAAGTACTCATGAATATAAATTGAGTGTGCGCCTGTAGGTTGGATGATTACATAAGCCGTGGGTGGACACTGACGCTCCAACAAGAAGCCTCTTTCCCATTTGGCAAAGTTACATTCTGAGTGTTTGTTTCACCTCCAGCGGAGAGGCATATAACAAAGCAAGCCTGCACAAAGTGCCGGGTCTCTCTCTCTTAACTGAGGCCCAGTCACCCCTGAAACTAGATTCTCTCCTCCATCATGCCTGAGGGAACAATTTAATTAAAGGCCAACTCTGAGCAAAGGACAGCCATCACCCCATTCTTGACGTGTCCACAGTCAACAAACACGACAAGCAAATAAATCCTCCAGTGAGCAATGTCCCATCCTCCTTACACTAACTGTTACTATACACACCCCATGAACAGATTGTGGAGTAATGATTGTAATTTACTGGGTAAAGGGGCAGGATTAAATAATGTTTGGGCTTTCCAGGTTATTTTTATGAGAATGCCCCCAATCACTGAAGGTATTAAATTGAATGCAGACCTGGAAATCCTATCTGTTTTCTAATTTACCTGCAGTCCAGCCTGAATGAGCTTCATTTTCTTTTGTCCCATCTTGTTATAGATTACATTAATTTCCCTCAATAATGACCTGTCGACTGCTAATCTTACGTTAACAATGTGTTCATCATACAAAGGTGGAAACCCTATGTTCTGGCAGAGATTTAGAAGGTCAAATATTAATCAGATTTTTTTTGCAGTTTTAGCAATAGACGGGCTAAATGAGAATATTAGCAACCATTTGCACATCTAGTTGTGTAGGTGCAAATTGTATGTTGGTCAGTTTGGCCTTCCTCGATCAGCAGGCGCAAACACTCATAGAAAAGAAGGGGGTGTGAGCACTGGCTGTTTCGCCCCCTGCCAGCTAAGTGTCCTTTTTTGGAGTAGATACTTTAGCTTTTGTGCATAGTTGTTCTTTGGTTAAATAATAATGCCAGGTGAAGAAATGCAGTTGTGACAAAAGCCGGGGCTGTGCTCTTGCCTTGGTCATCTTTCCTGCTGCAGCTGCTGGCTCACACGCATGTTAATGTACTTGTTGGAGTGATTATGAGTTACTGTGAGGCAGAGACAGGCATCTGATGTGTGGTTAAACTGGGATGGTATTACTTTTTTTAGTGACTGGTTAAGTAAAGGATTGCAATTTATTAAAGAGTAATGATAGGGAAGCTCCTAATCAAAGGAATGCATTGATTATATTTTGTCAAAGGTGAGATCAGTTCTTTTGATGACAGAGAGGTGTTGGTAACTTAAAAGTAAATGAATCAGCTGAATAAGTGAATTGATCTGTCTAAGGCCTTGGTTTCCAACCTGATGTCTGGACCCCAGCAGGAGGAGGCACCAGAGGGTCACGGGGGGGCCAAGGCTCTGTCAGCTTTGAGGTTGTCAAAGTTTAGTCTTTGTATGTTCAAAAGAATGATAACTCACTCAGGCTATATATTCTTTTGAGGTCTTTGCGCAAGAAAATGTGTCAGAGCATTTCTTTGGTCATTAGCATATATGCTCAAAACTGAGTTTGATTTTTAAGGAAAAGTGACAGCCCTATTCCCCATTCTCTATGAAATCTTTGCCTGTATCTTTTGCCCTAAAAGGGCACATATTTTACTAATTTTTTTAACAAGTTTAAATATTCACTTATACCATTACAGTGATACATTTGCTTGAGACTCATAATGTTTGCCAGTTACCACTTTTTCATTAAGATAGTAATGAGCCAGAAATATACTTCTGTTAATAAAACTCAAACCAGTTTAAGGTCAAGGTTTTATGGTCGAGTCCAAAGGCAAGACTAGACAAATACAAAATAGAGAGGTGTGCATGGGCTGCACAAAATCAGTAGCTTGAAAGGTCTTGTTTTTTAACTCCTTTTCAGCAAGTTTACTCTAGTCCCAGATTTCCCTGGAACATATTTTCAGTTTCTTGTTACTAAGATCCAGGGTTAGGGTTACAATTACATTTAAACAAATCTTTTGCATCATATGTGACATTTGACGCATTAAATTGTGCACATATGTACATCTTAATCAGGGTGGGAAACTGCTGGCCCATGAGTCACATTCAGCCCTCCTACTTCCTCACTGCGATCCACCAGTCAGTTCAAAGTATCAAACATATGTGTAAACATGAAAAAGCATGGAAAAATCTGCCTTAAAACATAAAAAAAATAGCCATATCATCCAGAAAATAGTGCTATAAGTGGTAGGAACTGTTTTTATTTAACTCATATTTATGCATTACTAAATGCATTTTCTATATAGATAGAAATTTTAGCAAAATATATCATTTAATGCTCTGCAGTTTTCATCAAAAACTGTCTAAAACTAGTTGAATTTGTTACTTAGCTTAACAAATCAAGAATTACTTATTGTAGTTGAGTTTTAAACAGACCTTTACCTTCTTTGCCATGTATTTGTTCTTTTTAGATTTGTTCTTTTAGTTTAGAAGTTAAACTTGTTAAATAAGTGCATCTCAAATATTACCAACAATATGGCCCTCTGGCACTGAGGACAAAATAAATACAGCCTGAATCTAAATGTTTTGGTAATTTTTCACTTACCTCTCATCATTTTTTTTTTCTGCCCATAAATTAACTCCAATTTGATATAAACTGTGATGGATTCTGATTAATTTCAAGATTCTACTTACCGTTACACATGCAGAAACAGAAAATGTATCAACAAGCAGGTAATCATAGTGTGTGTGTGTTTAGAGTGAATGTACTTAACATTCAGAGTGACTCTGAGCTCCCTCAGATATCACTGTGTGTGATTCAGTCCTCTGGTGGAATATTTTCTAAGAGATAAAATAAGAAGTTCCTCTTACTTTTCTGTGTAATATGATGTTTAAATTACCTTGTAAATGCGTGTCTTCTATCGCCCGTCCTTCTGCACACACTGTTGCTCATTCACCCAGAACAGGACAGCCTGCAAGGCTGCATTAAAAAAAGGCCCCCCTCCCCATTTGTCTCTGGGCCCGAGGGTAATGAACAGGGTGAATTGGATGTACTCTCTAATTATGGAAAGGACAAAAAGCCAGTCATATTCCCTTGTCAAGGTCCCTGTCCTGCAGCACCGTCGGGGAGAATCTTCACTCATAAATCAGAGGTAGGATACAGATCAGCGGTGGATTAGAAAGAACATAAAAAGGGTGAAATATGGCCCCGTGTAGACCCTCGACAATCAACCATGTAACGACCTACGACAGCCAATAAGTAGGTCCCTGAGCCCTCCTCTGTGTTATAGCAGTCGTAAACACCTGCTGATCAGTATCCAGTGCCAAGCAACCATTTTTCATAGCAACACCACAACCACTACCACCACCATCCTCACCATCATCACCATCATCATCATCATCATGGAGCTGTCCCCAGATGATCAGATGCTGCTCCGTGAGCGCCATAACCTCAGTGTTACGAGCATCATTAACATCGATCAACATGCTGCTGGTGCTGCCTGCATGTTTGGCCGCCCGGCATGGTGATTACATTTTTGAATTTGTATGAGTGCTCACGGCCCGTTCATGTCTACACCCACACAGCTCACACCACCCACACAGCAGTGATCTGCCCAGGCCTCTCATGAATTCTCAGACTGAAACTTATTTTTTAAAGGATTCCAGTTAAAGTTCACCAAAACCTGAAGTATATTTTGACATTTTGGTCATCTTTTCCCGGACAGTATCCCTTGAGTGTTGGAAAAGCAGTGGTAAAGAGTGATTACTCTGGCAGAATCATAAACACAGAGGTAATGGACTGATGGGAACTCAACTCAACTCAACTTCTTTTTATAGAGCACTTTAAGTACAATGAGTTCGAGCCAAAGTGCTGTAGAGCAGAACGATTCAGAAAATAAATAACAGGAATTTAAAAACATATAGAGCACACCAAATACGATAACGATATGACAGTAGACAGATTAACAAAACAGTAACACATTTGTGTCTGGACAGCACAAACACAACAAAGCCATTATTGGATGGAGTCATGGCTGAGAAGCACAAACCACCACAGATAGCAGCCTGCCAGCAGCTGCAACGGTCAACAGGATATACTCATAAACAGACACACACACGCATATTCTTACACAAATGACAGTTTAGCAAAATAGGTTAAAATTTCATTCAGATAAAAAAATCACCTTAAGAGAAGGCTAGAGAATAAAAGTGAGTCTTTAGGTAGTTTTTAAAACAGTCCAGAGAGCCGGCAGTTCTGATATGTGATGGAAGATTGTTCCACAGCCTCAGTGCAGTGACTGAAAGGCCGTGCCTCCAAAAGTTTTTCTATGGGACCCTGGTACAGTAAGTATGGGTGCTAGTTTAAGTGTTAGATGATCCCTTTTTTTTTACACCTGGAGGGCAGCCATGCTGCAGTGTTTTGTCTTAAGCGCTGTATAGATGCCTGGCTCATACTAACATGTCAGAAATGGTCTAAGTTTTTAAATGATCCCAAGCTGAAAGAAACTGGATTTGATGACAGAACTAACTTGTTTATTAAACTTTAAGTTACTGTCAATTATTACTCCAAAGTTCTTTGTATGAGGTGTAAGGAAAAGCACGATTAACACTTAAAGGCACAGAATGAAGAATTTTTGACCTGAGATGTCTGTGTAAAATTAAGAAATTATCAGTATTATGTTTTTGAAATGAATCATTAATTGTTTAACCTTTTTTAATGTTTTCAAAGCCAGAGAAATTCTGAAAAATTGTTACAGATATTCTGTCAGTGTATGACATGTTTAGTGTAGCAATGGAAACACTTCAGTTCGTTCAAATGGTCCTTTTTAGTTTAGAAGGTTTTTAACTAAGTAAACTACTCATAAGTGTCTTATTTTTAGGGCGTAGTAAGAGCTTTTTGAAGTCCACAAAAGCTAAGGAAAGAAGTTCTCCTATAGCAGATAAAACACTGGAACAGCTGAAAAATAGTTTTTCTGGCTTTAAAAACTGCTGGAAAATATTTAAGATAATGCAAATACTCACCTGAAATATACACAAAACAAAGAATTAGCCGTCCTTAAGTTGACTTTAAACACAGACTGCCTGTGTCCCTGTAACCGTCACCTCATACTCTCACTGGAGGTTTGATCCTTTTATCCCTCAACAGGGTCACAGAAAATGTATTAACACTGGCTGTATTTCAGGCTGTTGTAAACACAGTGATTCAGAAAAAATCCTTTCATTTAAATCCTGTTTGAAGTGTTAGATACCACATTAATGCTTAAAAGTGCTGGTAAATCTGTGTATGAGGATGAGGATTAGAAACCATGGGTTATATATTTAAAATCCATATTAATCCATGTTTTTATTTTTTTGCTTTATCAAGAACTTCAAAATAAAAACAGCTTATTTAACACAAGGGGATTTTAGAGCAAAGGCGTACATATAAGAAATATTCCTTTCCAAGTGCTTGTTGAACCTCTGTGACACTTTTGTGTCCTAAGAAGAATTATGAAATTACAAACAGACTGGGCCCTAATTTCCTGCCGCAGCACAGGGTGGCGGAGCCTGGTGCACCCTGCGCAGTGGTCCACAAAATTGGAGCCCACTGTCTCCTTTTGTAAGCCTCTTGAGGTTGAATAAATAAGTTGATCTTTGTAGACAGTATAAAGCATGGATGAAGACTTAGTGATGTTATCTTTTGGTTTCAAAGGGGGCATTTTGAGGCCATGCGATGGCAGCCACCATAGTAAGAGCAGATTCCACCTAACTTTTAAACTTAGCAAAGCAGTTGGATTACCAGAGTCAATGTCTTTTAATGGGCCTTAAGTTTAAATGCTTGTTGGCAGATGGATTGCAAACATGCTTCTGCTGTTCATATCTAAAATGGATATTTATTCTTTTTAGAACCAGCCTCAAGTGGCCTCTATAGGATTGGCATTTTCTTGCCCTTCTGCATTGGCTTGACTTTTTGACCCATAAAATTGCAGCTCAACTTCTATCATCATGTTGTTTCCTTTGGTTTCACAACATTTTTTGAGTTTAAAAAAGAAATGGTGGCTCTAAAACAGCCAAGAAAAACATGAAAAAAATTTCTGTTTTCCTTAATAATGTTTAAAAGGATTTTCTATTTTTCCTCCCTGTGTGCCCGCTTTATGCCCTTCACCGAGTGCTCATTTCAAAGATTTCCACTCCTTGAACCTGTTTTTCTGATGTGCTGTTGCTGTTGTTGTTTTTCAGCCCTCCAACCCTACACTGTTATCGCACATTATTCCCCCGTGACTCTGATGGCCACACTGATGTGGATTATTGCTTCTGGGAAGTCTCTCTTGTGTCTCCCATAGGATTCTTTTTTCTCTTTCATTCATAAGCAGATTACGCACAATCACAAATGGGGTTTAAATGTGCAGCAGCTCCACTAATGCATTGTTATATGTGTTTAATCTCTCCATTGTGTAGTGGATTAATGTATGGAGGCTGAATGTAGTGTGACTGCAGGAGGCGCCTGAAGGCTATGCTGCTTTAAAAGCTCTTTAGAGGAGACATCTGTGGATATCATATATGCTGCAATGGACCTTTTCTTCCTTGTGAGCCCGCTAAAACTGATAAAAACCCAGCAATGAGCCAAACATGCAAACCCTACTCGCAGTAGGTGTTACAAGATGATTGAACTGCCCTCCTTTTAAGACAAATTATTGAGTATTTTTTTCATAATGTACTCAGAATATCATTTTTAACATACTGAAGAGTTCTGCAGGTATGCAGTGCTTTTTTTAGGCCAGCCAGAAAGTTGGCCTAAAAAAGGCCAGAACCCATTGCCAAAACCCTATAAAAATTCTCCATGGGATTTTGGTTTGTTGCTGAAAATAAACTCTGGGATGGAAAACAAAAATTGAGACTTACTGTACATGATTTGCTTGGCAAGAGAGTCATCACAAATAAACATTGATTTAAGGAGCTTTGAAGAATGACTGCAATCAAAAACTAGAAAGCACTCGGAAAGCCCAAACCTCTGCCAAGGTAGCTCATATATTGCTGTTACATCTATAAGCAATCGTTCCATGATAAAGTTACCATCATAATATGATTCCTTGACTCCAAAAATCCCTACTTCACACTGATAATCATGTTGATACCATTATTAGTTAGACAGTTACTGAACAAAAACAATAATTTGTTAATGCGGTTATCTGGATCACCACCAAAATCTAAAAATCTTTAAGTTGGGCCATTACCAACATCTCCTGAAAATTTCAGCAAAATCTGTCCAGTAGTTTTTACGTAATCTTGCTAACAAACAAACAAACAAACAAACAAACAAACATACTCCAGGAAAAATATAACTTCCTTGGAGGAGGAAAAAAGCATGACTATAAAGCTATGAAGGAACTTCAGCACTGTTGACAGCTTTACCATCACTAAGATTATATATTTGTTGTGATGACTAATAAATGTCACGTTATGCAAAATGCACTTTTTTATGTCTTTATTAAAATAAAAACATGAGTCCATGGTGTGCAACCCTCAAAAATGAGACAAACCCTGAGTCACTTGTTTATTCAGCCCACAGTTGGCTGGACAGCGGAAGAAACATGTCCATGCTTGTCTGTGCAGCCACAGTAAACGTTAGAGCACAGCACTGAAAAACCACTTCTACTTCCTGAGAGGGGTATGGTCAGACACAACTCCTGAGGATTTACTCATAAACCGTCTGGTCTGTAACCTGACACACCAGATGGACAGGTCAATATATTTCTTGAGTCCATCTGTGACAAAGCCCGCTGAAAGTGTTTGGAAATGGGTAGAACCTTTCAAAAGCACATCTGGCAAATGATTAGACAAATGTCCTGTCAATCACATTAACTACAGGCCATTCGGATGATATAGCAGGTGGGCACTACTGCCGCAGTGTAGAGGACAGAACATGAGCTTCTTTGTTAAACAAACTCGCCACAAAACATGTCAGAAGTGGAGCAAAATTATCCTTCCTATGGAGGAGTTTGTAGATTTGTTTTTAGTTTGATATAGAAATGCAGATCTGTTAAAACTGCTGGTGAAGCAGTCACTTCCTGCTGTTGTCTTGCTCGTTGCTCCCACGTCTTTCTGCTTTAAAGGATGCTGATTAGGCTGTCCTGCTTTGGGCAGCTCACAATTGTAGATTTGAGCTTGTCAAGATGGATCTGCCTAATTATAGACTGCAGACATTAAATCAGGCTGATCCATCTGCACTGCAAGGTTATCTGGTCTGAGTAGAACTAAAAGTGGAGTTTGTTTACTAGCAAAATTTTTCCTCTGTGTGGATTTTAAGGCAAAAAAACAAAAAAAACCTACACAAAATGTTCTTGGGACATCTGAGTCCAATGTAAACTTGACTAAAAGGAGTATAATAGAGTAGCTTTATGTCCAAGATGAACTCTGTAGTCCTTATCAGCAACCTTATTAAGGTTGCAACACTATCCAAGCCAAAGAATACAGTCTGACTCTGAGGTTAGTGAATCCTTTATTGAGTGCCTCTCTCTATGCAATGCTTACCACTTGCAAGTGTTACCTGAGTTTCCTACATGAGTACAGAGCCACCCTGAGCTATGTCCATGCTGCATGTGGGTAACTGTCCAGGTTCAGTCTAAATCTAAGAGCCTGGCAATGTGTCAAAAAGACAAACATTTTTTACACCAGACTTTAGAACTTAACAACAAGAAAATATTAGGAGCCATGTCTTTTCCTGGCCTTTGCTTGTGCAGTGGTCACATAAACTCAAAAGTTTCATGTTGCTGTATCATTATTTATTGCTGTATCAACTGTGATAGTTGTAACAGTTGAGCTGCTTGTCTGTATTCATTGAAAAAGAAGTTTAAGATAGATTTTTAAATGTAGAAATTTGTTACCAAACCACTGACTTAGAGTCTCATTGTCTCCAGAGTCTTGAGTTTTGGCACTTGGCATCTGTCAACTTCACTTTATTACTTACTGATCACTGGTGTGACTGGTAAAAGCTGATGAGTCAAACCCAACAATTTACAGCATCGGCACTGACCTTGATCTTCTCTCAGCATTTCTCTCTCACGCCCACAGTTTACAGACTATAATCCCAAATTAATCTTAAGCATTATCACAAGAAATTTGTTGCAACTGCCTTTTCTTACACCAAAAAAATTTTTGGTCTCTTCAGATGTACTTTAAATTGATAAAGAAATATCAGTGACTTTGGGTTAGTGGTTGAGTTGGTTGTCTTTGATCAGTAACTAGGAGGGTCAGAGGTTTAATCCCCAGCCCCAATCATGTGTCGATGTGTTCATAGACAAGACACTAACCCTCCTTCACCTCCACTCCCCTGTGTGTGTCCTGAAAATGTGTATGAATGTGACCTGTTGCTAATGGACATGTTGCACAGCAGCAGTGTTGTTGTGGTGTGAAGGGGTAGGGGTAACCTGCAGTGTTAAAGAGCTTTGAGTGATCAAACGAAAGAGCTAAATTCATTTATCATTTACTTAAGCTTGTGTTCACCACCCTACATCCAAACACTCATTCAAACAGACCATAGATTTTGAGATCATGGACAGGATGTGCTAAAAGGCTAATTCATTTCTATGTTTAGGTCTTATTGCTGCAGCATTCTCTATGGTGTGTCACCCATCTCACCAGGTGAATATAAATAATTCTTCTATAACATATTTTCAGGAAAAAAGTAATCACCTAGCGCACATATTTTCTGGGTCAAACCCCTGTGTTGCCTACATTTTGTTCAGACCTGAGCTGAAAGATTCTTGCTGCTCTATGAGATGTGAATGTTTTTCCTTGGTTTTAGACCCTCTGCCCTTCAACTGTGAGCTTTGGGATCAGTTTTTATCAACGCTTCTGTCCTTACCTTCAGGTCTTGTGCTGAACATGCAGCAAGCATCTCTGACGTCTTAATGACCTGAGAGTGGAAATCTCAGCGCAGGGTCATTGGGCAGTACAGAGCAGATTTTAGGTCATTCAAAAGTGGAGCTGTAAATGAAGTAGTCTGACCTCCTCTGCGGGTGCGTAGGTGTGGATAAATCTGACAGCATGGTTTCCTCATTGTGCTTTAAAACACACTTTTGCTACATTTTTTTCTCTTTTTTGTTGTTTTTACTCTAGTTTTGGGGAGGACTACCCCCTTTATCTTAGAGTAAGAACATGGCCAGAGACAGAGATAAAAGAGTGGGACATGCAGCAAAGTGCCCAGGGTGCAATTGTAGCTTAGGCCACCTGCTCCAAGGGCTGCAGCCTCTGTGCATGTGATGCAGGACATAACCATAAAGCTACACTGGGCTCACTTTCATGATTTTTATTTAGTATGCATTTGACATTATTTCTGGTTCACTTTAAATTTCAACCATGAACAAAAAGGTACAACTACTGGCCACTTTATAAGATTCAAGAAGTGAGTTCCAAGTAAATCATGAGTCTTCTGTATCAAGTCCAAAGTCTTGAGCTTTAAAATTCTGGGTCAGATTAAATGATCACAACTCTTCATCCAATAAATTGTGATTTCAACAAAACAGTATAGAATAATATAGAAAACAGCCTGACTGAACCCAATCACACAAAAAGGAGTGCTGATATCAAACTCAGACTATATTCTGACATGGTCACTTCAAGGTTTGCTCTAAATCGTTCTTGTATTTTGACATATGAGTCAAATAAGGTAGATTAAGAGTGAGAAAAAGTCCTCTTGCTGGAAATGTGTAAATGGTGTTAGCATTGGATGATTTAGAAAGTGGGAAAAAAAGAAAAATTTTGATAAATAGGACTTTTTAGATAAATACACTCTGACCATCTGGGAATTCATCCTAACCAAAATCTAATAATCAATGACCACTTTAATTTGTTGAATTAAAAAACAACTGGCAGTTTGGATCTTAGATGGAAGAAAACATATTTTTGAGCAAACAGAAAGGACAAAAAAGGAGGCCTGCGAGAAAATAAATGCTTTTTTTTTATTTTACTAAGATTTCCATAATATTATTTAAACTTTGGGTGTTTTCTAGTATTTTTAAGTCAAATGTTTATCATAGGAAAAAACTATGGTGGCCCTGAAGTACAAACCACAACGGCAAAAGAACTAAACACAACGGCAAAGAAGTAAACACAACAGCTAATAACTAAACACTACAGCAGAATAACTAAACACTACGGCAAAGAACTAAACACAACGGCAAAGAACTGAACACAACGGCGAATAACTAAACACAACTGCAAAGAACTAAACACAACGGCAAAGAACTGAACACAACGGCGAATAACTAAACACTACGACAAAGAACTAAACACAACGGCAAAATAACTAAACACATTAACAATAAGCTACCAGAAGTGGTAGGTACTTGTGGGCCACATCAGCCATCGCTGATTGGACAAGTGTGTGCATGAAGAGAGAGAGAAGGAGGACTTGATCGGACGAAGGCGCCATTCAACCGGGAAGTGATTCTGCCCTTAGCGTCTTCGGCTCAGGATAGAAACATCACAAACATAACAGCCAAAAACTCTAAAGCAGAGGAAAAGTTCTGCTCTCTTGTGACCATAAACAAACTAGACACCTCACTGAGGGAACCACAGAGCCGAAGTGCACTTTGACATGAATGAGAGAAAAAAGCGCTGACTTTGCGCAAAATCAAACCTAAATGGATGATCGTGTTCATATGAAGTGCTCATTTGTGACGTTTTGGTCCCTTGTATGCTCATCGGGAGGATGATTTATCAGAATATTATTTTAATCCCTGTGGATTTACAGTAAAAGCCTTTCTGTGTCCACCTGAGAGATGACAACCAGCGAGGAGAAGCCCACCCGCCTGGGATTTTTTTATGGAGATAAAACAAAATGTATCAATGGATAACATCAGTACATGTTCATGAAATGGACAGCTACACTTATATTTACAAATGTATTGATAACACGACGTACACCGCTCGTTAGCCTGTCCCGTCTGATCAGGCACACACGTATTACGCACCTATGGAGAAAGCGCACATATTTGGCTCTAATTTCGTAGACCAGGCACAGGCGCAGTGCACTGCCCTGTGCTGCGCCTGCGCCGCGCCAACGGGGTGTGTCCAGGGCATTTTGCAAGTTTCGTGCACGGCGCAGTCTGACACAGGGAGGCACACCCACGCCTCCGTCCTCCCCACCGGCGCAAGTAGCAGAGAGGGAGGAGAGTAGGCATGAGTGGGTTTAACACAGCCGAGTGTAATCTTCACCAATCAAATGAACGCCTCTCCACGCCTCTAAATGCGCTGCAGGCGAGGCGCAGTGACAATTTAACCTTGGTGGCAAAGAAGGTCAGAGCCACTGTTGCTTTTACAGCAACTGGGAGAGCGCAGGGGCCACCGGGCCGCGCATCGGAGGCCACGATGCGCGTCACCGTGTGGACCACCTCGCGGGACAGATGTAATCTGTTCCTGTGTCATAATAGGAGTACAAAATTAAGTGATAATTACATTTAAACACAGCAGCAGGCTAATCCATTCATCATGCTTGTGATCCACCTGCATTCCTGGTCCGTCATCACCAAATACCCCCCCCCAGCGATATCTCCTCCTCATCCTCCTTGCAGTAATGTACTCCATCTTTTTAGACCACTTTAAGAATAAAGATTAAAACAGAGAAATATGGGCAATCACAGGTAAATCCTCAAGACAACGAGTGACTTACATTTACTCATTCATTTAGTCTCTCTCTTTTTTCTTTTCTTGTGAAATTTCATGAGATGAGAGAAGCCGGATACTCTGTATTGGATGGTGTGGCTGGTTGAGAGATGTGAACTCGTTAGTTTGCGTCACTCTTCCAGCTGCCGTCAGGTTGAGTTTCCATTATGACAAACGTCTCTGATCTGACATCAGATGTGATAGGACAGTTAATATAGATACAAATGTATGTGCTGGCTTGAGTGGTTACATTAAATAGTGGTTGCTGTGATTGTTTATTGCATTGAAAAGTAAATAAACAAACCTGTAAACAACCTGTGAAACTAAATGTGTTCAATTCTTTTGCTGTTGTGTTCAGTGCTTTTGCCGTTGTGTTTATTTCTTTGCTATTGTGTTTAGTTCTTTGCCGTTGTGTTTAGTTATTCCCCGTTGTGTTTAGATCTTTGCTGTACTGTTTAGTTTTCGCTGTTGGGTTAAGTTCTTTGCTGTAGTGTTCAGTTCTTTGCCGTAGTGTTCAGTTATTCGCTGTTGTGTTTAGTTCTTTTGCCGTTGTGTTTAACTTGTTTGCTGTAGTGTTTAGTTATTCCCTGTTGTGTTAAGTTCTTTGCCGAAGTGTTTAGTTATTTGCCATTGTGTTTAGATCTTTGCCGTAGTGTTTAGTTTTCGCTGTTGTGTTAAGTTCTTTGCTGTAGTGTTCAGTTCTTTGCCGTAGTGTTCAGTTATTCGCCGTTGTGTTTAGTTCTTTTGCCGTTGTGTTTACTTGTTTGCTGTAGTGTTTAGTTATTCCCTGTTGTGTTTAGTTCTTTGCCGTAGTGTTCAGTTCTTTTGCTGTTGTGTTAAGTTCTTCGCCGTTGTGTTTAGTTATTTTTCCTTAGTGTTTAGTTATTCGCTGTTGTGTTTAGTTCTTTGCCTTAGTGTTAAGTTCTTTTGCTGTTGTGTTAAGTTCTTCGCCGTTGTGTTTAGTTATTTTTCCTTAGTGTTTAGTTATTCGCTGTTGTGTTTAGTTCTTTGCCATTGTGTTTAGTTATTCGACGCTGTGTTTAGTTCTTTTTCCGTTGTTTTTTGTTGTTTGCTGTAGTGTTTAGTTCTTTGCCGTTGTGTTCAGTTCTTTTTCCATTGTTTTTAGTTCTTTGCCGTAGTGTTTAGTTCTTTTGCCGTAGTGTTTAGTTGTTTGCTGTTGTGGTTTGCACTTCAGGGCCACCATAAAAAAAAACAGTTTTTATCCCAAAATGGCAAGATAAGTTCAGATCCTGAGAGAACAACATATATAATATTTACATGTTACAACAGAACAGAGTAAAACAAAATACATGGATCTTTGTCTGCTTAGGGCTTTCATACACCAAAGGCTTCTTTGCCATGTTTTTACCAGGCTTATATACAATCCACTTAAGACAATTCTGTGACCCAGCTTCCAGCCTTGGCCAACTAGTTGAGAACCACTGCACTTGGGAGAAAGCTCCCAAGTGCAGTTCTGGTTCATATTTTGAGTCCTGCGACTCTCTTTGAAGGTGGGATAGATTCTGGCCTGACTCTGCATTGTTTGTTGTATAGTGCACAGGTGGACAAGACAGTGGATCACAGCCCCATCATCTGCTCTTAATCGGTTGGAGGTTTTTAGGAAGTTTGATATTTTTGTCATTCAAGTGCGTTCACCCACACAGTGGGAGCAGCTCTGAGATAATCCTGTGCCCTTTTTACTCTCTGTGCTGTCAGACAGCACCTGATATCTCCATGATAACAGAAGCATGTCGTTGTGATATGTCCCCCCCCCCTCACACAAGGAAATAAATAAACAAGCAAGAAAGTATACACAGTGCCTTGGCTGAGAGTTTTTTTTTTTTTTCATGATTTAGTTGCTTATTGTGTCTGCAGGTGATGTGTGAGTATTTGTGTGGGTGTGTTTGTGTGCCATGGCCTTGTGTTTGTTTGTTTTTTTTTGTTGTCTGTGAGTGTGTATTCAAGCTGAGCAAAAGAAGCAGCTGATATGGAAGATGAAAGTATTTTGGTCAGTGTGTTGTCCTCATTTCACTTGATCACTGTGAGCACTCTTGGTCACAGTTCAGACCAATTGATTTCAAGGCATATGAATCATACACCTTGCGTTGTAAACAATCAACTGTACAGTGTGAGTTTACATGACCTTGTGCAGCAGATGGATCTGCCTGATTCAATGTCTGGAATCCTCCATATTGCCAATCTACAATCTACAACTGTGTGCGGCCCAAAGTAGCACAAGCCAATAAGTGTCCTTTAAAGCAGGAAGAGATGGGAGCTACGAGTGACATGACAGCAGGAAGTGACTGCTCATACAGAGATTAGCATAGATGCTAACAGCTTCAATAGCAGTTTTATCAGAAATGGACTGCATTTCTTAATTAAAAGAAAAACAAATGACAGCACTGAAAGCACTTTACAATAGAAAGGATATTTTTGCTCCACTTCCAGCATTTCTACATAGTGGCTTACGTTTTGTATTTTACACCAGGCGGTAGCACCCACTTACTACATTATCTAATCGGCCTGTAATGAATGTCACTGACAGAATGATGTCCGATCACATGCCAGGTATGCTTTGAAAGGTTCTGCCCCTTCCTAAACACTGTCTATTTGCTGGAGATGTCGCGCCAGAAATCTGGCATAAAATTATGAAACATTTTGCCTACATAACAAAATAATTCAGCTTTATAGTTTTATATACTGTGTATAAATGCACTACCTGTTGGCAGCAGTATTTGTGAAACCTGTTGGCAACAGTACTTTATTTGGTTTGAAAAAAGGTTTCTTAACAGTCATTCATACACCTGATGGTCTTGTTTGCTTTTTTCCTGAAACAAATGCATCACTATTTATTTCTTTTGGTTGCACAACAGTCAAGAAAGTTCTCCCTAGAGCTTTGACTGATATGAGATTAAACCTTTTTCTTCCTACAATTTGAAGAGATTTCAGTGTTGGTTTTTGGTTTGGCTGTCAGTTCCTGTTAAAATGTCTATCAAAGCTTCATGGCCCAAACACTACAGTGAAACCATAGACCTGCTCATCGATGCAAATCAGACACAGAGGAACAATACTTACCAGCAGATTATCTCCATAAACTCTCCATCAGCTGCATTATTTAAGTCCAAAAAAAACCTCAGCACCTTCTAAGGAATCCTAAATAGTTTTATAATAATATGTTATTTTAAAGAATTTGCTGCAATCTCAAAACAAAGCTTGCGATTCTGTGGCCTCAGTCCTCACAGCCTGTGTTTGTTTCTTCTTTGGTTTGTTAGTTTTTCGCTACTTCTTACACTGAGACCCTTTGAACTGTATTTTGATAAGCACTCTGTGCTGTAGCATTTATAAAGTGTATTAATATTTATGCTTAACTGCTGTTGCCTCAGCTCTGAACATACAACACTTTCAGGGCGACACCTTGAGTAAAGAGCAGCAAATTTAAAATCTTTTAAGAGGATTTGTTGTCTCAGCAATGAGAACAAGCTGTGGCTCTGCCTTAGAAAACATGCACATACAAAGGAGGCTAATACACAGAGATAGCAGGATGCAGCTCAAAAACACCCACTGCAAGGATACACAAACATGCAAAAACAAGAAACAAACAATAAAAAACAGCTCCTATGCAGTAACAGAGCTGCCTGTTGCAATACTGAAAAACACTGAGTTTGCTTTTATATTAAAGCTAAGCTCCTTCATGTTTGTTTCCGCTAATCAGTGCATTTAAGTGTTGAGGTGCTTCAGGCAAGCCAACTCAACTTTAAAATAAAAGAGAGAATTTCTAATCCATTTTATTGTCAGTTAACAAAAAAGAAAAGCCTACGCTTTGCGGTGAGAGGTGGGATGAATAGACAAATCCAAAGAGGTAAAGACTCAAAGAGACAGCTCAGTATTTTTCAAGTAAGGCTATATGATGATCATTTAGTTAAAGGATAAGTTCGGTTTTTTGACACCTGGACCTTATTTTTAGGATTGAATACGCTTGTAGACTCACCCAGACAATTTTGGCGGAGCTCCGAGCCGTTTTCGAGCAATTTAGATCCATCCGACGGCATTTTTCCTCATGCCGTAGTAGCAGACGGGGCCAGAAATCGAAGCCCCTAACTTAGACATTATCTGCTGCGAAACTCACTCATTTCAGCTACACGAGGAGCTATTTGAAAGGAGGATGCAGAGGGAAAGAGCAGAACAGCTGGCCAGAGAACAAGCAACCACTGCACGTCCACGAATGGGGGCTAACTGGTGATGATGTTGTGGACATTGCACGGCAAACACAACAGAGGAGGAGTGAGTTTGCTGCTCAGAGTGGGACTTGAGACCAGAGGAAACACGTATTGGTGCCCCCCAAAATACGATTTCTGGCCCCGTCTGCTACTACGGCATGAGAGAAAAACGCCGTCGGATGGATCTAAATTGCTCGAAAACGGCTCGGAGCTCCGCCAAAATTGTCTGGGTGAGTCTACAAGCGTATTCAATCCTAAAAATAAGGTCCAGGTGTCAAAAAACCGAACTTATCCTTTAATACATTAGCTACAGTAATTTTGATCAGCTCTGCTCCTGCGATAAAAGACCTGGCATTAAAATTGGACTATACATTGCTACAAGTAGGGCCAAGAGCCTCAGAATGATTGACTAAATTTTTGGTGAAAACAAACTAAAAAAACAGCACTTTGGCAATTGCACCTTGTACTTATCACATTAATAATACTTAACTTTCCAGCTAGCTAGCCACTCTGTTTTGGTAGTACTTTGTTTACTTACTCAGCACTCATGTCCTTCAACCTAGAGTGAAGTGGTGCCAAAACAAAGGGGACTGTTAAGCAATTAAATGTGTACAGTACAGTAGATAATCACCCAAATGAAGTTTTATTTAGTTTACAGTCACCCAAAGAAGAGACGATTATACAGCATCATGGTTAACCATGGTTAAAAAAGGTCATGGGTAATTAATCCCTGAGCATATCCAGCACCTTGTTTTTTTTTTTTTTAATGTCTGCATTGGCAATATGAACACAGCAACAATGACCACGGACGTCTGCAAAACTGTACATGAAAAACGATGTAGCTTACATGCTAAAAAATTTAACTTTTTGTAGTAATACATCTAAACCTCTCATAGTGATATCATGTTAGTGACCAATCAACAGCAAGCAGTCAAAGTATATCTTTAGTATGATGACAAAATATGTCAATAACACTGCAGGTTCTCTATGAAATATAATGCAGATAAGATAGTGACCATCTGATGTCATATTGCCTCCCCCTTCCAACCCCCAAATAAGTATAGAGTTCCAAAGTTTTTTGAGGAGT
The DNA here is from genome assembly GCA_037902135.1 of Cetoscarus ocellatus. Lineage (NCBI taxonomy): Eukaryota > Metazoa > Chordata > Actinopteri > Labriformes > Labridae > Cetoscarus > Cetoscarus ocellatus. The sequence goes on along the minus strand of JBAMNC010000319.1, from coordinate 165,810 downwards.
ATAACTGGAACAGGTTTTATTTCCCAATCGTATTTCAATTGGGCTGGGAACACCTCTTGATTCTTCAGGAAGATATGGAAAAAAGGTGGATAGTGGGCGACTATCGGCTAACTTGCTGATTCTGCCAAAACTGTGACTAGGCCCTGTATAAGTGAAAGAAGATGAATAACCTGTTTCGACCTGTTTTCAGACAATTTTCTAATTTGAAATCATGTCAAGTGCTCACTTTGTTAAGTAACAAAAGCTCATGTCAGTTTGCTTTCCAGGATTTGACCACTGAAAAATTTCACCCATTCAGAATCTGCCTCATATTTCACAAACTGCAGTGACGTGCACTGTACTCCAAATTAATCCAAGCAGAGATCCTCATCAAACATTACAGAGCAGGAATCATTAACCAGACCAGCCTTATCACTCTAAGCAGGTGGCGTCTCCTCCTCTTCACCGCCCCTCTAACGCAGAGGGCGTTAGGACCCAGCAGAGCTACAACACTCAAACATCTGTCTGCTCGCTCTCCTCAGTATGAATCGCGCCTGGGCTTCGGACTGAAGGCACACACACACGCAGGCTGGCTGGTTGTTTGGCACGGTACGGCACGGACCGGAGCGGATACGGGATGCAAAGAGGGAAGATAGCGGAGGATGAGAGAAAGTGGAGCCGGACGCACTGAGCCGCTGCGATAAAACAGAAGCGCGTCACAAAATGAAGACACCTATGGTAAAGGTCTCTGTCATCATCATGTAGTCTTCTTCTTCTTCTTCTTCTTTTTTTTTTATTAATCCAGCATTGTTCTGTGAAGTGTTCTTAAAGCGCCATGCTGCTGTGAGGAGTCTGTCGGATCAAGAGATTAGGATGTGAACAATGGACATCCAGCTGTGCGCTCTGTTTGGCACTAAGCTCCGGCTCTTTCTTATAATAACAACAGTATGGAGCAGAGCGCGCTGGATTTCCGCCTTTCATAGTGTCTAATGCTTGTAAAAAGTGCATGAAATTTTATTTCCTCATAGGTGAACTGTTATAGCGCACAGTTAGAGGAAGAAATAGATCCTCTCATGTTACAAGAATGCGGAGTAGTCGCAGGATAAGTTTATTGACGGAGCACCATTCATTCATAAAGCGATCCAAAGTGCTTTACAGAGTTAAAAACAGAGACGCTATGACAGTTAGATCATTAAAAGGCATGTTAGTGGCGAAAAATGATAGTGACACATTTCGAAACACAAGATCCAACGAAATTAATATGTAAAAATAACAAATATAATGTGTTAGTCTCAAATGGAGCTGTTTGGAAACTATGTGAAAATAATTAATTTCGATTTATTGATGTAAATGTTACATTTTATCCATGAAGGAATTTTAAATGCTTTATGCTGAAAACCAAAACATTTTGACCAAATGCATTTGTAGACTACATTATAAATTGAATTTAAATATGAGAGAAAACAATATAAAAACATGACATAAGGCAACATAAAAATAACAAATAAAATATTTATTTGTATGAAACACAAATAAATCAAGTATACTGAGCAAAAATACCTGTATTGAAATGAGGAGACTTATAGGAGAATATATTGGGTTTGGCGAAACCAAATAAAACACAAGGGAAAACAAAATGGATGCCACAATTTAATAAACACAAAGCATAACTAAGTTAACCCAAATCCCCCCCCCCCCCCCCCCCCCAAATGACATCAGAGGACATGGTCTATTCCAATGAACTGGCACAAATGGTGAATCCCAGTTGATCTCAGAAGTTGGATTCTACAAGTTTCCAATTACATAATGCTATAATGCTATTTGAAATACCCTCTTTGGTAGGAATTTCCTACTGGGAAGTTGGACAATCTTCAGCTACCCAGACTTTACCAGCTTGTAACCGGAACTCATTTTAGTGAGTTGTGACGTAATACCCACTTATCACGTCTGAGTTCCAAGGAAATTTGTGTTAATCTGACAAAAAATAAGTTGTGTGCACTAAAATTAATCAGAATAAGACCTAAATATATTAATGCATAAAGTAAAAACTAATATTGAATCAAAATGAATGTGTAGATGTGTTTTTGTAAATGCAATATAAATGAGTGACAAACTAATGAGGTGAGAAACTGATGTTGAGCATGAATTTTACCCCTTTGTGGCTGTAGTCATTGCACTCACTCACTCCAAGTAAATATGAGTCTTCATTTTGAAGCTGAAGTTAGCCAAAACTAACTTTATCTTGCTCCCTAACCCAGCTGTGCATTTAATGGGTGCTTGAAACCAAGTAAAGATCACAATTAACCGCCCAGCAGCTCAATAATGTCATGATTTGAGCTTTGTCATTAAATTAAGCTAATAAGAGTGTTTTTTTCTCTTAAGCTGTGGTACCCTGTGACTTAAATAACTCAATTCAAAGTAATCAAACAAACTTTATTCGTCCTTTAGTGGCAATTCAAGGCACATAGTGCAGGAGCATAACAAAAACAGACTGGAAGATAGGGTGTCAATATGAGAGATGATGGAGATTATCAGTCATACTAAAATTGAAAACATCACACCATTTCTATTTTGTCCATATTCTACAGCAATTTTTACTAAATCCAAAAGGGCCACTTTGTTGGTAAATCCAAAGGGCCACTGATCTGAAGAGCCTTAAGGTAACATAGCTAAAAGGACACAGTCCTTAAAATCCAATATTTGTTCATTTATTGTTCTTATTTGTCAAAAGTTACAGATAATTGATGAAAATGTTTATAAAAATGTCTGGAACTTGCACATGAACATTGTTTCCACAGTTGCACCCACTTTCCAATTGTTACCTGTGTAGTTGTGTACTTAAGAATGTTATCCCTCTCTTCTGGTCACTTAAGACCTCCACTTTTGGCACTTTTGTTGCAGGCTCCTTTGTGAAGCCATGTCCACTGTCAGGCCAGGAAGTCATTAAATTAATTACAAAATAAAATCAAGGAGGTACTTGTACTTTTGACCAATTAAAGTACAAAATGCAGTTTATTTATGTAAGCAATTGGAAAGGTATCTGAAAGACATCTATGGCTAATTTTGAAAATACTTCCAAAATTGTGTTAAAGGGGATTTTTTTTCCCAAAGTCTCCTTATAGATGTTAAAGAGCCCACATTATACCTTTTCAAGTTTAATCTGCCCCTTAGTGGATTTTTAATGCCTCCTTTGTGTGACAGAGTAGGTCTATGCATAAGCATCAGCATCAGGACTTGTCCCCCCACAACAGAATGTTGTTCAGTCTGTGCCGAGTTTGTACATTTTTAAAGAGGGACAAAATATAAAGTACAGAAAACAGTTTACCACAGTGTCCACAGCTTCCATGCTCATTTCTATTGTTTACATGGTCGTGTTTCGGCGCACTGATGATGTCATCAACATGATGACATCAGCTTGACGCACCAGAGGAAAAAAAACAGCCATGCTGCTCGTCTGCTGGCGATTAGACCCGGGTCTGCTGGCAGTGGGAAGGGGGTCACTTGCCGATTGTTAGCGGGTTTACCTGTGTTGAAAAAACCCGCATTTACACGCTAATTTTAGTGGGAAAGTGGTCGTATTGTTCATCTCAGTTAAAATTATTGAGTAATTGAGCAAAGCTTCACTAACCTGACACACCAAGTCAAGTCAAGTCAGCATTTATTTCTAAAGCACGTTTAAAAACAACCTGTTTTTAAACGTGCAACCTCAGTTGACCAAAGTGCTACACAGGGGTACAATATAATCATGCATACACTTAATAAAAATGAAAACAGTAATGATAATAAAAACAGTGATGGCATAAAAATGAACACAATATAAAAAAAGGTATATATAATAACAGAACTAAAACAAGAATAAAAACAATGAAAGAGTAAAAGAGAAGGATTTTTATAACTCCTCACCAGCTCCACTCACTTTCTGAAACATTGCCATTAATTTGTGCAATATAGGCATTAATCTTTTCTCTCATTCAGTTAAAAATATGTCAATGATCATTATTTTTTGTACTTACAAAGCTCTTAAAAAGCCTTTAAATACCTTAATTCCAAGCAAGTTATAGTTAAATAGATAGAGACATGGAGATTAGCCTCATTAGCTTGACATTGACCCTCAAAATGACTAAAACTGAACCTTACTCTCTGCTTTTGTCTTTGCATCACAGCGCCATGGGGTTGCTGTGCTGCTTGCCCTGCTCCTCTTCGCCAGCTCTTTCCTGGTCTATAATAACAGCTTCATTGGTGCTTCACGAGACACTAACGACACACACATCCGACAGCAGGAACATCTGCGACGACCCACTGAAGCCCCCGCCCGGGTGGCCAAACCTCACCCCCCGGCCCTCCAGGGATACATCGGCATCATCGACCATAAGGTAAACAGATGCGGCCATAAGGCAGGCATGGGGAGGGTGAATGGATGCACGTGTGTTGTTTTCAGATTAGAGCCACTTTTAGTTCTTTCATTAGAAACAAAGGGCGGCAACTCACACTTATGAGCTCTGAAAACATTTAGATTTTTCATCAGTGCACCTTTCAGGACCACGCTGAGTGCTTCATCAGATGAAATATAATTCATTAGGAGTTCAGTCTTGGCAACTACAAGAGATTAAAATATTGTAAACAGTCTAACCAGTGTAAAGGCATGGTGCATTTGTTTTGTATTGTAAAAATGTTTGAAACTTGGATATGAAAATGTTTTACTGATATTTGTTTGGACTTGGGACATGCAGCTTGGACAGTGGGACAGTCTTTGTCACACTTGTATGTATGATCTTCCTTCCCAAAAGACATCCTCAGTTGATTGCGTAAAAAATTTCAAATACACAGATTTTTTTTTTTGAGTTGACAAAGTGAAAAAAAGCTGCACATTGATGCAGCAGGTACTGCCAGTGCCTCGCTGCTAGAAGGTTACTGGATTGACTCTCTAAATGCGTGGGGCTTTTCTATGTGGAGTTTGCATGTTCTCCCTGTGCATGCATGGGTTCTCTCCAGGTACTTACATATCCTCCCACAGACCAAAAACATTCTCATTTGCCAATAGGTATGTGTGTGAATGATTGTCTGTCTATGTTGACCCTGTGATTAGTTGGCAACCAGTTCAGGATGTACCCTACTTTTTGTCAAATGTCAGCAAGGCCAGGCTGCAGGCCCCATAGCCCCTAAAGTGATATGCAGTATAGATAATGGATGGATGGATAAGAAAGCCATACATTTTAAAAGAACAAACAAACTACTTACACTATAAGATGGTTGCAACTGTGATAGGTGGGTAATTTTCCTAAAACCAATCAGTCAATAACTGCTTAAAATGAATTAAAAAAGGCTCAATTGAAAAAAAAAAAGTTTAAAAAAACAGCATTACTCACTGTGACCTGATCTAGTTAGTGCTCATGTTTCCACAAATTACAAGTCTGTGGTTTTTTTCTGTAGTCAGTTTGTGTCTTTTTTCATGGATTCGTTTCCAGTTGTGGACAAGTTGTGTCTCTTGTTGAGAGCCTTGGCCAGTTTTTGGTCAGTTTGATTCTTTTTGTTTCCAATTAGTTTTTTTCTGTCAGGAGTTTTGCTTTTGAAGTTGAATTGCTCACTAAATTGTTGAATTTTGTCTCTATGCAGACATGATTGTGTCAATGTGCATACATTCAATGAAAGTATGTGGTGTGTGTTCGAAAATCAGTGAGTGTAACTGTGTTTGTCATCGTGACCTCAATATCTTTTCAAAATAATCATGATTATGATTTTGCCATAATCGAGAAGCCCCACTTCAAAGGCAAAAGAAAGCCAATCATTGTTAAGGATATTGCGGTGGCCATTCAGACCTCAGGTGACCCCAGTTGGGCCTGGGCCACTTGATTCACCTCTGATCTGGAAAATATTATGCTCTCAGCAGAGGGGTGGGGGGGGTGATGGTTCCTTCTCACATTCAGACACAAAGCAAGAGAAAACTGCACAAAGCTGCCAAACCTGAAGTAAACTTGGTGCTAAAAATGGTAGCATAATGTGCTTTGGTATTAAGACATTGAGACAGGGCAGATATCAGGAGGCCAAAGAAGCAATTTATGCTACGATGCTGCTGTCACCTGATTGTTTTCATTTTGTTATAAATGTTGTTGGTTTGGATGTAAATGTGCTGATTAAGTGTGATTACATATTTAGTGTGAGCAATATTTGTCTTCACTTAAAGAATAGTGTGACTGATTTCAAATGGACCATGAGCTGTGACCAGCCTGTCCTGTATAGTCTGGACACCCTTCCTGTACATATACAGCCTATTACAAACCCTTTTCTACACCTTCCCCTCCTCCTCCTTAAACACACACTCATGCAAACGCTCCTCCATCCTGTCTAATGACCAGCAGTCATCTCTCTGCACAGCTTGGTGAAGCACAGAGCCTCCCTCCTGTCATTTATCACAATTTTCTCCAGCACCGTGTTGCTCCACACTCAATACCCACCTGTCGTTACTAATAACAGCTTAGGCTACAAATGAAATCCTCGCCTGCATTCTTTGGCTCTAATTGATAAACTCAGGAGACCCGCAGCTAGGTGAACCCTGACGTCACAGTGGGGGTGTATCGACTTCCATCTATTTACCAGCCAGGAGAAAACAATCAATGTGAGTACTGCGGGCGGAGCCTCTGCAAGTAAAGCAGACCTAATCACTGTGTAAAGGTTTTTTTTTCTTTTTCTGCTAATGTGCAGGACAGTGTGCCTCAGTGAAGGCAGTCTGGTTGTTGTACTACAGGACGGTTTGTGTAGTGGTCTGCACCAATGCACTATTGATGGATACAACAGTCCTCCGACTCACAGCCCAGACCTCTTTAATAATAGAAAGTTTGGGCTGAAAACGCTTCTCTGCTCTCCTGCATTAGAGGACTTTAGGGACAATTTGTGACTCCTTTGTAGATCTTTTATTTTCGCCCTGTAGACATTTTGTAGCTCTTCATTTAGATATTTGGTTTTTTAGGGCTTCTTCTATCTCTCTTTTTAGACTTTAATTATTTTAAGATAGTGTGTCTCCCCTAGTTTTGTACATAATGTCTGTCTTTCTGTGCTGTTTTTTTCCCTCTAGTTTTTTTTTTTTTTTCACAATTAACAGTATTGGATATTTGTCAATATTCGATAGGCTGATATTTCATAACTTATTTTGGCTGATGTCAATACTGATATATCAAAATAACTGAGTTTTTTGGGACCGTCGTATGCAAAGATATCTTTTAACACTGATTTTATAATCAAGCTTTATCTGCCCGTTTAAGAGCTTCAAATACTAATTCACTAATCTGTTGACATAAAATACACCTTTTTTGGCTGTTTTTACTTTCAAATTAAAATTAACATGTAAAAATGTACTAAACGCAATGCTAATATATTATGCTTTAATATCAGCTGCAAATATCTGCAGTAACTTTCATATCTGCTGATACTGGTATTTAGCTTTTGAACCAATTATCCTCCGATACTAATATCATACCAATAGTATTGTGCATCCCCTGTTATTTTGATCTCTCTGTGAACAACGTCTGACTCCTTTGTAGACGAACTTTTCCTTTAACGGCCTTTTTTCTCACTTTTTAAACAATTCATGTCTCAGTTGACCATTTTATTGTTTTGTGAATTATGTTTATTCTTTCTGTGAACACTGTGTGACCCACCTTTTAGACAATTTATACGTCTATTGATATTTTTTTGTCTCTGTGCAGAAATGTTTCTCATTTTTAAAACGAGTTGTGGCTTTTTTTTTTTTTTTTTTCAACAATTGTGACATATTTTTAGACAACTTGTGTTGTTTGTTGACGAATTGAAATCTCTTTAAAGACAATTTGGTCTTTTATTGGTTATTTGTGTCCCTTTTGTTGGCAAGTTGTTGCTTGTTTTGAGACAATTTGTAGCTATTGTTATTAACAGTTTCTGTCCTGTTTTTCAACTTTTTGTGTCTTCCTCGAATATTTACATCAACTGTAAAAATGTTTTTAGGCTCTGTTGTTTTGCAGTTTATCTAGTTTTGTTAAGACAATTTTTGAATCTTTTTTATGGTTGTTTAGTGAGCTTTAGGTCTCCTTTTTAGGACAATTTGTGTATTATTTGGACAAGTTCTGTTTTTTAACAATTTTGTAATTTTTTAAAAATAATTTGTGGCCACAGCTCGAGACATTTTCTGTTTATGTAGGCCATTTTTATTCTTCTGTGAACATTTTGTTGCTCTTCCTTTTGGCATGTTATTGCTCCTTCTAAGACATTCGTTGGCTTTATTTGTCAGTCCCTTTTCAAGACAATTTGTCTGTCTTGTTCAAGATATTTTATTTTTTTAAGTCAGTGTAGATATTTTGTGGGTGTTTTATTTTTTCGACAATTTGAAGCTCCTTTTTTAAAGACATTTTGCATCTTTTTTGAGATGGTATATTTCTTATTTTTTTATACAGTTTGCGTTTTTGTTGACTGTCTTTATCTCTCTTCTAACATGTGGCTCTTTAGTGACAAACTGTGGCTCACTCTTTAGACAACTTGTTTATTTTTATAGACAATTATGATTGCAAAGAGGCGAACATTTCTGGTATATTTCTGGAAACTTGTCTAAAACTTTCAGTGGGAAGTTAAGCTGGGATATTTTGGAAATACTCCAAACTGGAAACTTTCCATGGGAATTTTGGGAATTAACTGGAATCTTGGAATAATTCAAAGACACTGTATCATATCCAAACATAAGTATGAACATATTTTGGAGTAGACAGACATCCATGTGAAATAATATAATTTCAACGTCATATTTCAACAGATATATTTGCAACTTTATCAAGTTTTAATTATTTTAATGAACAAGCCGTTTCAACTTCACCTTATGTAGTCCAAGGGCTCAAATCGGTGGCCTCAATAGTCCAGGGTTCTAGAATCATCTGTGCATGTGATGGAGGAGTGCACAGTACATGTAGGGTGTGCAACCTCAATACTCCTGTGGTAAGCAGTGTGCTCTGTGCATGTGATTGAGGAATAGCAAAAATGTTCTCAAGTATACTTGCATGAAATCTTGCTGGTTTAGTCCAGACTATGCTCAAAAATATTTTCCTAAGTATATTTAGAATTCCTGTTAAGGGTCAACCTTCAATTTAGTAAATTCCATGTTTATTCCCATGAATTCCTGTTTATTCCCATAAATTCCCATAAGTTTCTATAAATCCCCATGCAAGTTTTCCAACTTTGAAAAATTCCCTGAGTTTTGCAACTCTAACAATTGGTATGTTTATGCATTTGTGTCTCTTTGTGTACAATTTATTTATTTATTTGCATTTTTTTGTTGAAATATGTTTTATAGTCAATTTGTTACTCTCCGGTTTTGAGTTGTGTATTCTCATTCTATTTCATTTGGTTCCTTTTTTGTGGTTGATGTGTATTTTCCTTGTAGAAAGTTGAGTTTTTTAAAAGATTTTTGTACGTTTGTTTCAGATCTTGACTTTCACATCTTGAACATTTTCTTTTACAATTCCCATCTTTTGTTTGCCATCTGATTTCTGTCTGTAGAAAATAAGCCTCTTTCAGATAACAATTTGTATTTCTGTAGACAAAAGAGAGGCGGCTTTGGCTTAACCCAACATTTCTCCCACCTCAGCATCAGGGTGCATGAATATATTTATTTCATTTTAATGGACACTTTGCAAAGCATCCCTTTACCATCAATGTGTGTTTGATATTAACAGGTAGGTATGACCTGTGGTGTGAATGCTCTTTTTTGACAACACAAAATGTAACTAATTGTAATCAAGTCCATTTGCCATTCACAACCAGTGCATCCTTGTGGACAACCTGTCATTGCAGGGAATTTTTTTTTTAAATGTATTTAGCATTTTGTTTTTCAAACGATTCATAGCTTTTTTTTAATTCATGTATTACATGATGCCTTTCTGTTCTCACTTTGCTCCGACATGCATTATTGGTGTTTCTTTTCTGTTCATTTGTCTCTATTTTCTGTCCTTTTGTTTCTTTCCTGTTTGTTTTGCCTTGTGTGATTGACTTCCTGACAAAACACATTAACAGCCAATTTGATCAGAAGCTGTGCCCAGGGGCCTGCAGGGTCATTGCCCCCCTGGGCTTGAGTCCAGTGGGCCCGTTCAGTAATCCATCAACAGTTAAACTAATTCTACCTTAAATGGTCGAGCTAATCAGTCCTGCAATCTCAGTTTTTCAGAAGAAGTTTCAGTTGGCTGCTGAAAATGGGCCTTAAATCATTTGATTATGTCACAGCAGGTTGATTTGCATATGAGTAATTTGACTGCCTCCTCATCGCTCTTGTTGCTGCGTGGATGAGACAAAATAAGCAGCAGGAACATGCATCAGCCAGATGGATGTGAGAGTCAACACATTGTTTCTAAGCAGCAGAAAAAGTGGACAGAGCGGTTGAATGAACTTTTGCTAAATTAAACACCAGGGGCTCTGAAGAGTCACTTCATCTTGTGACAAAGTAAAGCATTTGGCAACAAAAGGTTGGGAAGTTATAATTCATTATAAGAAATCTCTGTGAGGTATAAACCCAACAGGTATGGAAATCTAGCTACCAGCTTGTAGAAGCAGCTCAGCTCTGCAGAATGCTCATGTACGTAAAATTACAGTTCACTTTACTCACCCTGAGCTGTCACATGTACTCATGGTGACTAATTGTGCACAAAGGGATGACATGTTTTCAAGAAAAAGTCCTGTATTCATAATTGCAGACATACATTAGTCCCTTTTTCTTTTGTACAGTTTCTACATTTGACTCACTAACATAATTTTAAAGCCCACTCAAGGGATTAAGTGACATCATTTAAACTGTACAACACACAAGAAAATTAATTTGTTGCACCATTAAACACATCACTGCTGTATACACAATATTCTCCCCATTAAGTCCCATTATTCTGAGTGCAATAAGCATTAAAGTTATTAATGGAACTTTTTATTACTAACACTCATTACATTCAGTCCTCTTATTATGTTTTCTGTTAGAATCTCTTCCTCATGTCTTTGTATGCGTGTGTGTAAGTGAGTGCATCTGCTGTATGCGGATTGCGAGGGTGGGGGTGGGGTTGTATTTTTTCATTGTATTCAGCTTTCTACTTTTTATTTATTTTAATTTATTTTGTATGTACATTTCTATGTGAAGCATTTGTGCTACAACATTTTGTATGAAAAGTGCTATAGAAATAAAGTTTGATTGATTGATTGATTGATATTTAAATAACTGTGGATTGCATATGGTTTTATCCCATAGTACTGCTCCCGGCGCTGTCATTTTCTGATGTGCAGTATATCTATCTATGCTCACTTTCTTGGCCCTGATACCTTTGGAAAATATCGTCTTCAGTCAGTGGTGGACTATCAGGGTCTGGAAGGCCTCCTATGCTGGCCTAGACACAGACAGATTGGTAACATAAGTTTTATAGTTTTATCATTTTTTATCATCTATAGATTGATCATATTGTACCATGACCATTGATTTATGATCTCAGTCTTGTAGCCCCTCTCTACTTTGTTTTTGCTGCTTCCTGTGCAGCTCATTTCATTTGGAGCTTTCAGTCAGTCAGATTTTCCCATGGTGTGGTTTCCAGGTCAAATAAGCCACCCAAAGCCTTTGAAACTTGCATTGAATCCCTTCATAGTTCAAGTTAATGTGGGCTACTTTGCCATAAGTTTGACAAAATGGGTTCATTTTTTGTGACACTAGAACCAGCTAGCTTGCCTTGCTGTATGTCAGCAGTTATCAGCTCAAAAACTTACCAGTTGCAGCAGACAGAGTTTTTCCTGCTGTTCTAACCTGCTTCAGCAAGTTCCTTGTATGTCAGCTACTTTAACAGTGATTTGCTAACCTGACGCAGCAGATGGACAATTAAATATATCCATTGGATTTATTTAAGAGTCCATCTGGACAACATCCCATAGAAAGTGATCAGAAAGGGCAGAACCTTTGAAAAAAAGCTAGAGGGTGATTGAATGATTTTTATGTCGGTCACATTTATTGCAGGCCAGTCAAAGGCCTTCAGACAGATCTTGCTTTCAGATCAACCAAACCACACTCATAGCTACAGCCTCTTCACTCTGAAAAGGATGCTGAGAAGTCCAGTCATTTTCTGACTGGAAACAGTTGCTTCAGATCAAAGCTTTGCAAGATAGATCTGCCTGATGATATACATAGAATCTGGCAAGTCCATCTGTATCGCAAGGTCAGTGATTTACAGCAGGGCACTGTAAATCAGGAAGAGAATTGAGAGATGTGACTGAGTAGTAAAGCAGAATCATGAGTATGTGAGTGACCAATGAAGCAAGAGGGACTGTTGTGAAGCAAATATATGACCATGTGAATGCACTTACCATGAGTGCATAGGGTATTATAGACAAGTAAATCCCTGCTTATTAAAAATGAGATTATAGATATACAGTATATTGGTTAAGTCAAAATTATTATAATAATCATGCAGACTGTAGATTATTGCCAAAGGGAAGGCCTGGACTTTCAGATATTCCAATATCAAGACATCAAGTCTTAAAATGCTAATTTTCTCATCATTTTCACCTTCATCTAGTTGCACTGTGGTCCTGCTGCCAGAGAGTGGCAGTAGTGTGTCTGAACTGTGTACCAAGCATATTTTTTCAGAATAAATGAAGAGATAATGCTTAGAGTTTAGTTTGATATCTTAAAACTTAAGAGACAATGCTTTTCTAAATATTTTAGAGTAAATTATTTCTTATAAGCTATTTTTACTTGGTATTGTCGAGTAAAGTAAATAATTTCTCAAACTTGTCATATGTTACTTTAACTCCTGGTCAAATACTCCACTGCGAGATATGTTCACATTTGCTTCAGTTCAAAAACCTGCATGTTCTCGCATACTGAGTGCTACTGATCTACCCTTGTTCTCACTTTGTTTGAGAGACCCTGTTTGAGCCTCTGTCACTTCAAAGGTCCCATGTCTCGCAAAATGCATTTTTCTTTGCTTTTAATGTTGTAAGAAGGGGCTTGGGGAGCAGAAGAACATGACACCATTTACTAAACTCTCAGTTTAGTAAAAGGGCTTGCCATCCTTAGCCAATGAGCATGAATCTCTGACATAACAGTTGTAGGGCGTTGCCGTGGTTGGTCTGGGGAGCCAAGAGATAGCTGTTTTGGGCAGCCACTGGCGCTGTTCACAGGAGTAAAGGGAGAGGTCTAGATGACATGGACTTTCGTTAGAAGTACTTTATCATGCAGAGGAGACATGTAAAACAGACTAAAGGGCATAAAAGCATAATGTGACTGTAACGTAAAATTATGTTACCAGATTCGCCCAGCACAATAATCATTCACACAGTCAGTCGACAATCAATCCGGCTTTATTCATTTACATATTGCACATATATGGTTCTGCTGTGCCCGGTGCTCAACAGGGTCCATGTTCAAAAAGGCCAAAATCAAAGAAGCTTCTCCAGTAGTCTGAGTGTGAGTATGTGAATGCCAGCTCCAGCATGCTACTGCAGGGAGAACAACTCAATCAATCAAACTTTATTTGTTTAGCGCTGATTAATAACAAGTGTTATCTCGAGACACTTTCCAATAGAGCAGACTGAAGACAAAGTCAAAGAGAGCAATCAGTGCACACCTGTGTCAGTTAACCTGGTACTGCATTGGTGCCATTAACATGTGAGAGATGATGTATTTATTCCTTTTACTGTTTCTTTTATCTTGTTTTTATGAATAGCACATCCTTTATCATTTGGCTTGGTTTTATGTATTTTTAGGTCTACTGATTTTTTTAACTTATCTTGTTTTTTATCTTGGGGCCGTCCTCTTTGTTCTTTTAGCCTAAGCCCTGTCGTCACTTTGTCTTGTGTTTGTTCTGTGTTCACAATTACGAGAGAACTCACTCACTGTAAACTGAATGTACCCATGGGTACAATAAACATTCTGAATCTGAATCTGAATCTGAATCTGCTTCCTTGAACCAACCCTCACACCTCTCTCTGCAGCTGAGCTCAACCACAGTCAACTACCACAATGACCATTAAGTTTGAATCAGCCCAATTTTGAGCTATATGGGAGCTCCTTAATAGTAATTTCCACCATGCATTCGCACCAAGCCAAGGTACCAAGATGTACTGCTGGTCCCTCTATGATATATATGCAGTGAAGACAGGATACTTTAAACAACGTGGATCTTCTTAATTAAGCAGATGATTTAGTGTTTTTAACCACCCCCCTCAATGTTGTTGTCAACAGGGCTCTATGAAACCCATGTACATGTAGCTGTTTCCTTTTTCTTTGTGCTACATCATGTTATGTGTATTTATTATGTGATGAGAGGATGTCAAATATTTGTCAGCCACTTTTAAATTATATATTTTTTTCATTTCTATCCCTAATTATGACAGATTGGTTTAGTGAAATGAATAAAGTGTTATCAGTGTGTTATTTATAAGTCGAATGTGGATGCTGGAGCTTATGTGCACAACATTAAAATCCAGTTTATTAATAGTACACAGTCATGGTCAATGTGCCAGGGGCTGTTTAGCTTTTGGTCTCAGAATCAGAATAATTTCACTTCTAGGTCATGCAGGTCTCTCTGTAGCTGAGTGCTGCACAAATAAATATGGAATGAGTCAGTCATATTTCAAGACAGCTGATGGGGCACGCAGCAGCTTTTTTTCTCACTGCCTGAAATGCCAATATTCACTGACCGCATACATTTTGATTTGATGAGGATTTGTCTGAAATGCTTCGGTAAAGCCAACTATGGATGAGAATTGATTTTCCTGCAGTGACGGGAGCAGCCGAGCATCCTAAGTAAACCGCCAATTTATTTTTTCTGATGGAAATAAACTTATTGACATTTTGGTGACAAGGAACATCTATTATACTGAGGGATCCACTGAACATCATTTATGCTCCTTCAAACGTGCGATTATGTCACCCTTCATCATTGCGCCTCTGCAGGCTGCAGTCAATACTTCATGATTTCAATGCACTTTTCTTCACTTCTCAGTGTGAGCTGTTGTGAAATGCAGTTCAACCTTTATATACTGTATGTAGCATTAATTTTTCTGAGCCATATCATCTTCGGTGTCATTCCACAACAACAACATTGTCTTTTTAGGGAGAAGTGGTAAAGTTGTTGATATTGTTCTGTGTTGTTCTCTGGCACTGCTGAACAATGTGAAAAAACATTCAGACACAAACATTTGTCTCCTTCATCTATACCCACTGACCTCCCCGCCATATTGATCTTTCCAAGATATCAGCAGGCGGGCATGCATGCTGCTGTGCCAGTCAGCTCTGACTGCTTCATTTTATCTCCCACAAAAGCACTTAAGTCCTCATAAACCAGAAAACATTTAGGGGCCTGAAATTTCCCTGCAGCCTCTTGGTGAAGATGCCAAAACATTTGCCAAACAGTGGAAATCCTTTTTTGTGTTCTTATCTGGTCAGAGAACCAAATCCCAAGCTATTTTCTTCTAGTCACAGACAGATTTAATGGAGAGATATCATCAAAAATCCACTTTTTAAAATCATTTTTGACATATTTTGTGTTATCTAGAGTATCTACCTACCTGCAAAATGGGAAATAACCAAACCTGGTCATGGCTTATTTTTTAGTCTATTACCTACATCTGAAAACATGAAACTTGATGGTTTTTCCAGAATCTGGGCTCATTGTGACGCCACAGTGCCCACCCTCACCTTGTGTCTCCACACAAGCATCTCCACCCACAGCCCTGGAGGCACACATCTGTACTCATGTCAACCCATCCCAGGGAGAAGAGGGTCTGGATTAGAAGAGGCTCGTTTACATTTAAAGAGACAAACAAAAAGGGAGGATCGTCCACCAAGATAGCTCACATATTGCTGTTACATCTAAAAGCAATAGTTCCTTGATAAAGTTACCTTCAAAATATGATTCCTTGACCCTGAAAACCCACACCTAGCACTCTGAATCATGTTGATATCATTATTAGTCTGCCTAACAAACAAACAAACAAACAAACAAACAGACAAACATACGCCGACAAAAACATAACCTCCTCGGTGGAGGTAACAAGTGATATCTCAAGGCACTTTAAAATATGTTCTCTGAGGTGTCAGGGGTCAAGCACAATAACCTCTGTCTTGTCTTAGTTTAAAAGGAACATTTTTGTCCCTCCAGAGCCGTATGTTCCTCAGACATGCCTCTAGTTCAGATAACTGATTTGTTTCACCTGGTTTCACTGACATACATCACAGGTGGCTCTGTTGAGAAGTGGAAGATGTAAATAATTACCTTCAGGTAAAGAGGTTTGAGTGAAACGACATTCCTTCAGATGTTTTTTGTATAAAAGGCAGGCAGACTCATAGTAATTACTTGTGAGAGTCAGGATGAGCTGGCGTGCACTTCACACTTGCAAAGGGTACAAGCTGGTTAAAACAAAGCTAGATATCATCTTTGTTTATCCACTTGTTCATCACAATTACTAGGGCTAACTTAGCCCTAGTAATCGTGATCATTATTGATTTGATAAAAACATGCCTCCCATTTAGTCCTGTGTCCTTGCATGTTCTAAAAGGAGGCAGTCAGTCAAACAGGAATGAAGAAGTCAAAGAAGAAATAATGGCTGACAGTAGACAGAAGCAGACTACAGTCTAGTTTCGTTTTACATAATATTGCGAGTACCATGGTCTTTGACATTGTTGAGGCAGAAACCTGTGTAGGAAGTATTGTTTTACACACAGAAAATTCAAAGTATTGTAGGGGAAACAGTAGACTTGGATCAAGTAGTAGAACAAGCTCAGTGGTTGATGTTTGTTGTGACCTCACAGATATGTGTCCATCTTTAAGATGCATTCTCATAATAGGATCACATTGCATCTCACATTTTAAACTTTAGACCAGGCTTAAAGGGATAGTTTGGGATTTTTTTTATTGGTATATTTGAGGTATATGGAACTAGCCTGAAAATTAGGCACAGTCATGGAGATAAGTGGCAGAAAGAGCCGTCACAGAAGCTGGACTCTATATTGCTGGATGTGGGGCCACAGCCTCTGTGAATTTTAGGTAAAACCAATCCACAAATGTGGTGTAGGGTCATTGCACACTATATTCAACACATGTACAACAACTTGCTCTTTTTTGCGTAGCTGCTTTGTTTTGGTACTGCTTTGTGTCCATCTGCCAGCACGGTACTGATTAAAATACAGTCTCACTTTCACTTTGCCAAGTACTCTGATATATAGTAATAACTGTCAAAATACAGATTAGCTACATTTAAAAATTTTTATAGATTATCCTGCTGACCAAGCACAGATATGTTGGTAGACTATGTTTGTGTAGCTCAGATTACCTCCTCAACAACAAACATACAGTGTGTTTTCATCAAGTAAACTTATAATTAAAACTATGGCTTTTGCCTTTATACAATAAACAATCAGCATAAGCTGAACACTTACTTTGAAGATTAACTTTCATTCTGCTCTTCTGTTTATTATCCATATATTTTGTAAAACTGTGAATCTGGTCTATACAAGTATATTCATTACAGCAGGAGGCTCCACATATTAGAGCTGCAGACTGCAGTGGCATGCATAAAAAATGCTGGTATCTTCTGATCCTGAAACATCCTGAAGTAATTTTTGTAGCCACACTCCTCTTTCATCCAGTTTGTCGCCATGAGTTCACAATTTACTCACCTGTATCAACAGGTAACATCTGTTCCTTCGGTTCTGCAGTTCCCAGGGCAGTTTGCTCCGTTTTTCATTTAGACCTGGTTGCTCTCCATCTGCAGAGGGTTTTATTGTGGCTATGATTTGATTTGATTCACAAAGTCACTGAAGGGTGGAGTAAGGATTTGTCAAATTATGCAATTGCCAGTTTCTCGTTTAAGTATTTGTGTGTTAACACATAAATCAATAGTTTTTACTTGCCATTTTTATTTCCACACATGAATTAAAATTAATCAGCTAACCCAATACTATCTTCAAGAAAAGTATACGTGTCTGAGATAAAAGGAAAAAGAAATCTACTTCTATCTTCAAGAAGACAAAAACAACAAGGTGGTAACTCACATTGATATTTCTTTGATGATTCCAAGAAAAGATTTAAATCAAGAGTCATAATTTAAAGTTTAACTCAATGTCAATAGAAAAGGAAAAATTATGGTGGCTGGCGAGGACAGATGGCCTACAGTGGCTCAATTCAGTTCAATAAGAGGAAAACACCTGCAAGAGCAGAAACACGCTGCAAGTTAGACAGGAAAACCTTATTGAACTGCATTGAGTCGTTGTAGACTGTTTGCCCTCATGGGCCACCATAAAAAATAGATATTGTCTACGTTTACATCTTCAAGATAAAACAATAAATCTTTTAATGTCAGAGTAACAAATGTTTTAGAGCTAAAGTAATCCTGAACATTGATTTTTTTTTCACTTATTTAAATGTGCTGAAAAAAAGGATTTAAAAAATAAAAAACTTAAACCAAATAGTCAAAAAATGAATTTGTTACACAGTCCACAGTGATTTTTTATATAAATCCTACCTGTTACATAGTTTATAGCAAATCCCAGAGCCCAGCTTTGGATTGGCACATGAGGTGGCCAATCAAAAAACCAGGGGGCCTAGACCCCAATTTGGCCAGATAAGTCCCCTCGAACCACTCCTCCCTCTGGTGCCTACAGGAGCAAAAGTTCATCTGCATTTCAATAATGTGACTTCTGGGCATTAAAATGACAACCCAGTCAAGTGAAAATAATTAAAGACGCCTGCATTGCATCCCAAAATGCTTTGCCTTGGAAGTACAATAGTGCTCTTTATATTTAAGGCTGTTGCAATCATTTTTGTGTTCTTATGCCAGTGCTGAGAGAGTCCTGTTGGCATGTTTGCCTTGCTGTGTACATTAAATGCTTTAACCACCTCCAGGGAGAGAGGAGGCCTGCATTGTTATTTTGGGGATCCTGGGCTAAAAGTTGGGGAACCCCTCCTTACAGACCTTGTTTTCTTCGCACATAGACATTCTTAAGCAAGTCAAACAACCCATATCCTTTGCACTAACAATTTCCACTGCAGCATGTTTAATTTAGTTCCAATGAAGGGTAATTTTTCTCTGGCTATGCAGGAGCACTGGTTGGTTCAGGCTTGTGCTGCAGAGTGTGGAGGAGAGGGACAAGATAAGGAAGCAAAGAAAGAAACTTTGGAGAGAGATGAAAAGGGAGAGAAACTTTTGTAGAGTAAGGGCAAAGAAAAAAAGGAGGAGGACAAAACCAGGAAAGGGTGAGAAAGAAGAGGACGATAAAAGAGGATATACGACCGGGGAAATTTTCAGCCGCAGAGAACGAGACAAGAAAGAGAAGGAGGAAGAAACGGACACGTGAGAGAGAGATAGAGAGTGAAATCCCAAAGGGGGATCTTTCTTCTTTTTACAGTATCCTCCGTTTTATTTTCTAAGTGTGGAGGAGGAGGAGGAAACCACTCGTCCGTCACTGTGGAACAGGGAGAACGAGGTAGTGAAACCATCTGCCCACAGCTGTCTCCCAGACTCTTGTATCATACAGATTTCTAGCTGACGTATGAAAAGACAGGTGAAGGAAAAGTAATGGAGGAGATTTCAGGCGAGATGAGAGCACAGAGTCTTATCAAGCATGAGAGCAAGCTTGATGTCAATGAAAAGAGAAGAACTAGGCTGTAACAAGACTTGAGATGTTTTTATATCATCACAAATAAACCTTCAGCTCTTCCGTGAACAAAAAAATCCACAAACACGCTAGCATTTCCTTGAGACTCTGACGAAGAGTAAACAACTTCAAGAAAGATCAAATCCTAGCAGCAAAAGAAATTTCAGTTTATAACTTATTCTTCCCTCCTGGAGAGACTGCTAACATCGAACATGTTTATATGTCCTGTGAGTCAATACATTTGAGTAAATATGCATGATAACACCATGGACCAGGAGCCAAAATGAGCCCCCAGGATGTGTGCTACCTTTTTAAATATGATTTCTTGTTAGCCCATCACATGAGGATAATGACCACTTCCAATTTCGGGGCCATCAGTCCTGGGGCCAAAAAAAACTTTAAAAAAAAATTGTTCTTGCAGGATGGTGTTCATTTACTGTTTTACTTGAAATGCATTAGTAGACATACAAGTATATAAATTGGTATGGAGTATCTTGGAAAATAAGAGAACAAAGCAAAAAAAAAAAATCTGGTACTTGATGTAATCAGTTAGATATTGTCCTCAAAACTGGTTCATGTTCATAAAAGTACCCAAACTCATATCTTAAATTTAAGCTGGACATTAATTTGGTGTCTCTTATATTACCTTTTAATGACTCAGAAAGAATGCTTTACTATATCTTGTGTCAGAGAGAATTAAAGACTCAGTCTCTGTCCCTTCAGGTGAACATGCTGTTAGCATGGCACTGGCCTTAAGCAGCAGTCCTCAATTGTACTTACAAAAATCTAAGGTTGAAAACAAGTAAAATGAGTACCAAAGTAAAAGTACAAACACTTCAGAACAAATTAGAAAAAGTATGTACTGTCTGACAAAAACAGATCTAGTATTAGCTTGGCTCCATTAGATCCTTGTCTGAGGTTATACCATTAAAGTACTGGGTACGACTTCTTATGGAAAATTTAAAGAAATAAAGGAAAAAAAAGTAAAGTAAGTAACTAAATAGAAATAAAAAACTTCCTCCACTGAGCTGCTCACAAATGTGTCAGTAAACAAATTACTCAATTAAAGAACAACAGTAAAAGTGATTTGTTATTTCCACCTCCACTAAACACAGGAAAATATGAAATGAGCGGGGGTTCAGAAGTAAAAGATTTATTAAGCTTTGAACATACACTAAGGCATAGGAAAAAGATTCTGAAATGTGCCATACAAAAATCATCGGATCAACAAATTTAATGTCTTCAAACACACAGAAATATGAGCAGAAGGAATGAAAATAATCTATCCAATTGCAGTAAAAACATTTCACTCAAAAGTGCAAGCCTGAGCCTAGTTAACTGGGAGTTCATGAAAATCTCATTAGGATTCATCCTCTGGGGAGCATGAATGTTTGTAACAGAATTTAGTTCAAATGCTGTCAGCAGTAAAAACATATGGCAATGACTGAACTGAACATGGAGGACTGGGGAGGTGGGTATGGGGGGTAAAAACAGTTGCTGTTTTACAAAACATGATGGTATTAGAAATTGCAAATTATATTTTAACTTATTGCAATGCACAGCATTTAAGAAAACATCGTCAATGGCGGACACAAACCTCCTATCACCAAAACTGCCACTTTTTAGAAAATGAAAAAAACATCCTACTACTGAACTCATGAATAATGTGTTTCCTTGAATACAAATTATTTTTGTACTTAACTTTAGTTAAACATTCACAAAACCCTTTCATCATCATAGAAATTAACTAATAGCACTGTTTTATGAAGAAAAAAAAATGGTAAAAAAATGGAGATAGGAGGTTTGTGCCTGACAGCGATGAGGTTATGGCCACAGAAGTGCAACGACTAAAGAAGCCTTATATTTAACTAATTTACAGTAGTCCCAGATGTCCCAAGCTTGTTTTTAAAGTTACTGGCTTAAACACTCTCTCAGATGTTGGATTTTGGCACACACAAATACCCCTCCATTGTAATGTAATTATAAAGTGTTGTTGTATACTCTAGCTACATGACATTGCAGGTTGGGAGAGACAAAACAGAGCAGTTTCACAATCATGTTGAGTCTTGTGCACTTTGATTTTATTTGATTTTATTTGCTGACTTTTTATCGATTTGTTCTTTGTACTGTGCACCTTGAGATTTGTTTTTAAATGTAAAGTATGTTATAAATAAAATCTATTATTATTACTATTATTAAATAGCATCATCCTGAATATATATCACTGTTAAAATGACACAATGTTTTAAAAGATAAACAAACCAAATGGGCTGTAACGTCACTGGAAACCACGCCCTCCTCTTTCTGCCTTTGAGATGCATGACTGACAGTTTACCTAAGTTTTAGAAGTCCCTCTTCTCTCTTCTGTTACAGCAGGTGAGGTAAAAAAAAAAAAAAAAAAAAGCAACCTAAAAGTCTTTACAATCAGTTTTTCTAAGGTAGAGACATGTGAATCAAAGACATAGATCCTACCCTATATAGTAGTTTCAAATGTAAAAGCTAGTTTGTCAGTGAGGTTGATTAAATTCATCTGTTGAAATAATGAGTTTCCCTTCCAGTTTGTATTGTAATGATGTTTTAAACTCAAAAAGTCAAATATTCTAACCAGAAGATGTGAAAAATTCTGGTGCATCATTTGATCATGCTCTTGGAATAATGAATATATGTTTAAAATCTGTTTTATGCTTGTTCAATAGTAGTTGAGATATTTCAGTCTAGAACAAAACAACAAAACATTCGATTGTCACTCAGCATCGCATCATGGGATCCCAGGAACGTTACAACAAACAAACAAACAAAAAACAAACTAACCCAGCTGTAGGCAATTCCACGGAGATTGCACGAGAATTTTAACAAAGCAGATTCTCCTGCACAAACTCTGCACATAGTCCGTTTGAGACACGCTATATCTGGGGCTGGAAATACTCACCGACTAGGTACACTTTGCCTGAAGGCATGAGCCAAGGAGAACGGAGCCATCTGTGCCAAGGAGACATGACAAGGCATTCCTCTCCCCACCACAGCTTTAGTGACAGCTGGAGAAGTGAGACGTTTAATATTTCATCTCAGGCAGCCCCATCTTCAGTGGTTTTCTCCCAGCAACAAAGCCATTTTTCACCATTCATTAGGATTTTTCTAAGCAATCAGCCAGCTGGAGAAAGGGACAGAAATCTTCCCAATTAGACCAATATGACCAAGGATCTGGTTGTCATTTCATCAAAATAACAGTGTTTGTCAAACCCAGCTACTCCATGAGCATATGTGTATGTGTGTGTGTGTGTGTGTGTGTGTGTTTGTGTATGCTCGTGAGGGGTATATTTAGGTTAGCTGGGACATTAGGTTTGAGGCTTAAATGAATGAGGCTTTAATTTCTGACTTAAAAAAGAAAATTAAAACGTTTTCTTTAAGTTCAAGTTGGTTGTACCACATAGTAGGAACTGCAAGCACTCATTGACATCAGATAAGAAGACAGGGCAAGCATCCAAGAGGAAGGGGACCATTGTATTTATGAGTTGGAAAAAATGGCATAAGCTAGGGCTGCATTATTATGGAAAATTTGATCATCTTTGTCATGGAGGTTATGTTTTTGCAGGTGTTTGTTGTTGTTTTTTTGTTTGTTTGTGAACAGATAAAAAAACAACTAATAAACAGATTTCAGCATTTTCAAAAACGATCTGCGTCCACATGGAGACGCGAGAACGACTGAAAACGCTGTAGCATGCATGCCAGGCCAGTAGATGGCTATGTAGGTTTGTGATGAAACAGCGGTGTTACAACACACGTACGAAGAAGACAAACTTTTCACAAACAACAATGGCAAGTGGATGCATGAAGACGCAGGAGTTTCTTGTCTGGACAATAAATCTGTCTGGATAGTTTTGTCTGGATAACAAACCAAGCACAGCAAACAGCACCCATGTTGCTTGGTAGACGACTGAAGCTGTTGTTGTTCCTGCAATGCGCGCGTAGCCTTTATGTGAAAGAGTAATGTATATGTGATGACATCGAACGCCGAATCCCATCTACATGGAGCCGGACACCAATACGTTTTCAAAACTCTCCACTCTGGACCCTGGTTTCAAAAGTTTGCAGACTCAAGCACTCCAGGCACGATTATTGTGTAAACAGGAGGCGAAAACGCAATAAAAAACTCTCTGTTTTTGGCCGAAAATGTTGTTGTGTAAACAGTCCCTCATTAATTGTGCCTTTAGGGGAAATTTAAGCAAAAGACAATGAGGATACTTTCAATCATTGTCAGAGGGCTACAGTGTGCAATAGAAGAACAAATAGGTACCCTGCCTCCCGCCCAATGTCAGCTTGGATAGCTCCAGCTCCCGTGACCCCGAAAGAGATTAGCATTATAGATAATAGATGGATGAATGATTTGGGTATCCCTATTAGAAATATGAACTTAAGCATTTTATTAGAAATGTTTCCATCCTGCATGAGAGTCTTTACTGTCTTGTTGTTGTTATATTCTAAGGTCAATTTCACACTCAAATTCATCTGACTCGGTTCAGTTCAGGGTGAAGTTGCAACTTTGTTTCATTTTCACTTGGTTTGATTTTCTTTCACACTGCTCTTTATTAAGCAATCTAAAACCTGTCAAATGTTGTGTAATATAGCCACCCGACACTAGTTGGGGCTGCAGCTTTGGCGTTTGCTTTTGCCTTCCTGCCTATTTTTGTTCTACGGCCTGGATATACACAAGTAAGGAATAACATAGTTTAGCTCAAAGCAGTTCGGCAGTATTTTGAGTGATAAAATTAAGTTGTTGTCAGGCTGCTCAGATGAAAATGACGTATTTACTGGAGCGATTTGTTACTGTATTCTGGCTGGATGTGTAGATTTTAAGAGAACTGGAAGTTGGCAGTGCTAGCAATGCTAACGTTATAGCCACTCCTTGCTTGATGCTGTCAGTGAGTACTACGTTAGCTTACTAACTATTGTTGTACTCTGCAAAATTTAAGCCACAATGCCCTGCTTTTTGGTTCACTTGCCTCTTTGGTCCTTATTTGGCTTAGATGGCAATCACACCCACCGCAAACTGAACTCTGGTTCACTTGAAAGCTAACACTCCATTTTTTGGTGGACCAGAGTTTGGTTCTTTGGTCCACACCAGAGTACATGTGAGCTTTCACACCAGCTCAATATTATCAAACTTTTCAAAAAAGCAAATCAGAGTTCATTGTGTCCAGACCAATTCTATAAGGTGTGAAAGCAACCTTAGAGTAGTTTAGCCAAAATCTTGGCTGTTGTCGTCTGCCATAATCTTCTTCTCATAACTTTGTTTATGTGCTGCATAGCAGATCTTTCCAGATAGATAAAACTTCTATGGATGGCAATGTTCTCTCCAAGGTTTATTCTTGAGAGATTTATGTTACTGTTGGGAACCAAAGGCAGAACCAAAACTCCCATTCCTTGTCAGTCCACAAATTTCTATTATTTAGAACTGGTTCCCATTTGTTGATACCCAAGCCTGCCAATGCATACTCACAAACTCGTACCCATCCCTTTTAATTATGTATGAGCACTGAGTTTTAAATCACAAAGCGACATGTAAAAAAACATTAGAGACAGATAACCACTATTATTATGCAGAGACCTTGTTAGAATACTAAGCGAGCTTGGTTCAGTTGAAAAGAAAGGAATAGTGGTTTCGTTATGCCACAGTGGTCCCAATTGGGCCATAGTCTTGGATTTCAACTTATCTCCTGTGCATTCTGCTCCCACCAAACATAACACAGCCCCGGGCTCTTTCAAATGCAGGCCTGGAAAGCAATTATGGATGAAGAGTGGGAGTAGGAGGAGGGACATTACCTCTCGATAAGCATTCCCTCGTTGGGGTAATCTCACACTCACTGCCTTTTGGCATTCTGTGGTTAGAGAATCACAGGGGAAGTCATATATTTCCTTCGACATAAAGGAAGTGGAGGGAGTTTTCTTTGGGCGGGTGTCAAGAGATGAATGGTGATTTCTTGCTTCTCCATGTTTTAACCTTCAGTGCTTGGTAAGCTGCAGCCTGTGGGGCGCTCTTGTTATTTGGCCCCTGAGAGACCTGTGAGGGATCTGAAAAGGTTAAATTATGATAAATGGATGATACCTTTTGGCACAACATGGGGAGATAGATGACGGGCCGCCACAGCCTTCAACCTCTTTGAGAGCAAATGTAAAGAGTCGGCAGGCAGGAAGCATCGCAATAAAAGCCAGTTTCTTTAGTTTTTCTTCCCTTTGGCAGTACACACACACAGAAAGACTGCCACATTATGCAGCTCTTCAGGCATGGTTAATGAGTAGGCTATATTCTCCATGGTGGGAGTGTGGACTGATCAAAGTTGTATTTTGGTGTAATTTATTTTTCTGTGTTCTGAGCATTTCTCCCTCTGATAAGAAATATATGGGAAATCACATTTATTAATTACAGAGGCCTGGGATTTGATGAAATATGGAAACAAAACTTATAAGCGTAAACAAACATACAGTACACACCCATATTCCAAAGAAGTTAGGAAGTTGTATAAAATGTCAATAAAAACAGAACACAGTGACTTGCAAGTCCTTTTTGGCAACAAAAAGGACTTGCAAAGTTCAAGGTTATAAAAAAAAAAAAACACACCTGTTTGGAACTTCCACAGGTGAACAGGTTAGTTGGAAACAGGTGATTGTCGTGAGTGGGTTAAAAAAAAGAGTTTCCTCAAAAAGGCTCAGTCGTTCACAAGTAAGGATGTGACAAGGTTCATCACTTTTTGAACAACTGGGTTAGCATGTAGTCCAACAGTTGAAGAACATTTCTCAGTGTCCAAGATACAAGGAATTAAGGGATTTCATCATCTATGGACATAGTATCCTTGGAACATTCAGAGCAGCCTGCACGTCAGGGGGAAGACCAAACATTTTGGATTAAATAACAAATTTGGTCTGAATAGCCTGTTGCCACAAATGTTTTTATTACTCACCTGTTTTTTAAAGCTATGCATTTTCATTAGTTTCATGATTCGATTTGGTGATGATCAAAAAATTAACAATTTAATTCAATTCAGCATCACAAAGCATCATGATGCGATGCAGTAAGTAGTTTCTTTAATTTGCCAAATAGCTACTTGTTAGATAATTAAATACAAGCAGTAAGATAGATATGATACATTTCATAGGTTCTTAACTTTCTGTACTTGTTTTTTTCTGAAGCAAAACTGATACTGCAGGCTAGCAGCAGCCTCTGTAAGATTAGGTGATGATTGACTATCTTTGCAGTGGTGCATCTTCATCTACATCCACATCACGATGATCAATTAAAAGATTTTTTTTGACACCTCCACAGTTTTTATTAAATTAAGTCAAAGAGTCATGGATAATGAAGTTCCTGGCTGAGTTGACTGACAGGCAAGGACAAACCCAACCTTGCTGTCTTTTAACCTCTCCCATAGTCCCAGGTTTGAAATTAGAGCACTTAATTTCTTTAATATTTTGTGTATTTATTTATTTATTAAAACAGAAGGTCTTATCTATCCTGATTAATTTAACTTATATACCCTTTTTAATAAATAAAGAGCACATATTTTTGTAACATTAGTATTTTACTTTGATGGGCTTGTTTTTGCCCATTGCCTGTTTACTGTCTTGTTATTCTTAAACTACTGCACTTATTCTTTTGTTTTTATAGTTTGTTTGAGCACTCATTTTACCATGACTTTAAAGTGTTCAGGGCTTTATTCATAGCACTCAGGATAAAACCTTTCCACATAAATATATATATTTTTTAAACAAATGACCCACCTCAGTTTCAGCCCTCTGCATGTCACTATGTCCTCTTCATGTTAGTTTGGGACAGCTCTCCAACTTGATGGTCAACGTTGATGGGCTTCTAATTTGGACTCGGGAACCCAAGTGTTACCACTGGTATGCCCATGTTTTTGAGTAGAATGCTGTTTCAGTCAAAACTTTTGAAATTTCATTCCTGTTTGTTTGCATTGGCGGTGTGTAGGACTGAGGCAAAGAAAAACTGCATTCTGAAAGTCTCTAAAGTTGCAGAAATACTCTCAACTCTCCTTGAAGGAGAAACATCTGTCTTCTGGTCATGTTGTTCAACCCAT
Source organism: Cetoscarus ocellatus (assembly GCA_037902135.1). Taxonomy (NCBI): domain Eukaryota; kingdom Metazoa; phylum Chordata; class Actinopteri; order Labriformes; family Labridae; genus Cetoscarus; species Cetoscarus ocellatus. Next base: position 138,108 of record JBAMNC010000319.1, on the reverse strand, counting down.
CATCACTCCATCAATTTTCCAGCGTCTTGATAGTTCATGGACTCATCTGTTGTCTCAAGCTCTCTCAACAAATGTACTGATAACACCTCCATTGATGTTGTCAAGTAAGCATCTTTCCCAGGAGCATACAAAACTGCTTCCACCTCTTTCTTTCTCTATGCTGCAGAGAATCCATTTTAATCCAGGAACCTTCAGACTCTGTAGTGCAAAGCAGGTTCTTTAAATAGTTCTTTCTCTCTCAGGAAAAAACTCATATCTAAGGTTACTGTATAGTGAAATGACTTGGAAAAATGCACTAATTAGAAGTTATATTTAAAGATATGTGCTGCTCAGGGGTTGAAGGAGTATGAAAATAATGTACATTTAAGCAATAGCACTCACAGTCCCTATTTATGAACACCATTGGGGATTTTAGTGTGACACAGCTATCAGCACCGAGCTATGTAGGGGGATATGTCATGGTGAATGCTGTTTAGAGACATGGTGGATCAATGCAGAATAACAGTTATGCTGCCCCAAAGGCTTGCAGTGGCTCCGTATATTTCTAATTTGGGATGTATCCACTTTGTGATTGAATTTTGGTATTGAATCAGAATTTGCAGCGCCGTATGAAGCTTTGGCTGTTCATTTCCGATAGGTAGAAAAAAAGGTCCCACAAAGGGCATCTAAAATGAGAGCCTTCATTCAGCAGAAAGGGACAAAGCAGAGAAGGAATCTTCTAACCTTCATTTTTATTCTCTATTATTCTCTCCATTTTTCTTTTGTTTTTTGTTGCAAAGTCATTTCTTAAAAAAATCCTGGCTTTTGTGTCTTCATTGTTTATTTTTATACTATAGTGTGGCTCAAAAAGAACAAGAATCTTGGCATTTCGCTGAAACTAATCCAATCCAATTCACTATATTTATATAGTTTACAAAAGTGATGCACAGTGACTACCACAATCATACAGACATGAGGACCCTCCTGAAAACGAGATGTTGCCTCTCAAGAGGCTAACCTCTAATAAATTTGTTTTCAGCAGAAACAAATTTGATGACGACAGGTCTGTGATTGGTCCTTGGATCTGTCACTAGCTTTAGTTCTTACTTTAGTCCACTTGTCTCCGCTAACCTCCCTTCCTTCGCCAACACACCCAACACAGCATCGTGTGGATTTGCTGTTCATCATGAGACTGGGGTCCACATTCAAGATTTCCTGGGGCTTAACAGAGGGTTTTTTCTTGCCATTATGATGGAGGGATTCATGATTGGCTATATGGATTCATGTTGGGTGTTGGATGTATATATCTGTATATATACGTATATGTGTATTTTATATATGCATATATGTATCTATGCATTTATGTGTATCCATAAAATGAAGAACTATATGCTCTATTGTAAAGTGTCTTGAGATAACACTCGTTATGAATTGGCGCTATACAAATAAAGATTGATTGATAAAGATTGATTGACCAAGCAGGAACAGAATGAAATGAAAGATACAATAACAAAAACTGAGAATTAAAACAAAGTAATAGAGTACTACAAAAAACGTATAAAAACTCATTAAAACACAAGACAAATTGTAACAATAAAATGAAAATCAAAAGCCAAACTTAAGAAAAGAAGCACATAAAAGCAGAGACCACACAATTCTCATGCTTAATTTAAACCCAACAAGTAAAAGTTAGTTGTTTAGAGGCAATTTAATGGTAGGTGTTGGGGAACATTCTGATTTCAAGAGGTACGTTATTACATAGTTCAGAGCACACCACAGAGAAGGCTTGGTCACCTCGAGTTTTAAGTTTGGCCTTTGCTACAACAAGGACAAGCTGCTCTGCAGACCTCAAAGATCTCAACAGGGTGTAGACTTTTAACAGAACAGACATGTAAAAGAGGGGTGAATCCACTCGTCTTCTCTCTTCTTGCATCTTTACTGTTTAGGCTTGAACCGTTTTTTTTATCTCTTTTCATTATGAGAGCTGACACATCACATATTGAAAGAAAAGGTAAACTCTGACTGCCGCTGTAAGTAGTATCCAGAATGCTGCTGCTGCAGGACAATTTTCAACCATGGAAAATGCTCCTACACTTTGTAATGAGTCATATTAGTTAAAAAGATTAATCCAGCCTGTAAATCAGTGATGAAATCCACAAGATAAAAGCTCGCTTGCCAACTAAATTATGTGACATAGGGAACATTATGATGTTTTTAAGGTCCACCCAGTAATATGACTGTGACAGTAAATCAAATTTATCATAATCTGTTCAAATGTTACATGGAGGAAAGGAAAAAACTGCCATAAACAGCTGTTAATGAGAGAAAAAGTCTTTATTTCTCCAGCAATTCTGAACAGATCCATCTGATCAATATTGATCAGTCTGAGACCCTCACTTGGAGCTCATATCACTTTGAGGTCCACTTTAATTGGTTGACTCTTTGTTCCTTCTACAGTCTATGCTTTGCACTGGGCTTAGCTGAAGCAGCAGGATAGAACATTACAGTGGTAAATCTACCTGTAAGGGAGATGGCTGAGGAATCAGCGTTTTCAGGCAGCTACTGGCACTGTTCACAGTGGAGGAGTAATTAGGAACTTAACTCACTTCATTTTACAATAGAAAATAGTACAATAGTTATATTTTCTCATCACTACGTAAACTCTAAGTGCAAAAAGAATCTGCAAGGAAAATTAAGGTTAGAGCTGAGACCATGAGACCACAGCACTGTGCTGTGAAGTCCTTTGTTCAGTCTGACAATGTGCAGCATTGCATGCTTGCTGTCCAGTTTGCATCCTTTGGATATATACCCCATATTTCCTCTTGTAAAAACTACATCAATGCATTTATTATACTAGTGGAGAAACTGAAATCTAGTGCTTTGTACTAATGAGTGGTTGACTCAATGGCTCATCAAATATTGTTCGGCTTATTGTGAGCAAAAAAAAGTTCCTCTCTGGTGCTAAAACTGCAACTTGAACACTATCATATTTGCATTATTGCACCACCCCCCCTACTTTGCAAAACTATTTGACTAGCCCAGCTAAGTGTGACAAACAAAAGGTAAACATGAAAATCCCCCTTGAACCTTGTCAGTGTCCTTCTACCCCTGTTCCCATTGAGGTAAACAGAAACAGAGCAACTTGGTAAAAATGGCATGCAGCTTTTTGCAGCCTAGACTTTTGGAAGTTACGATTGTCCGATAAGAATTAATGTATAGCTGATTTTATCACTGACACTCACTGGTGTTGCATGCAGTAAAACCAAGGCATCAGTCTCTCTAAATCTTTCTATGCAGCTGAATCTGCCTGATTCAAAGTCTGTAATAAGTCACATCCATCTTGCAAAGCTTCAAGTCATAACGAATTAGCTGGTCTGTCAGACACACTGCCCAGTCAGAGTCTTTGAAAGCAGGAAGAGGTGGGAGCTATGAGCAGAGTGACAGCAGAAAGTGACTGCTTGGTCAGAGAATAGCATAGATGCAAAGAGATTCAGTCACAGTTTTGTTAGATGTGGACAGCATTTCTTTATTAAATGAAAAAATACAACACCGAAAGCATTTATCAATGGTGGAGATATTTGCTCCACTTCCAAAATATTTTTGTGTGAGTTTGCTCTATGAAGAGGCTTTTGTTTTGTACTTTACGCTGCGGCAGTAGCACCTGCCTACTGCAACATTTGATTGGCCTGTAATGAATGTGATTGACAGAACGATCATCCAATAACCTGGTAGATATGCTTTTGAAAGGTTCAGCCCTTCCTAAACACTTCCTGTGTGCTCTTTCCCAGAGGGACTAGTGAAATATATTCTGTAAAGTCTCTGAAGTCTCTGTCTGGTGTGTCAGGTAAAGTCTTTTTTTGCTTTGTGTGGAATGAGGTCTGTGGCTGAAACCTTCAGAGTGGCACAACAGGGTGTTGAAAGTGGGTTGTTGATGAAATAACAACTACAAACGAAAAAACAAATACATAAAATCAAATCTGTCTCAAAAAATAATGATGGACAAAATCTTCAAGGACAGCATGTAAGCTCAGGCCATCTTTTAGATGTGTGATAGTTTCAAACTGGTTAAAGGGACTCAGTGTGCAAAGACCCTAACTGTAAAATAGCTGCTAAAATTATAAATTCTTATCAAGCAAAAAAGTCCTATTGCTTGTACAAAAATTGATTCAATGTCAAAGTACAAAACAATCTGTTATAATGTTTCAGAAGCATGGAGTCAAGGTGAATGTGACTCCTTTAGTCTGAGATAACTTTTAGTCATTCTGTCTGATTTCTGAGTGTTTGCCAAAGCAGAGGTTTCATTGTTGTTCTGCTGTGAGTGCAGACAGCAACAGGAGAGGTAATTCCAGGGGCGTGGAGGACTGAATTTGTCATTTCAGCCCTGACATAGTGTTTACATGTGTGACAACAGGCAATCACTGTGGAAATCTGCCATGGCTGTCGTCTTGTTTGTTTCAGAAAGTTTCTCATTTCACCAGGTCACACCTGTGAGTTCAACCCTCACCATGACAGACCTTCAGAGCTTTGTCCACATTGCTGTTTGTAATTTAGATTTGGACTTTATTGAGATCTTGGCCAGGCTTGAGCTGGAGCAAGTGGGTCACTCTGACATTTAGGTCAACAGCGGGACTTTCCATTACTTTCAGCACAGCAGAATTGATTTTAGGAGGGGAGGGGGCACAGGCTGGGCTCACACAATCTCATCAAAAGAGCTCACTGACTCAATTTCATGGAGTTAAAAATGGAATAGTTACAGTATGTGAAGTGTATTACCCCCACTATGTCCTGATGGTTTCTATGCCTCATTGCCAGCCATGGTCAGGGGCAAGGGGCATTACTTTTTTGAGTTTGATCTGTGTGGCCATCTTATGAACACAATGTCTCAGAAACGGTTTGGTGCTCACAGACTCAAGCGTACTGTGAGTGGAGCGGACTCCACAGTCTTCAGAGCTTCCATAGTCGAGCCCACTGCTGTGTAGTAGTTTTTTGTGAAATTACCGTGAAACACTACATTTCCCACAATCCTTGCACGTTGTTTACATTTTTCTGTCATGGCGTCCTACAATGAGGATGAGGAAGAGGAGCTGCTCTACCTGCTGGCCTTGCAAAGCACTAAAATTAAGAGACGGTGGTATATACAGCCATTAACTGCTGCAAGAGATGAGGGAGGGGAGCGTGCCATGCTGGTGAAGAACATGCGAAATAGTAAAGATAAAAAAAAAAAATATATATATATAGGCTCACAAACCATGAAATTTGACTTATGCCCCCCCAAATCACTTAGTTCTCTGTGAAACAGAGTAGACAATTGTGCAAAGCATTTTCAAGATATTGGATTTATAAGCCATGGATGAACATAAAGCCATTGACCTTCGACCTCTGAAATCAAATCATATCAGTTCATACTTAAGTCGTAGGAGGCATTTGCGCAGATTCAAATGTTAACGCCATAAAGCATTCTTATATTGTTCACAAGCACAGGATGGGCCAGTGAAGTTGACTTTTGACCTTTTCCCCCCCAGATCCTCTTGGATGACATCTTTGTGTTAGTTTCTAGAGAAATCTTTTCAAGCCATCTTGAGATATATCAGTCCCAAACATGGTATGAACCAAAGACACAATGGGGTCTTATTGACTGAGTCAGAAGAGTTGTCAATCCTTCATCTTTTCAGAATCAGAATTTACAAGTACATTTGCACATAAAAGGAATTTGACTAAATTGGTACAAAAACAATTAACATTTAATAAGATAAAAAAATAAAGAGTCAGAGGAAATAAAATAAAGTATAGGTAGGAAATGTGCAGTATTTAAGTGGACTGTCACGTGACAATGCTTCTTTGAGAATCGCATCTAACTCCAGATTACTCCCAATTCAGTGACTTATAAATGGGTATGAGAGCAGACAAATGCGATTGGCTGATCCTGAGTGACAACTGGCATAAAAACATCAACCACTGGCATGAGTGTGAGAGTGAATGGGCAGGTGTGTAAAAAGCGCCTCAAGTAACTAGATAAAGTAGAGCAATGCAACACAATCTCAAGCCTATTTACAATTGGCATTCAATTTAACCTTTGACCTTCAAAATCTTGTCAGTTTATCAAGATCCCATATCAGACAAAATAGTTTTTTTAAAACAAATGTATGTGTCCATGGCATGTCTACAGACATGCTGGCCCCTGGGCGATCAATCTATTGGTACAGCCATAGTAAACAGTAGAGCCCTGTGAAGACAAAACCACATCCACTTTTACACAAACAGCCTTTTCTGTGCAGGGCTGAAACAACAGGGTTTATAGGTGTTTCACAATCCAATATCTTAGAGGATTTTTGGACCAGAAACTTCAAAAACCTGCTCCATTAGTCAGGTTATTCCACCACCTGTTTGAAGTTAGAAGTTAGCTGTGTTTCTCACTCCACAAATGCAGGATCCTTACAAGTTGTACCTTGCGGTAAAGGTGAGTAATCAGGCTTTCCAATAATATGAATATAATATCAATTGGTTTTACCAAAGGGGAGGAATAATCAACTAAATTAAAATTTCCAACCTTTTTTAGAGAAGCATAATTGCTCTAACAATACAATTCTTCATCAGTATTGACAGTGACAGCTAAAACAGGGTATCCCTACTTCTGTTCCTTGTGTCTCTTGGTTGGTTCAGGTTATTCCCAAAGTTCTGTCTGTTCTCAAACTGCAGCTGCAGATGGGATTAACATCTAAGTTTGTGTGAACTTTCTCCTTGGGTTAAAACAAGTTCAAAAATAATCCACAGCGGCCCCATTTTTGTAAACAATGGCACTGATGATTTAAAACTCCTAAAAAATAAAGGCTCTTAAAACAATAACTGAGCAGGAAATAAACCTTTACACCGAAAACTCTCCATATTGTCATCTTAAAACAGAAGAAGAATGGTATAAAGACATCTGGCTGCAGATAATAAGATTTAACAGAGGCAGAGGATCGCCTCAGTAATAAGAGTTTCTGTCTATTTATGAGCTGAAGATGACTCCATTTCCTTGCCTGGTAATCAGTGAATATTCTGTCCTCAATCACCAGCTCATTTATAATGCAAAGAAAGCCTTGATGATGATGATGATGATAGCCTCAGATAATCTGCTGATGACTGAGAGGAACAGTATCGACCACACAGACATTTAAAGACGTTTTTATGCTTGGAAGTCTCTGTTACAGATGTTAGACATATAAGACAAACAAGCAGCGACAAAGATATTGTAAGACTTTTTTCCCCTTTATCAGACAGCGTGTGTGATTCTTTTTCAGATAATTCAAGTGAAACAAATAGAGATTTCACAAGTTTAAAACAATAAAATAGTACATCTATCCTTTCACTCCCTAAATAAATGCAGTGGGCTGCTTCTGTACAAAGTTATTTCCTTAAGAACCTCTTAAATGCGCTTTTGGAGAGTATCTAATGCTCAACACTGTTTTTCAGCTGAAAATATATGTGTAAGGAAGTTTGTTGTTTTTGTTTAGTTTGAGCCTGTTGGAGCTGTTCACAGTATTTTCCTTATTTAATCATTTAAATTAAGTCATTTGTATAATTGCTGTTGTCTTGTTTAAATATGACAAAGATATAGAGGGCAGGTAAGACAGGATGGGCAGGCATCAGAGGTGAATAGTTTTACCAAGAAAGCAGGAAGACATGAAGTCAAGAGTACACCAGGAGGTTGATTATTTGTTTTAAATCTTGAGTAAATACCAAAGAAATGTATCTTTTGGCATGGACATTAACATTTTTGACCCTGCGTAAGATCCACTCTCCCTGAGCCACAGTGGCAATTTTGAGCTGTTTTGTAGTTGCTTGTTAATTGATAAGCGTAAATGGCCTCTACAGGGCCTAAATAATGACATGTGAGTTCAAAATATTTAGATTCCACATATTGTGTTTGGGCTGAATGCTGGTGCAGCACTTAGAGCATGTGTCTCACAGAAAGACAATTGTTGGTTTGACTCCCAGTGTCGGTCAGGGTCTTTCATGTGTGGAGTTTGCATAGTCTCCTTATGCCTGTGTCGGTTTTCTCCAGGCACTCCAGTCTCCTCCCACAGACCAAAAACATGCTCATTAGGTTAACCGGTGACTCTAAATTACCCTTAGGTAAGAGTATGAGTGTTAAAGGTTGCCTGTCTTTGTGTGGCTGTGTGATTGGCTGGCGACAGTTGTGTACACGGGTGTACATCCCGTCTTGCCCAATGTGGGACAGGCTCCCCCAGTGGTTATAATGATGGATGGATGGAAATTGTGTTGGATATAAGATGAGCAAAACTGGTGAGTGCTTTCAGTCAAGTAACCAGCATGAAGAACTTGTGGGTAAAAAGAATTCCATCTAGTATTGCCCAAACCATTGAGCTGCATTTTGCCTCCTTAACTTTTCATCACCCCTAACCCGTACATGTTTATGTCCACATAAACATGAGGACTACAGGAAAGCTGACATAACAATGTAGGCTGTAACATTTATTGGGGCTTTTACACTTCCAGGAATTGGCTCAATTGACTCAACTGTTTTGCTTTTCTGTAAGAGATTGTACCTAATTCTTGGCACAGTTTTGTCTTCTCCTCCAGAGAGGATATCAGATATGTCTGACACAGAAATAAAAAGCCTCCAGTTGTTGGTTCTGCATCACTTTACGAACTCTCCTCTACTTTTAATATATTGTTTTGCTGCTTGCAACTGTCTGTGGAGCAAAACTCCCCTACTGTGACAAAAAGTAACAAACTGAGAGCCTGCTACACCTTCCCCTCTAGTTCCTCCTTTGTTGATGTGGTGATGTTATGGTAGTTTTGTGCAGAGATGCTATGACAACTCCACCTACATTAAAGAGGTTCCTGTGATAGTATGGTAGACAAAATAAACTACGAAACACACTCTCTTTTTTTTTTTTTTTTTTTTTTTTTGAAACAAGCCTGTTTGCAATTTTCTCATTTTTCATACAGAATGCAGGCTCAGTTCTCCTCTGAATCGAGTCATTTGTAAGGAGCCTTATTTCTGGTCTTCCAGAGCTTTTTTTTCCCTAATTCATTGTTGAACTCACAAAGGCTGTGACAGCGAGAAGAAAGAAAGCACACATGCACTTGGTCTGAAGACCATACTGTCACAATCTAGGACTTGCACACATATCAGCTGACATGCATTTAGTGTTTCTACCGTCACACAAACCAAGTGTTTAATACATACAATATTGGATTTTTGATGATATCTGACATGTCGTTAAACCGATATTTCCCTGCTTATTATTGCCTGTACTGATATTTTTTGTCAAGAGCACAAAACCTCCACTTTACAAAAAATAATGATATTTTATGCTGACAATCCATTTGCAGTAGAAACAGATGTGAAGCAAAAAAAACAACAGTTCATTGTGATTAGGTAAACCTTTATGATACATTTGTATATTTAGACAACATATGTCATATATATTGCCAATTCGTATGGCCAAGATATCGACTATAAATACTAGCAAAAATGCTTTATCTGCCCATACTGTTAATCAACTTTTTGGGTAATTATCTGCTGATACCAATATTGCTCCAATAATCTTATGAATCCCTCCATTTAACCTTGTTTTAGAGTTATATCTAGGTCCTTTGAAGTCCTGGATTTTTGCCATTAATGTTAGCAAAGAGAAGCATTGGATACAGCAGGGAAGGGGTCAAAAAAGCAGAGGAAGAAATGCAACAAATTGGCCCCTGGCACCAGAATGAGGCAAAAGCCTAAACATTTATGGGTGTGTTTATGGACAAGCAAAGGAAGCCACTTAAATTTCCCTCCACTTTCCTTGACTGAGTCTTGTCTGGACCGTGGCAGGTCCATGTTGGGATCTGCCCACCCTTATGGTTGTAATGAGACCCTCTGCATAGCTCCCTATAATGAGGGCAAAAGTTGGAGTCCCTGTATGTATTCTTGTGAGGAAAGCGGTATTTCATGGGGACACCCTGCAGTTGCATGAATGGCTATGTTTGTGGCGGAATTTAGGCATAAAGATGGGGGAACTCCCAGTGGCTGGAAGTTGGCTGGCTTTTGGCTGGAAGGGGAAAATTGAAGGAACTTGAACTGTAACCACCAGGCTATTGGTACACCCAAAAAAACTGCTTTTGAAAATTTTTATAGTAATTTAGTATTAGCAAGATACAATTTCTGCATATTAATTATCCTTGATGAATTGCTATTTGTTGTTAATTTGTTGACAAAGATCATTTCTATTTCTACAGTTTTGTTTGGTGATGGCCTCACTTCACCTCAGTGGCAATTCACTGATGTACTTGGAGAGCTTTAATGACTTTGGCATCAACCTGGATACTAAACTGACCTCTGACTGAAACATCACAGATTGATATAAGACTGCAGTCTGCAATTTTAAGGCTGTTTGAGTGAAACCCCACCTGCTCCTGCTGCTGTATACAAAAGTATTTTTGAACCCATCAAATTGTTCTCAGTCACCTGTGTCTTCTTCTTGCCTCCCCAGTTGACACAAGATCCTTAAAATTGCCAGCATTTTTTCTAATAAATTCAGCAGTCTTTCACCTCTCCGTCAGCATGCATCACCTTTTCTAACAGCCGCTGATCAGGGCTCATTAAGGGATAAAACGTTCCCAACAGAAAGCAGTTTGCATGCAAGCAGCATTGTTTAGGTTTTTATGAATTCCTGCAGGGTAGAATACTCTCGGGATTAGACTAATGAGGCTCATCACCTTGATCAAAATACAGGGAAACAGAATGATTTGTTGATGTGAAGCTGCTGGCAGGATTTCTTCAAACTGTGTGAATGTGACTCTGATCCTCATGTTCCTAATCACCGGTTTGGCTATTATTCCATCTCAGGTGCATGCCCATTAAGTAAATGAATAGGCTTTACTTTGGTAATAAACATTAGCGTTGAGATCATTTCATCCATGTTTTCCTATTAAAAGTCTGTCACTCCACAAATGCAAAAGAAACAAGCAGTAAGAGCGATTTAGCCTTTACTTTGGCTTACCAGGAATTTAGAGCTTCATTTCCACACAGTGTGGTTCAGTTTGGCTTGGTAAGGTACGCAATTACCGGTGTTTCCACAGGTAAATAGGAGAAAAAGAACCAAAATAAACTTTCTGAAGCATACCAAACTGACCTTAAAGGATAGAGCTAAAAGCGTTGAAGTCTATTGATTGGTCACAAAAATCATCAATTCCATCGCAACAGCATCTTAAACAAAAATACATACTATGCCATGTTCAAATTAGCCTTGGATTGTGTGATATTTCATGCAACTGAACCCTGTTGATATTTGTGAATTTATTCAATTAGCATACTCAATAGTAAAAGAGAAAATTGGATTCGTTGCGAAGGCAAAAAATATCACATGCAAAAATACAAAAACACAGAGTTGCTTTCCAGCATTCATAATTAACCTTTTGATCACCTGCCACTGTGGCATAACCTGAGACACTACATGGACTGTTTCACATATTCACTGTATATATTTCACTAGTCCATCTGGGGCAACATCACATAGAAAGTGATTGAGAAGAGCAAACAAAAAAATGGATAGTAACTAAAATGTTTTGTCTGTCACATTCATAACAGGTCAATTAGAGGTTTTTCAAAAACTTTTTGCTTACCAAAAAAAAAAACTAACCCACACTTGTACCGACTGCTTCTTTGTCTTTTTAATGATTCTGATGCGCTTGATTTCTTTCACTAGAAACAGCTATTTCAGTCTGAAAGTTTGCCTGATGGATCTGCCTGATGCAGACATGAAATCTGGCAAATACACATGCTTTGTGAGGTTAACCGTGCCTGCTTGATTAAAAAAATCCAGCTGCTACTGTACTCTGTTTTTTTAACCAACCACTGTATTTTAACCTGCAGCACAGTGCAATGCCTGTTTTGTTTCTGCTATAAATTATCAGCACAACCTTGCTCTCAGGCCAGCAAGACTTTGACCTGTGACTCACTGCCATGCTGCTTTGTTCATGCCGTGACCAGCTTGTCCTCTTTCTGACCCAATAGCGGCGGTTGTCAGTGGCCATCTAGCACTCAGTTGTTGGCTGTTCGGGTTAAGAAGTGCTACATAAGCTTGTAACTGATATAACTCCTTTCTATTGGTGCCTTTTGAACTGCCTAACCTTGATGAAAAAAATGAAAGCATTTTTAGTGTTGGAAAACTGTTGATTACCTAAATGACATATTTCAACCATCAGTTATGGGTGACACCATCTGTGCATAAGTTCAAATATAGCCTGATTTGAATGTAAGTTCTTACTTATGACAGAGTTTACACTTTACTGACATTTGAGGTGTTGCAATGATAGTTCCAATGGAAACTTAAGTTTTAACTTAGATAAAGCAACTGTGTCCTAGTTGGTGTTAAGTTCTATGTTTATAAAGGTCGGACAACTTGAAGCATGAGGTAGAGCAGATGGTCTTAGAGGCTATTTTCCCTCAGCAGTGTGTTCTCCTTGATAGATAACATCCATCAGAAATATATAATGACTTCTTTGCTCTCATTTCTGCCTTCCACCAGCAGAGATGATTTGATAATTTGGCAAAAAAACACCAACTTCACTTTTTTTTATACCACTCTGTCTGTGGATTAGGGCTTTAAGCTTTTGGTGACTCCTTTCCATAACATTTTGACATAATTTACATCCAGTGTTGATACATATCAATCAGTGGCAGTTACCTCGAGCTACTTCCAGATGTAAATCTGTACCCAGATGTTGTGGTTTTCATTGCCTCTGAACTCTGAGGCTGCACTGAAACAAAGTTGAAAATTGCTTTTTACTTCATGGGCGAGTACAGTTAAAACGTCATATCTGCATCAACAGTGTGCTTAGTCTGAACATTACACTCTGTTAGTTCAGATGAAACCTGTGTTTCTGGGGTGCAACCAAACTAAAATAAAGCCTAAGTTAGAATTTAATTAGTTTCAACATAGTGTGGACTTTACACCAAAACTCAAGATAGGACTTTCACGGAGCTAGTGCAACAGCCTACTAAAACTTGAACTAGAATAATTCAAGATCGATAGCCGCATTTCATTAAAATCCTACACCCCGCAAGGTTATGTCCCTGACGGGAAACTTTAAGAGAAGGATGTACAGATCAAAGGTAAACGCTTAAAAAAGATAAAATGTGGGGTCTCTGCTTACTTTGCTCCTCAGCCTTTTCAACAAAGTGGGATCATTTCTTGCTTGTGGAATCATTGCAAATGTAGGATTCCTTTGTACAATGGAAAACTAAAAACCAACAGGAAGGAACATAGTTTCTTGGACACACAGTGAGTAAATCATAGAAAACATAGTTGTCTGCAGAAGCATGTCATTGAAACTGATAACTGCATTAGGGACATCATAGAAAAAGAAGTATATAAGCAATAAAAAAAATTGGAAATAGTACAACACATGTACATGAACGTTTTAAGTAAATCATATACCAAGGACTTAAAGCTACAACAACAATCCATTATAAAATACATGAGGAGGAAGCTTTTCAGTTCACTCTAAAAACACTCAGAGTGCCGACCGTTTCAATATCAAGGGGAAGTGAGTTCAAAAGTTTTGGAGCACAAATGCCATCCCTTGGTCCTGTGTGAGAAACAAGAGGATCATCCAAAAGTGACACATTAGATTATCTAAAGATGCTATGATGATGATGTTGTATTCATACAGTATCATTTCTCCAGGACTCAAGGCCTCTGCGCAAATGAAGACAACAGGCCACAGTAACTATGAAGTTCCTTTAAGGAACTAAGTTCCCAGGACCAAACGGTTTGAATAGCCCCTGGAATTTTGGAACAAAAAAGGGTCTTCAGTCTTATATTGTCTCCATTGTCTTGCTTCTTTTTGTGTCTCTTTTTACCAAAAGGGTATCCTGACTCACCACAGTGATCACTAATAAAAGGTAGAGTAAGACCATTCCATGATTCCAAGATGTGATTTCAGCTCTTGACCCTCTTCTGCTTAACACACCTACAAGACACGAACCTCAAAGTACTCTCCTTAAACATTACCATAACAATGACGTAAAACATGGTAATCAAGGCATTTAGTATTCAAGTAATAGACTGTTTTTGAGGGTAAATGTCAAATTTATTTAAGACCATACTGACATGCTCTTTGTCTAGGTGCACAGCTAGCTCTACCCAGAAAAATTAACACTATCAAAGTATATATTAGCACCTCTTAAGTATATAGATTGGTCCGCACCACAGTGTTGTTTTCACTGTTTTTGGAGAGTTGGTCATTTAACTGTCATCAGGTGTAATTGTTTGTAAAAAAAAACTTTGTAACACTTGACAGTTTGACTTTTGATCGGCACGGGTGTATTGTTAGGAATGCACTCTCTTAGGGTATATTTCCAAACTACTTAAGTGTTAACTCTATATCAACACTGCAGAGCGTACATATCACTGTATTTATTTACTTAACATCAATGGGGCAATAGGCTGAAATAAAGATACCATGTTTGGTTAGAGCACATGTGTTAAAACATAAAACATTTGCACTGCATTTTTCATGATGCAGGCTTGTGGCATCTGTTGGTACTTGTACTATAATAGGGGATGGGCAGGATGATTTACTCTACTACTATCACTTAACAGATTTAGAGTTCAGAGTTAAAAATCATGCAGTGACACCCATAGATCTGATTAACTGAAACATCGTTTTGACACGTTTTTGATACTAATTCCTTTTTAACTTAGAGTAAATTTTCAGGGATTCAACTCCACCCAGAGTATAATTAACTCCACACTTGCTTAAATTTTGCCAACACCAAAACTTAAACTCTTCTCAATTTACTGTGTAATGAACAGAATAGTTTAATTGGAACAAGATGGTTTAATTATGATTTTAAGCTCAACAGCTCACAGCCTTCACAGCATCTACATTCTTCAAAGCAGATTAAGCTCCAACTAAACCTCTAAATCTTGACTGAGGGGCAAATGAAGAACATTGTGTTTATAATAACAATGAATGAATGAACCTTTATTGCCCCTAAGGAAATTTGTCTTGCACAGAGAGCATAAATACACAAACTACTTAGGACAACAACAACCACACAAGACAAGACAGCACACAACAACATTTAACAGTTAGTCAAGAATAAAATCTTAAAGTACAGCTATAATAATAAATTAGTAGATAAAAAGATCACTTAGTGGTCTTAAAAGTGCAGTGTGCCAAGTTCATGTTGTGAGATCAGAGTTTATTTGGCAGCTGGATGCTCCGTGGTATATAGGATGTGATGCCTCTTTTAGTCCTCATTCTGTGCATCCTGTACCTGCGTCCTGAGTTTAGGAGTTCAAATTGAGGGTGCGATGGGTCTGCTGTTATTTTCTTTGCCAGTCAGTGTGTGTCGGTCTGTCAGGTGGGAGACGCTTCTCATTGTTCCCTGGTTATCTTTGTGCCGATCAATAATAAGTGAGGAAAGTCTCAGAAATCATGAATGCTTTTGTGAAAAGCTTAGGTTAAATATTGTGCTTGCATATAAATATATGTTGGTGTAAGTAAGTAAGAAAAACTTTATTTATATGACACTTTTAAAACAAGTTACAAAGTTCTTCACAATTTCGGGAAAAAAAAGTAATACAACAAAGTCACAGGGTGGGTAAAACACACAGAGGCAAAACAAAACAAGCACAGCACTAAAAAAGACATTAAGATTGATGTGAAGGCCCGTCTGCACAGGTGACTTTTCAAATGCATTTTTAAAGATTCTGCAGGTCTGCTGTATTGTGGAAGTTTATTCCAGAGGGTCAGGCTAAGACAGCAAAAGCATGATCACCTTTAGTTCTGCAGTTAGGTCAAGGGATAGGAAGAAGGCCCAGGTTTGATGAACCTGATAGGAAAGTGAGAGGAATATGGAACAAGGAGGTCATAATGCAATATGACGAGGTCATGCAGTGCTTTATGTAAAAGTAACAAGATTTTATAAGTTATTCTGAATATAACAGGAGCCAGTGGAGAGATGCAAGAATTGGTGAGATTTGGGATGGGCAGCTGGTTTGTGTAAATAATGTAGCTGAATGTATGAATTAAAAGATTCAGGCCTGAGGGGGAAAACATTTGTTTTGGTTTCTGTGATATTTCTGTGTGGAATATGTCTGCACGAGCTTTGTGATATTGGGGTCAAAGTTCAAGAGTTGGTCATATTTTATTCCCAGATTTTTGGTGACAGGTTTGATATATGATTGATGTGGGCCAATAACTGTGCAAAAGAGGAGTTGAGGTGATCAGATCAAATTAGAAGAATGTTGGATTTTTCAGGGTTGAGGTGGAGAAAATTTGCATTTCATTATTGATGGCAGTGACTATTATGGAGAGTTGACAGCTGATTTATGACTTTTGGATAAATTAAACAGTACATCTCAGAGTTGTCAGCATAAAAGTGGTCTGAAATATCCTGATAATGTGTGACATTCATCTTACCACATGCCAGCAAAAAATAAGTTAAATCTCTGTGTTTGCAGTTCTTCCCATGTTTTAGCTAATTTTTTGGGATTGTTTCTACTACTGAACACACCCTAAAAATAAAACCATTTAGATCGCATAATAATCAGGTACTTTTATTGTGGAAAAACTTCAGCATCAAGGGAAAACTTTGACAATGCCACTGCAATTTAAGCTTTTTTTAAAGCCCCTCCTCTGACCATGAGCCACAGCCACACCCCTGCTTCTTTAAATCATCACTGTCAAATGGCAAGCAAATTTTTCGTTCTAACACAGCAGGTAGATTTGTTGTTGGAGATTCAAATCATTTCTACACAGGATTCAAGTCAAACCAAGTCAGCTATTCCTCTTAACACTGATACCAGCTCTCTCATACGGAAGTGTCATGAACAGTAGGCACAAAAACACTCGAAAGCAGACAACCAGAGTCCGTGAGGCAAAAAAACAGGGTTTATTATCAGTTCGGGTTTGACACACAAAAGGCTGGCAGAATCAGGCAGAGGTTTCCAAAAACACTAGGCAAAAGGCAAGGTCCAAACAAAAGGGGTTGTGATCAGCACAGAGACTATGAAAGAACGCTAGAAAGTGACTCGAGGGTACAGACAATATGGCAACAAGACATGGGAAGACACAAGGGTTAAATGCATGAGGTGATGGGGGTGATGAGACACTGCTAGGGAAGCACAATCAGGGATCAGGTGTGACAACGCCAGAAAAGAAGTAAAACCGAAGGAGACAAGGAAAAACAGGTCCATTGTCAAAGTAAAACAGTAAAAGCAAGACATAAAACATGAACAAAAATGGGTAACTTAACTAAGGGATAAGGCCGGGTCATGACAGGAAGAGGTTTTGCACCATGGTCAGTTAGAATTAGGGTTGCAAAATCCAATTTCAAAGTTGGAAACTTACCAAGGGAATTAACAGGAATTTGGGGAATGTACAGCAATAAGCTTAAATTTAAAAAAATGAAGGTTGGCCCTCAGTGAGGGATTTTAAATAAAGTTGAGGAAAATATATTTTAGCATGACTTTTGTTGCAAGAATACTTGAGATTTTTGTGCAAGAATACCAGAGAATATACAGGCACATAGCACACTGCTTGCTGGTACTGAGGTCATGCCCCCTACATGCATTACTCCAACACATGCACAGATGATTCTAGAACCCTGGACTGTTGAGGCCACAGTTTTGGGGCTAGAGCACAAGACTGTTGAAACCACACATTTTAGCCCATGGAACACATGAACTGAAGCTGAAATTGAATGTTCAATAAAATAAATAAAACTTGATAAAGTTCTTTCTACATACAAATGAATCAGTTGAAATGTATTTTTTCATTGAAATTATTCTGCATGGATGTTTATCTATGATATAAAAAACTGTCTGTATATTTGTTTGGATATGATAAAGTCCATTAAGTTTCAGATCCCAAGCCGAACTTCTTATGGAAAGCTTCTTAAAATTTACAGGAAATGTATTGCCCATTTGGAACCCTGGTTGTATTTGCCTGCCTCTGCCCATGAATTCAGAGAGGAATCAGCAAAGGACCAATGATTAGATTGAACAATTTTCTGTCATATATGACATTTTGAAAATATGTATTTTATTAGTCGACTACTATTGTGGCTAGTGAGTTGAGGCAATTCACTAGAAAAGCATAAATAGACCTGCAGATGGCCGGTGCATATGTTTAACCCTGCATTCACAATTTTATTTGCCAAAAATTGAATTAAGAAACATCAGTAAAGTTAACTCCTAACATGGGAAGTAGTAAGGTTGCTCTCACACCTGACAGGTTTGGTCCAGACCAAACAAACTTCTTGGTTGGTCTTGGTTTGCATCCAAGCAAAACAGGGTTTGGTTGGCCGTTGATGTGAAAGCCATCTGAACCAGCCAAGCAAACCAAAAAGCATAACTGTAGCTTGAATTTTGCAGAATATCTAAGCAGTAAGCAAGCTATCATAGCCTTCAATTACAATATCTAATGGCTAGTGTTTGCTTTGCTAGCACCGCAAGTCTGTGTGTTTTTTAACAGGTGAACATTAACAAGTCTGGGAGGATATATGGTTACACATCGCTTCAGCCAATATGTCAGTACCACCTCATGCAGCCTAAATGCAGCATTAACTATCTTTTATGGCCCATTGTACTTCCGAACTGCTCCGAGCATAACAGCGTTATCACTTGTAGACTGGTTGTGTATTTCTGGGTCATTGTGCAACAATAGGCTGAATGACAGGCATTGTAAAAGAAAAACAAAACAAGCTAATATTTCACCTATGTTGCATCTTCACCCCTGAACTAAAGTCAGACAGCCAAACTTAGTACATTAAAGCAACCTGAGAATGCTTGAGTGACCCAACTGACTGACTTAAGTCCTTTCATGACCTTATTTGTTGTGTAATACTGATGCAACAGTAGACAAATACCATTTTGCAGAGCTCATTCATTATTCATAATCAGCTATGAAGTTTGTGCTTGTGTTGAGAAAAATTTGAGAAGATGGAAGAAGAAGCTGATGACACTGGGGATGTAAAACTACTTTAAACATTTGTTAAGCAAAAAGATGGAGAGGAGAAATTGACTTTGTTGAGATTTCACCCATATCTATTTCATTTGATTATCAGGAAATCTGAGTCCCAGCCAAAGAATGTATCTGCACCTTTAACATGATTTCTAAGTTATTAAAAAAAAAAAAACTGGTGGCCACAACTGCTGCTAAACGGTTTGGAAGAACAGACAGTGAAAATAAAAGTAAAATAGTTAAAGGAAATCCCCATCAGACCTTTGGTTCACTGTATGGCCTGATTTGTTCTCTAAGTTTGTTTTATCTGCACTTTGCAGAGTTTGTGTTGACAATGTTACAAAGTTTATGTGCTATTAAGTCTTTTTTGGTAGAAATTCCAGCATCAGCTTAGATTTTTTTTAATGTCTAGGAAATAAAAAACACAGAAATCAAAAAAAAAGCAAATGTGTTTTAGACTCAGACACAAGAGGCTCCGTCTAGACACTCTCTTTTTTATGGAGCCAGAAGCCAGAAGGATAGGTAAACAGGGATTTTACTAAAGAGTCAGATACATATAGCTAACTCATATTTACTTCTCTCTTAATTTGAGATGAAGGAAAAAGTTGCATGAGTATTACAACCTGTACATTCAACATGGAAGCCCCATATGAACATGAATCTGTGCATTTTGGTTCATCTTACCTGAATAAGGATCTTTTTTTTTTTTTACTTAGTCTGGAAATTCACATCACTGTCAATCAAGAGGTTGAGAATTTGAGTCCAGCCCTGTCACACGTTAATGTATCCAGAAAAACACTCAACCCAAGTTGTTCCTGCTGTTTTGTCAGTGGTGAGTAAATGGGTGTGAAAGAGGGTGGATGTGTAGTAAGGAACAATGCAACAACACACTTAGCCCATGGCTCTGTAGATACCTCAGTTTTTTTGGTCATGTTTTTCGGTTCTGCCCAATCTCAATGGCTAAGCCATTTTAGTGTTTTTTTCTCAATTCTTAGGTTAAACGGTTGGTCATCAGTTCAAACTGATCTGATGATTCTAACATCATACTAAATCAAACATATGTATTAAAGTCAAAGCACAAGTTGAAGAGTGCATGATCACAAGGTATAGCAGTAAATTTAACTCTAGTTGGACTTTTTTGTTCATCACAGCAGTGACAGGGACAGAGGGCCAGAGTGTGTAGTCTGTCAGTCAAGCTACACAGGGAGATATGCAAGAAACTGGTCATCCTTTCGAAATAAAACACCCTTTAGGTTTAGTATTTCAAAGAAAGGTTATTAAATTATTATTTTTCAGCTTGGTGGTTGGAGATCTCTGTTAGCTTATACTGTTAATATACAAAAAAAACTTCACCTTCTGTGAGTAAAAATGTACGTGTGATCTGTAGCGTAAAAGTGCTTTGAGTCCGTAGAGAGACTACAAAGGGATACACAAGCTGAGATCTATTTATGATTTAACTCAAGATGAAATGCATAGTGTCAGATTATGTCATGTTTTCATCATGTTTACAAGTTGGTGGCCTTTAAAAATTGACTTTATAGCTGAATCTAGTGAAGACAGCCTGTGTGTCTTCTGGGCTTCCTGTTGCCCACTCCTGGTTCAGGAACTTTAGTTACAAGTTCCAACTTGGGCAAAGTACCTTCATTTAAGTATGGTTTTTGCATAAATGCTTTGCTTCTCTGGCTTATTTTCATATGTTACATGCACCAAATTCAACCCAAGCACATAGAGACACACTCACGTCCTTCTTGCCAAGATGAAGTCTGTCACTTCTCATGAGGTTCTTCTTTCTTGATGAACATTATCTCTGGCAGCTGGTATTTAATACGTACACACCCACATGCCAACACACAGACATGTGCACACAAATTTTGGTTACTGTCTCTCATTATCCTGGCTTACAGCTCATAATGGACACACTCCAATAAGAATATTTAGCACTGGAAATTGTTTAGAGGAAGCAGAGCTTTCCACCACACAGGGACCGTAGTATTGGCGATGTATTATTGATGTCTCCTTCTTGTTTTTCTTGGGCTTGTTGTTATTTTGCCAGAACACAACAGTAATTGCTCCTTAGGGATTGAGCTCGACGGGATTTATTACACTCACACTCCAAGATTTAACAGGCTGTGTGCAGACTGGAAGAAAGGAGACAGTTTTTGCGCCGGTGTTGAAAAATTGCCTGTTTGCCCTCGTTACCAACCAACTTGTCATCTTGAGTTTGACGCCTAACAGTACGCTTGAGTGCCATGTAAAGACTTCCTTCTGCAGTCCCTACCCATGCATATATTCTGCTTCACACTAGGATTATGCTGCACCTTTTATCTTTTCAGATTCGTTTTCAGCTCTGTATCTTGTGTAGCAAAAAGGACTTGTGCAGAAAAAAGGCTGGACGTGACATGAATGTGGAGCAGTGGAAACTCTCACTAAACTTCTTTGACAGAATCATCTTCCCGTTTTTGATTTGGCGTGCTGTTCGGCACGCTGCAGAGCCAATAACCATGCCTATCAGTCATAAAAAGTCTTCTAAAAGATTCTGAAAACATCAGTAAGAGGTTTTGATGATGAAGGCAAAAGTACGCTCACTTTCAGGTATGAAGTCTCCTCAAACAGAGCAGGCTCAGGTGCCTGTGCACATTCAGAGAGTGGGAATCCTGCAGACGTTTTTAATGATGTTTGCCTCTCGCTTGCATAATGACCTCATCAGATATCAGAACTTTGGCGCCTGCACTTCTAACTTTCTCTCATCAAAGGATGCCCCTGAAATCCCTGAGTGTCTCTGTGAAGGTCCTGCCCTACATTCCTCCCCCTCCAAAGTGCCTCTTTCTCTGACAGACGCTCTTTTTTCTTGCTCTTCGTTTTCATCTATCAGATTGCTTTTCATTTCCCTCCCTCATCCGCCCGCCTCTGTCTGTCTGTCTGTCACATGTCCCCCTTTACCTTTACCACTTCTCTCCCTATCTTTTCTGCCTCCCTCTCTCTTCCTAATGTCCCTCTGTCATTTCCTCCCCGGCTCTTTCCTCCTCTATCTTCTCCGCTCGCCACCTCCTGCTGCAATTTCGCAGCAGAAAGAGGAGTGAGGGAGAGAGAGATGCTCTGACCTGGTAAATTGTACCTCATCTTTTGTATTCATGCCAAAGCAATCATTCCTGCAAGGATGTGTCTGTGGGGTCCTCGCAGCAGTAGCTTTCTCCTGCTCTATCTGGGTGGGGGTTATAGGAACAAGCAGTGGATGCATCATTGTGCACTCTGCACCAGCGGCTTTCAGTCTGATATGGAGCCAATTAAGGCAAAGCAGCATGTGTTGTAGCAAGAAGCAACCCGTTTCCTCTGCACTCCGGTTGAGTTGACAAGTTGGCATGGTTGGGTCAGACCTTTACAACAGCTTGTACTGATTCACCATATTTAGACAGCAGCTATTTCCCTCTAATGTCATAGAGAAGTTGGACATATCAGCTGCTGTTTATGTGTTTAAAGGGATAGTGGGGTTGCTCAAAGCCTATGACACCAGTAAAAACAATTGCTACTAAAGCAACTTGCGAGCTTTGTCTCTGAGGGGAGGTAGCCAGGTGTGGATGCTCGGTGATATTTCGAAGTCAATGGTGCCACCAAAACCCTGGTAATGACCCCACTTTAGGTTGAAATTACACAAAAAAAAAAACACTGACTTGATTGGATGCTCCAGTAAGATTACTACAGCATTTTACTTTTCCTCAACAAAGCCCCTGTGTTTAGAGCTTTTGAATCCCACTTGTGACACATTGCAAGTGGGTCTTGGTAACACTGCTTCTTCTGGACATTTCATCAAAGCTTTTTAATTTCAGTAGACCTTTAGATGGGATGGTTAGTCTAGTGGTCCATATTTAAAACAACAAGCCAAAGTCGGTGAATTCCATATCACACTACAGAATGTGGTGAAATCAGAATTCTGACCTCTTTTTTGTTTGTTTTTACAAGGAAAAGTGAAACACCGTAAAGAAAGTTGCTTTAACGTCCAGTCAATGTTGTTGTTTGTGTAGTTGTAACCTAAAGTGGGTTAAATATGAGGCTTTCCATTACACCTGTAACTGCTATAGCCTCAGTGGCTATTGCCCTAGGGACAAAGCTCACAAGTTGCTTCATTGGCAATCATATTTACTAGTGCCATAGGATTCAAGGTATCCGACTTTAAAACACCCAAACTATCCCTTTAAGTTTTAAAAAAGGTAACCTAAAGCAGCATTAAATTCATGAACACTTCATGTTACAGTGATGACTTATCTACTAGATAAGTTGGTTTAAAAAGGTTCTTGTAGGAATAGTCCACATTTTTACTGGCACACATTGGCCAACAGCAAGAAAATGGTCAAGAGCTTACATTAGCTGAAGCCTTGGGCGCAGAGGTAGCTCAGTCTAAAAGTACCTGTGTTAGGAGCCAGAGGGTCGACCGGGTCTAGTAGCTGGAGTGATGCCAGTTTACTTCCTGAGTGCTGCCAAGGTGCCCTTTAGCACCTTGGCAGCACCAAACAACAAGCTGCTCAGGGGTTGCTTCTTTATGGAGAGCAGCAGCTCTCAAGTTGTGTTTGGCTATTGGATCTATTTGTGCATGTGTATTTCAGTCAGTGTGTGTCTAACATGTTTAAAAACAATACAAAAAAATGTAATTTCCATGTGGCATTGATAAACATGCTTTTTTCTTTCTTCTGATCACTTAACAAATGTGATGTCAAATACTATCGGTTTACCCCTGTTTTGTGTTATTCTTGTATTATTATTTTTATTATTATTATAATTCAGCAAGCTAGCAGTTATATTTTTCTTGATGGTGGTTGAACGGCATTAATATTTAAAGAATTTCTGTAAATAATGTTTTCATTTTTTGTTGTTTTGTTTGGGTTTTTTTTTAACTTTAATATTTTATTATTCCTATGTTTGAAATAAAGATTATCAAATCAAAAACAAAAAATCCATAACATAAACTTTATTCCGAAAAGCAAATTTGTATATCATTTGTTGGTCTGAGTCATGAGGCAGAATGTTCTGTTGTATTGGATAACACTTTGGCTACTGTTAGTAATCATCTTTTTCAAAGCTAACAGTTCTACATTGTATTTGCTTGAAAGTGGCTGAATGCTAACATTAGCTAGATGTCATCTCGATTTTTAATGACTTATGGATTGTTTTTGTTTTTCAGTTAACTCATTTATTTACCATAAAATCAAAAATGCCACTGTATTCGGACATTTTCAAGCTATTAGTTATATTTGTTTGGAGGTAGCCAATGACTTCGCTGTTGTTTTTACAGCCTTTATTTCTTTGCATGTCTCCAGTTGTATTCAGTTTTTTACCCATTGCTTTTTTTGAGTTTGAGTGTGTTTTGTGTATCTACTCTGTATGTTAGAGCACTTCTATATGCAAGACAAAATGTCTACAACACTCACATCCTATTCCAGTGTGACATTCTAACATTTTGTCAGCAGATTAGGCCCATTAGCCTAAACTGGCAAACCCAGTGCAGAGCAAAGACTGTAGAATAAATGCAGAGGTGTTGTAAACATGTCACTTAGCAGCACCGAACTGACCATTTACCTCAGAGTAGACCATTCGACCAATCAGAGCAGACTGGGCCCATGTGAGGGTGGGGGCCTGAACAGGACAGGAGGTCTGAGAAGCGGATCAGCAGGTGAAGGTTTTTTGAATATTAGAGATTGTAAACATACTATAGTGGTCTTCAAAATCAAATACGCATCCAAATGAAGTCAAAATGTGGGCATTTTAAAAATTTAACAGAATAAAATCAGATTATGCTACATACTTTATAAAAGGCCAGATTCAGTTTGCAACCTGGTTGAGTCATCTGTTATGAGACAATATTACATTAACTCTAGATAAATTGTTACATAAAACTAATTAATCAAACATTCATGGCACCTCTGAAATAATCTTAACACTGTTTTGATTATGTAAACATAACCTAGGCTAAAAAAAAAAAAAACTGCAGTGCTGATGACAGAAATGTTTGAATCTTGCTTATTTTGCTTTTTAGAGGCTGAATGATTACATGAGCTGATGTCCTTGTTGGTAAAAGATGTTTATCTCTGACAAATTGTGACATGTCCCCTAGTATTTTAGCATCAGTGGTCCCATTTCATACATCCAAAAAACGTAAAAAATTAATGCAGTCCCAAAGGTTTTTTGTACTAACTTTTTTTGGCCTGTAAAGCAGCGATACCACATTATAACAGCATCAGAGCTTCTGAAAGTGATATCAGAGGAAAATAGCCACCGTGTGAATACGATCAAAAGTCTTGACAAGTGCTCTCTTCTCACATATGATGAAATGAAGTAGAAGAGGAGAAGGAGAGGGTTATATGAGGTGGAAGAGAGAAACAACAAATTGCAACACTCTTCTTCTCATCTCCTCTTGCAGGTGATGGGGAGAGTTAAGGTTTAATGACACAGAGTCGTGCCTTCAGGGCAGAGTCAGACTGCACACGAGCTGCAGAAGTTGTTTGGTGTTTGGGTTACAAGAGAATTTTTGATCGCAGAGGCAGAGCAACAGAGTGGAGGGTGAAACAGACATGAAGACGTGAGGACTCAATAAAACAAACACCTGTGTAATAAATATCCCAGATTTCCTTAGAGCGGGTGTCTTAGATGATGTCTAAACTCTTGATAATTTTGGAGAAAAAATTGGTATGTCTTAATTTTAAACTCTATGTACCCCTGTGTCACCTCTGTGTCTTCAGTAGCCAGGGCCAAGTGCATTATGTTGTCAGGTTGTCCATCCATCTTTGCCATTATTGTGAACGTAATAGCTCAAAAATTATTGTATTGATTCTCTTTAAACAAGACACGAAAATCCATCCTGACTCAAGGAAAAGAAGGATAGATTTTAGAGATTCTAGGTCATATTTAAGGTCATTGGGCCTCATGTTCATCTCTTACATATGATTTAGTGATTGCCTATCTCAAAGCAATTATTGTGATTTTTTTAGGCATTTCCTTTAATTGAAACATGAATGTTTGCTTTGACTTTAGAGTGCCCATCAATTATTTTTGAACTCAAAATATCATGTGTTTTAAAGTTTTTTCTGTAAAAATCCCATCTGACTTTTTTTGAGTTTTAAGTGTGTTTAACATGCCTCCTCTGTATGATGGAGCACTTTAATACAAAGCACAAAAAGTCAGTGGCATCCAGACTTCTCCCTCTCACCCTCTTTGTGACACCAGTGGCTGCTTAAAATGATGCATACCCCTGGCCTCCATGAATAGATCCATCACTGTGATATCTACCATTGTTTCATCTGCAGTTTAAGCCCACTGATCAGACCAGGGAGTCTGAGTCCCGTGCCCACTTGGGGAACGGGGCCTTTAAGAGCCATGAGCTGTAACAGAGTGTCTGAGACTGACTGAGAACAGAAGTGGATCAGGCGTCCTCAGTTTTTTTTTAAAGCATGAGTGTTTCTGAAGATAAGTGATTGCAAACATGTCAACAAGTCATCAGAAATTAATATATGAACCAGAGTTAAGTCAAAATGTGAGCTCATTAAACACAGCGCAAATTTCGAGGACCTGATTAAACTTTAAAGGTCATGAATTAAGGTTGAGGTTATTGTCCTCATGTTCATTGCTTGTTTCAGATCAGATATCTCAAGATCTTTTTTAGCAGATTTCCTTGAACTTGAGTTCAGTGTTGACTCTGGTTTAAGGATAAACTGGATAAACTGGATCAATTTTGGAGGTACAAAGTCAAAAGCCAATGCATTTGGACCTCATATTCATCTATTGCTTATGAACACTTGAAGGAATATTCTACAAACTTTATGGCTACATATCCACTTTGACTTATGGTCAGCTTTGTTTTGGAGAAATTTGTCAAGGTAATTTGGGCTCAAGTTCATCCCTTATTTATGGACACCATATTCAAATAGAGCTTTGAGGGATTTCCTTTTAGCTCTGAATATAATACCACTCTGACTCAAGGATGAATCTATTTATCTGGTGTCAGCACAATTGCCATTGATAAGAAACTTTGAAGGTATTTTCTGGAGGGGCTTCTTTAATCCTTGCACCAATGTTTAGGCTAGCTCAAGAATAAAGTGACTCAAGGTCATTGAGACCGATTTTTAAGTAAGGGCTGACCACCTCATCGGAGGTTCGTACTGTCCCCTTTCAGCACGTTCCTGTTTCAATGAGAACATTTCTTTTTGTGCCCTTTTGTATAATTTAAGCAGTTCAACTGATAAGCCACTTTCACCTGATAGATTACGTTCCTTAAGGTCATGAAGTAAATCAGGATTTTTTTTTGCATTTATATATTACATAAAAAAGGATGTTTTTGCATCAGAAAAGATTCTTTAACCCAAAGGCTATCATGTCCCAACCTGCTAAGCTGTCATCTTAGTTAATTGAAAGTATTACGGTCTGTTGGTTAGGGTCACATTGGCCTTCATTTGATCAGAATCCCTCTGCATCCAGCCCCCCACTCCCCAAAAAAAAGATATAGAGTCACAGTCATAAATAAATATGACAGGTGCTGACTGTAAACAGTGTATAGGGCAATTCTGCTGTTTGTTTTACCTGGCAGAGTGATATTTGTTCAAAACCATGTGCTGGAACAATGAGGACTTCTCCATTTTACAAACACGGTGCAGCAGCCGTGTTTCTGCTGGCTGACTGTGCGTATCTGCTGTCTGAAAGTAGCTGTTAAATTCTGTGCAAATGAAAATAACAGGAAGCAGATTTTTAAAGCTGTGGTGGTCTACAGCTTGAGATTTTTGTTCCTGGTAAAGCTTAAAATTTCTCTTATTTTGATTTTTTTATTCAGCATGATATGTTACACAGTGCAATTCTTTCATGTTTAGATGATCGGCTGATACTTTTCATGTGACATCACACTATCTTGGGCAGCTGTCCTGACAAGAAAGGAACCTTTTTCTCTGTTTCACACTGTGGAGGAGTAGCCTGTTTGGGTGCCAACTACTTAATTTATCTACTTAAACAGTTATCTTTCAATTAAATAAACTAATTGATGTGGAGACATATCTAAATTATACCTCTCCTATCCATCTCAGAAAGAAAACTCAGAAAGGAGCAAATAGTGGATTATTGTTGTTAGAGCACTGTATTTGGCAGTAGCACCAACACTTCTCCGGATCCTGATGTAAGTATATCCAACCTAATGAGAGTACAAAAAGAGTCTACCACGTGCTCTTCTTTGTCATGTGGTAGCTAAAGCCAGATGCTCTTAAAGACAGCAGCATGCATTTTAAAAGAAAAGCTGACAGGGCCGTTTTCAGGCACACTCACTTGAGTTGAGAATCAATGTAAAAAGTCTTTACTGGATCAGGGCATAATTTAAGAAAAATTTAAAAATCAAGAAAAATGCTGTCTGTTACACAGGATCTTCATCAGGGCAGGGTGAAGACCCCACAGGATTTTGACCTGAACTATAAGGATGAAATTGCATACATTTCTCTAATGAGAAATTTGGAAGAGGTACAGATTGTTCAGTGAGGCAGCCCTTTTGCTCTTGTTATTCATCCCTGTTTTATTATTGCCTGTTTTGATGCATCTGCTGGTTTGAGCCATTTTGCCATCAGGGCTCCATTCTCCACCATAACAAGCTTCTTTTCAGCACTAATTTCCAAGGGCACTGACCTAGACTTGACTCTGCCCGAGAAAACTGTGATTGGTTTTTAAAAAGAACAAGCAATTCAGAGCTGTTTTCCTTGTTAGTGCAGAATTATATTGACCTCTGCTTGACCTTTCTTGTGCAATAGTAAAATGTTAAAACAAACTCTGGAGATACATCTTTGGTGAGACTACTTTTATCCTCTTCCTTACCTGTCCTATCATGAATGAAACAAAAGAAAGAAGTCCTTGGTTTATTCTTGTTAGGCTGCTTAACTGTGGATTCAATGAGGGAGTCAGGGTTTGAACTTTACAGGTGGAGTTGTCTCTGATACACTCCTGTCTGCTCTTTGTAAATGAGTGTTTTGGTCTGGTTAAAGTCAAATTGACCTTTGGGATAAGTAGTGTTGTCTGTTTCTGAATCCTGAGTCTCCTTAAAATTTTGTTTTATAATAGTGTTTTCCTGTTTTTTTTTTTCAAGTTTGACCCTTAAAACTGTAGGCTCCCCAGCTCGTGGCTATACACTTTTGGTTTACACGCTCTCCCTATTAAAATTGTCAAATATCTTTGACACCTTTCAATACCAAAACAAATAAATATTTTATTTCAATGATCAGCAGTTTTGAAAAGTACCTGTTTTAAAGGTCTTATGGGAACATTTCGTTTTGTGTGGATTTTTGTGCCCCTTGTAAACAGAATGTATTCCTCGACATGTTGCTGCTCTGTAATATAAAAAGAAGGCTTTTTGGACATTGAATCTTACCTTGTCAGTCAAACATATCTTTTTGAAAGAGCTGCTATAGAAAGATATTTTATAAGCATATTAAAATAGCTTTTCTTTGACACCTACCCTGCGGCATTGGTGTTTGGTACCAAAAATAGCAGTGTGTGAAAAATCAAATTTATTTCTGACAGACTTGTTTGTTTTTTTAGATCATAAAGAGGCATCAGTATCGATTTCAGCATGCTTCATAAGCAGCAAAAGGCTTCTTGTAGGAGCTTTAAAAATTTCAGTTTCATGACAGTTTCAACCAGAAAACTGCCACAATTGAAAGAGTGAGTAGAGTCAAAAGTACATTAGTATGCTGGCAGCATTTTTTTTACTGTTTCAGTGTCATTACAGTGCAGTTTTCCTGCTGTTTTTGTTTTGTTTTTTTGTTGTGTTCAAAAACAGCAGTTTCCTAAATACATGGGACCTTTTTGGCACCATAGTAATAAACTGGTAAATAATTTATTCTGATTTTTACTGGTTCTGTTAGGGTGAACTAAGAAAAGAGAGATGGGATATGTTTTATTTTTGTGTTATATACTGTGATATTAAAAACTATTAAAAAAAAAAATTCTTAACAAATGTGATGAGTTTCTTAAAGTTTCATTATGGGCAATGAGCATTTGAGTCCTATTATGATTTACAACATGAAATAGGGACTAAATATTAAAACATTTCTTTCCAGATTAAACTTGTGTTAATCAAGATGATGTGGTATTTTAATCTTTTATGGTCCAAATTTTTCAAGTTTCAGTGAACTCAACCAATAAGGGGCACCACTGTGACACTCTCAGATTGTGAGTAGTTTAGTTATTGTGCCTTTATTTGGAAATAACCTGCTTTTATTCTCAAAATAATGTTACTAACATACTCCTTGTTCTTTCTCTTGGTCCATATATCATTGTTTTCCCCTTTGAATCCTCTGGTCTACATAAAAGACAGTAAAATTCAATTGAGAGAGTCTATGGATGTAAGCAAGCTCTCACAGTCCAAACAAAGAGGGTTGTGCTTTTCATTAAACTAAAATCCCATTTTTTTCTTGAGCGAGCTAAACAAAATACATTACCTTTATTTACTCAATTAAATCATCTGAAGAATGTATGAGACATTATAATAATAATATAATAATCACAGATGTTGCTTTTAATCTATAGGAGTATACGCTGTGTCACTTAACATATAGCAAGCTCTGAGAACCACATCTCTGTCTTGATCATGTGACTCTGCGGGACTACCACAACAGACTAGAGCTGGGAAATTAATCAAGTTATTATCTCAATTACAATGACATCCAACATTTATGAAAATTGAGTAATCCAGATTAAAAGGTTGCTGTGCCACATGAGATGTTGAACTTTTTTTTTCTATTCCCATAATTAATATGAGCATTATTTTGAGGTATTATTATGTTTACAAGTTTACTTTGCCCATTTTTTGATGTTCAAATGATTGTGTCAAAAGCATATACATTAAACGAAAGCATGAGTGTGTTAAAATCAGTGAGTAATCGTGTTTCATAATCATGATCTCAATATCTAATAAAATAATTGCAATTATGAATTTTTGCCAGACTACAAAAAGACAGATGTTAGCAAGAAACGCACCCTTGTGATTATCCTAGCTGCTTTTGTATTCAGTGTTGAGTTAGCGAATAATTCAGAGCACTGTTTGGATAGTCAAACAAAAAGAGTGTATGGCTATAAATACAGTGTGCTGTGTTTGGTGACACCCCTATGTCTTCTGAAATTGGTCGCATGTGTACTCTGATACAACCAGGTGGTTTTTAGGGAGTATTATAAAATACAACAATAGTCTGACTTCCTCATAGCATGCACACTCAAATGCAATCAAGAATCATCTAACTCTTTTGCAGCTTTTGAAGATTAGAGCTCAGCCTGTAATCGCTCCAGTAGTTATCAGCTCTTGGACTGAAGTCAGCTCCATTCACTCTTGACAAGATCATCAGCCATGTCACAAAAATAAACTCTCTCAACCTCCATCAATAAATATTCATTAGTCTCTCCTCATCCCAGGTGCTATTTTTATTTGTTTGAAGTAGATAATAGCCCTCCATCAAAGCTGTCTTCTGTTGGAGGTGCTCACACAAAAACTCTGCCCTAATTAAGAGTGGAGCATCAGAGCAGCAGGAACTGTCAACCTGCACAACCGCTGCTGACCGCTGGAATCCCTAATTGCCCTGGTTTCTGTATCCATTCTTCCCCTCTCCCTCCTCCACTTCCTCCTCTTTCTCCTGCTCCTCTTCTCTTAGTCTTTATTAGTCTTCGGCAGCACTCACTCCCTCTTCTCTCTCTAATGACTGGTCAAACGGGCTCACTGGACAAACAGCTCCAAATAAAGCAGTCGCAGTCGACTCTGCCCTGCAGCCCTTAGGTATGTGAAAGTGTGTTAAAACGTGTATGCATCACAAATAAACCAGGTTAGATTTGTCTCTAAATGGGGACTTTGTATGCCATAAATGAATTTTTTATGTCTGCACACAGTAGGCAGCTAAGGCCAGAGATATTGGCTCTCATTTATCAAATGTGAATGCAACCAAAAAGTGGATGTAAGGTCATTCTTGCTCACAAATCAGCATTTATCAAGCTGATCCTGGTTTGAGTGTGGTCTCACGCTTAAACAATTAAAATCCGTCCTTGAAGAAAAAAGATTCTTATATCATTCTATACATCTATAAACTAATGTATTCACAGATTTAAAGCTATACTGATTTTAAATTCATAATCTAAAATGTATTTCACATTACACTCACCCTCTAATAAAAACAAAACGTTTTAATAAAGGGCTGCTTTGTAATCATATCTAATGAATAAATGTTTTCAGACATTTTAAAAGAGAGACTGCTTCATATATCTGAGCAGAAAATCTGAAAACTGCAGTTATTTGATAGAAAACTGATTGAGGAAATACATTTCCTGAGTGAATCTCTGCTCAGATCAGTGGTCCAAATCTCAAATCAAGCAGTCTGCCTATCTAACCCTATAAAAAATATACCTATGTTTTTTTTTTTTTTTAAATGCACATTTCAACATTATTTGGATGCAAAAGTTGATAAAATCATGCTGGAGTCTGGTGAGGAGAGGGGGCAGGGAACGATAGGGGGGCGTTCAAAAGTGAGGGAGCAGTTACGCACAAAGATGGAAAGAAAAGAAACAGAAACGTTAATCCATCTTTTAATGTAATGTTACATAGTTTGTTGAAGAGTTCTTGACCAACATGTCAGTCTACTGTTATTTTTTTTAGTCAATAGATTATTAAACAGTTCCAACTTGTCTTTAGTGGACATAATTGCACATGCACCAGTGTCCTTGCTCCGACAATTACTACCTTTAATCCTCAACAAGGGTTTAGAAATGTTATTTCGGTTGATTATTTCTCCTCTTTAATAACACCAATTGGTATTGTATTTGATATTGTTGGAAAGGCTTATTAGTCACCTTTACAACATGATACAACTTGTAAAAGTCGTGCATTCATGGAATGACCAAGACAGCTAAGCGTGTGGGTAGCGGCCAAAAACAAATGTGCCAAAATCCCTGCAACTGGAAGCTGGTCTTCAGAGTGTCAGCCCCGGTACCATTTTCATGAGACTGGTGAAGTCAAAGACAGATCGTAAAGTGGGCATCCCAGGAAGACAACACCCCAAGACAACCAGTTCCTCAGCCTTGCTTCACTGAGGAACCATAGACTTTCTTACAGGGGAAGAGAATATTTTGGCACTTTTTTGGGGGATTTTACCCACATGTTTGGCTGTATTGATCATGCTACCAATGCACAATCCTTACAATTTTTACCTAGCTGTGTATGTGACTAATCACATCATAAATACCAGTTTGTGTAATTGAATAAATAATATTTTACAAGTATACAAACCTTTCATATAAATTACCTTTGGTTTCTGTCAAACTATGAACTGTTCTTAATTGTGTTTCCCATGAGTGTTTGCTAATGTCCCTCAACAGCTTCTAATAGTTAATCACATGTGTTTATTTGTACCACAGACAGTTTAAATTTCTGATTCAAACAAAAACTGATTTGCAGAGGGTCACAGGTCAGGAGTCAAGGTCATGGTGCCTCTTGCTCATCCTTTGCTTGTGAGGCTATATCTGAGGTATGCTCAAGCAGATTTTCTACTAACTTTGCCCTCATTGTCACTCTAATTCAAAGCAGCATATCTCAGGCTGAAAGTGACAGACTTTGCATACATGTCTAAGCTGATCCAAGGATAACATGTCAAGGTTTCAGATCATGGTGCTTCATGTGTAGGCCTATCCTTTGATTGTGGATGCTAAATCTCAAGTACTATTAAAAGGTTATTCTTCATATTTTGCACAGATGTCCATTCTGACTCTGGGATGAAGTATTGGATTTTGACTGTCATAGGGCAAAGGTTAAGGGCAAGGTCATTGAGGCTAATGTTCATCCTGCACTTGTGATAATAATTAATGAAGAATGGTTTGAGGGGTTATGTTTTAAATATGCTCAAATATACACTTTGAATAAGTATGAACTGATTAGATTACACAGTCTGAGGCCATCTGGTCTTATTTTACACTCATGTTGTGAAATTGTCAAGAATGTTTTGATGGGTTTTCTTCAAACGTTCCACAATGATTTGATCAAAGACATAAAGGATTAAGGTTTTTGAGCCTCATGTTCATCACTTATCATCACTTATAAATTACTTCAATTCACACCACTAAAAAAAACCCATCCCTGTCCATCTCATTGAGCCACAGCTGTACTTTCTGTGTCAGGCACTTGAATACCATGCAGAGGTATAAATCTACCAGGAGGTAGTTGTTGTCAATCAGAATGTAACATTTAGAAAATAAAATCTAACTTATCTAGTGTTTCCCACTATGACTGCTGCTTTTCACTCCACACTTTGTATTTTTGTCTTTTCCCTCCACTCTTTCATCTCTCTATCCCCCGTCCATTTAATTTCTTTTATCCTTGCATGTCTCCTTTAATTCTCCCCACTTTCATCCTCCTCTCCATTTAATCATCTCATATCATAAATTGCACATTTTGGCTCGCACAGTGGGAACCAGCTTAAGAAATTAACTTATTTTTAGGGCATTTTGTCCCCTTTTTATCTGATTTAAAGCTTCATTTGAAGGCCTTTTTCTCGAGCAGTTTTACAGAATGATGACATACTACATAAGAATTGCAAATTTCCTTCTCGATCCTTCCCAGTGAGATTTGTTTTAATTTTATCCTGCTGTTAGAAACAGCTGCTTTCACAGAAGACTGTGTCACAGTTTCTCTCAAACAGTCTGTCCTCTGTTCAGCGTACTTCTTGTTAATTTTGTTTGGTGTTTTTTATGCTGTGGTTTTATCTGATGCCGCTGCAGTTGCCTGCTTTTAAGGGTTTTTTTTACCCTTTTAGTTGAATATTCCATTACTTTTGTTCTATTGATACATATCAGTGTTTGTAAGTGAAATAGTCAAGGATTTACCAGGTAGATTGTTCTTTTGCTCAAAATTAAGACATGGTTTCCATATGTCATAAAGATAATTGTTGTGCTCCTTTAGCTTCTTCTTCAGATCAGAGGTTTCTAACCACCAGGCTGTTCACAAACTCCAAGCCATGAATCATTCGAAAGCAGACTAAAGATATAGAATATCACTTTGATTCCCTTTTTTAACCCAATAGAGTCTG
Source organism: Cetoscarus ocellatus (assembly GCA_037902135.1). Classification (NCBI taxonomy): domain Eukaryota; kingdom Metazoa; phylum Chordata; class Actinopteri; order Labriformes; family Labridae; genus Cetoscarus; species Cetoscarus ocellatus. The sequence continues at coordinate 103,090 of JBAMNC010000319.1, read as the reverse complement.
CAGGGTGCTTTATTTTGGAAAATTACCACCCCTCACATCCATCCCTGCATCTTGAATATCAATACTTGACACACAAATTTATCCTGTATCATTAACACCTGTGATGTGTTTTATGCAAAAAAAAATGTCTGCACACACTTATCCTCTCCTTAAAATTCTGCTCATTATAACCTAAAATTAAGGCTACATATCTGACAACTTTTGAGTTAGGTTTTGTGAAGACTGCTGTCATCAGTAGGAGTAACTTTCAAATTAATAAATAAATAAACCAATAAAGTACACAGGTAGTTACGCAGAGGAATGACTTCTCTCAACTCTGAAAGACCAAAGACTGACTTATCTGTGTGATAATAATAATATGCTTTCTGTATTGTTGAACCTTCATTTTTTCAATTTGTGTCTGAAGGTCAATAGATCCTAAAAGTCTCACTTTGTCCATGTTTAAAAGCATATTTATTGACAGAAGGGCTAATATTAGGATTTCAAAGCCCTGGAAACATGACTCGAAGTGTTTTTGCATTTTTATAGAGTATCAAGGTTCAGTGTGTCATTACGCAGCCTTCAAAATTCGGGAGAGAAAAAACATTGCTTATTTTGCAGTTAAGATGATGACACAAGACTGGGTGGTTGCAGTTGCCATTGCTTAGACATGAAGAGGCTGATTGGTCAACAGTAAATGGGTTTTGTTGCCTTTGAGCAGGGGAACTAGGAGTCTATCTTTTTCTGGCTAAGTTTTTATAACATAATAAAATTGTCTAAAGTCCACCCACTTTACATACAGTTTCTGAGCACCGTTTGAAAACTTCACTGCTGATATTTGTCTTCTGAAGAAAGTTTCTGTTCATTGTGCTCCCAAGGGCTTTAATTCAAGTGCTTCAAAACAAATGAATGAATGAGTGCATTTAGTGACTTCAGCACCATGAACAGCTCTGTGGGTTATAGTTTTCTTATCATTTTATTATCTCTATGGTAGATGTTGCTTATTCAGGTATGTCTTTGACATTAATAATTGGTAGTTATCAAAAGTTCCTGAGTGTGTATCTGTGCGGTTATACTGACCTTCAGAATTTAATTATCTTTGGTGCTGAAACATGTCTCATTGTTTGAAGAAATGCTCTGTGGAAGACACTTCTTATATCTTTTTTGGTAGGAAACTTGATTTGGATCTCTATTGTTAGATGTCATCTGCTGTTGGCTAAAAAGTACCATAATACATACACAATGTAATTTAACAACACTATGACCCTAATTTACATAATTTAATACCTGACATATTAGACATAAAGCGTCATCCTCACAGAAGTCAGCTGCTGTGAAATCACATTGTAGGTGAAATTAATAAGAAACTGAAGATATTTATGTTTTTTTCTGAAGGAGGAAAAAAAATAAAAAAATGAATAATATAATAGTTTGGGAAGAAGAGTCCACAGCAATGCACTGCAGCATATGTGATCATGTGTTTGCTACGGTAATGGGGTTAACATAAGCCTTTAAAAAAGCTATATATTTAGCCTTGTTAGCTCTATAACTCCAAACCTAGTGCAGACATATACTGTAAGTTTCCGTTGTGCCTTCTGACGACATTTGAGACTGGTGCAAGGACGTCTAACTCCTTCATTTGCGGTGTAGACAATGAAATACTTCCAAAGATATAAGTTTTACCATTTAGGAAACCACGCTAAACTGTGCTGCCTTTTGCCTTTCTTAACAAAGATAGTAAGTAAAGTAAGATGACTCACTCCACAAAAATTCTGCTCAGGCAAACAGTTAAAATACCACTGTTTAACATTCTTATTTTCAGTAACACAATTAATCTAAATATAGACATTCTGCACACAGCAACCCTGAGTTCCTCACTGATATTTACAGGTCAATGCTGTGATTCATTTAGTTCAGTAATGTAAGCAGAATAAGGCCATTGCATGTAGTGTTGGGACTCCTTCTATCAAATGAAATATCAGTTTTAATTTCCTTCTCTTTTGGCATTGTAAGGGTAAGGTAACATTTTTCAGTGCTATGAGCTCTTGTTATTTCCTTATCTTTATTTTCCTTGCAACACTTTGCACCAGAGAATGATGAGCTGAGGCAGACAAAAGCAGCATTCAAGAACTAGCGAGGATCACATGAACAGGCTGACATACAAAATGAGACAGTAACATATAAATCGAGGTTAGAACTTCCCACTTTTTCTTTTTAGAGAATTTCAAGAGATTTTTGCCGCAAGCAGCCATTAATTTCTGCCCGTGGGTGGAAGTGTCTCTCTGAGGAGGTTGTAGAAAACAAAGGCGTCTTTGACGTGCCTAAAGGTCAGGCCCGAGGAGGCTGAAAACACTCTGTTGTGCTCTGTTGTGCTATCTCTGCACGAAACTCAGCTGCCAGACAGCTTCCTGCTGAGCCGGATGATTGCCGCCTCTCCACGCTCACATTTACAGGACATATCCCCATTTTCGCATCCTTGAAGACCCTGTCATACTGGTTAAGCCCTTCGCTCGATCTCTTCTTCCTGCAGCATTCACCCACACTAAATCAATATCGGCTCTCAAATGCTATTTCTCAGCTTGGAGGGGGTTCAAGGTACGTCAGGCATAATGGCTCACTGCAGTGTATGTATGCCTTTTCCCCAAGGGGCCCTACTGAGTCAGGGGGAGGGAGGTGGGGGTCTGCTTAGGAATTAAAGTTGATTTCATGCACCCTAAAGACCCTTGTGAGTTTTAACCACCAATTACTGCCTTTGTTACCCACAGGCAGCAGAGGGCTTCCAGCACTCCATACTAAGCCAGTCAGGCTGCTGGAAATACACCATCTCTCCCCACTTCAATCACACAATAATAATGTGTGATTACAGGAGTCTTCTATGGCTTTTATTACTCTCTTGTCTTTAATTACATTCTCCTGTACTTGATCTTCAAATACCACTTAATAAAGCAAGGTATCTGATTCACACAGGTTGTTAAAACAGCCTCAGAAACGACAGGAACCACTGAAATAAATGTAGGAAGGTAAGATACAATGCACATTTTTGAAATGTCTTAAATGTCAAAAATGGACAGTATCTCAAGAACCCAACCTGGATCTCAAACAAATTATATATTAAGTTATGGTATTTCCCTTAAGATACAAGAATGAACAGATGTAGGATGAATGCGTTGATGCCATTGCAGAATATGTGGGTTTTGTGATATAGATCTGCAGTTCAAAGGTAGACTCAGCAGAAATTATGTCTCGGCACTATCACTATAAGCATCTACCTTCTCAAAACCGTTTCATTAAAACACCCCCAAAGACCAATAAAAGCGCTCTTGTAAGACTTGCATAATCCACAAAACCCAACAATATTTCATCATGTGTAAGTGCATGGTAACATTAATAAAGTAGAAATACTGCCTAGTGGTTATATGCCTCCACTTGGTATTAGGGATGAAATACACAATACACTGAGCTTACAGCCTCTACTGTCAAAGCGTGTAATATCTTGGCACAATTTTAGCACACTGCCATCCTCGACAGGCGCAAAGGATAAATATGAGACACAGTGACCTTGACCTTTAACGTATGACCTCTAATATCTGGTCAGTTTATCCTTGAATCAAAGTGAACATTTTCAAAACTTTAAGATAATCTCTTAAAGCTTTATTGAGATATCCCTTTAACAAGCAAATGGTAACATGTTGCAAAGGATTGTGACCCTAAACCCTCAGAACGGAAACATATTCTTCTTGGGTCATGCTGTAAAGTTGTGCAATAGGGCTGTCACTTTTTTAAAAATCAAGTTCAAAAGGTTTTTAACAGACACACAAAGAACCAAAGAAAGCATTCTGGTGTAAAGCACAGGTGTCCTCTTTAGTTTCCTTCACTCAGTGCTCGAGCTATTTAAATAGCAAATGATTATGCACTGCCGTTTGCAACCAGGGGTGTGTTTCTATGAAAATGAGGAGTGGTCAGGTACAAAGCTGGTGTGTTTCTTACTTTAGGCACAGAAATTGGGTCCGCTTTAAACCTCCTTTTACCTAACCTTGTGCAGCCTGATTCAATGTCTGTAACCAGGCAGATCCATCTTGCTAAGCTCCAATCTACAACAACTATGAGTGTTCCAAAGCAGGACGGCCCAGTCAGAGTCAATTAGAGCAGGAAGAAGCGAGAGCCATGAGCAAGACGACAGCAGGAAGTGGCTGCACATATAGAAATTAGCATTGATGCTTCAGATCTGGACCATGTTTCTTTATCAAATGAAAAACAAATATCAACACTACAAACTTCTCTATAGGAAGGATATTTTTGCTCCACTTATGAAATGTTTTGCTGAAATTTTGTTTTACAAAGTGTCTTACAATCAGATAATGCAGTAGCACCAACCTATTGCATTATCTGATTGGCTTGTAATGAATGTGATTGACGTATCGATCTTCCAATCACATGACAGATATGCTTCTGAAAGGTTCTGCCCTCCCTGAACACTTTCTATGGACTGTTTCTCAGATTGGCTATTGAAATATTAGTAAAAGTAATTTAAATAACAACAATATATAACTTATGCATCCCTTATTTTGGAAATAAGAAATAAAAGGATCCAAATTAAGAGCAGATAGGTAAATGAGTAAAGTTAGAAGAAGTAAGGTAGATAAATGCAGGGATGATAATACTACACATAGAAATATGTACATATGACAGCAAAACAAGTATTCATATACACAGTAAGTGTACAAACATACAGACATATGTGCAAATATAACAACGGAAAACAAACAAAGAAAAAAAATACATATAAAAATAGATAAAAATAATGAAAAAAACCCAATATTGAATTATTAAGGAAACAAGTAATCATAATGATAATGATAATAATAGTTATAATGAGACAAAAAGAGCTACATCTATGATTTTTTCTGAGTTTCTGTTCAGATTCAAACTTGTCATGTTTCAGAGGATAAAAATCTGAGGATCAAGAGGAAATGGTATGTTTACTGCTTAGGACATTGCTTCACCAAGGTAATCCCAAAAGGTTGTAATTTTAGTACATTTCCATGTGCAGTGAAGCAATGTGCCTTCATTGGTTCCACATTAGACATTTTGAGATTTGTGTAGTTTCTGTGGAGTAAGATAGAGCTGATGAAGGAAACTGTAAGTGACAAGCTTGAATCTGGTGTCTACAGTGATAAATATATAATATTTTTGCATAAATCAGCCTCCCACCTCTGTCTTGATCAATGCAAATTCTGATTTGTAAAATGTATCAGTATTGAGTATATTCTGCATATAGATTTCCTTGAACCTATATTACTGTAAATAACCTCTATACCATTACAACCATTATAATAATTTCTTAATTGAAGGTACCTAAAGAAATCTTGCTGTTCCAGAGTGAAATTCTCCTTTAACGCCTGAAAACACGTAACCTCTTCCTTCTTTACAATGTTGCACATAGCTGTTATGCCTTTACTTATCCAAGATTTGTATCTATTATCTAAGTTATTTGGTTTGAAGTCAGAATCATATGCACACCAACTTGTGATTTTAATATTATCATCTAATGTGTATTCTTTTATCACATCTTTCCATAACTTCAAGGTGGATTTTACCCAGGGATTTTCTAGTCTGTCTATGTAACTCTGCAAATTTTTATCTGGTAAGACTGCTTGTATGTGAACATTTGACATTAATTTACATTCTATATCTTTCCATTGTGCATTGTAAGAAGGGTTGCACCAGCACAAAAATGTTTTAATCTGAGCCAGGATGTAATATGTTTTCAGGGATGGTAAACCCCATCCTCCCCGTCTTTTGGTAATTGTAATGTTTCATATTGAACTCTTGGCCTTTTTCCCTGCCAAATGAATCTTGAGAGCATTTTATCTCATCCTGTAAAATATTTTTTTCTTACTGTTAACGGGAGAGACTGAAAAAGATATAAAAATCTGGGCAGTATGTTTATTTTGACTATTTCAATTATTGAACTAAGACTTAAAAAAGGGATGAGGTTCCATCCTGCAAGATCGTTTTTAATTTTATCTTGCAAAACTTTATAATTTTCACTGAACATTTTAGATAAATCTCGTTCTGACCATCTTTTGAGGTCAGTTTCTATTTTTTATCAATTAACTCTGGACAGTTACATCTGAATAAGTTAAGTTATTTAAGTTATTGTCCACCTGGATACCCATTTATGTTATTCCCTGTCATGCCCACTTAAAGGTGATCATATGACCTAGATCTTTATGATATTTAGTAAGTGGTAATATTTCACTGTCATCATAATTCACTTTGTAACCAGATATGCTACTATAACAGTTCAATATTTTTTTTTTTTTACTTCATGACAATTTAAGAATAAAATTAGATCAACATCAAAAGACTTACTTAGTGACTATTACTGTTCACTGATATATCTTTTCTTTACTTACTCACTAATTTCCCTGAGGGAGTTTCCAAAAGGGATTCATGAAGTTCTACCTAATCTAATCTAATCTAATCAAATCTAATCTAATCTAATCTAATCTTTTATGTCTTGGTCTTCTCTTATTGCTTGTGCTAATGGCTCAAGAACAAATAAACCAGCAGAGACGGTACAGCCTTTTGAAGTGTGTTAGGGGTTGAGGTTATGCCATTTGTAACAGTTTTTGCATGTGGATTATGGTAAAGGGTTTTTATCAATTGATGAAAAGGGACTGAAGCCAAATTTTTCAAGAACTTTAAATAATTGTAGGCAATCAAAAGCCTTTTCTGCATCTAATGATACTGCAACACTAAAATATTTTCTTGTATTTGCTAAGTGAATTATATTGAATAATCCACAAAGATTGTCACATAGAAAACATTAACATATGAAACCTGTTGGGTCTTTATTGTGCCAGGTTACCTTTTACCTGGTCTAATGTCTGAAGTCCATGGTGCAGAGTGTTTCTGCTATTTTGAGGATGCATTAGAGAGATTGGCACACATCCACAAAGTCAAAACCTACTCTTTTACAGACGTTCTTTTACTTACATTGGATGCACACTTCTACAGTTGATTATCAGAATATTTGTTGAAAAAATAAATATAAAGGAAAGAGAGCTGAGAATAGAGCTGAGAAATGGCATGGCTTTTTGCAGAGCTTCTTATTGTTTATAGCCAACAGTTACTTGGTGTACAGTTAACAGGCCTAACAAGAACATAAAGAAGTGTGATCCTTTCGGTTTTAACTGGAGATTTTAATTATTAATGAGGTTTCACTTTTGTGCTCATGGGAAGTGAATGACTCATCTTCCTGATCACTTCTTATGCTCTAGAGGCTTTAATTAAAAAAGTTCTTAAATCTGAGCTTTAACATGTTTCACATAGTGTTGTGTGTGTTCTTTGAGTGCAGTGGCACAATAAAAGAAAAGAAGATTTATGCCATTTTAGGATATTGCATTTACAAGAAATAGACAAACATGGTGCCAAACAACCTTGATCTTTGACTTCATTACTGTAATCAGTTAATCCTTTGTTAGAACCTTTCTGTGTGGAGTTTACATGTTCTTCCCATGCATGCATGTGTTGTCTTCGAGCACACCGGCTTCTTCCCACAGACCAAAAACATGCTCATTAGCTTGATTGGTGACTCCATATTGCTCTTAGGTATTGGTCGTCTCTTTATGTTGCCCTCTGATCAGCTGGCATCCCACACCTCTCCCCCAATGTCAGCTGGGATAGGCCCTAGGCTCCCACGACCCCGAAAGGGATAAGCAGTAAGGATAATGGATCAATAGACAAATTAGGTCAAGTGAAAAGCTCCAACAATAAATCGCTTTAAAATGGACATATCACCACCTACTGTAGAAGAAGGGCATACCCTCTTCATCAGATTGCACTCCCTTGGTCTGACTTTACTCTTTATTTAAATGTCCAGGCAGACAAACAGATACAGAGAGACATACAGACTTCTAAAATAACAACCAAAGGAGACTTGCAGTGGTCAGTAGTGGTAACCAGTGATTTACAGAAGCATTAACAGCCATAATTTTGTCAGAATATGGCTGATAATAAGCAGCTCCATTGCAGCTGTTAACAGTCCAAAAAATATAGGACAGATACATCACTGATCTGTAGACTTGTATATAAACAGGTCCTTTTGATATCAGTTAAAAACACCTATTCAATAGCAAGCATTATTTTATAACCCAGTGATGTCCATGTCCCTTTAGTCCATGTCCATCTTTTCGCTTTCTGTGCTCTCAAGGATACCGCCTCCCCAGGTGGTCCATGCCAGCGCCACCTCTTCCTTTCATCCCCTCTGTCGTCTCTGAAGGTTAATCCAGGCCGTTCTGACAGCCATGTTTTCCCCGGGTCAGAGAGTTGGGCAGGGCGAGCAGTGGGGGAGGCGGAGACGGTTCATTTGGCTCTGTGAAGGATGGCAAGGGAGAGTTCAAACGCAGACAGAATGAGGAAACAGAGGAGATGGGTCAGCTGCTGTGAGGAGGGATGTCGTTCCTGTAGGCCAAGCAAAGATATGATTTGCCTTTGAGTGTCTGAAAGTTTGTGTTTTATTTGTTTTATTGGGACATTGAGGATGGATGGATGAGTTAATGAAACCAGGCCAGCCTCCTGGTGGGAGCCACAATTGGAACAAGGTTACTCTTCATTGGTCCATGGCCAGAAATCTCACCCTGGATGAAAAAGCTGCCTTGTTTTTCTGTGAATGGTAATCAAGTTAACTTCAAGCTTCCTAGATCCAGCCTCTGATATGCGATTGTTCATTGTTTCTTTCTGTTTTCTGTAAAAGCAACAGTTCATGAGGGGTTTTGGACATTAGTCAAGATTATGGAAGGATTATGATTTTTAGTTGATCTGTTTTTCTACAGTCTGCTGTGAATTATTCTGACCGACACCTATCTATTGTCCCTAATAAGGAAAGGATCCTCCAAAGACTGCATATTCATATCTCATATCTCACAACTCAACATACAGATCTGTGATGTTATATGTAAATGCACACACTATAGTCAAGCCCTCATATGAAAAGCAGATGAATTATTCATTCTTGAGATATAGTAATGGATGGAAAATGTGTCTCATATTTTAGTCGAAATTACCCAACACTGTTTAAAAAAACGAGTTGCCTGGATTAAACTAAATAAGCATCGCATTTATAAATACATTTTTATAAAATATTTATAAAGGATTGCTCATTGGAAAAGAGAGGAGATGCACCTTCATGCCCTTCATATAGCTTAAATCTCACAAGTATACACACAGATCCACTGTGATGAATACATATTGATGTGACAAACACACAAGCCCTGTGTATACAGTCAGTGAACTATTTATTCTTTAAAGGAATGGTGAGGAATGGGGTATTTGCTACTAACATAAATTACCCAATGCTATTAAGAACTTGTGTTGCATGATTTAATCAGATTGTGCTCTTATGCTGAGTCTAGCCCTCATGTTGTAAGCATAGTTGTCACTAAGCTTATCTGTTAGAGTTTGGTTGCCTGGTACCTTTTAGTTTATAAAGGATACAATTGATGTAATAGTCTACAGCAGAGGTGTGATAAACAAAAGAGTGCAACTTCAGATTAATTCAGAGGTAGAAACTATTAAATACCCATCAAAGATCAATATAAACATCAAATCAGCTCAGACTGATGACTAATGGATAAATAACGAGTCAGCGTTATATGCACACTGTTTCTACAGCATCTTCCTCCATACTCAAAAGGTTCAGCAGTCTAATTAGTAATACTGTCATCGGTTGATTTTCATCAGACTACAGTCCTAGATGTCATTATTGAGCAACTAATAGAAGCAGAGTGAGTCCTTGTGAATGTCTCTTTGTTGTGATTTAGAAACAAGCTCACTGCTCCCTCTGATCCTGGGTTATAATGAGTTATACTATGCATAACATGCTTGATTGTCTGTATAGCCAGCGACTATACTGTATGACATCGAACCAGGCTATGGTACAAAAAAGATTGGGGACCTCTGGTCTAGAGTATCTATAGGCCTACAACCTTTTATCTCTAACACACACACACAGAAGAATGAGGTATAAGAAAGCTACTGGTGTATGAAATGGCACCTGAAAGTTCAGATGTTGCAAATTTTTAGCTAATAGGCTTAAACTGCTGACGCAACAATAGTAAGGTGCATCATCAAAATAGTAGAATATAGACCAACATGCCCCCGAATTACTCTGTGACAATGCACTTCATGCCATCAAAATGGGGCCCTCTGTTCTCTGCTTATCTGACATAACATTGATCATTGTAACAGTCAGGAAAATTGTGTACTCCAACTTCTGTATTAAAAATATACTTTATAAAGTGATGAAATATGGATTGCTTGTTGGAAAGTGAGGGAATATACGTGCATGTAACTTTTATGCCCATTAAATGAGGCACAGCAGAGAAATAAGTGTTTGCATAGTGCACACTTGATAAATGTATCTAGAAAATCTAGTTTTTACCGCTTTTTGTGTCTATTTTTATGCCTCTAATCAGGCAGAAATAGCTCTAACGATAATGAGACAACAGTATTTTATTTGGATGCTCTCTCTGGTGTTTCATCATTGATCCGAGCTTTGATCAGGTGATGTGATGGGACTCTAATAAACACACATTTTAAAAAAAGCCCAACAGCAGCAGTTTAGACGTAGTAAATCTTTTAATTATGATCAAAGGTGTTTTTTGCTGGGTGGGAAAAGAACAAAGCCAGCCATTTCAAAAATCTATAAATGATAGATGTGTTCTGAATTATGAACCATTTGTTGCATAAATCATTGAGCAGAGCAGTTTCACTCTCACTATGTCGAGGATAAATTTAATCTGAGAGAAACTCCAGTTTTTCTGGAAGCAGTCACAGCCTGTTCTTGGGCTTAATCTCAAATTGATTTGTAAAGCGTCAATTCATAACATATGGTTTCTCAAAAAGTGTTAAAAACCATGACTGCTTATACTAATATTAATAGCATCACCTAAAAAAGTGATAATATAAGGCTAAATATCAATAGTTGTAGCAGTCTGAGTCATGCAGGTCCACAGCAGCAACCCTGCCAAGTTACTATTGTTTTGTAATATTACATATACACAATTAGGCATGGTGTTGTCCTGATTATTCTAGTGTCAACTTTAACAACTTAAATGAAAATGAAAGGAAAATAAATGAAATTATGAAATTTATGCATGTATATTGTAGTAGGTGGAGTCAGGTGAGTCCATTGCAGCAGGCTATCCATGCTGGTAATAATGATATTAATAATTGCAGCAGTATGCTTTAACAATCATGTATTGTAGTGGACTGGTCATCCTGTATTAAAATTTGCAACTACATGTCAAAAAATGAAAAAGAATTAATATCAAGCTAAATATCAAAATTTATGGCTAATGGTGTGACACAGGTCTGTAGCAGCAGGCCACACATAACAGTTAAAAATGTAATGTTAAAAATAAACCGCCTTGCATGCTAATAGACTGCTAATTTGAATACAAGCAAATAAATTATTATAAGTTAAAAATGATAAGAAAAAAAGATATCCCCTAAAACATAACTGATGTTAGGGTGAAATTTAATAGTTATTTAGGTCCACAGCAACAGGCTCTCTCGTTTAACACGTTATTTTAACTAGCAAGCTTTGATGATATCAATAACTTTGAACAACAATTTATGGTAAAAGATTGATTTTAACAGTCACAACTAAAATTATAATGAAAAAGCCAGAAATGGAAGTATAAAAATTAACAATTGTTGTCAGTCAGGTCCACAGCAGTAAACCATTAATGCCAGTTATAATAGTAGTACAGTGAGCTTTAACAGTTATGCATGAGGCATACTATATGAAAAGTCATATCAATACCTATAATGATGATGAAATGATTAAAAGAGATATTTGAAAGACTGAAAAGTAATACCTGTACCTTTTTGATTAATGTTGTCCACAGCAGCAGACTGTCCTTGCCAGTTATTATGGTAACAGTAAACATGAACAGACATGTATTGTGATGGACTGTCATAGTAATATTTACATTAGCAACTAACTTTTTAAATGAAAAACATCATGAATCAGAAGCTGAACAATAATAGTTGTAGCTGCCTGATTCAACTACCAATATAGCAGTGACGTGTTGACTTTATTGTAACAGTTGACTTCTCATTGTATAACTTACATCAGAAACTCATTTCTTTACATAAAAGGGTTTTTTTTAGAGTCAGGTCAGTCCACAGCATTATCCTGCCCATGCCAACAATCTTAAGGACTCACAAGAAATGGCAAGAGACTCCTAAGAGAGAGATGGGGGAAAGAAACTACAGTTTACCCAGACTTCATCGCCTCCACCTAAACAACCATATTGGAATAGTCACATAATTCCTGCTGAAATAGAGAGCCCTGTCAAGACCATCCAGCCTATTTCTGGGTAATAGCCTGACCAAGCTCCCTGAAGAGACCAATTGTGGCCAGCAAGGCCCACTTAAATTCTGGGTGAGACAGAGGAAAAGAGAATAGAGTCTGTGGAGCCACTTAAAAGCCTTCTGGGTGAAAATGGGATTTCTGACCTGCTCCAGTGGTGCCGGCGCTTTACAGCAGGATGGGCTGTCAAGACGCTGCCAGGTGGGAGCAGGTCAGGCAGCCGGGGAGAAGAAATGAATGGATACCTCAGCCGCCACCACTGGTGCTGCTGGTGTCAATGGCAAAGACTGCCAGGACCTCATTACCTTCAGATTTTATCAAACACTGTGGCACCAGGGTGGCTCTCACTGCCACCATACATCTCTTTCTCTTTCACCATCGTATCATTTTCTCTTTGTTACATCCACTTTATTTCAGTCTCCTTTTTACTCATACAGCTCTCTATCTGTCTCCTCCAGGACTCATTAACTAGATGAGCTTGTTCTGCTGGTAATCCTCGACTGAGTCAAAGTCAGTAGATGAGCGTGATGATGACACATCCCCCACACACACACACACTCATACACATGCTATATCCAACTATAATCATTTGTTCTTGTTAATGCCGTGAAAATGTAAATTTGTCACAGCTATGAGAATGTAAATAAGCAGCACATTTCTGTAGGGGAGATATTTCAGGCCACATTAGAGGCCTCTGCAGGGCTGGTTTGCATATCATTGATTTTAAATGTGTTCAAGAGTGTGTATGTGGAGCAGGGAAATCTCAGACACACCCACATGCACACATACAAAGTAGATATGTTTCAGCCTTACATGCTAGGCCAACATGTAGAGCAGCTTAATGTACACAAATAGGTCTATGTTTATGATTTATGTGCATGAACACAGATGAGGAAGAAAGAGAGGCCAGATACTTAGTATAAGAAAAACTAGACATTTTTTGAACGTTAGTGGTTGTGAAAATACAATAGCAGTCTTCAAAAATAAATATATGAACCTGATTTAAGGCAAACTATAACCCCTCTGTGCGGCCTATTGTATGTGGGTCAAACAAAGCACCTTCTCAAGAATGACTGAACATAAAAACAGCATAAGTATAACAAATCCAACTTATTCAATGGCATAGCATTATGATCTGGAAAAACACATCTTAGTAGCCTCTCTCAGATTTGGAGGGATTAAGAGAATCCCCCATTATCAAGAGGCTGCAACATTGTCAACGAACCGTTCCACAGAGAAGCTCACTGGATTTTCACACTCAACACCTTTGAGCTATGAGGGACTTAGTTAAGCAATACATTTGTCTTTTTTTTCCTGACATGTTCATTGTAACTCTTATCCTCTGGTGAAATCTTTGGAACTTAAATTTGTGTTGCCCCTTGTTGTGGTAGCCTGTCAAATGGGCTGTATAAATGATATATTTTATATACACCACCAATGAAAAACTGCCAGTCACAGGTGGGCAGACTAAAGTCTCTATCCATATCTTGCTCTTTGTAACCCCACAGCCCATAGAAAGTGTTCAAGAATGGACAGAACCTTTTAAAAGCATATCGGTCAGGTGACTGGACAATCGTTCCATTAATCACATCCATTATGGGCCGGTCAGATAATGCAGCAGCTGGGTGTACTGCTGTGGTGTAAAATACAAAATGTAAGCTTCGTAGAACAAACTATTACTAAAACATGTCGGAAGTGGAGTGAAAATATAATTCAAAGAAATGCTTTTGTTGTTGTTTGTGTTTCATTTAATTAAGAAATGCAGTCCAGCTCTGATAAAACTGCTACTAAAGCTGTTATCATCTATGCTATCCTCTGTACAAGCAGTCACTTCCTGCTGTCGTCTCACATGTAGCTCCCACCTCCACCTGCTATAAAGCAGTGGTTCCCAACCTTTTTTGTCTTGAGTACCCCCTGAGTCTTTTTGTCATACCATGAGTACCCCCTCACTCATTTGTGTTGATGATTCTTCAAAAGTAGAATGTAATCAACCTGGTTTATATGAATTCACTTCAACGTCTGCGGACCCACCGCAGCCTCAGTGCTTCTTTTGCTGTGAAGTCCAGGCAAATAACTCAATGAAAGCAGCCCATTTACAGCAACACCAGAGCACCAAACACTCAGGAAGTGTCCGTAACTTATTTTACTGAATAACCTGTGCCACAGGTTATTCAGTAAAATAAGTTCCTCAGATATTTTCTATCTTATCTGACATTTAAAACCACATGATTTAAATATGGCAGCATGATGGCACGCAGCAGGTGAAGTTAGTCAGTGTGAATCACAGCAAGAGGGCTGCTGGTTTGACTTCCTATGTGGACTTTGCATGTTCTCCCAGCGCCTGCATGGGTGCTCTCTGAGCACTCCCATTTCCTCCCACGGACTAGACATGCTCTTTAGGTTAAGTGGTGAACTTTAAATTGGCTTTGGTTAAGAGTTTGACTGTCAGTGGTTGTCTGTCTCTCTATGTGGCTGTATGATCGTCTGGCAACCGGTTCAGGGTGTACCCCACCTAGGAGGATAGGCCCCAGCCCCACGAGACCTTGAAAGGAACAAGCAGTACAGATGTTTGACTGATGATTTTATAATTAGAAAGATATAGGCAACTATAAACAAACAAAAAACAAGGCAAATATGCAAAATGCACATCCCTTTCCAGACAGATAGTTGAAAAAAAATGGATAATCAAAGTTTCAAACAGACATGAAGAATAAAGACAATCCAAAAAGTACAACTATCATCATAACATAGGTTTCTATTCACCAACACAGTTCTCTTCCCATCCTGATCCCAATCACTGATGATTTACCTCACTTATTACGTGGGATTTAAGAGCACACTTTCATTATTATTATCACATTGTCGTCTGTAGAATTGCTCATGTGCCATTTAAAACAAAAATATTGGGTTCTAAAATCTTCATGACTTGGTATTAAATAAGAAATCATCTTGAATTTAAGGCATCACAGCTGTTTTTTGTGAGTTAACATGCATTCCTGCATTCTGTGCAAGTCGTAGAAAGATTTAAGGTGAATCCTCAGTAGGACCCCAGGGTTTCCACCAATCGCAAGCAAAATGACAAGCTGCACATTCCCAGGAGGCGCTGTCGTTCCCCATTTGGCAACAAAGCTTCTGCCTCAGACGCTCTGATGCTGCTTTACCAAAGGTCCCCTAGGTGTGCATTTCTGTCTGCTTTGCATATTTCTGTACAAACCAGGGCTCAATGTAACTTTTAGGGTTGTTTTTAACTCGTGGAATAAAAAGCGTTTGTGGAGTTTAAAGCAAATATAGAGCTTTAAAATTGGCTGGCAGTGCTGACGGTACTTCTACAGGGGATGAGGGGTGATAAAAGCAAATATCTTTGTGCACTGAATGTGTTTGTTTATTATTTTTTTCTGTGTTTACTCAGTTATCTATCTCCTTTCTTTTCTTCAGCCTTTAAAAAAGCATTGTCAGACCTGTTCCCTGGTGACCAGCTCAGGCCACCTCATCGGAGGAGGACGGGGTGAAGAGATTGACCAAGCCGAGTGCGTCATCCGCATGAATGACGCCCCCACTGCCAGAGGCTATGCCAGGGATGTGGGCAGACGCACATCCCTGCGTGTCATCGCTCACTCCAGCATGCAGAGGGTCCTGAGGAGCCGCCACGAGCTGCTCAATGCCAGCCAGGACACTGTGTTCATCTTCTGGGGCCCCAGCAGCTACATGAGGCGCGACGGGAAGGGTCTGGTATACAACAACCTAAGGCTGATGAACCAGGTGCTGCCCAAACTCAGAGTCTACATCATCTCTCTACAGAAGATGCTGCAGTTTGATGAGCTTTTCAAGAAGGAGACGGGAAAGGACAGGTAACGATGGGGTGGGGGCATGCATGACCATAATGACTAGACAAAACTAGTAGGAATGTACAGCATGACGATACCAGCAAGCTATAAGTATTGGCTGAGGTATAACCTTTAAAATTAGATATCTTGGGTTTTTCTTGCACTTGCAGCTTATTTGCTTTGTTCGGGATTAGGGAATAAAATTATTTCATGTTGCATTTACCAATGGCTCATTTGTGCTCACAATTCTGTGTTGTACAGCAGGCCAAAGCGCACACCAACAAGCCAATCTTAGGGTCATTATCTCCCAGTCTGCTTCTTCCACTGCATAGGTACATGAAAGTCAGAAGTATGGTCATTCATTGCAGGTTAGCTTCAAGACACATGTTAGGTATTGGAGCTGATAAAAACAGACCTATTGGCTTGCATGGAGTAGCAAGATGGTCAAATATGTCATTGATAAGACCACCTTTGAAAGTAATTTTGTCTCCGTTGTTTGGTTCTGTATGTTGTAGTGTTATTGATGCATTCACATATATACAAACAAGGCCAAGGAGGGAATGGCCACTTGTTTCAGAACAATTTCTCAAAATATATTTGTTGGAGTTTTGCATTTGCAAGAACAGTCTCAGTATTACAGTACTTCTGCAATAGAAGGCAGTAGGATTGAGGCATCTGATTTCACAACGATAAAAGCGTGGATCCGAACATAAATGTTAACAAATGGGACAAACTGGGGCGCTGATAGCCAACTGGTTATGTCTGTGTACCCCATGATTAGAGGCTGAGGATCCTCTTGCAGATGGTCTGGGTTAAAGAGGTGCTTTTTTTTTTTTTTATGCACTTCTGTGTGTTTGACATGTCTCCTCCTAATAATTGAGTACTTCTAAACACAAGACAAAGGGTCTGTGTCATTAGGACTTCTCCATATTTTTCTTTTTAACACATTCGTGGCTGCCTGAAACAGCACCTTCAAATAGAGGGGTGTTACATTGGAATAAATAAATCTGTATATGTTAAGGCAAAATATGACCTATTACAATGTGGCTAGGGTTCACATGGCCATATGTCCTACTTCCAGAGGTCTAGCCATAGTCCTTTTCTTGGTCATTGTAACTGCATATCAGGGCCACTTAAAAAAAAAAATTACATTGAAAATTTTCAAAAGAGTACAAAATGAGAATTTTTCAGCATAAAAAGTTGCAAATATGTCAGAAAATTTCAAATCTTGGAGTTTAAATATTTAAGAATATAACGTATCGAAATAACCTATTATGGGAAAGGTCCATGAAAACCCAGATGTTTGCCTTGTCTGCAGTTAGGAGTCTAATCAAATTGCACATTTTACGTTGACTGAGTAATGAGGAAATTTGTGTGGTTTCAGCCCAGAATCATCACACTGTTATTAGCATTCTGACTTTGAAGAGACTGTGTCCTCAACCGGAGCTGTTTAGATTAAATCAACTCAACAATTTGGATGAGGTGATTTAATTTTTCTGTGAAGAACTTCAGTGCAAGACAGAGATTTCAAAGTTGAAATTTAAGATTATGAAAACTCAAATAAATAGATCAATAAATATATCAAAAACTGAGTCTGGTTTCTCATGAAGTTACAACTCATCAAAAATGTCCCTTCCCCCCGAAACAAAATTCTGATTGGCCCTAATACATTGTCACATTTAGTGAAGGCTGATCATCGCAAAAACAAATCTTCAAGAACATTTTCAGGATGATTTTCCTTTCGAGTATTTGGGTAGTTGGCTGTCCATCAGTTTTCTACAGTTTACTGCTCTATTTTGTTTGATAGTACTAAAACAGTACTTTCAAAGAAAGCTACTCAGTGGTGCATGAACTGAACCACTGATGCAGAAAAACATTTAAATTGATAATGGAGATAGTTAGATTGTGCTTTCATACTGAGGGCATTCGTTTTGTCAAACTAAACATCCTATCTTTCTTTCAAATCTGCGTTGCATATGCCATAATCGGTGCTTATGGCCACTTAATGCGTTGGGAACTTCATGTCTGACTTTCAACAACTATCTCTGATATAGGTTGTTACAAAAGAACATCTGGCTCTGCTTTAACAAGCTACAAAGAGTAAAAGCAGAATGGATTTCATATGTGAGTTCTTCTTGCTAGACTGCTGGATAAAGGCTTCAGTTGTGTTTTGTCAACTTTTAATAAAAATCTTTTGATCATTTGCACAATGAATTTCTGTATGCCACTCTGAAACTCTCAAGAGTTTGAAAATAAAACAGTTGAATCTTTCCCATTTATAGAAACCTAGGCTGAATACGTCCACACATCACAACAAGTTTGCGCAAGAGCTGTTTTTAGCTCTGCCTATTTTCTGAGATACTATTTACAAACTTTTCTTTTCCAACAGAGAAACCTGGCTCTCATGTTAGCAAGCTGAAAGCTTTTTAACAAGCTTTCATTTTCACTTTAACACCACAAGCATTTATGAGTATTTCATCAAATAACAAATCAGACAATGACCTTAGAGAGCATTGTATTGAAGTACAATCTGATAACCTGACTCTAAAAGGACCAAACAACAAAACATTCAGAAGTACATAGAGATTAAAATAAAAATAAAATTTAATCTTTAAAAAAGAAAAAAAAAAGGTACTTTGTACAATACAACAGACTCGAGACAAACATGCCTCTGTGGATTTTGAGTCCAGAATATTTTAACTAAAGTTTCATTACCTACAAGACTGCACAGCTCCATCAATGGAAGTGTCTTGTAAAGATTTCCAGGCTTTGTCAGTTTACTGATAGCCTCAGCTCATCTTTTCTCTTAAGTCTTCAACTTCCAGTAAAAATTCAAAGGTGTGTATTTTAACCTTTCACACTCAACATGGGAAAAAAATCTCTGCTCTAAGAGTATGAAAAACTGGACTTCCTTTGGCTGAGAATGGGTTTTCTCTTCTTTCATATAAATTAAATGTTGATCAGGAGCTGAAAATTAATTACTTCTCTAAACTGATGCTGAACATAACATCACTTGTAATTTCTGTTGTATAAAGACCATCCTTATAAAGAAGAGTAACATGCAGTTAATCTGTGTAGTTATCTCCAGTTGACCCAGACTAACACCTATGATGTTTGTTTGTTAGCTTGATTGTTTATTTTGTTTGTTCATTTGCTAGGTTAATTGAATGGATGGATGACTGGTCGGCTAATTGGTTGGCTGGCTACTTGGTTTTTAGAGAAGCCTGGCAATGGGGGTGGAAGATGGCTTAATGCTGCCAATTTTTTGTCTTGTGAAGGAGATGAGTAAAACCCATTAAAGGTGTATAAAAGACAAACAAGTAGAGTAAGGGTTCTTTGAGGTTAGGAAGAATAGCGATTCAGTGTTTTGTTTTGTTTTTTGCTTCCCTGCAACTCCAGTAAGAGCTACAGTAAACCCTTGCTTTTAATGACGGTGGCATAAATCTGCATATCAACTGCACAACAATGAAACAAAGCAGTATACTTGTCAGAAATAGAGCTTTTTGGTGCCAAAAACTGAACCTTGTGGAGCACCAAACAGGTATTTGTATTTATATGTTGCTATACTCCTCAAAAAAGTTTGCAAATTTAATTTGGTCAATTATTTCACCCTCTTAGTAAAACAATTTGGTAGCACTGGAAAGCCTGTTGAGTCACCTTTACAATGATATACAGCCAGTAAGGAACTAAGCAAAATCCCCTGCAACTGGAAGCTGGTGTTCCTGTACACAGAGTGGCAGCATTATTTGGTGTCAGCCCTGGTACCATTTACAAACTTAGGACCAATTCCCGAGTATGGTCATTTTGTTGCCATACTTTAATGTTTTCGTTAGTGTTAACAGTTGGTGATATTGTACTTTGATCTCTCAGGCTTCACTCAAACACTGTAAGCTAAGATGTTCGTGTTGGCTGTATGAAAGTACACAGAAGCATCCACTCTCTGTTCTGTTCTTTTACATCAGACTAGACAAACATCAGCTCATAAACTCTACTCTCTGGAAAACGTTCATTTTGCTCGTTAGGATGTTTTTAGAGTCTCAGATGTTTGCACTCCCTATTGCCACAAAGGAAAATATTTCAAAGTGGTTCATGTCTGACATGCAAAAGTAATGTAACTAGCTCTTTTGAAGTGGAATAGACACACTTTCACTTCCTGTGTCTGCAGTACCTTCTCTGAGCAGCGATGAAAGAACTGGAATTTAATGAGTCTGGGCTGAGTGCTCCATCCTGTGGTCATTAATGCTGAATGAAACACCACTCATTTTGTTTGTGCATCTGAAAAGAGACTCTGATTTCAGCTCAGGGTGAAAGTCAGAAGGGTGTTTGATAAGTCGAGGATTTGGTGAATAGCTCCGACATCCATCCTTCAGGATCTGTGTCTACAGTCATGGTAAATGTTTACAGTGAGTGAGCGGCCTCTGTCACACTGTTATCCTTTGTAGCATAAGGCATTAATATATCAGCGGGGGCTTATTTGAGCTCTGTGGAGCGTGGGAAGGGCAAAAAAAGAAAGCCAAAAAGCATTACTGTTATATCATGCTATAATATCAGAGAATGCCAGCAGGAAAAATATACTGTGGCTTTTTTATGCCTCCATGCTGGAGACAGCCAAGGCCAGACACACTATGTTTTTTAATTGTCTGTCTGCCAATGAGATCTCCTGTCTATCTGACTCCTGGCAACAAACTATATTGAACATACTTTTGAGAGACCTCAAACTTTGCTCAAATGTTCACTCAGATTTAAGGAGGAACTTATTAGATTTAAATCATGCTTGATCCAAGGACAAGTTCATCAGGCTCCATGTTTATCCCTTGCTCTGAGATGCAGCAACTTAAAATGCTTTGAGAAAGTGTATTCACACATACACAAGGATGAGGGGATTTGGTTCTGATTTGTCATATGTCATAGGTCAAGGTGATGGAGCCTCATGACCATTCCTTTTTTGGGGATGTGACATCTTAAGGACTAGGGCTACCACTTTTACCAAAAATCAAACCCAGTTAGTTTTCGAGCTCATTAATAACCAAAGATTTTCCTTTATTAACGTGTATGCCCCCCTAACTTTTCACAAATTCAAACTTACTCAAGGATGAACAGTGAATGTATTTAAGGTCATATCTCTAAGATAATTTTGTCTTTACTTAAACTTTTTGCATGTGATCCTGATTTTTCAATTTCTCAAGAATACTTTGTGGGTTTTCTGTCAGACTATCTAAAAATGTACTCTGGTACTCAAGGATTGAACTCATTACATTTGAATAGATTTAGGTCAAAGTTATGTGGCCCCATCTCATGCCTAGAAGATGATAATGAACACTCAAGCATATTTGTGTCCAGCGTTGCACTAATGCACTCTTTGCCTCAGAAAAGCTCATTAGACGTAAGAAGTCATAGGCCAGGGGTTTTTTGGCCTCATAATCATCCCTTGCCCATGACATGAAAACATGATATCTTAAGGTGGATGTTCTTCTTTTAAACAACAATTCCACTTGTGTTAAAATGGCTCTTTTTTCTTTTTTAATAATGGCAACACACGAGCCACTGTAACATATGAAATGCAGGGTAATAAGCTGTAGGACCGGCAGCTCTTCATGCCTTTTAAGGGGTTAAATCATTGCAGGAAAGGTAATTAAGATGGTAAAAGGTGTTTTCTCATCAGCCCATTTCAATATCAGATGTGGAGGAGCGATAGAAAACAGGGGCCCCTGTGCATCACTGTTGTAAATTGCTGAGCTGGAATGAGCCTTACGTGGTTATTGAAGACAAATGAGCTCTGGAAATAACTTCATTTTTATTAAGCGTTCTATTTTCCAGTAATGCTTTATGTAATTGCTTACCCCCCTCTGCTTTACACTGTAGTATTTCCAGCCTCTATATTTACAATAGATGAGGTGTAGCCTGGTGGATTGTCCACTTTAGAAAAGTTGATTAGTTTTATCCCCTTAAATAGAAAATTACATGTTATTAAATACTGATTGAGGTATAAAGAAATCTTCTCTGGTTTATCAGAAAAAGGAGACACATAGAAGTATTGCATAGAGACTGTTTGTCTTCACTAGGTGAACAAGGGACTGACAGTAAAAGACAGTGGTGAATCAGAAGGAGGGATGGAATTTTTTTGGTTAACCTTTGACCTTTAATGTCAAATTTCAGGGCAGTCACAATGTCACACTTTCAACAATATTATCATATTATTTTCAGAAAATAATATGATTGTAACATTTGATTTTAACCTCAGTTTTGTATCACACAAACGAGATGTTACCAAAAAGGCTTTTTTCTCCAGAGTGCACCAGTTTCTCTCTCAAGCCAGTGCAGAGACTCTTATTCATGCTTTTATTACCTGCAGAATTGATTAATGCAATCCCCTCCTCTCTGGTCTTCCTAAAAAGAACATTTCACAGCTACAGCTCCTTCAAAATTCAGCTGCTCGCATGCTGACAAAGACCAGAAGGAGAGCCCACATTACCCCAACTTTAAAGTCTCTGTATTGGCTACCTGTATCTTTTAGAATACATTTTAAGATTCTTTTATTGGTTTTTAAATCTCTTAATGGTCTTGGTCTATCCTGTTTATCTGATTTGCTTTTACCATATGAGCCCAATAGAGTCCTCAGGTCTTCAGGTAGTGGTCTTTTAATAGTTCCAAAGTTAAAACCAAAACATACGGTGAAGCACTGTTTCATTATTATGGCCCCCGTCTGTGGAACAGTCTACCTGAGGACCTGAGGGCAGCACCCACTGTTCATATTTTTAAAAGCAAACTCAAGACCTACCTTTTTAGTCTGGCTTTTAGCTGAATTTCATTTTTCTCTCTTAATTTGCATTACATGTGTTTTACTCCACTTTAGTTTTAAGAGTTACTATTGTAACTATGTTTAACCACCTTTTACTTATTTCCTTTTAGTGTTGGGTTTTAAACAGTTTTATTTATTTTATTGATTTTTTTTTTAATCAACTTTTATCACTTTATTACCTTTGATATGTCCTATCATGGTTTTATCCATTTAGTCTTAGCTCCTGTGTTTCTTTATTTTTAATTCAAGATAGAGTTTCCTTAGTCCTCTGTTGTTGAATAGTCCTGACTAGTGTCCCTGTGTGTGTGTGTGTGTGTGGGTGTGTGTGTGTGTGCTTGGTAGCATGTTTATGCTTGGATGCGTGTGTGTGTGGCTGTCTGTGTTAAATGCGGGATGGGAGAGAGGGTGGGGTTTCGTATTTTTTATTATTTTACTTTATTTATTGTAGTATTATAATCATTATTTTTCCCCTGAGTCTTATCTGCTTGTTTACTTGAATGTTCAGCACTTTGTGCTACATTTTATGTATGAAAAGTGCTTTATAAATAAAGTTTGATTGATTGATTGATTGATTGAAAAGGGCTAAATAGGAAAAAAAAATCACTTTGATTGGAAATTATATTTATGCACATGAAAATTAAAACAGCATTTATCCTGTGTAGTTTATCTAATTAAAATTCATTAAGTATGTTGCAACAGGACAGAAGTATTTTTTATCCAGTATCTTTCAGCTCAAGTCTACACAGCCCTTTCTGACATTTTCAATGGCAAAAGATCAACAGTCAATGATACATTTGGGTTTTAAAAGAAGGAGGCTGCAACACAATTTAAAAGAAGTCTAAAAGAAGATCCTTAAATGAATTTTAATAAACCTAAACCTGGAGATTTAACCTTAAATCAAATGTCAAATATTGCTTAAATTATGAGTAGTACCCTATTTTAAAAACAGTTAT
This sequence comes from Cetoscarus ocellatus, assembly GCA_037902135.1. Taxonomy (NCBI): domain Eukaryota; kingdom Metazoa; phylum Chordata; class Actinopteri; order Labriformes; family Labridae; genus Cetoscarus; species Cetoscarus ocellatus. The sequence continues at coordinate 79,150 of JBAMNC010000319.1, read as the reverse complement.
TTAGGAGGAAACTGAATAACAAATTTTTTATTATTTATTATTTTTTATTATTTTTAAGATTTTTCATTGCATGCCAAACCTAAAGATAAAATTGGTTAAAGGCTAAAATCAAAGTTACTGAAACAATGTTTTATTTTAAGAGCTGACTCACTGTTGCAGTGTTTTTGAATGTCTGTTGGAACTGAGTCATCATCGATGAAATGTTCAGCCCAGACTTAATCTAAATATATCCTAAGCTCTCTAATTTATAAAAATAAGCTTGTAAAGGATATACATTTTAAATATGCATGTCAACATTAAACGGACTGAGGTGTACGAAAAGCCTACATACATACCAAGAGGAAGAAATATATATGTATAAAAAAATAGGACAACCCTTATAACAGTGAAACAGAGCTTGAAAAGTGTCATCTGCATACATGGTAGGATCATTGTAATGAACCACGACACTACCTGGCCAAAAAAAAAGTTGCCACCACAAAAAAAGGTCACACACTCTAATATTTTGTTGGACCAACTTTAGCTTTTATTACAGCATGCATTCGTTGTGGCATTGTTTCAGTAAGCTTCTGCAGTGTCACAAGATTTATTTCCATCCAGTGTTGCATTAATTTTTTCATCAAGAGCTTGTATTGATGATGGGAGAGTCTGACCACTATGCAAAGCCTTCTCCAGCACATCCCAAAGATTCTCTATGAGGTTAAGGTCTGGACTCTGTGGTGGTCAATCCATGTGTGAAAATGTCTCATGCTCCCTGAACCACTCTCTCACAATTTGAGCCCGATGAATCCTGGCATTGTCATCTTGGAATAGGGAAGAAAAAATCCATTGATGGAATAACCTGGTCATTCAGTACATTCAGGTAGTCAGCTGAGCTCATTCTTTGGGCACATAATGTTGCTGAACCTAGACCTGACCAACTGCAGCAGCCCCAGATCATAGCACTGCCCCCACAGGCTTGTACAGTACGCACAAGGCATGATGGGTGCATCACTTCACCTGCCTCTCTTCTTACCCTGATGTGCCCATCACTCTGGAACAGGGTAAATCTGGACTCATTAGACCACATGACCTTCCTCCAGGACAGTTCTTAATCCAATTTTAGTAGTTTCTGCAATCCCCTTAGATGTTTTCTCTTCTTGATGCATGCCAATGATTTGACCCTTCTTGAACAGACAAACATCTTTTCCATGAACACAGGATGTATCTTTCTACATGGTTGTTTAAGAAATGAGAAGCTACTCATGGCATCAGCTGGGGTTTAATAACTTGTTGCCAGCTGAAAGACAAACGCCCATGCGGTAATTATCCAATAGGAGGCTCGTACCTATTTGCTTAGTTAAATCCAGGTGGCGACTTTTTTATTGGCCAGGCAGTGTATATAGCAAGTGCAAAATAATACGAGCAAAGATGCAGAAAAAGGGGTCTTATCTTTATTCTTGTCATTCTCAAGGGATAAAAAAAAGATTGAGGGAGCTGTAATCAAACAGACATTCTCCTGAACTGATTAGATACAGATGACCTTAAATCAGTAATCAACATTTTATAACCTGCAATCAGTGTAGACTCTCAATCTGAAGGTAAACATATGCCATCTCAATATGAAGGCATAGGTGTTTCTCATGAGAGACAGAAAATATTAACTATATATACATACATGGCCTGATTTAAGCCTTTCAGAACTGATTATTTGTCTTAACATTAATTGTTTATTGTTTATTTCAAGAATAACCACTTGAGATGCATCATCTCGTTTTCGAGGGGGTGCTAATAAAGACTGTGGTGTTGACATTTCACTGCTCTTGATTAGGGATGTGATGATGTCTAGATGTTGACAAACTGGTGCCTTACCCTGAATTTCCATAGTCCATCTGCATAGCATCCCGTTATGCTGCAATTTTGCTTCAACAGATGGTGCATTTCTTCGCCCACTGGAAGTTAATTGAAAGCTGAAGATTGAAGGCCTTTGTTAACTTGAAAAACAAGATCATAAGATTGCATGAGAGCTACAGCAGCGGTAATTGTAGCATCTCAAGATAACAGGAAGAGCAACATGTTTGCATGTTAGCGCTCAGTTTGTGTCAGAGGTGTAACTAAAATACATGTGGGGACACGTATGAACACAGAGTGCACACAGCAGAAACATCCACTGATGGAGACTGAGCAAGTTGGAACAATGAATGCCAGAAGCCTCGATGGGAAATGGAAGATATGAGAATAATCAGATTACCTGTTAATGCAGGTGTGTAAATTCCGACTCATGTCAAATGCTGTGGAACACCAAAGTGAGTTGATTAAAACACTTCAAGGTGTTTCAGGATCAGAGGATAGCAGTAGCTACTGCTGCTCAAAAGACAAACCGGAGAGGACGAATAAAAGTTTTTCTTCAAAGTAATTATTCAACTTACACTGATTGTTAATTGGAGAAAGACACACAAAGTGCTCCTGTTGCACATGATAGTTTAAGCTTCATAAAAAATCTATAAAAATCTATAAAACCTTGTTAGAATGGTCCACTACACAACAGTAGAAAGTTATGATTGGATATGTGGGTTAGAGTTCACCACATTTTCATGTATTTAGTGTAAACGTCCATTAAGTTACATGCTGCCATCATTTCCGGTGTCCAGCCACAATCGAAATGAGTGTGACATCACATGCAAATGGTCAATAGCCTAGTTTCCATGTTGGCTTCCTCCTTACTGGGGCAGAACTGATTTACTTCTGTGGTTAATGTATTTGCTAATGACCTGTACTTCATACACTCCCACTTCAGAAATACCAAACTTTACTTGTAATGGTGAATTATCATCTCTTTAATCAGAGTGCTTTGAATTTAAAGCTCCAATTATGAACTTTCGCATGAGTTGACTTTGGCGCCTTCTTGTGTCCTGTACCTGTGTAAGTGTTGTTAACTCATGAAGAAACTGATTCTATTTTCTTTTACCAGTCAAAGGTAACACTTCATAACACTCAGTATCATAGATTTAGAATCTTTACGGTGAAAAACAAAAAGGGCTATCCGTCCATTTTGCTGTTCATTACTTCCTGTCACAACTACACTACAGCAGCAGTTAAACGCAGGAATTGTTAAAACAGTGAAACAATTAATGTTTTTCCTGACAGTCTCGTGTGCTTTACTATGTCTTATAGGTAGCATCAGTAATAATTTGTTTGCTAAATACCAGCTAAAACTCCTCACAGGACCGTTGAATTTGCTGTATAATGAAAGTAAGATGTTAAGACTAAAGGATCAAAACACAGTTGAAATACTCTTTCAATGAGAATTTCTCCAGGTTCACTAAACCAGACTGCAAACATGAGGAGTAAATCCATCTCCATCACAGCTTGCTTCTGGTCCCTTTTCTTTGGCCAGTCTTTGAAGCTGGGAGGTTGACATTTCACACCACATTATTCATCCACATGTTCATAAACAAGGAGACAAGGGATTCTTCTTAAGTGAGATTAGCTGCATGCTTTCATCTTAGCACCTACACACATTCACCACACACTGCCTAGTGAGAAATTGTTGTGCTGTGAACTTTGAAAGTTTTCTAATTTGCAAACAGAGTGTGCGTTTCATTTTGTGCGTGGTCGAATACCGGGCTGTTGCGTTATTAAAGCCCCATGGCGGTGTTTGCATATCACAACAAATCACCATGTTCCAGACAACCTGGGTCCTGTCTTAATTAAAAGAAAATGAGAAGTCTGTGCTTCAGCTGCGATAGCATCACTTTGGCTTCGTGCCTATGTTTGTCGCTTGGACAGACTCTAATAAAGAGGAGAGGCACACAAAAGTGCTTTGTCACTATTCATCACTGTGTTACTTAGCCTGTGCAGACTATTAGTTCAAAAAAACTAAAAGGAATTGACCAACTGGTGACAATAATTCCAGCAAATACAACACTCTAATGAAGGTTGGTTCAGGAGGGAGTAGGTAAGTGATTAATTTCTAAAAGAGGCTTTGTCTGAAATAATGTCATATTTGCTGTCTGAAAAATGTTCTATACAATATTCAGTTTAGTATAAGTGTGAGAAATCCTCAATAAATAGTCCCACATTTTTTTCTGAAATAGGTTACTGCAGGCCTTTCCACAAGTGCCAGATGCCAACCAAACAGCCAACTACTCTCTCAGTTACAGCCAACTACTGTATCCTATTATTGACTTAAGCAGGAGATATACTTGCCTTTACTAATGCAGACACGTATGCATGATGACAACCATGCGTCGCCTACTCGATTCAGTGCGTTGGTTGTGCATGTCATCCAGAATTAATGCTATGCAGACACAAGCTGCAGTCTACAGGTCACCTGTAGGATCAGAGCAGAGGCAGAGAAGAGATGACAGATTGATTATAGCAGCAGAAACAAAAATAACAGAAAGTTTTAAAGACAAACTGATAAATCAAGACCACAATCGAGATCTAAATATAGTCAATAGGATTACTTCCTTTAAAGGGTGTGGTTTGACAAAGGTCAATTAATCCAAACAAATGTATTATATTGAACAAATGTTTACATCAGTTGAAGATGTAAACGTTAAAGAATTGAGGATGCATTTATAGATTAATCTAAATGAAAAGATGTAAGTTGAAGCTTGAGACAAAACCTACGCAAGCTGTTACACACTTCTGTGATGGGCAGTAATGTCACTACAGATAGCAAGGTTAGAGGCTTCATTACATATTCCAGTACCTTTGCGGGAGTGTTGTTTTCTCAGTAATGTGTCTTTTTAGAAGTTAGTTAACGATAAAGTAGTGTGGTAGCCTCTCAACATGCAACATTTCCCCTCTGCAGGTTCTGGGAGCAGCAGTGCAGCTGCATAGCACTCTGTTTCAGTCCATGGAAACACTTTAGGGATGAGTAAAGGACACCCGGACACACAGAAACAATGACTTTAGCAATCAGTGACTATGTATTTCTTCATGATGGTGATGCAGCCCAAACCTCACAGCCTTTGTCCATACTGCTGCCGAATGGGCCCAACATGCAGGCAGAAGAGCATAAGCATGCACACTGAGAACACATGCACAATTGTTTCCAGAATAAAACAGCATAAACACATTTTCGAGGGAGTCCCCCCCCCCCCCCCCCCTCGAAAATGTGGGGGGGGGTCCACTCTGTAGGGAAATAAACAAAAGCAAATTTAGTAAATTTATTCTGTGCACATTGAGGCTTTTTCTTTTCTTGGAGCAGTGATTCACAACTGCTGGATTGGGGTTGAAAAGTGGTTTGCAAGCTCAGAAGCTCTCAAATGTAAGCTTGGAGGAAAAAAATTGTGTCCAAGAGCCATAATGCACAAGATCCGTAAGTGGACAAACAGTCATCAAGTATTTGACTCAAATCTGCAGTGATAGTTTAATTGGTTGTTACAGAGATCTTGACTGGTATATCTCAACTTAGGAAAGTTAAGCAATCAGAACACTGTTACATTTTTCAGGGTTTCTTGTACAAAAAAAATGCAAGGTATGAAAAATGGTATTTGTTCAATCTAAGGTTTTGGTCAATGCAAACTACCAACTTGAAAAGAAAAATCCTAGTTAGAAATCCTGAAATTGAGTGACAATTTCTCATTAAGGAGATGGTGGTGGGTTCTGGAGATGATGGCAACAGTAAATTGTTGGCATTTAACAATCAGATAGATTTGGATCTTGTCAAACTGTAATTCTTTGTAGTATTTTAAAATGTTTAACAACAGGTTCATTCCTCTTTTGAGAGCTGAAACATTTAAAACATCTGCTTGTGTTAATTCAAAACAGTATAATTAATTTTATCATTCGTTGGAAACATTTTTAAGGTTCCATGTCTTGGTGAATTTCAACATGTATATTGTGTCTTTGGTGTCCATTAAGCAAGGATTTAATTTAAGTTGAATTTAAAAAAAAATGAGTCTCTGTAGAGGATGAGATGAAGCTCTTTTTCCCTCCCTTTTGGGAATGCTTGGATCTGAAGGGGCAGGTAGGCTCTGGGAAGCTGCGTTTGAGCTCTGTGCTGATTGGCTGCCCAAACAATGTCTTTCAAAACAGTCATGGCAACTGCCCGTGACCAGAAGAAAACACACAGGTAGGTGGAGGCTGTATAACTATTACATAAAGAAGGGAGTGTTTCAAGCCCCCTCTAACAACATTAAAAGCAAATAAAACTGATTTTGCAGGACATGGGACCTTTACAACTTAGCTATACTGCTTGTTGTTCTTACTTTATGCCATTTGTTATTAGGTGACATTTTTTTGTAACATTTGATTACAAAAATAGCAAAGGGAAGACACCTTGTCAGTTATTTGTTCAGTACAAATCATACAGTAAAAAAATGTGTACTTCTGGATTCCTTTCTGTCTTATCATTTACATTGCATTTATCTGGGTAGAAGAAACCAATCTTTCCTGTATGGCTACATTGTTGGTGATTATTATCTCTTTTTATCTGCTAAGGCTCATGACATTTCAGTGAAACGACACCCAGACTGCCAATCAGATGACCAACTTCATTAAATGCACAAGTCTCATTCTGTGTTGAAATATATTCCATAAATAAAGTGTAGTACAGCTTTATGGTTAGAGGTCTAACTTAGACATGAGTTTCAGCTCAAGATTCTAGGTGGGGATCATTTGAAATGTTCACATTGAATGATTTGAAACTCCACCCTGATCTGAAAGAGGAGACAAGACAAAAAGCAAGCTATTGAGAAATATCTAGGACAGTTTCAATCGAGACTAGATACTGAATATCTTATGGGAACCATGTTTCAATTCAATTACCTTTCTACTGACCCTAAACAGAATTAGTCATCACAAAAAAATAGATGGTAGCGTCAGTAGCAGTTTTATCAGCAGTGGACTGCATTTCTTTTTTAAATGAAAAACAAATATCAACACTACAAATTTCTCAATAGAAAGGATATTTTTGCTCCACTTCTGACATGTTTTGACAAGCATTTAACTTACCAAGTGGCTCACATTCTGTCCTTTACACTGCATCAGCAGTGCCCACCGACTACATTATCTGACTGGCCCATAATGAATGTGATTGATGGAGCGATTGTCCAGTCACCTGCTGAAAATGCTTTTTAAAGATTTTGCCCATTCCCAAACACTTTCTATGGGCCCTTTCCAAGAGGGACCAGTGAAGTATATTGCCCAACAGTCCATCTGGTGGATCAGGTTACAAAATTTTAGTTATGAGGACAAATACTGGTTGACACTTTCAACATAATTACTCTGACTCAAGTTTAACAACGCAACTGAGACGATACAAATAGCATCATGTGTTTTTAAGATACAAATTTATTTTTATGATATAAACACATTGAGCAAATATAACTTTAAAATAACTATGGTATTTACTAAGCCTCTGAATTACTTTTAAAGTGTGTAGACCAAAAGTTTTGCAGGTCCAAAGGGTAAACTTTATCTTTCGATTAAAGTGAGTGATTCTCTTTACTCCCCCTCATCTTTCCAGGAAAAAATCTTCTCTATTGCAGCATCTTCATGCAGTAAAATGCTCAAAAAACAAATGCTAAACAGTCCTTTCAGTGACTGATGTTTACCTGACATTTATCCCCCCTACACAGCTTGCTCTGTGAGGAAATAAGAAACAAAGTCTAAACACCCTTTTAAAACAAGGAGGTAAAAACCCTCCTCTACTCCAAACATGTCACCCTCTTCAACAGAAGCCAGGCAGGGTTTGGAGGCCCCCTGCCTACTTGTTCCTGTCAAGATTTTTCTTATCAGGTCTGCTCTTTGTTTCTTTGCCTCACCGATTTAAAAACCTGAGCTGCTGTGGATGCTTTCTGTTTATGTGTGGGAACAGAAAACAAGAAGTAACACGGTTCTGAAAGCAGGAGGGCAACGAGGCAGTCAAGAGATCACGGAGCACATGCTGTTAAAATGTACTCAAGAAATTGAACTTCTGCCCCTGAACTCGCTTGTGTGATTTAGTTTTAAAGAATATGCTCATACGGATGTCCTTGTAAAAGAACTGAAAGTGATCAAGACTGAATCAGTGTTTTAGTGGCTTTTGAATAAAGAACTCCATGGTTAGAAATGTTGGTCTTTGAGTGGTTCACTGATTTGGCTTCAATTTTAGATTGAACAAAAAGTATTTAATGCATGCTGTAAACTACTCACAGTGCCATGAACCAAAAACTTCACAGTAAACTTCATCTTCTTTAGGTTTGATTAAATAATGTCTACAAATGTATGTTTGGTCCGCAGCATTAGCACTAACCTCCTGGTAAATTTGGCCTCCACAAATTGACTCAGTTCAAATTAGTGTTTGAGTTCAATGTTTAAACCAGCTTCTTCCTTTTTATCTCTTTCTTTAAAAGCTCCTGACAGGACACTGCTGTCCAAATGGTTTTCTTTACTTGGTCGTTCTTTATACGTAACATTTTATTAAAAAAAAAACACTTCATGGAGTTTAAAAAGAGGGAGGCTGAATTTTACCAAGATAAAACAAAATAAAATACTGTAGGTCTGTTGGTTTGTTTGTAAAGTAAGAAGTGGCGAGTATTAGTTAAATAAATTTGGTTATAATTCCTAAAATGAACAGTGTGCCAAGTTTTACTGACCCTAAACAGCCAGTGGGAAAGGGGTCTACATGCTGTATGAAAGAGGCATATCATGTACAAGAGGGCCTGATGTGTAGCAAGCTATGTAGCTGTGAGCTGTAGCTATCCAAATCACAGAGAACCACCCAAGAGTACTTTTGTTTAATAACTCTAAGATAGTCATTCATACAGTTGATTAGCATTGTTACAAATAAGCAAAGCAAGAAAGTTCTCTTTCAAAGTACACATATTTAAACAAAATTCGTCTATGTTTTTCTACCACTTGTGTTTGCCAGGACATTGACTGTGCATGGCAGTGCTTCTGCCTACAAGACTATTGTACACAGACTAGCAGTGCAACCAACAGAAAAACAGATAGCTGTGTGTCCGTTTCAAACTGTATACAGTATATTGTTGGTCTGATCTCATATTCCTGGTCTGGTCTTTTATAATGAAGGACTTGTCCACCAGCACAGGCTGCAGTATCATGTATGTGTAATGTATGTATTGTATAATGTCTTTCTTGTCTATATCTAAACAATTATTTCATCATATTAAAAGGAAAATAAGTAAAGATACAACAACACACTCAACTTGAGATGCAATACCTATCATAATATCAGGTTCATAATGTAACTTTAACACAGTTATTTGTGACTTATTTATGTCTTATTTTCATAAGGACATCAATCAATCAATCAATCAATCTCCATTTGTATTGTGCCAGTTTGTATCAAGTGTTATCTCAAGTTGCTTTACAAGAGAGCAGGTCCATGCTACACTCTTTTGTATTTATTTATTTTCATTAATTAATTACTTTATTTATTTTCTAAATTATTATACATATATAGATTTGAAAAGATAAAGAGGCAGACAGAGACAAAGAGGGACTAAAATGAGAATTCAGGCTTTTGATACATATATGGGTGCCCAGACCATAATTTTTTCGGTACCATATTTCTCTGTTGAATATGAATTTTTGAAAGGAATTCCTCTTGAGTTGAGGTACCTTGTTTTCAAGAGGGCCCTCTTCACTATATAGTTTTAAAATAGTTCTGGTGGTATCATCAATAAAAACCATGGATAGAGAACTTGTTCTAAAACAGCTATAATGATTATGAAGTGGAAAGTACTGATAATGGTAGTCATGGCTACAGAAATGATTGTTTGATACTGTAGGAACTGACTTGTATTTATTAGTCTGTTCATTTTGAAGTTATATTAGGAACTTTAGTGATAATGTAATGGGGCTAAAGAAAAGGTTAAATATTGGCAATTAGTTGAAGTAGGACATAAAGTTAAAGTCCAGTAATTAAATAATATGTGTCCTTGATTTCAATATTCAGACATAACAAAACTAAATAGTTAATGTTCTTGTTTTGTTTTTGGGGTTTTGTTTTTTGTTTCTTTTTTTAATTTTTTAGAAAATTGTATTCTTCCATTTTTTTATCCATGCCACTTGTTCCTTTTTATGGTCATGAAGTGTTGGAGCCTATCCCAGCCTGACTGGTTACCAACCAGTCACAGGTCCAACACAAAGAGACAAACAACCATTCACACACATACATACTACTTTAGGGTAATTTAGAGTCACCAGTTAACCTAAAAGGCAAGTTTGTCACCCTCTTTCTGGCGTCTTCTTAACTCTTGGCTGGAGTGTTAGGCAGGGCCATAAAACCATGGGGCTGCCAAAGTTATGTGGTGCTGAAAGCAGGTGACTGTTGGGCTGTTGGATAATTTTACAGCTATTTTGCAAAGATGAAAAAGTTACATATTTTGGATTTATTGGTCTGTGACCCCTGGCTGCAAAATAAAACAAGCACAGCTGTTGTTCCTGATTTCTGTAAATAAGCAGACATTGGCATGCTCATCTAAAAACTGAAAAAAGTAAACATTAAACCAGCTTAAATCAGCACAGTGAGTATGAAGCACGAAGGCATTTATCATGAAAGCCCGGCTGTGTCTAAATACAGCCTGAGCAAGCTGTAAACTTGGCTTTAGTTTTGATTACACCTTAGTTTTAAAATTGAAACTCTGATGCAGTAAATGACAATTTTACAGTTTTTCAGTGTGTTCCTTAAGTTGGCAGTGCAACAACTGCCAATGTAAAAGCTGCTGCTTTTGTCTTGTCCTTTATTATTGGCTGTTATTTCTTTTTCCATCAGACAAAGCACAGAGGTATGAGATGTATGGTGGGGTCTAAACTGAAAATTAATGTTCTGCATTAAGACTTAGTTCAGTTGGATTAGTATTAGGTTTTTTCTTGCCGTACATTTTCAATAAAGATGAGATGGCCTTCATTTAGATAAAAATGTAGAGTATTGAAGGTCACTACAGTACAAATATGTCAATGACTGAATAAATGATTTACTAATGATTGAAATACTTAATTAAATAGTTAATGTTTGATATTTGATGAATAAAAATCGAATGCTTTTTGAAGACCATGTCTTGTTTTACTTCCCTGGTATTTTATGGTAAAGCTTTTAAATCACTCTTTAGAAACAGAAACTGCAGCTACAATTATAAAAAAATGATAAGAATACCAGCCTGTTTAGGATGAAAATGCTTCATGTAAATACATTTCTTTTTTTGAAGATTCTGATCAAATTGGGCCATATGTTTCACCTTTCATTTATTTGGAGTGGTGGCTGACCTCTCAAATGGTACCCTCCTCTCTTTCAAAATAAAGACAAAAAACATTTTTTAATGGGATTTATGGTTTGCTGTGCACACTGATGTCCAATGTTAATACCCTGCTCTTGATGGATGGATGTCTAATTCTGCAGGGTCCATTGTCAATGTAAAACATATTCTAACTTAACAACAAGGAACAGGAATTAAGATGTGGTTCCAGTTATGCATTGGTTCTTATTCATCTGAGGAATCAATATCATTTGCCTAAAGCTACAATAACACATCAATTTATATTAGCTGACACTGACCAACATCCAGAAATCATCAATATTTGATGAAAGTACGTTCTCTGGGTCAGTTTTGTGGTGTTCAATGTAGGCTGATGTATCTAAAGCGGACAGTAAAATGCTAATGGAGTATGACATTTGGAGTATGCCTATCTCTGACTAAAGAGGCGTTCCCAGAGAAGCATCTCATTTGCAACTCAGAGAATCTGAGAATCTATTAGTTCCATTTCCCTATACTTAGGCAAAAGCTGGCCAAAACGTCAGTGTGTGAATGCGACTTTAAACAATACCAACATTAAATGACTTCCTCTTAGTTTGCCGTGCTTTTAGAAATACTTCACCGGAAGTCAACACAAAAGACAACAAAGGAGTCAAGGAAGCATTCATGATTGATTGATTAAACTGATAAAATTGATTTGACTGATAATTAAATCTATTTGAGGTTCTATCATACACATTTAATTAAGTACATTCATTTAAAAGCATGCAGACCTGAACATTTCTGTTGTTTCTAGACTTATTTAGCCCTAAATAATATCTACATGTGTAGCTTTGTACGGAGGCTATATTTAATGATGCAATACAACGAGGAACTGATCTTATTGTAGTATAAGTAAAACATTGATTTTTGTTCATATAGGGTTTGGGACTTAACAACAGACAGAGCAGTGATGATGTATCACGCGCACACCCACACCCACACACGCACACCCACACACACATACATTCTTCTGTCTGTTGCTTAATGAGGGGAGAGAGCTACAGACTAAAATCTGCAGGTGAAGAGGTTTGTAAATCATTTTCTAACCTTAAAAAGGTCAAATAATATTAAGTCTAACATTAGCTACAAGAAAATAACAACAGGAATACATCTGCCTCTACTGACAACAGTATTTCCGATACTTTCTGACCCTAAGATGCTGTCTGTTTCTAAATGTCTGCTGAGTTGCTGTCACACATTTAAACATTTCTGGGCAGTTAGTGCAAATAAACATTTTTGCATCCAGCAAGTGTGCCAAAACGGCTCAATAAAACCAATGAACAGCTCTTTTAAGGACTAAATCTTAAGTTCCAGTTTCATTTCAGTGTGACTTCCACTCCATTGTGAAGCACAAGGGGGATCATAGACCCATAGCAGATAGAACGAGCTCTATAGCCAATACCATGATCTTTCTGTTTTGGCTGATCACTGATGTGTTCTAGTTCTTCACTACCTGAGATTATTTTATTGCACACCCCATACCTTCAGAAAGTTATTATAAAAGTATCATAATTATTTTGGCAAAATTCTGATGAATCCACCTTTGGTAAATGTGTAATTTTCTTTTATCTGACTCAGCACAAAAGATAAAACTGTAAAGTTGGTCGACCATTATTGACATGTCCCAGGAGATGATTCTAATAAAGATTTCTCTTCTAGCATTTTGTCAATGGGAAATAAATCAGTGCGTCATATATTCAAACTGGCAATGAGACGCTAAATAAGATATGTATATTTTTCAATTCATTAGAAAACGGCTGAAGTTGGTTCAAATATTTGATGCAGTGTAAATAGATAATAAAGTTAATGTAAAGATTGTTTTCTTTTCTCAGAAGTATTTTGTGAAAAAAACTACCAAGGTGTTCTTTTACGTGGTGAGATATGAGGGTTAAGCATAAAGGCTGATGAAAATGATGCCTTAAACCAGCTGGAACCAGTTCTCAGCTAGAACCAGTTTTCAATTCCCAACCCTAGCACTGTCTCACTGTTTATCAACTGCAGGACCAGTTTATACTGCTGAGCTTTCAAGTACCTTTGGGACTCCATATAGAGGACATTTTCTCCCCACTTCAATATGTTTTGCCAGGAGTTGGTTTTACGATCTGGCTTACACTCTGTCCTTTACACCGCTACAGTAATGCCAGCTTACTTCATTATCTGATGGGCCTGTCATCAGTGTTGGGGAAGTTACTTTTAAGAAGTAGTATTTGCTTGTTACTTGTTACTTCTTGACAAAAGTAATCTGGTACTTTACTTAGTTACCTTCTATGGAAAGTAACTTCTTACGTTACTTGTTACTTTTATGTTACATTGATGTTGCTAGACTTTAGGCAGAACCCCATATCTGTTCCTAAATGTATAGGCCTACATAAAGCTCTTCTGCGGAGACATAACAGGTATTTCTTTTGTGCTCATTATTATACAAAATCATGTCCCATACTGTGTGGAAGAAGAGCTCCTGTCCAGTGTTTTCCAGATTTTTTTTCTGAAATAAGCAACCAGGTCCATAAAAACAAGCCCAAAACAAGCAACCTCCAGCTATTTCTTTTCTAATGTGACATATTTCTTTTTTTCAGAAAGAGAAATCTACATAAAGCGTGTTTTAATTTTCGTCTACATTACATTTCAATTTCACAGGGCCAAGCAACTATTCAAAAAAGAAGCCCAACGTAGCTTATAATAAGCAGACCTATTTTGCTGGCACTGGTAGATAAATAATCATTGGAGATTCACACAAATGCAAGCCCCAATAAACAACTGCTAATTAAGAAACAAGCCCAAAAAAATGCAACCTGCAGCTGTGACTCACGAGATTTGCAAGAGGTTTTAGAGAAAAACAGGCAAAAAGACGCTTAAATTAGTGGACTTGGCAACGCTGCTCGTGTCTAATGTGGGCAGCTGAGAAGGCAGCATCGGTGTCAGATCTGTCCATGGGAAAAGTAATGTGGCAAATTAAAAAGAAACTAGATTTTATTACCACATTTTCAGTAGCAGTGCATTACTTTCCTTTTTACCTGAAAAAAGTAGTTGTAGTACTGTAACGTTTTACACACAACACTGCCTGTAATGTATGTGATTGATGGAACAATCATCCAATCACCCTCTTGAAAGGTTCTGCCTATTCTCAAACACTTTCTATGGGCTCTTTCCCAGATGGACAAGTGAAATATATTGAACGGTCCATGTGGTGTCTCAGGTCACGTAGAGTTGCATTCTCTAAATTTCTCATGCAGAAGTATCAAGTACTTCTGTCAAGGAGGTCAGGTTTTGCCTTAATTTTGGTTCATGTTATCATTTTCAATGATTGTTTGAGTATGATTACAATCCCTATTGCTCAAATAACTTTCTAAATTTCATACACAGAATTCCCCTGATCCAGCTGTATTAACTCTTTCCCTCTGCCAAGGAGGAATTGTTCTTGCCAATGTTTGTTTGTTTGTTTGTTTGTCTGTCCATCTGTGAGCAAGATAACTCAAAAATCTTTCAATAGATTTTGATTAAATTTCCAGGGTATGTTGGTCTTGGAACAAGGAAGAAGTGATTGGACAGTGTCTGGTGTAACACTACTGTGTCCTAAAATGTCCATTTAGAAGTACTTTACTCTCCAGTCTGCAAACAAAGGAGTTAAATGTCATAGCCTTACAGTCTCCAAAGTACTCCGAGGGCACTGGGGACACAATTGTGTGCATCTAGGACTAAGTTATAGCAAACTTTGGGGGCTAAAGGTGCTGAGCCTATTATGTTGACCTTCCAGAAGCAAGCAGCAAACAGACATGGGAGCCTGGCTTGAAACTTGTGGAGCTTGGGTTGTTTTTCATTACTCACGTAACTAAAACTTAACATTCATCCTGCCATTTCTTACTGCTGAATATCACTTGTTTTAAGAACTCTGGTTATGACAACAGCTTGACTCAAACACACATATCCTCGTTCTCTGCTCTCACTCAGTCACTGTATTAACAAACCTATTAAAGGGATCACTATTTAGTTTTATAAAGCAGATGTTGCTTTTCATGAAGGCATGTAAGTAATGCACAAGTGTTTAAAAAGGCTTTTGATTGCCTCTCTTGAAAGAATTACATCTGAAATTTCAAATTCCAAAACTACAAACACACCATGATTTTTCTTTCATTTATATTTTTAGTCCTTTGCTTTCAAATATATTAAAAAAAACTCATCATCTTTTTTCTGTCTTCTCATTCTCTTTTTCTTCTCTTACTTTCATCTCTGAGTAGTGGGGCAAAATCATGAGTCACCATACTAGGAGACAAACTTTCCATTGAAACAAAGTCATTTATATTACTTTAAAATTAGTGTTTAAAGCAAGACTGAAATTTTGCTTGAATTAAGATTCAACTTGAGCATATTTAGTATGAAAGAGCATTGTCAAATTAAAAACAAAGGAGTAATTGCATTAAACATGAGCCAATTAGTGTACCAATTATTTAAGTAATCAGTGACTGATAAGCTATAATAAAAAAAAAGTAATTGGTTGCTTCTTTGTTTTGAGCAGGTCTGAATGCTTTCATTCAGATTAAAGGTTTCATAAATGTAAATGCAGCATCAATCAGATCACTTTCTCTTAAATAAGCTAACTTGGTATCCCCGTTTAGAGGGATTTTACTTACACTGAACGAGTGCAGCACCCATACACTGGGTGTTTCTTATACGCATCTGGAAACCTCTGTTTTATATTTCCAAAGGAACTGCAGTAAAAAAAAAAAAAGCACCTGATAAGTTATTCATGAACACATGCACTGGTCACCAGTCACAATCCCAGTCGAGATGAGGTTCAGCTGCAGCAGGAGAGCATGACCAGATGCACAGCTGTGCCCGATTCAGCTGAAGGATTCAAATTCATCTCAGCTGAATATTTTACATCAGCTCACACGTCAGTAATTTCACACTGTGTATAGGGAGCAGGGACAGAGGTTGTGAAGGGTTTTTGGCTTTTTATCTTTTTATAAATAATTTGATGAATAGAAATAATTCCCAAAATGCTTTGGACCACTGCAGGTAAACCACCTGCACAGTGCTTGGCCTGATTGCAGCTGTGGCAAAAAGTGGGCGTGTTACAGACCAACATCGACATCAGGAAGCTTCACATCAATACTGGATATTTCTTTCAAGAGCTCTGTTTGGCTGCACTTAAAAACAGCAGGCCAACCATGAAAACATTTAATGATGGATCAGGGTTCATATCCTGGAAAACCTGGAAAAGAGTCGACTAATGTTCTAATGATGGTAAAAGAATGAATCTTTGGTATTGACAGAAAGTTATTCAAATATTCTTTTAATTTCAAAGTTCCCCCAAATAAAGTACAATCATCCTCTAATGAGTCTAAATTATATTTTGGATAAATTAACGAGTTTCTTTACATTATGTAAGAACAGATTACATGGGGGTGCTAATGGTTTGGTTGTTACTCACGTGTACCTCATGTACGGAGCCCGTGGTCCTCGATTTGAACGGCCTAGATTTGAATTGAGCCCACAGCCCCTTTTCTGCATTTTCTTCTCTTTCTCTCCAGTTTCTGACTCCTGCTTTTATTGTTTTTGTCCAAATAAAGGCACTGGTTCTCACAATGCAGAGGGCCAGCTGGTCAGAGATCAAACTGGTGGACAGGAAAAGTATTAATGTAAGCTTGGGAATTAGCTAGCATATGTTTGAGCATTATTTAAATCATGCATTGCAACATGGGAAATGTTCAGAATAGGACCAAAGCTCATAGATAACTTAAATCAAGTTTTCTGAAAAGAAACCCAGATTTAATGTGAAATGAGATAATAGGGAAAATGTAACATGACCAAAGCTAAATGTAAACTTGGGTAGCCAGCATTTTCTCTGCTATACATTCACAGAGCAGGAGGGTTTAGTAAATGTTGTTACTAAAAGTCAATACACCGACATCAGGCATCTCGCTGGTAAAATCTCATCTCAGTGAAAATTAAAATAACTTACCGTATCACTCATATGTGTGTCTCCGCCTTGGCATCAGCTGAGGCCAGAGGCATTATATTTTTGGGCTATCCATTTAACCATCAGTTTGTTCATACAGTATGAATGGCCATCTGTTCACAAAAATGCTGACCTTGTCGAGTTGAACCAGAAATCTTCTTACTGTGAGGCACGTGCACCACCTGCTGTGCCACCATGCCATAAATAAGGTTATACTGACCAGAGCTCACTCTGTTCTTGTTCAGGGTCCTGTGTTCAATTCTTTCTTATAAGGCCCTTCTTCTTCACCCACTCATCTACTGTAACTCTGTGACTATGGCACAGCATGGGAGAGGCATAAAAGCACTTGGCAGTAGTTCTTGGTTCTTTGTCTTTCCAAGCGAGGCCAATCATTCTGGAAAAAAGAGACCCTGCCTGTTATACATACTAATGTTGAATGCAGTATGAACCACGTACTGCATAGTATGTTCAACATTAGTATGGAGGTGATTTGAATTCAGCCAAGCTGTTATGGTTTTCATAGAACATGAAAAGAAATGACCAGCTGATGGCACTGCTAGTCATACGGTCATGAGTAATCAGGGATCATCCTCTGAGGACAATGTTTAGTTGTATCTAAATAAGTCTTCAAAGTTGTCTTTGAAAACCCTTAAAAGAGAAGACCATGATTAAGATTTTAGTCCTTTATGTTATTCATTCATATTTGTTTGGATCAAATGTTCTTATTACTGCAAATTTATCTTAAAATAGTCTTGTGAAGTTTTCTGTCCCATACTCAGAATCAAAGCTTTAGTCAAGTTTATTTACTTTTAATGAAATGTATTTTTAATCCAAGCACAAGCTTTTAGAAGTGCTGTATCTTTTATGAGTGTGAAGCCCATTAAATCAGTGCATCGAGGGATTCTTTAAATAAATATGGTGCTCAGAGCAGAGAATATCTGAGAATAAACCCTGCTCTGATGGACTTTTAAATTTTGAGAGAAAAATAACCATTCAATTTTACCTCATTACAGCACATCTTTGAAAGCTAGAGTTCATGCTCATCACTGTGACAGAAACTGGCAGTCAATCTAGGTATAAGGATCACATATCTCAACTCATTAGTCTTATGATAAAAAAAAATGTAAGAAACTTGTAGAATTCTAGACATTACAATTAAAATTTGAAGCTAAATCGAATCTATCCTTGGAAAATGTTTCAACAAAAGCCACTAAAAATGGGCATAAAGCCCCGCCTTTTTGATTCATATCTTCTAAAGCCCTCCCTTTCACCCCCACCCACAAAGTTACTTAAAGGGTAAAGTTAAGACCATTTTAAATGCATCTAAGTATGTGAATCCTTTTTTTTGTAATTAAGTATAACTGTGCAAGTAGTCAGTAGTATTAATTTGACCTTGTTATATCCATAAATAAATTAAAATGAATATTTTGACTCCCATTATATCTCAAAAAGATGAAAAATAAGTGGCAACTCATCTACCTATTTCTTTAAAAACTAAAAAACAACTAAGTTAAGAGTGACAATTTCAAGTTCTAACAAATTAAAATTCCCCACATTAAACAAAATTAATAAAAGCAGACACAAATCTGTTGTTTCACAGCCCACATGGATTTTTCCCTAAGTACCAACTCTAACATGGCAAGTAGCTAATCATAGTGCAGGATTGGCACATGTTGTATATATATATATATGTGTGTGTATATATATATATATATATATATATATATATATATATATATATATATATATATATATATATATATATATACATATATATATATATGTATAGCCATTTTTTTCTCTTTAATGTTCATAATAATCATTTTAGTTCAATTTCATTCAAAACTGTGTAGTGTGAAAGCAGCAGATCATCCTGCAGCCAAACTCTAACTATCTGCACCACACACACAAGAGCACTTTGTGATTAAGTGTTAGCGTATTTGACAGGGTTCATTTGTATCAGTCGATATATGTGGGATGGATCTGTATTTTAATGAGGCTGGGAGGGAACATGAACGATCTCCCAGTCAGAAAAAATCGACCTCTGGAGTTAGATCAATCTTTATTCTGCCATAAAACACAGATGTGAGATTTTCTGATTATCTTTCCTTCTTAATCACACTCAAGAACCAAATAAGGTACAGTTTTCATGCTGGTGCTCCCCCACGCATGAAATCCACTCAACAGTCCTCTTACTCCCTCCTCTTCCTCTTTGCAGGAGGATTTCAAACTCGTGGCTGAGCACAGGCTGGTTCACTATGACCATCGCCCTGGAGCTGTGTGATAGGATCAATGTCTACGGCATGGTGGCCCCAGACTTCTGCAGGTGAGACACAGCGTCTGAATGTAAAGTGAAATCATCAGCTCCCCAGTGAGACGCCTTGCTAAAGACTTTTATAAATTGAGCATTATATTCAGCAGCTTCAAATATTGAGATATTCAGAGCAGCATAGCAGCCTGATAAGAGAGATTAAAACTGTAATAAATTCAAGCAGCTGATAAATAAAAAGTCACTGTGGCTCCAGAGGCTTGTGAAATACTTATATTGGCTGAAAACCAGCGAGAAAACAGGCTAGAAATACTAATATTTAGCCACACTCTTCAATTTAGGAACTAGAAATTGAAACTTTATTAAGATTCTAGTACAAAACAAATAATATCTAAACCCTTTTCAATAGCAGGGCAATAAAAAATAACTGCCAAGGGAGTCCAAGATCTAGTGATTTCTTTTGATTATTAAACATTGCAAATAACTTCTCAACGCTGACTAAAATGTATAAACCCAAAAGACACTTCATTAGATACACACATTCACAACAGGCTAATCAACCAGCCACATTACCACAATTCAATGCATTTAGGCATGTAGACATGGTAAAGACCACCTGCTCAAACTGAGCATCAGCACAGGGAAGAGAGGTGGTACAAGACAATAGAAAGGCAGCAATAATTCAAATCAGCACATTTATACAACTAGGGTATGCAGAATCCCAATATCTGAATGCTCATCATATTGATTCTTGAAGCAGATGGGCTACGGCAGCAAAAGACTACACTGGGTGCCACTCCTGTTGGCTAACAACAGGAAACTGAGGCTACAATATGCACGGCATATCAAAATTGGACAATAGAGGATTTGAAACAGTTACATGGTCCAGTGAGTCTTGACTTCTGCTGCTGCAACACTCGGATGGTAGGGTCAGAAATGATCATAAACAACATGAAAGCATGGATCCATCCTGCCTTGTATCAGTGGCTCAGGCATGTGGTGGTGTGGGGAATATTTTCTGGGCACACTTTGGCTCCCTTTGTACCAACTGAGCATCGTCTAAATGCCACAGCCTACCTGAGTATTGTTGCTGATCAGGTCCTCCCCTTTCTGTCATAAAGCTCAAATAATCTCAAATTTGTTTCTTGGACATGACAATGAGTCTACACCAGTGGCCCCCACAGTCACCAGATCGCAGTCCAATAGAGCAGTGTTTCTCGAAGAGTTGGTCTTGACCCCCTTCCCACCCAGTGGGGCGTGGTCTCATGTCAAGAGGGTGTGGCTTGTCTGGGCAGGGGTCCAACCAAATTGGAGCTTGGGCCTCCCATTTGCCAATCCAAAACTCAGCACTGTGACTGGCTGTTTACCATGTAAGAGGTGGAATTCATGTAAAAATCATTGTGGACTGCTTAAAAAATATGACTCCTTGAAGGGCTGGAATGACAGAAAGTTATTGAGAACCACTGCAATAGAGCATCTGTGGGATGTCGTAGAATGGAAGAATTGCATCATGGATGTGCAGCAGCAGAGAATATGTGATGCAATTATGTCATTTTTGTACCAAAATCTCTGAGAAATCTTTCCAGCACATATTCAAATCTATGCCACATAAAAATCAGGGCAGTTCTGAAGGGGGAAAGGGTGTCCAACCTGCTGATAGCAAGGTATGCCTAATAAGGTGGCAATTAGTTTGTATATATATTAGTTTAATTTGACCTTTCTAAGGCCATAAAAGAACATTTTCAAAACTAACTTTTCAACAGCTTTGGCAACATAACTTAACTCGGATTCTTTCCTATTTTGGTTAATGTGGGAGGGACTTTTTTTTTTAATCAGTTTCAAACTGAATGAAAAATGAAGGTCCTTGCAACATAAAGAATACAGGGTGGTAAAATAAAAAGACACAGCTAAAGTGTTAATGTATACAAATGCTTTAAAGGCAACCAGGCTAGACTATCTATTAATTAACATGTCAATGTCAAGCATTGCAAAATAAAACAAATAAATAAAATAGAGAAGGCTGTTGTAACCACCCAGTGAACTCAGAACAAAGACGTCTCCTCTGTCTCCTCACTGTGTAATGAACACAAGCCGTTCAACCATCCTGCATCTTTACTGCACACTAAATTATGCCAGAGAAACAACATTAACCATGACATCTGTGCCATGTTGCCGAAAGGCAGAGAATTACGGGATGCATAGATGGTTGTGACTCCGTCTGGCTCCTGGCAGCAAACGCGTCAGGCCCTCATTAGCAGAGTATAATGGTTTGAATCACAGCTCACGTCTCAGCCTGCTCCCTCTGTAATTGGGGGGGTTTATTAGAGGAGGAACAAATCTTTTTAGATTTCTCAATAAAAAGAACAAACTGTAAAACACTCCGTATAACTTTATCCCTGCTCCTGATTGATTAAAGAATGATTTTTTATTTTGGGTTCAGGCACAAATTAATGATGGAAAGCTGTTTCATTTGTTTGAGGGAATGGTCGGCTTAACAACCCTTTTATATAACTAATGAGTGAGGTCTGGTGGAAGTTGTTGGATTTTATTGGACAGAGAATTAAAAGTCTAGTTTCTCAGGCATAATGTCAAAAGTTTTATGGACTTCAGGGATTGATATTTAGTAAGCTGAAGCATCAGTTAGATACAGATATAAATACATGAAACCTCAACTCAGTCCTGAGTCAGATTTCAAGGTTTATTATCCCTTTACTCCTTGATTTTTTATTATTTTTGCAAAACATATTTTGCATGTTCTTAAGATGCTTGTAGAAATTTCCAACAATTCTTCATTGATTTTTTTTTGTAACAAGTACAGGGTGGGCCATAAGTTTCCATAAATAGGAAAATGTAAAGTGTATATTTTTTTAAGTTTCAGATACCCTAGAAGATGCGTTTGATGCATCTTCTAGGGTATCTTTGGGGGCACTTGAAGGCCATGGTGTATCAGGTAAAGATACAAGACAAATCATCTCAAGGAACGC
Source organism: Cetoscarus ocellatus (assembly GCA_037902135.1). Lineage (NCBI taxonomy): Eukaryota > Metazoa > Chordata > Actinopteri > Labriformes > Labridae > Cetoscarus > Cetoscarus ocellatus. Next base: position 56,704 of record JBAMNC010000319.1, on the reverse strand, counting down.
ATCACCAACACCATTACAAGCATAACTTCAGCTGTGCTAATGCAGGTTCATCAACAGTGGTAAACACGTATTAATATGTGTTTTCAAAACAATGGCAATCATATAGAGCACATTATATAAATAAAAAACAGTTGTCCAACATGAAATATTATTTTTCCTATGTATGGAAACTTAATTAGGTTCACCTAGCATGTGCCTGTTTAGACCCCCTTTTTCCCTCATAACTGTTTTCACTGTCAGTGGCGTAGATTCAACAACATGCTGGAACATTCAAGATTTTAGTCCATATTGACATGAAAGCATGCAGATTTGTCAGCTGTGCATTGATGATGCAAATCTTCTGTTCCATCACATCCCAAAGGTGCTCTATTTGATTGAGATGTGGAGACGGGTTAAGACCGTCTGAGTACAGTGAACTAATTGTCATGTTCAACAACAGAGTTTGAGAAGATTTAAGCTTTGTGACATGGAGCATATTTCTGCTGAAGGATGCCATTAGAGGGTAGGTACACTGTGGTCATAAAGGATGGACAGCAACAATACTCAGGAGGGCCGTGGTGTTTAAATGTAGCTCAGTTTTGCTAAGGGGCGCAAAGTGTGCCCAGAAAATATTCCCCCACACCATTAAAAAACCACCTGCCTGAGCTGTTAATACAAGGAAGGATGGATCCATGCTTTCATGTTGTTTATACTAAATTCTGACCCTACCATTTGAATGCTGCAGCAGCAATCAAGACTCATTGGACCAGGCAACATTTTTTAATCCTCTATTGTCCAAAATTGATATGCCCATGCATACTGTACTCTCAGTTTCCTGTTCTTAGCAAACAGGAGTGATACCCAGCCCATCTGCTTTAAGAGTCACCATGATGTGCTTTCAGAAATGGTCCTCTACATGGTTGTGTATTAGTGGTTATCGAGTTATTCTTGCTTTTCTATCATAGCGTACCACACTGGTCATGTTTTTTTTTCCTCTGACATCAACATGGCATTTGTGCCCTGAGAGCTGCCAATAACCTGATATACCAGATGGACAGTTCAATATATTTCACAAGTCCATCTGGAAAACAGCCCATAGAAAGAGTTTTAGAATGGGCAGAACCTTTAAAAGCATACCCAACAGGTGGGACATAGTAGATTGGAGCTTGGCAAGATGGATCTGCCTGAATACAGACATTTCATCAGGCTGAGGCAGCTGCTACGCAAGGTTAGCCATTCACTGGATGTTTTTTCTTTTTCTGTCAGTTTTTTCTAAACCCTGAAGACAGTTGTGCATGAAAATCCCAGTAGATCAGCATTTTTTATAATACTATGATCAGCCCATCTGGCACAATAGCCATGCCACATTCAAAGTCACTTAAATCTCCATTCCTCCATTTTCTGATGCTCAGCTTGAACTGCAGCAGGTCACCTTGACTGTGTCTACATGCCTAAATGCAGTGAGTTGCTGCCATGTGATTGGTTGATTAGCAACTTGCATTCATAAGCAGTTAAACAGATGTGCCTAATAATGTGGCTGGTGAGTGCATATTAAATGCACCAGTTACACATGATTACCTTATTTATGTTTTGCATCTTTTTACCATTTATTTATGAGACAATTTTCGCTGTTTAGTCTCTTTAATAGTATTTTTTTCATTTTGATAATAATTGTTAATTAATCAACATAAATTAGCACATGCAAGTAATGAATTGTCACATTGTAGGCTAATTTAGCTATCCTCCCTGTAGTAGGGACAAAGACTTGTGCATTGCTTGTGGAAGGATTCTGTTCTTCCCTGTTGAAGAAACTCTGAGCCAGCTTTGACATGATCAGAAGAGGCTGATCTCTCTTAGCTGATCAGTGACCAGTATTTGCAGAAAAAAAAAACCCTGATAGGAGCATCGTTTGTCCTGACATCTCTGGTCTCTCATTTTCTTATATTTGGTCAAAATTTCAGATTAAAGTCCTTTAGTGTGATGGAAGTTTTACTGCAGTGCTTAAACAAAGTTCTGTCACTTTTTGAGACACTTTCTTTATTCGTCTCTGCCAATCAGTGCTCCGCTGCAGGTGGCCTTTAACAAATAATCAACAGCAGCTGAATTTGGTGTCTGAACCCTGCCAAGACAAAAAATCATGCAGATTAGTCACCCTCCTCCACTGTGAAATGAAATACTCTGCAGGGTGTCGCATGGAGCTCAAGTAACTCATTATTTTTTTTTGTTTAAAATGTCAACTGTCTCTCCTCTCTCACTCTCACTGCAGGGGGCGCCAGCACCAATCAGTACCCTACCACTACTACGAGCCCCGAGGGCCAGACGAGTGCGCCATGTACATTTCCCACGAACGTGGGCGGAGGGGCAGTCATCACCGCTTCATCACTGAGAAGAGGGTCTTTGCAAACTGGGCGCGGACTTTTGATATCCACTTTTATCAGCCGGACTGGAGCCCCGCACCTCTACCTGCAAACCGGTCGCTGGAGGGGGCACCCACAGCTGCTCACATGATACTTAAAATGACGTGACAGATGTTGGGAATAGGGAAATTCCTTTTAAAACTCTTTGAGAAAGAGGAATTGGTAAAGGGAATCTCTGCCTTTTTGGGAGTCGCTGAAGCCCACACAGAAGAGATAGGGCCCCGGTCTGAGATAACTTTGGGTGAGGGCGAGGTTTTTGCTGGACTTTCATTAACAACAAATCCCCAAAACTAAAACTCCAAGAGTTTTTTTAAGTTCATGGAGGTAAAGCAATTTAAGGAGATATACCTTTTTTGGGTAACATTTAATAATCACTAAGAATTACTAACTTAAGCACTGGTCAAAGATATTAATTTATTCTCTATAAAACAATATTGATCAATTTAAATGTCATTTACAAACACAATTATAAATTCTTTATTTGATACAGCACTGGTAAATACACAAGTCATCTCTCATTAAGCCTTATCAATCTTTTATATTCCATATACATCACTAAACATGCTGTATGACTAACTAGGTTAATCTCAAAAGTGCTGAATCATTTTGGTTTCACACTTTATAAATAATGGATTCACATTTTCAAACAAGAAGTGCTCCGAGAGCACAAACCTCCCTAAAAGCATTTCCAACATTGTTGAGCAAGTGATTGTCAAAAATATAGAAAAACAACCTTTGAGAGCTCAATGGGTTATAAGAGAAAATGTTGGAAAACTGCCCTATCTAGCAATGTTAACAATTCCTTTAAAAAAACTCCTGAATCGCCATCCAGATTCAGATCACCACCAAAGCGTAATCGCTTCTTCCTTCTGCCATAACCAATACTATATAAAAAAAAAAAAACAGAAAACAGAAAATATAACCCCCCTTGGGGGTCACAACCCACTATTTAGGAAACCTTGCCCCAAACCTTTTACTAATAAATCAATGATGCATTTTGTCATTGTTTATCAATGAAATAGACATAATCAGTATTAGTTTGTAGAGCAGAGAGGTCATCAACTACATTTGGGCAAGACATAAAAAATACAGTTAAAGAACATATTTTGTCCTAATTAACATGTTATTAGTTTAATAATTCTATTTTGTTTGAACTGTTTGTGTTTCTTAGCATGTAAATAACGCTACCAGTCACATGAGGCAGTCAAGGTATTCTGGGCTTCTTCTTTCTGGGGCTGTTATGCTTTTAATCACTGGGCTTGACTCCATCACACTCATTCTCATGGTTTAATGATGGCTTATAATGGCTGACACTATAAAACAGGTTAAATGTGAAGTCATCCCTGATGAACTGTATCAAACGTAACTGTTTTTGGAGATTGTGTTTATAGATTCAGGGATTTAAAGACAAAAAGATGCCTTTGAAATTACAAGATATCCCACCATCACCACGCACACATTTTCTGAATTTGATTTTATTGTGGGAGCTTGATGGGAAGCTGTGGGGGGCCTGATGTGGCCCCAGGCTGCCAGTTGATGATCACTGTTGTAGATGATGAGTAGAATATTTACCAATGCCTTACTAATGCTAAATATTGTGTCGTTATTATAAAGTGTTATCATTTTTAAAGCCTTGTAATCTGAGATTATAACATTATTCACACTCTCAATGCATGCATTCAGTGCAGAGCCTGCTCATCCTTGTGCATACTGTATGTGTGCAAGTGTGGGTGTATGCATATGTCTACCAAAATGATCACAGAGGATACAAACGTTAGTCCAGGCTCAACACAAAACCTCTCTTTGGTGGTGTAATGGAGCAGAATTCAGTGCTTACAATTTCAATGAAAGAAAATACCATTACAATACCCATAACCCAACAGCATTGTGAAGAAGACCGTGTCGACAGAATACTAATGTAAAAGTAGCTTCTGTAGAATTTGGATTTTTGAAAGTGTGAATTATCCCTGTTCGGGAGTTTTGTTCATCTGCTGCCTTCAGATATGGAAGAGGTCAAAGTTGGACGGGATACTTTAGACCCCCGAAGGCCTTCAAAGCAGAAATTCACTTTCCCTGTCTTTTATTAATGCTGCCCCTCAGATGTGTGCATTGTAAGATTGCTTCAGTCCAACTTTAAAATGCAAAATTTCCAGTTTGAATGGCAGGAGTGTAACCTGAGAGACGGTTTAATCTTGGTCCTATGCGGATGTATCATAAGGCTTTGTTGGCTCCTGTCACTTGTTAATAGTGCGATTTATACAGCTACAAGTCGGATTTCCATGTAAATGCACAGCTAAGTCACAGAAGACAAGTGGGAGATTAAGATGGAGAGCCAGGATTCGGCAGCGGCATCCATCCTACTATATTCATCCGCTGCTGCTGCCGTGAGCCTGAATCACCTCAAGGGAGAATTACAGCCTTTTTTTATGCTTTGGTTAAACTGATGAGTATGTGATCTGTCACTCTCCTCCTCTCCTGCTCTCCATTGTGTTTTATGTGCACTCTCCTCTCATTTGATGTAGTGTGAGCTACTCGTAGGCTGGCCCCTCCTCTCTCTCTTGGAGATCCTCTCTTTTCTCCTCCATGAATAAGAATCAGATCCGGAGGAAGGTGATGCCATGTGTGGTTATCTTAATGATACATTCTGCTCCTCAGTCCATATTGATTTGCCCTCATTTCTGTAATGTGAGTAATGAGAGAACAGATGTGACGGGTCAGAAACATAGGTGCTCACACCTCGAGGACGTGATTCACATCATGTTTTTTCCACCAAGACGAGGATATGATTGGTTTTCATATATCACACAGCTGAGAGAGATGCTGCTTCTTTTCTGAACAGCACCTGGCTCTGAGTTCACATGCTGGAAAGTTTAAGAAGGTTTGTTTCTGGGGGATGTTGTCTCAGTTGAGAATGGGAGAGTTCAGTGATCCATAGAAGGGTACTGGTAAGCATTTTAAAAATGTAGGCCTATTTACCTGGATCTTAGTGTGTTGTTTATGGGGTTTTATTCTAAAAAAAATAATTCATGTTTATTTTTTCATTAGTTAAATATCAGAAAATACAAAAAAGTGCATATAAATATATATCAAATTTACTGGTTCCTAATTCTATGCAGATATCTTTAGAGTCCTTATTTTACACACGCTGCAGTCTAATTTAAAAAATGATTATATCCACAGTTACGTAGAATGGAGATCAGCAACCAATTGTCGTGTATGACATATGGAATTTGAAATATACCTGGGGGTCAATCACGTAGAGATATGTTGCTCAGGAGGCAGCTGCACCAAGAATACCTCGAGGGGGAAAAAATGGTGGGAGCACCTGTGAAGGGGACTTGCATCTGTTTACAGGCAGCCCAAAAAAAATTGGTGCAAACAATGGATTTGAACACTTGTAAAACTCTAAAGCTTGCTTTGTGAAAGTGTCATAGGGTTTGGGGTCCATCAAATTTTTGATTGTTGGGTCATCATTTACTGACAGGACTCTTTCCTCAGGCAGAGCAGTTCATAATGTTCCCAGAATAAATTGGCAGTTTGCGCACACATGGCATCAGCCATCACTTAGGCCTGTCTCCTTTCCTGCTCTCTGCTTTATTTGTGGCTAAATTAGCCAAAAGTAACATTACAAGTGCTGCCACTTTGTGTCTTAGGAAGCAAAATAGACACTGACCTTAAAAAAAACAAAGGCTTTACTGGTGACACTTTTCTAGCAACATATCTCATTGTGACTGACCCCCAATCCCATAAATGATTTACACTAGTTCAGTGTTTGAAATAAAAACACCCTTTCTCGCAGAGATCATGCAATATCACTGAAAAAAAAACAATGTAAGAAGTTTAGCTTTGCTAAGCTTTACCTTTGCTGAAGATGCACAGATTTTTTGCTACATTGTTTCTGTACAGATTTGATTATAGAAATACAAAAATCAATTATACCAAATGACTTTGCAGATATTACACAAAACTGTAAAACTTATCACACAGCAAGGCAAGGTTGGAATCAGAGCAATGCAGGCCGAAATACCAACAAGGCTTGTGATATCAAGGATATTCATACTATTAACAGACAAGAGTAAAATGACCTAAAAAAATAAGATTAAAAAAATAAAAAAAAGGAATGAGATGAAAATATACATGTGTATAAATCCACCACCAGGGGGCAGTCAATCTAAAACAGAACAAAAGATGACAGGTAAAAGGTGGAGTGACCTGCAGTGACCCCCAGCAGACTTTACATTTTCCCTCTGTTTTAAACTGAAGACTCTGTTGAATAAAAATTCACTGTGTGAGGTCTATTTTCATAACAGCCAGCTCGTTTCTGTTTGGTGCATGAGTTTCACATAATGAGGGGAGAAAATCTTTTAAAAGTGTAATTTTGGTGGCTGTACCCACTGCCAGGTAGTTACAAAACAAGCCTTGTCTGTCATGGTGGCTCAGTCATCATAATCACAATGATAAATTACATCACCTTATATCTATAAACATCAAAAATGTATCTTGGTGCTAAAATAAAACCATATATAAAGTGTAATTAATCTATTTTTGATTAATTTAAAACTCAGTTTCCATATTTTTAAAGTTCAACAAATTGTGACTGAAATGTAAAATTTGCCACATTTGATATAACTTTCATCGCTTGTCAATCTTTATCTTTGGCTAATTTTTCTTTTTGAAAAATCAAAAAAGTGTATGTTGTGTATTGATTTACCGTGCAAGTATTACGAAACCTTATTCTCTGCAAGAAAGGATGTTTCTATAACAAACTCTTCCTTAAAACAATTAAACACTCATCAACTTCTGCCAAATATTCTCAGTCAATGACCGTTAATGACCAAAACCACCAGTGCTTACATGATGTTTTCTTTTCTTTTTTCTTCACATGATGAAAATGTACAACTAAAATCAATAAAGTACTATTTATCAATAACCATGCATTCTGCTGCTTCTTTGAAGGTTGTCACAAAACCAGAAATGTGTTGTTTATAATGATGTTACAGAAATAAATGATAAGAAAACCTGCTTAGATGCATGCCCAAGGAATCCAGTTCTGGCAACTTTCTATTTTTGTTGATTAAAAATCAAAGTAAACTCCAGCACACTGTTTGAGTTGTAACTGGATTTGTGCTGTTTATTTAGTGTATACAGTTTCTAATGGATTTGGTCCTTCTCTATGTACCTGTCTTATACATTGGATATTTTCCTCAGCTTCAGCACTGAGATGGTTGACTCTAGTTTTTATGTGCGACAGAAAATGGTTAACAAGTTGGAGATATAAAGAGTTTGTACTGTGTTTTCAGGGTTAAAATCCCCTGATATCAGAATGAAATGGGGTGGATAAGTGTGAAGCGGGAGTCCAGTGACTCACCTTCACTCTTCACTGACGACAGCTGCCATCTTTGCCTTTCAATCTCCCTCTTCCTGTCTGGTTGTGACATCCGGCTGTGTCACACTGAAATAATAATGAAAGACAGGCAGAGCTACAAGGCCATTTCTCCCCTGAGCTACAAACAGATCCTTGACTGTCTTCAAAGCAGAACGAAGAGGAGTACTTGTATGTAAAAATAACGACTCCTGGATGGACTGAAGGTAAAGTATATATGTCAAGGTAACAATATAGGGTCAAGATGGAGGAACCAGGCACTCAGAAGATAGTTAATAGCGCTTAGGTTATCAGACTCAGAGCCTTCTCTTGATTAAATCAAAAATGTTTACTGCCAGTATCAGATGATTAAAGGCATGTAGGGGTGGGAAATATGTCTAGACCAATATACTGAGATACTTTGTGGCATTGATGTTGTGCAGTTAGCATCATTTTGGCCAGAAATAAGCTATAATTTTTACTACCGCTGTCCCCTGGTGAGGAAATATAACTCTGGCATCTCAGTGAGCAGATTTAACAAATTTGTCTGCCGTTATACCAAGTGCACACAATACGACTGCAGACATCTATCCAAAACTAGCAGTTAACTCGTTGTTACCCAGTGGAGCAGTCCAGGGTCATTGTTTTGATGAACAGTCACATTTGACAGGAGATGTGCATCAAGCTACGCTCTTAGGCTTTTGTGCAAGTTCAAGGCTACTGAATGTGATCACCAAATGCAGTGCAGTGGTGTAGATATGATGAAGAAGTATAAACCAGGCCTAACTGATCTGAAGGCACCCCCCACCTTCTGAAAGAGGAGGTGTATTTCACACACTGCTCTGGCTCTTCACCCAGAATCTCAGTTTCTTTAAAGGTGGCTGCTCTAAGATTGTCTTGTCACTAGTAATCCCCCTGCCAAAGTCAGCTGTGAAGGAAGAGGGACCGATGTTTATTAGCACTGAGAAACCACAGCGACAGAGGAGAGTATATATATCACTCTGAAAAGGCTGAGAATATTCAATTCCATCAGTGGGTGTGAAGGTAGGAACAAGAGGTGCAGATGAGATGGGAGTCAATTTTGAAGAGGGTTTAAGAACAAACAAATCCATCTGAGATCAGGTGGCTTTAATTTTCTCTGCCAGCCTGGTGAACATAGATTGTGTACAGAGTCTTGGATGCAAAGGCTGCTCTGCCTTTTGAAAAGACATGGCTGGAACAAAAAGAAAACAACATTTAAAGAAGCTGCTGGGATTGTTTGAACTGTTTCCAGGATGAAAACAGCAGAGCAGGTGTGTAAATCAAGCCAAGCAGCACAGAATTCAAGGATGTCTTTGTGTTATAAAACAAGCCTAGAGTGTGAGCTCTGCCAGGAATACCTTTAAGGGCTTTTGCAGCAGTAAAAGGAAGGTGTACGTCTTGAAACAGCATTACAGAGTAAATAAGAAGGCTCAATATCTTTGAAAAAATGTAATAAAAAGGCAGTTGACGCAAATACAATCCATTCATTCAGTGTTTCAACTTTAATCAGGGCATCAGAGTCCAAGCAATTGAAATAAAATGAGCAGGCTCTATGTGAAAGAGGATATGAGATTACAGGAAATAGCGACAGGAAAGAAGTCTTGCATAAAGAATTAAAAAGAAAAAGGCAGATGGTGACTGACACAGCAGCTGCCTTCTCACACATAAGGTTCAATTTCCAGATTCATCTATTTTCCACTTGAGCTGCAAAGGAGGGTGGTAGCGGACACCTGATGGGCGTGTCCGTGTGTCACAGAGCAAAGATAAACTACCACAGGTTCAATCCATATGCTCTGAGCATCAGTCACTCCTCCCAACAATGAGCTTAATGCAGAATGGTAGTACACATAGAGGAAGGTAGAGAGAGCGGGGAGAAAAAGAGGAAAAACACGTCCCAGCACAGAGGAGATTCATTTGGGACGACTGGCAGCTTACTGGGTTATCACTCACTTATCGCTGCTGTAGCCGAGACGTGGAAACGGCTGGGGAAATGGCTGTCCATCACCCAGAATACAATCAGCCCGAGTACATGGCTGGGGAGCTAATGGATGTTTCCACAGGGAGGGCAATTTGGAGAATGGGGGAAGTGGATGGGTCCATCACGATGAGATGGGATTATGTGCGATTGTTATCCCTTACAAGCACGATGTGACGGTCAAGGGATATAATGTATACGGACAGGAGAGACATTAATCAGTAATTTCAGCACAGTTCCCTCACAGCAAATCAGCCGGTCCTCATCCAACATTTTTCTTCCTCTGACAAAGTGAACGTTTCTGAGGAGCTCATGGACAACACTGCTGCTGAAATATGCAGAGCAGCACTCTCTGGAAAAATAAATTAAAATCTTATCTCGTATCTACAAACTTAATTCAGTGCATTTTTTACCAAATCAATGCAATCATGGAATGGCTAACAAAACAGATGACACACAAGAAATAAATATAAGATAGTGTTCTTGTAAAAAAAATAAAAGATTTACATGGCCACACTACACATTGACGTACATGGCAGAGTGTTAGCTTCGCAAATCTTTCAAGTACTTGTACCATTCACCCTAATTGATGAGTTGTTCTAATATCAGTGTTATTATTGACAACTTCTGATTCAGCCTGAATGCTGTATTAGCAAGCATGTATCAACCTGATACCTGCACTAAGTAGAGTTCAGCTGAATATATTTGCCTGCTAGTCTCCGATTAAACCCTCAGTAAATGATTGGTTCCTTTTATGGACTGTACTAAAGATGGACAATATGACATCTCCCAAGGTGAAGCCAAAATATCTGGCACTCCTCCAGCTGACTTGCTGCAGAATAAGTCCTAAACTCCATGTTGTAAGAGGGGACATGCACCAAAGCTTCATAAATCTGTCTCCTCTTCAAAATTTCTAGAAATGTCAAAGGCTCTTACCCAGAAAAATTTCTGTGTTGCTGTTCACACTTGCTCTTCACAGCTGGAAATTTACATGAATTTTAACACTCATGCAAAGGAGGGAGCTTATTTAATATCACCAAAAACAATCTTTTTGTTTAATAATCGGTGACATTGAATTGGCCATTTCAATGACCTTTTGAATTTATCTAAAGTTTCAAAATGGGATGCAGGGAACAAGTTTTTGGGAAAAACATGGTCTAGAAAAATCTGGGTTTTTACACTTGCACATGAAATTTAGGATATTTGTGCTTGTGTAAATAGGGCTTCATTTAAAAATATATTTATATGATTTGTGTATTCAAATGCTCTGAATACTATACAGAATATATTTCTGGTTTAATGCTGATGGAGCTTCATTGGGGCAGTTTTGCGTAAATGCACTGTGAAAAGGGTTATATTCAGCATTTGTTGCAGGGGAATATCGGCTTTACTTTAGCACAGCAGCAGAAGAGGGAGGCACAATGTCCATCTTTGTATACGATCATTAGTTACGCGTGTTATTTTGTGCAATTATATGAAAAATTCTGTAAATCCAAGGCAGTAATGTAAATTGCCAAAAAGCAGAATTTTTCCACAAGATAGGTTACATTGGTTTTTCTTTAACTTGGGGTTTTAAAAGACCACTTTGTAGTATTGGCCAATATTTGGTTCAGTGTAATCTGAAATCAGGCATCAGTAAAATAAAAAGGTTTTGGAACATCTCAGTGCATCTCATTCAGGATAACACACATTTTATATTTTCCCATTATAAAAACATTCAATAATAATAAAGAAGGCACCAATTCATGGCAGTTTCTCTTTCAAAAAAACTGCGATGCCATTTATTCTTGTTCCTATTCCAGGATTGTAACTCAGTCACAAGCTGTTCCTTCCCTCTAATATCCTTGAGGTACAAACTCCAGATCGACTGCGTCGTGTCCTACGGTATCCACCGGCAAGAGCGTTAAGGCCTCAGAAGATGTGCTTGAGATGCTTGATGCCGTATGTCTTGAAAAACACCATGAGGATTAGAGTCCACAGGCCCAGGATGAAGCCATCAGGAGGATGCCAGTCTTTCTGCTTTGGTTTCTGGAAGGAGGAGGGGGAAGGAGGGATGAGACGAGGTAAAGGTGAGGTGAGGATGGGGGAGGAGAAGGAGGGGAGGGGGAGACACAGTTAGTAATAGTGTGTATATTTCTCCTGTTGAGGCCGCTGCTGATTGTGCTGTCATTCACACGGGCAGCCAGGCGCTGAGGCTCACATACATTTTATCCCTTTGTGTACACTATCTCCCGTCTCACACACAAACACAAAAGTTCACACAAAGAGCGGGTGGTGCGTCTCATCAGTACGCCCCCCCTGTCCTGTGTTTGTCCCATTCACTGCCACATCATCACTTTGTGTATGATTATACTTTTAAATCTCCCCTCCGTATTAAACATGCATCTCACAAGGAGCACATTTATATGCTAATGTAGCGACAATATTCTGCCGAGAGATGAGACTTAACCTCCAAAAAATCTTCCTAACTTCTCCGCTGGCGACAAAGCCATAGATAGTCTGTGAGGACGCACTTAAGAGATTTCTGTTATCCCCCGCTACACAAGCTGCCATTATCCCGTCATGGAATCACCAGTCGGAGAAGGCATCCCCCAAAGCCAAAAAACCTCAGGACTTGGCAAAGAGGATGAACACACAGACGGCGTGGGCTCCAAGTCTGCGAGAGTTGAACACTGTGCACACACATTGGTATGGCGTACAGTGCAAAAAAGCTGGTACACAGGCAAAAGATCCGTGTCCCTCTACAGCTATCCAGAGTGATACCACAGTACACAGAGTACATTTACACACTCTAAAGTATATCCGCAACAGCTCAACACACACCCACCCTCTGCAGTCAGAGACTGAGACATGCTGACAGTAGACTGACAAGCCCTGAAGGACAAGATGGTGGTGTAAAATCCCGAGACAGGGTCACTATCACTATTACCCATGAACTAAACAGTGATTAAAGCTGTGAGACAGGGACATTCCTCATACAGCCAGTGAAGCATATTATACCTGTGTGTGACTGATGATTTTACTCTTTATTTAAGGATATGCAAGTAAATTTTCATCATAACAGTTAATACCAAATATGGCTTTTAATGTTAATCTCCTTATTTGTGGGTATACAGAATTTCTTCCAATATTTACTGCAGATATATCAGTAGAAGACAAAAAGGTCTGCAGCATCATCTAGTCTCCCCATTGACCAGTTCCTATAGCTTCATGGCTGCAAATGGCTAATTCTCCAGCACCCTTGAATAGTCTTATCAGTGTGATGTCGTACCACGGTTGCATCAATAGTTCAAACCCACTGGTTCGGAGTAGCTGGATTAATTGTATTAATACTCTGTTAGGCCTAGCCTAAATAGGTGTGGGCCTAGCCCACATATTCAGTGCAGGCCCGGCCTGCATCCTTGATCAAGTGGAGAGAAGGACAACAGCAAACCAGTGCGTGGTAAAGTCAGTTCTCTCGTTTATTTCAGGAAAAAATAAGCTATATATACAGTGTGACAGACAATGATGTGTTAGAGACTTTTGTCCTTCCCCCTGCCCTGACAGGTTGAATAATGATCCGAGTTAAATTGCATTATTTCATAAACAAGTTACTTAGGAAAACACATGTGGACCATAATTGGTCTATCAATGGCTTCCTGAGCACACACACACACACACAGCATATATGTCCAGAGTTCACTAGTTCAACCAATGAATGACTTCCTGAGCACGCATACACACATATGCAGTGCATATGACCATTATGCAGTAATTAAATTCTATCAATGAGTTCCTGTTTTTGAGCACACACACATACGATCAGAGTTCGATCTAATAGCTGGGCTGAAGTTTTAACATTTAGTAGCAAACCTATGGATGAGCACAGAAAGAAATACAGAGCCGTTGAAAACACGGCACTGAACTGACCAATTGACACATGACCAACAAGGCTACAGAACAGACCGGGCCCACATGGGGGAGGGGGTCCTAATGTGATGGGAGCTCCAATAGAGCATCTCAGACAGAGAGAGAATAGAGCTAGATCAGGGGTACACAGCATGTGAAAACTAGAAGGCCTTTTTGAAAATAAGTGATTGCAAACATACTCAATCATCAAATTCAAAAATATGAACCTGAATTAAGGCAAACTGGGACCTCTTCAAGCAGAATACAGAGACCTTCCCTAGCCAACCAGGCAAAGAGGTCCAAACTACTGCTAAAGGGCCAACTGTGGCCTGCAGTCCATTATGAATTAACCAGCAGAAAATATTTTGCAATAAAATAAAATGCAGCCCACTGTTTCACTTGAGGCTTGTCTGTGATTCTTAAATAGCGACATAGATTACAGCAATTGTTAACAGCATGAATCACATTTAGCTCTGCTGTCTGCTCTGTCACAATGATTGATTTACAAAGAATATTATGCTAACCATCAACATTGCATCAAAGTAGGCAGCTTTGTGAACTTAACTCAAGTTTTGTGCCTGCAGGTGATGCTGAGCTGTCAATGCTTGTCCTCTCTGCTATCTGGGGCACAATTCATGTCCTGACCAGGGGCAAATCTAGTGGTAACTAAAGCAGACAAGGGCCCCCTAAAATCTGATGGCAACCCCAAATTTTTTGATGATGTTTGACTATTTGTTTTTTAAAAACTGACTTGTACAATATTTTTTTCTTGAAAGCATTTTTACAAAACATATCTAAACAGTCATTGAACTTGTTTACTAATGTTTATACACTACAGCTGAGATAGCTCAAAGTTGCCCTGTCATCCTTAGAACTTTCTGCGGTGGTCTGAGCTATTGCTAGCTCATTTTTTTTTTTTTTTTAGTGTTTGTGGAACGTGCTTTTTGTGTTATTTCAAGCACTTCAGCAGGGTAGTCTCAAGGTACCAAAACAAAAACATCATTATTCATTTGGAGCATTGATTTCAACTTCGTATGAGCCCCGTGAAATGGAGCACATTTTTTATGTTCTGTGCCACAAAGCTTACTGTCTGTCAGCATGTTTGTACAGCTCAGTTTTTAGCTCTCAAAAAGCCAAATGAAACTGAGTTTTATTTTTTATGGTTCAAAATATGTTTTACACATATCAGTGTACATGTAGACCAAAGCAGTTCTTTTTTGCTGTAAATTTTCATGTGTGAGTTATGATACTAATAATTAATATTTATTGCAAAATGATGTACCATCTATTTTGTTTAAAGTCTTCTCTAAAACTTTGGACAAACTCTGCTTTCTTTACAATGAAAAAATAAACAAAAAACATGTATATGAGTGATGGTCTTGGCTAAAATGAGTCTGAAAATATCAGCATATTGACTTCAGTGCGTTTCACAGACAGATTACATAGTCAGGCAAATGGAAAAGGTGGTCCTTCAGAGGGGTCTAGCAGCAGGGGGCACGTTGCCATAAAACACAGTCTCATGCATATAATTTGAACATAGGGCTATGTTTTAAAGCCATCAAATGCTGGCTTTGGAAACACTTGCTTTGTGGTGCACACACACTATAGTATATAAAAAAAGCAATCCGGTTATATCCCTCCTGTAAAATAACCCTCTGAAATAGTTAACATCACAGGGACAGGTAAGTATGTGCTCTGCTTCTCTACTCTGTACTGGTCATAAATGATTTTGTCTTTTTATAGCTAGAACTACACATTCCAGTTTCTCTGTATTAAATCCTACTTTACTTTACGGTGTCAGTATTTCAAACATATAGCATAATTATCCAGATCACACATTTTCAGGATTTAGACACTATTTTGTCACTTCATTGCAACAAAACTCATAAACTGTGATATGATGACTAACTGCAAAGCCACTGGATGGTCTCAGTGATAAACCGCCACCACTCATCAAGACTGTAATTTATAAGTAAATTGATTCTGAACAGCTGAAGAGGTCAGCTAATATTTTGCTGATTTTCACATTTTATGAGAGGTGTAAAACTGCTGAATTGGCATATGTACAGTGGACTCTTTTGCAGAACTGGCAGATACTGTTGAGTGTTAAAGGGTCTGAAATTACCACCCACTAAGCACCAAATGGCAGGAGAGTGTTTGGCAGTGAAACAGCAGCCATGGAAGTCTGATACCACAGCTACAGTCTATTTTTAAACCCTCCTCCCATTTAATTCCCTTTAAATCAAGTTTTGACTCAGAAAGTGTCCTCAGTGGTTGACTGTCATGCCCCTGCTACTCAAAGCAGCAGCATCATTGAGGAGTAAAGGGAACAACTAACTTCATCCTCTGCATTTCACAAACCCTGGTTTCCAAAGGAATTGGAACATTGAGTTAAATGCTAATGAATTTCTTCAAATCTCTTTCAACCTTTATATATTTAAAAATAACACTCACTTACAATGAATGGTGTCACTGCATCAAAAACGTCATTCATTAATTGATATAAAAATGAGGGCTCGAGAATACATAAGAAAATCATTGTTAGTTCACACAGTATTGCCCTGCATCTACAATTGTTAGATAATGCCCTACCATGTGGATAAAAGCACTACATCAAGAAAATCAAGAATAAGAAAATCCCTCCTTCTCTAGATCCAAGCTCAACTGAGATGGACTGACCTCAAGTGAAAAGGTTGCCGTTTTCTGATGAGTCCAAATTTAAGATTGCTTGTGAAATGGTGTCCGTCTAGTCCACTGGGCTAACACAGGAAAAAAAAAGTATCCAGTTTGTTATCGAGAGGTTCAAAAGTCAATAACTTTTATTGGTTGGAGGTTGTAATAGTGCCCATGGCATGGGTAACTAGAACATCTGTCAGACACCGTTAAAACTCCGAGATACATATGGGTTTTGGGCCGATAAGTGTCTACATCAAGACAATGGCCCTAATGTATCAATCTGACATAGAAACTTCACTCCTGAATATTCAACATTAAGCTCAGAATTTATGACATGAAGGGACATAATTCAGTAAAAAGAAGGGAAACTTCTCTGAGCTGGAGGCTGAAACCATCAAGTAAATCATTATTGTTTGGACATCTGCGAAGCAAGCGGAATAAGGGTAATAGACATAATGTCTGCAAATGGACGCTGAGATTCTGTTTGAAGAGAAATATTTTAATTGAAAAAGAGATTTTCTGTTGCACAAATGAATATAATTACAAACTATTTTTGATTGTTCAGGGATATTAGTGTATTAGTACACCCCCAAATGGAAACTTATTTGAGAACAGATTTCAGTTTAACAGAAAACAAAACACTACAGTAAATATGTTGTTTACATCAGGCGTTTATATTTTATAATCAACGCAGCAGTACAGTGTCTCGTGGGAAATGCAGTGAGCAATAACCTGTTGACAGACTCAAATTAATGACTCTTGTGCTGTTGTACAACTCTAATAAACTAAGGTATATTTCTTTAGATGATTGAAGATTTTGTTTCTTTTCTCTCCATGTCCATGCATAACTGCTCCCTCACTTGATTGCCCCTCACTCATCTACCGCCCTCTTTCTCTTTGCAGCCTGTCTACCAGGGGCAGAAAACTTCAGCTAGGAGGGGGCCACATTAAAAATATCCTCATTTCCAAAAGTTACTTTATCAGCATTTATGTGTATTTAACTCAAAAGAAATGTGCAATATTTAATCTAATGAAGGAAACACATAATTAAAGCAAGTTACAGAATGTTTTTTGATTATCAAAGTATACTTTACCTACAGTTTTTTGCTGTTCACCAAATGCATAAATTGGACTTTTACCGAATCAATCACAAACAGTTACAGCTCTGTTTTTTGGTAGTACTGTAATTTCTAATACAGTGATTTTGGAAGAGTTTCATGATGATGAAAATACATTTTTTATATTCTAAACTGACTCACAGGCTGCATTAAGGGTGTAGGAGGGCTACATATGGCCTTCAGGGTTGGCTGTTGCCATCTCCTGAAGCAGGACAGAAACAGAGAGGATTTAAGGCATGCCAAAGTCCAATATCTATATAGATTTTGAGGTCACACATGTCAAATAAATGTTCTAGGGACACCTGAGAACAGTGTAAGCTTATTGAAATTGAGTAAAATAAATTACCTCAAAATACCTTGGATGTGAGCTGTATTTAATTGAATTTAGGATTGAAAGGATTTTCACATCGAAATATTCTGTTTGAATTCCCATTTTACACCATGTCCCTATATTCTTGGAACTGAGATTCATGAAGCAAACTAAAGGACATGTATGCATGATCCTTTAAAAAAGAATTTGTTAAATAATGAACATTATTTTACTTAAACAGCTTCAACTAAGTGAGGCAAAAAGTTAGTTTCTGAATGAGTGTGGTTGAGTGCTGAAGCCTGTGTGTCTTCTCAAGGCCGTCTTTTCAATCCAAACTCAAGGTTTATGAGACCGCTCTGAGAGGACATCAGAAAAATCTAATTACGCCTGACTTGAAATTTATTTAACAGCGCAATCAAGTCAAATCAATAGAACTCCATGTTGAATGCTGGAGCAGAGACAGCGAGGTGTTTTCATCAGCCCTCAGGTCTTATCGAGACAAAATGTGGGACAGAGTCAGGGCTGCAAGTCCATGGCAAAGAACCTCAGATTTAAAGCTGCATTCAAGCCACAGATATTAGCTTGTATTTTCTGATTTTATTGGCCAACAGTGCCAGGAAATAAATGGATTCAGGAGAGTGGACAAAAAAAAACAAGTAGAGCAGATGTGAGGCATAGATTTCAGGCCCTCTCCTACATTCACTATTTCTACAGTAGATAATGTCTGACAGAAAACAAGCTGTGGGTTACACGGTGGAAAGAACTCGGTGCTTCATAAGACAGCCGGCAAGCAGAAGAGATAATGTAGCTCAAACAATAAAGGAATTTTTTTCAGAGTCTGAATCAGTGGTGCTTTTGTGAGATAGTGACAGAAACTTTAGAAAGTATCTCAGACAACAGATTCTGTCTTCTTTGTCTGAGAACAAAGTAGGAGTTCAGTCTAAAAATAGCCTAATATAATAGGCAATGACAAGCTAATTTCACCAATTTGGAATGACAGAAGCCAACTTGAATAATGTAAAAACTATTTCAGTATTTTTAAGAGAAATTTCCTTTCTCTGATATTTAAACATTTCATTCTATCACATCTTATCTCTGCTAAATGCGATGTCTTTTATTAATCACAATTCTATTAACACTTTGATTTTAGCCCTTATTTGCTTCTCTGCTCTTCTTTTTGGCTTTAAATGGGAAGTACAAAGTTAGGTGAACTTGATGTCTCCTACTTTTATGCAACAAAGATCATATAGTTTTATGAGGAAGGTTATTCAACAAAAGGCTGAAGCAATAGGGGAAAATTTGGATGGTGACAACAAAAACCAGTTAAAGAGTGCGAAGAATTGCAGTTCTGTGATGGTCCACTAGAAGCTGGCTTTAAATACCAGTTCATTCAATTAGATTTCATATCAGACCAGTTTTTACAATATAATTTGTACAGGGAATGTATTTTCAATGACTTATCTGTTGGAACTATGACATAAACTGTATATTGGCCTCATTAAGTGAAAAATAGGCTTGAATGACTGGACTAACAGGTCTGCATGATTTAGCATTTAGCTAGAGTTGTAGGCTCCAGTTTGGCTAAATCCTGAAAAGAGCTGTGCAATTACCTGTTATTTTATCATAATTACTTGTGATTTTATCACAAGTAATTGTAAATTACTTAGAAATTAAGTAGTAGCTTTTAAGCATTCATTATTTTTTCTTGAATTATCATTTTGTACTGTTATCACAATATTGAACAATGTACTCCCAATTCGCATGTTTTTCTCACACAGTGGAGGCCTAATTCTGACCCACCACAAACTGGAAATGTGTTTTGTTTTGCTTTAGTTTTGTGGGTGTGTTTCTATGACCTCAGTTTTCATTTGGATCACCTCAACTCCACTGATGGTGGTCCCTGAAAAGCAAATTCAAAAATCTGTCTCTTAACATGGTTTAAGTGTATGAATATCAATGCTTTACACATGTTAGAAAACTGAAAATTGGTGTAATATTATGATAGAATTGGATCTGAGATCTTTTTGTAAACCAGTTTGAGTACTTTCTTTTATTTCTATGGCAGAACAAATTGAGGGCTCAATGAGGCACTTAGGTTTTCTGCTCTTTTTATGTCTCAACAATGTAAAACCACCGCTTTGTGCAGTCTGTTGATCAGCCTTCTAACGGTGCAATCATTCCAGAGCTAGATACTGACCACTGGCTCAATGTCTTTAATTATCTGCATGATTGGGTAAATTTAATCAACCTATCAGGCATCTTCATGTGTGTGTTTAGGAAATCAACCAGCAGAGGAATAGCAAAATGTCTGCATTTCTCATGCCATGGTACAGGCTAAGTCCTGGAATAGTTTGTCTTGGTGTCCTTCATTAGAAACAAGACTGTGCACATGCTGAAAGTGTGTCTTAACCACTGTCTCTCCCTTCTCTCTCTAACAGACATGCCGATAGCATCCCAAAGCAGAGATTATTGCTTGATTTTTTTGAATTTTGAAACTAATTTGATGTACTTCCAAGATTATTTTCAGTAATTAAATTTTACCTGATGCTTGATAACACAGACATCTTTTATGTGAGAAACTCAAAATCTGTGTTTATGTCTTGACAGAGATTTTGCAGGTGTTTTAGCTATTAAGAGACATTATAACTCATATGAGAGTCAACCCTGAACAGCCTAAAAGGAGTATTATTGAAGAGACCTTTTATCGTCTCATTTTCTTACTTTGCTTTATGGTTTGTCTGACTGTTTTGCTTTGAGATTTCTTGATATGTTTGACATGAATTCCATCACAAAGATTTTCTTTTTAAGGAAGAAACATTGTTGTTTTTGTATTCAGAGAAAATTGACAAGGAGGCACCTTCACTCAATGAAGTTGAACAGAGAAAATGAACTGTATGCCTTGGGCTGTGGGTGGGACCTGATTTTCTTCTATTTCTGTACCAGGTCAATGTCAATCAAATGAAATCAAAGCCTCATCCACACAGAGCCAAAGCAGCAGATAGGGAACTTCTGGAGAGCAAAATTCTACAGAAATAGTGGAAGAAAAGCCAAAACTTTATGCTTTTGTGACTCAGGGAGCATTTCAATTTATCTAACTTGTCTTTTGCTTGTGGATGGAAGGACAAACAATCATGACCTCTGATTGACATAAACTTGAAAGTCTATTGTAGATACTTTTTACCTCCGCCAAGGAGGTTATGTTTTTGCCGGTGTTTATCTGTCTGTCTGTCTGTCTGTTTGTTTGTGTTCAAAATAACTTGAAAAGTTCTGAACGGATCTGGATGAAATTTTCAGGAATTGTCGGAAATGAGATATGGAAGAACTGATTAAATTTTGGGGGTGATCCGGATCACCGTCTGGATCCAGGAATTTTAGTACATAGTACATAGTACGGTGCTTACATCACCAAGGTCTGTGTTTTATAGCAGTTGACAGTTGTGTTATCCTGTGATGCTGTAACAATCCCAAAGCATTACTTTCTAGTCTCAGCTCCTAGTACACTGTCATCAGGATTAAACCTGAAAATCTGTCACACTCTGCAATATTCTCCTTTATCCAACACCATACTTTTTTCAGCATCACTTTCTTGTCTTCCTTGCAAAAACTGCAACTCCACCTCCACCATGAAAACAGTCAGCTTTGTCTTCTGCCTCTTCCAAACCTTTGGTGCGAGAAAGGTCAAATCTATATTGCACTGCAAGGTGCTCACTTTCAATTAGAGATGTGAATCTTTCCCTAACTCACAATTTGGTTTGATTTCAATTTTAAAGGTGACAATTCCATTCAGATATGATTTTCAATTCAAACCGACTCATGATTCTGCACCCACACACTTTCTTCTAATGAAGGACGGACAGACTGAATTCTTTTCTTTGCTGCTCCAAACAGAAATATCAACCACACAGGGAGTTAACTAGTTTATTTTAGAAGAAGGATCAGTTTGTATTAGGGGTGGATCAAAATATCGATTCATCAATGCATTGCAATATCCTCTGAATCGATTCACCTCCTGGCCAGCGGGGGATGCTGTGCACTTTTTCAGTGTTTATCCAGCTGTTTCCGGTGACAGAATAAGGCGTGTGTGATTCAAATTACCATAACACCTCAAGTATTAACATTATCCAAATAATTTCAACAGATTCTGAAAGCTGAGAAGCAGAGCTTTCCATTGATATATAGTATATTTCGGTATAGCCTGCCTGGACTGAGGGGGACAGGCTGGAATTGCGCTCAGCCGAACACCAGAGAGATAGGTTTGGAAGCCAAACATGTGAGTGATTTGACAGTGGTTTATCAGTATTTTCTGTGTAAAAAATGTAAAATATTGTAAACTATACCATTAGTATCATTCTGGAGTGTTTTCTTTCTGTTCTTCTCTCTTTTTATTTTCTCTGTGTTTTGCCGTATTTCTGACGTATTTTCCGTGTGTTTCACTGTCTTTTTTTGTCATTGATCGTCTTTTTCATTATAGTTCGTGTTTTATGGATTCCATAAATAGTAATTTTAGAAATATTGGAGGAAGAAATGTCGAGATCTCTGTCTTCAGCGGGACAGGAACAGCTTCAGGGACTACCATCAGTAAAAAAGTTTATGTAAAATGAGTTAGGTTTATTTATAGTCATCTCAACAAAATTCTACATGTTCTTTTACAATTGTTTATGAAGACAATCCTGTTGAAAATTCAAATCCGTTTTTATTCTTTACTTGTAATTACACAATGTTTTAAGCATTTATAACATAATAACGACAAATACTTGACAGAACTGTTTACTTTTATTTCTTATGAAAAAAGGGTGAAAAAATGTATTCAAAGGACAATCCTGACACATTTATTGACAAAAAAAGACAAAAAAGACTGAGTGGACATTTATAATTACAGTATTAACTGTCATGTTTTTTTTCTTTTTTACTTCACATGCACAAAGAAGTATTTATTGTGCTAATTTTTATTTTCAGATGTTTGATTGTTCAAAAATGTGATGTGACATACCACATATGTTCACATTGGCATGAAAAAAAAAAAAATCAAAAACTGTCAACAGGTACTATATTTATTTGTGTATTTCTACTTCTTACTGAATCAAATCGCAACCTAAAGAATTGAAATTGAATCGTAAGGTTCTTAACAATATCCAGCTCTAGTTTGTATCAGCATGAACCTCACTAGACATGTGAACTATGGAAGCCTGACAAAACAGTATGAACAGCGTGTTTGTGGGCGCTTGAAATAATACGTCTTTCTAAATAGTAGATTTTTTTTTTTTTACTTTGGACCTATTGGGAATATTTAACAGTAAGAATCATGATTATGACGTGAATTTTCCAACATCTCTATTTTCAATACAAACTAGTTCAGTTCAACAATTCAGTTGAGTTGTTTACCTTGCCAAAAAAAAAAAAAAATCACCCTCAGCATCAACTGCTCTTGGTTGCCATGCTCCCAGGGCTCTCAGTCTAAAACAGATCAACTTCTGGAACAGCGTCACAGTCGTGACTTGTGATATCCATTTCTGTCACAAACAATGACAGAGAAGAAAATGATCTGACTCATCTTTTTAAAGGAAGGATTTTCTGGTCTCCATCCACTATTAGTGATAGGATATGATTCCTTTATCTTGTTCTTGTGCTATCTTTGTGACATTTTCATGAATGGGGAAAATATTAAGTGCACAGAGCAACTGAAATCCACCTTGGACACTACAGGGAGAGGTGGAAGGGAACTTTCATAGCCCAGGGAGAGGCTCTCTTAAAATGAGGTTGTGAGTGCTGCCAGTACAAAAACAGCTCCCTTGATGATTTAATGAGTTGTTTTGCTTTATGTACTGTGAGAGAGACTAACAGAGTAACTGAGATAAGCAAACAGGTAATACATTAGTGCACTTAAATGTATAGGGAAATACTAACAAGCGAGTCTCAGTTATCTAGAACTTAGATGGATTGAACTATATTTATGAACCAACAAAGTGTTTTGTTTAAATAACTATATATGCAGCCCGAGCTGTAACCAAAACTCACATCCTTACAGATGTAAACGCTAAACTAGTGTGACCTGTTTGCTCTGTTTATATTGAAACTGAGGCCTTTCCCCAAACCCCAATCAAATCTGACAGCATGCTTGAGTTGTTATCCTCCATGTTTTGCGGTCAAAGTGACAGAGAGTTCAGAGAGCAGTGACCTGTCCCATGGAGATGAAGCGGCATCACTATGAATTTTGACCTGATAGTTCAGACTGTCACTACACGGTCACTGATTTTAGAGAGCACAAACGTGGCCCAAATCATCTTTTCACTGTGGGATTTTTTTCTCTGCTGCTCTCACGTAGATCTTTGTTACATAACAAAGCTTGAACTGGGACACTTTTTTAGCTTTTAGCCTTAGTGACAAAGTGGCCATCAAAAAGACAAGTATAGGATCTGAGGGTTAAACAGCCCAAAGACAAAGCAGAGGATGTTTATGAGAAACGACTGGGAGCGTGTGGCCACTGGGGGCAGTTGACCTCGGTGGCTGTTGTGTGCATGACTGTGACTCTGTGGGTGTTTGCGTGTAAATGGGTGTGTGTATGTGTGTGTGTGTGTTTCAGTGCTAGTCCCGCGGGTGAAGAAGAGCAAAGGGAGATGGATTGACTGTGACAGGAAGCCACGTCAGCACAGCTAGAGGGGAGAGAAGCATATGTCAAGATGGAGAAGAAGAAGAGACAATAAGAGAGAAAAGAGTGATGACTACACATTCTTACTAAGTGACATTAAATCAGGACTAAAATAGTTTCACTTTCAAAAAGATGGTGATCAATCTCATTTTAACAATGTGCATTTTGTGTACTTGAGTAGTATGAGTGCGCTCAGATTTGTCTGATTTTGGTAATAATCATGGTTAGATTGACAGCATTGCTGATTTTATGTTTATTTCATTTTTGTGTTAAAGTGATTCTATTTTTATAGCTCTGTTACAGCACTCTTTTGATTCTGGTTACAGTTTTGATTAATATTATTTTCCTTCCTTTTTTCAAAAAACGAAATATTTGCAAAAAGTCACCTCATATATCAGTCTATGAAGAACTGAGCTACACAGGGTATTTTCTGAATTCAAACATTGGTGAAGGCCTCCACTTCCTAATTTTGTGCCTTTATCAGCCCTTGTCAGAGGGGGACTTGTTTTTATCATGGACTGTAAAAAAAGAGCAGGTTAGGTGAAAACAAGAACCTCTATGACTTTAACAGACATGATCAAACACTAGAATGCTGAAACTTTCAATCTACAAGAATGTGAAATTCACAATCATGAATGTAGTGCCAATACTTCTTTAACCTGAGGGGATAGTAATTTTGAGTCAGCATTGTATGAGGTTAATTTCAAAAGAAAATACATTGTTCACAATGGTTTTGAATCAGCCTGCCTTCTGTAAGGAAAGCATGGGCACAGAGGTTATGCTACACAGTACATTGCTACAGATAGGGTCAAGAGCTCAGAGTAAGGGTGAATCCCAATTCTACCCCTTGGCCCTTGTCTTACCCCTTACCCTTTGGTTTTGTGCGTTCACGTCTAGTGAAGGGGTGTCCAAATTCTCTGTAGGGCTAAGGGGAAAGGCTAAGAGCGAGGGCTACACAGCCCTTGAACTAAGACAGACCGGGACCTCACTTGAAACACAGGGGTATGAGAATTTCCCATAATACACCGCCCCCACGAGGCAGAGTGGAGACCACTCGCATAATTATAAGTACTAATTAAATCATAAAGTAAATATTAATCATGTTTTGAATTGTTGGTCATATTTTAAAATTTCTTGTTATAACGAGCTAGCCTTCGGAGCCATAGCTACGGCTATTGTCCCATCTGCCTACGTCACAGCTAGCGAGCAGCTCTGGGTGATGACGTAGCGGGAATTGAGTGGCTTCTCTTTGTCTTGGCAGTGTGTTTTCACCCCTTCCCCTTGGCCCTCAAAACAGAGGGCCAAGGGGAAGGGGTAGGGGAAGGGGAAGAGCTAAGGGGTAGAATTGGGATTCACCCTAAATTACTCACTTTTAAAATGAAAACAAACACAAAACAAAACAAGAAATAGCCTTGGGATGATTGTGCCCTCAGCAGTGTTGCAACACTTTATTTTTTCACAGGCAACTCCCTTTGTTTTCAGACAGCACATCACATAGCCTATATGGTCCTTCTGCCTGGGATACGGCAAACCCAAAACAAAGGGACTTTCAACCCAAAGGTAAAGCTCTGTCAATTTGTTCTGTACAGCGAAACAATCACCACCATGTTATTATTTTAGTCTGCCCACATCTTCACTTCAGTATTTATTTTGAGCTCTTTGCCCCATCTGTAGCTATGTGTACCCCAAATTTTGTGTGGTTTCTCTCCTTATAGGGCAAGAGCTGATCAAATTCACTGCAGGTAATGTTTACTATTAAATTGAACTTAATACATCCCCACTTCCAAATTACTTAACTATCCCTTTAAATAATGGAAAAAAATGAGCATGTGTACAGTAAAAGGGAACCTGCAGAGAGATTAATATGAGATCTAATGTGGATTCTTTGGTTTTGGGAACTGTCTTACACATTGGCTTCAGTTTCCAACACTGGAAATTGCTGCTTTTACGTAGGCATAAATGCAGTCTGTTTTATGTATTATGTCTCTGTGTTTATAATAGCCAGCCATGTGGGGGACTCCAATTGTTTTAAAAACTAAGCCTTGTTGAACAAAATTTGTGCAAAAATGTATTTTACTTTTTACCATTACTTTAAGAACCAATACTCATTGCATCAATACGCATGTCAATGAGTTGGTTCTGGGAGCAAGATTAAGCCAAGTACACTTTTAGAGCTTGGCTAGACTCTAAACCAAAATAAAGATGTAGCTATAGGGCAAGGGTTAGGGTTAGTTAATGTTTGTAATATTCTTATATTTTAATGAACCAAAAGTCATCTAGTTCTACCTTTTTAAAATTTGCTAACTGAGTCATCAACTATCATAAGATAAGAACACCTGTAATCATTTAGTGGAAAGTCATTCTGTCAGTTTTCCACAGAGTTGAAAAAAGAAAAAAAAAAAGACAAAAAAAGAAATGGACAAGCCATGGAAAAAGTCTATGTTAACCAAGAAATAGCTGTTGCGCGACCTTGGTGCAGCTTATCAAGTTTTCTGTCTGTGAAGCTGCAAACACTTCAAGAGGCTTTTGCTAAGAGAAAAAAATATATATAAATAATCTGATTTTAGAATTTAAAGTCTTTAAAGGTCTTTTTTTTAATCAAAGCTTCAGTTACAAGTAGATAAAAGACCTAATGGTAACATCAAATTCAATAACCATGCCCAATGCAAACTCTAAAACACTTACAAAAGACCAAAACAATCAAGGCTGCTCTCAGACTTGTCGGAAATGTTCCCAAAGATAAATGAAAAAGCTGCCTATTCAGAAAAAAATAAGGAGGTAGATAAAAATAAAAAAGAAAAGAGAAAAGAGAGAAAGTATAAAGAGAGAGGGAAGCAGGAAACATGCGAGTGTTTGCCGACCTTCACTGACAGAACTATTCACATCTCTTTGCCAAGGACAGAGACGGAGACTTGAATGGCCTGCCTCCATTCCACAAGCTTTGTGTCCCGTATTCAATTCACAAGCAAAATCAATTAACGGCTTCCCACCTGATTGATCGGGGCTAATTAATATGGCTATGCAGGACGCTAATGGTTGTTGAGCGAGGTCTGAGATGCTCTGCCAAACTGTAGCACGCCAAGGTCAAAACTGAGGCAGTTTATGTTGGAGCTGGACGACAACAGCAGACAGTGTATACACAACAGGGGTACTGCACTGTAAAGTCTGCTCTTTTAGGGGCTCAGAAGAAACTGGGACAGAGCAGTTGCCTCAGAAACTCATACGGTAAAGAGTGCAACTACAAATGAACTTTTTTTTTTTAACCAAACTCTCATCAAATAAAGAGAAGCGCTTGCTAAATTGCTAAGCAACATCATATTGGTGCGTTTCTAGCAAGAAGAAAAAAGACATATACACAGTCAAAGGTGAAAAAAATATTCATTGACAAAGTTTTTGTGTTAAGTTTAAGAGCTAGGGAAATAAAATAAGAGATTCAAAGTTATATAAAGCGTCTATATATTTGTGAACCAAGATAATGTTTTTCTTAAATAATATATGCAGCTAAAGCTAAAACTGAAGCCTTTCTCCAAACCCTAATCAAGCTTTCTTTACTAATTACCACATTCCCTCAACAACTATAAAAATGGCATGTTGTTCAATGTGTCAATAAGCATTTTAATGAGGTGCTGCTGAGTGCTGGATTTAGCTTAGTATTCTTTAGGGTTTGGCTATTCTCTAAACCAAGCTGTAGCTATAGGTCAAGGGTCAGCAAATAGCAAAGGTGCAAAGGCCAACAGAAAAATAATTAGTAAAAAAATAAAGGTTTATTTAAAAGTTTAAGAGAAAAGTTTGGAAAAAATGAGAGAATATTGAAAGTAAAGAAAACCAAAAAAAATAAAATCCTGAAGTTATTTACTTCATTATTTGTTTGTTTCTATATTGTCAGTAGTGATAGCTTGTCAACTAGCACACCATAATGTAAACTGTCACAAGTGGTCGTGTTATTTGTTTACACCACAGGTCATACATACTCATTCACACTCATTCACTTATTGATTGTCAAACTTACTAATTAGGTTATCCATGAGTATAAGTTAAACAAATCCATGTGCCTTCATACTCATTTAGGTCCTGTGTCCAAAGGTTGCATATTTTGCACTGGCAGCGCATGTTTTAAACCCATCACCAATGTAGTCCAGCATTCTCAGCTTTCAACACCCTGAGAAGATATATGCCCTCAGCGTAGATTGATTTTTGTCACTGTGCTCCCAACATTCTCAATTGAAAAAAGATAAACTTTTGATAGGGCGCCGTGCTCATCAAAGTCATTCCTCCTTCACTGACCGATCAAAGTCAAGAAGGGACGGGACATCTGCCATTCGCTATGTAAACAAAAATGGTGGAGGTGAAAATTAGATGCCACTAATTTATAAGGGGACCTTCTCCTGGTCTTCAGCTTCTATCAGTGGTAGGACATGACTTCTTGACTCTGCATTTCTGTTTTTTGGGTGATATTTCAGTGAATTAAAGAAAATACAACTCACACAGGGCAATTGCAAAAGGACATATGGGTGTCCAGGAGAACCAGATGTCAAACTGTTGTTACCTAGCGATGGCAAGAAGTGCTCTGAAACTGAGGCTGAGAGCGCTTCCTACTAGAAAAACACTCCCTGTGGACACAAGCCCCTAAATGCCACTGATGCAGCAGTGGGAGCAATTTGTGGTTCTTACTCAAGAGCACATTGACATGTGACAGCTGAAGCTAAGCTCAAAGCTCAACCTTCCCATGGTAGAACAACTCTCCAAACAGACCCAACAGCACCCCAAATGGTGTGTTGTATTGTACAAAACTGCAGTGTGAACATGAACAAAAGTTAAATGCTTCTAGGAACCATTTTATTTTCTAATTCAGAACAATGCAAAGCACCTTAGCTATATGTTAAAAGCTACCCACACAATGCACAGTCCTTACTAGTTGTACCCCACCAAAAGATGACTAATCAGGCTTTCCAACAATATAAAATACAATACCAATTAGTATTACTGAAGGGGGCAAATAACTGAACAAAATAATGCTTCCAAACCGTTTTTGAGAAGTATTTTATTGAAATTTTTATTTGATATTTAGTCATGATCTGCTCCTTGTTTTAAAAAATTGCATTGAAACTAAAATTTACCTTTATCACTGATCTTTATCACTGTGTGTATGACATGGGTCCTTTTACATGGAGAGAGTGTTTATAAGCGCTGTGATGTGCTGTTACTGTGACATAAACACTTCGTCTATTCTTTTTCATTGTCCTCTTTAAAATTGTGATTAAGTGTCTGCCTGAGGAGTTATGCCTATGTACTTTTGGCATCAGCAGTGTCACTTTTAGGCTGTTCATCTTTTAATAAGTGGGACTAACGGACTCATCATACAGAGCGTACCTCTTGTCTGAATAAGCAGTTACAAGTATTAGTTTGTGAGGATTTGATTGGTTTAACACATGAATCAACTACTGACATCAGAGCATGCCGCATTTTGCACATGGGTCAACTGATGGCATCAGTGCTGGTAATGACAATTGATGGCTTTCATCCAATGTTGAATTTTAAGTTAACCTGATAATATAACCAGAAAAGCAAATATGTACATTTTATAATAGATGAGCTAAAACAGAAACTTTTTAGTGTGTATATGGCCAACACGCACAATGTTAACACCCTGCTCTGACAGTGACAGAGGAGCTTACTGACTGAGGGCCAGAAAAACGGCAGGGAAGCTAATCATTAATTTCTTGTATTATTATTTTCATTTCTCCTGAGGCATATGGTTTCAGGCATCAAGCTGGCAGAAGAACAAATGACAATTTGATGCCAGAGACCTCAAAGCAGAGCAGAGAAATGTAGGAAAAAGGTAGGAAACTCAAGGGAGATGAGCTCCTTTTAGCTTTTTCCAGAGCTGAGCATATTGTGATTAAGCTTTGGCAGAATGATGAGATGTGTGAGGTTGGGAGGAGAAGGTGGCAGGAAGAGAAGACTCACCCTGTCACCACCAGTCAGACAACTGCCAACAGTGGCAGGGCATTAATTAACTCTTAACATACACACGACATCGTACACAATAAGGGAAGGTTTGTGTACCAACGCTATGCAGCGCAGCCTTATGTATCCACTGTCACTCAGTGTGATGACTTTTCTATTTACAAATCATCCCCTAGTTTCCTTGCAAATGGAAAATGCTTCTCTTTAAGTATAGATAGAGCGAAAGGCTTTTTTTTTTTTTCTTTTTTTGTAGACAGCAAGGCAGAAATCAGCAACACACCACTTGGGAACATTCTCGACATTAGATCTTACAAGATTCAATCAAATCTTGCTCCGCTCACATCCAGTTCTTCAGATGAGTGCATCTAATCAGCAGCAACAAAAGGCCGTCACCACGTCTGCATGAAAACAAAGATATATTTTGGGAAGCCGTGCGCACAATATGACAGCTAATCAAAATGAGGAGAGCTGTCAATAAGCTCTGCGAACATTGGTCATTCTGCTGCAGTGCAGATGGATTATGGTGAGGAGGGGGGGGATGACTCAGTCTGTCAGGACTCCCATCTTCAGCCCAGCAGGAGAGCGAGCCGATAATCGAAAGCTCTGGAAGGGGTCACCAGGTTGACAAGTGTGTTTGTGAGTCGAACGTGTTGGTGAATTTAAAAAAGAGGAGAGGGGGCTGAGAAAGAACATAAAAGACAGGAAAACATTCCTGCACATCAGGTCTGTCAACATTAATGTGTTAGTTGCATCAAGGTGAAGGCCAAAAATAAATTCAAATTAAACATGGTTTTTTGGCATTTTTATTGCTTACTGTGGCATCTCCCTGTTGCCACAGTGATGGAAAATAAAAACACCACTGCTTCAAAAAATGTCTAATATACCTTGAGAAATGAATAATTAAAACTCACAAGCAAATTCACTTCACAAGTCATGAGCAATCTGCATCAGGCTTGGGTGATGTGACCTAAATTACATAGCATTTTTAACTCATTGGAGTAACAATATCAAATTACTGTTAAACAAATCAAACATATGAATTTAACTGTACTTTCAAACCCCTCCCCCTCCAAACAAGCCTGTGATGTGACACTAACATGTGGTTTGTTTTTTCTCTGAGTTGTATTAAGCTGCTACAAAAAGCATGAAAATTTACAGTGTGATTGTCCAAAATTCAAGCACTCAACTGTAATCAAGAATTAGGACGTTTATTATATGAAACTTGTTAATAACTAGATGTTTTTTCACTGATTAATCTTTATAGGCTTTGGTTACTGACTAATGTACAGAGCTGAAGTACATGAGCCAAGACAATAATTTAATTATATCTTTAGAAGACTTGGAAATAATGAAAAGAGTGGATGTACCTAAGCCTAAAAATGTGGACCTTTTAAAAGTTGTAGTGTCCAAGTTGGACGAGGCTTCCCTGACAGAGATGCTGGAGACGCTGAACTGGAGTTTGTTTTCTTACAGTAGACGTAAATACGTAAATACGTCACTACGTCACGTCCGCCCCTTGTCCAATCAGAACCATTCCCAACCCCCAGACCTTAAGTGGAATTGAATAAAGGCGAATAAACGTGTTTTCCATGTAAACCTCAATTCAGAATTACTGTTTCCATGTAAACACGAAGGAGAATACTTTAATTCCGAATTATTTAATTCTGAATACTTAATTCTGAATGAAAAAACATCATGTAACCATGGCCAATGTGAAAGCCACAGACAGAGAGGGACACTCCCAAAGTGAGAGAGTGCACAAAATGTTGTTGATATATGTAGACATTTAACTTAAAGAGGAGTATGCACACTTTTACCACATCATTGTGCAATAACTTACATTCATTTTGAACACTAACAGGGTTTTTTAGAGTAAATCCAGTGTTGTTTAGAGTGTTTGTTTGTATGTCCAGGTCCTCATGCATATAAACCCTCTAAAAGTTCTTGAAAAGCTATCACATTAACTGGAGATTATTAGCGTTCAGAGAGTCATGTTGTGAAGGCACACCAGAATTTTTCTTGATGCATGACAGTATTAAACAACCAACACAATACTTCACAAGCACTTTGGAGCTGTGTCATGGTGTCAGACTACACTGGTGTAGTAATACATTAAAATAATACATCCAATTTTAAATTAAATCTTGGAGTCATTACCATAAAGTAGATATATTTGCATTCATTTGAATCCCAAATTAACAGACTTGTAAGTTGTTTAACATTGTAGACTGAAATGCGTTTAAATGTAAAAAACTTTCCAAGCATATGATTAAAGCTGTAACCAACAGTTAACTGCCACAATTCAGTGATAGTTGGTGAAAACTGAATTAACTGACAGCCATCCTAAACATAAGAGAGAGCGAGAGAATAAGAGAGGGAGGGAGAAGTCATGAGGCAAAGAAGCAGGCGTTGAATGCCTGATGAGGTCTGTTTTTTTTAACTTACTAAAGTGATTGCGTCTACATATTGAGTACTGTAGCCACATTTTATGAGCAAATCTAATACGAGCAGTGGGCAGCACTATCAACAGGCCTGTGTTTGCAAGGCTTACAAGGCAGTTCTCAGTGATCAATTTCCCAGAGTGCTGCAGGGTGCAGAGACCCCTCCTCTTTTCCATCACTATGCTCAATAAGTGTCTGACAGAGCTCAGGCTTGTGGTCAGCTTCATTTCTCCAGGCCAAGTGACTGTGACTCCTTTGTTCGCACGAACATCAATGTCAGACAGAGAAGAGTCCAGCAGCGGGGCCTGAGGATTTTTTTGATTTCTCAAAAAATGAAGAACTAACACTTGGATCAGCTTGGTCTGACCTTAAGCTATCAACACAAATAGATTCATAACAGTCTACAAAAAGGAGCAAAACACCACAATCAAATCAAACCTTCAGCAGCTTCTGCTCTGCTGTACTCACTGAAATATGAAACAGGAGCATTTTAAATGGATCTTTAGTGGGGCAACTTTTTTTTTTTTTCTTTTTTTTTTTTAATTTTGCAGGATCATAGTTTGGTCTCTCTGTCCATTTACTATTCAAACACCTCCAAGCAACGATTTGTTCTTTTAGGAAAAGATGACAATTCTTCATTTTCAGGTGACATCAAGCACATCCATAATGTAGCATGGTCAGCATATTTCCCCTGGTGTCACATCAACTATCTCCATAGGTCCCTTCCACCAAACAGTATCACCATGTTTTGTCAGTGCCTATGTTACTTCCCAGTTTGATTATTGTAACTTCCCTCTTTCTGGTCATCCTCCCAAGTTTCTCTGTAAACTTCAATAAGTCCAGAACTCAGCTGCTGAGTCAGCTGAAAATACCCTCCATTGAAAACATCACCCCTGTCCTCCAGCAACTTCACTGGCTTTCTTTTAAACACTGCATCGATTGTTAAGCAGTGATCCACTCAAATTGATGGAAACTCAAAACATCGATCAACATCGTTATCTTTAATATACGCCTTTATTTTGAAATTCTGACCGGAAATCCGTTTCACAGTTTCCGCCCAATTGCGCCTCGTTCTGAAGTTTCCAGGGCTCTCAAGTCTCACGCATTCAGCGTATGAGACACGCATTTGAACCTTTTCGCGCTCTCACACACCACACCGGGTACTTCTCCCACTTTAAAATGTATTGTGTAGCGCCCACCGAATAAACACCGCTATAAACGCTTTGGAACGTGTAGCAACATGCTCTGAGCGTCACCAAGCTAAACGAGGCTTGACATATCAGCAAATCTGAAAATAGCACTGCTGTATCCGGGTAAGATACGGTCGTTCTGACCGCAGTGGATGCGTACTGCACGCACACAACGGGAGTGCTTAATGACACGAATACAGTAATATCGCTTTCACACTAAAATCAGCGGGTCAACGCAGGTTTTTTCAATGCGGGTTAACCCGCGAGTGACTCCTTTCCCACTGCCAGCAGACCCAGGTGTAATCGGCAGCAGACGAGCTGCCGTGGCTGTTTTTTTTTCCTCTGGTGCATCAAGCTGATGTCATCACGTTGATGACATCTTCAGCGCGACGAAACATGACCACGTAAAGAATGGAAAGGAGCATGGACGCCATGGACGCGGTTTTCTGTACTTTGTACTTTTGTCCCTCTTTAAAAATGTACAAACTCGGCGCTGATGATACAAAGGCGGATGGAATCTGTTGCTGAGACGGCAAAGAGTCTCGGAAGTTGCAGACAGAGGGGACGGGCCCGATGTTATGCCGTGAGCACGTAACGCTGACGTCATCCGTAACTTAGCAGGTTGACCCGGGTGTGATGTTCTCACCGAAGCCGACCGGAGACGAGCCGATGAAAACCTGTGTCGCTTGCAGGGTAAGTCGACCCAAGTCGAAATGCCGATTAGACCCTTTCAAACTGCGGACAGGAGCCGATTGTTAGCAGATTTACACAGGTTTTTTGGCCAGTCTGAAAGGGGTATTAGTTATCTCATCATTTGATTTTGTAGCACACTGATTAATGAAATGACTTATCGTACTAAAGGGAAAACAATGAGAGCTTCTTCTTATTCTTCCTCCACACCTACCATTAAACACTGAAGCAAAGTCTAATCAGACTGAAATACAAACTGTGGTTAGCAGGCATCACAGTAAAAAAAAAAAAAAAAAATCATCAATGTTGAGTTAGTAAATAGTTCTACTTAGAACATGAGAAATGTTTGGCTTTTATTAAAATCAAAATTGCACATTTTTAGTTTAAAAGAGCAGGGTCAAATGTTGGAGGTCAATAAAATAAAAATAAAATAATAATTCAATAATTTGTATTATTGTTTTTCATCATTATTTGATATAATGTACTAACATCACAATGTAACAATAAGACCCACTAGGAAATTGTGGGGGCAAAAAAAAGCACCTACTAATTAACCTAATTTTAATTTTAAAACACAATTACTTCATATAAATGGTTATAATCCTCTATAACCTATCATACCCAAAGGTCAGCACATAGTTTCACATTTCAGTAATAAAATTGTCAAAACATCAAAATTGCTTTGTTTTTTTTTTCCTGCTTTAGGTGAAATGTAGCTGATTGTGTTAAATGTGTACATAATGTGTAATATCGACTTAAATCAATCGAAGGCCCCTGAATCTTATCGAATTGAAATCGAATCGTGGCAGACTTTGTGACATCGGCAAATATCGTATCGTTGTCCGAAGAATCGATATCGTGTCGTATCATTATGAAACTGGTGATTTACACCCCGACTCACTATACCACCTGCACAATAAACCCTGATGGGGTCTCAGGAAGTCAAGCATGTCTGTGTCCCTCAAGCAATATATGACGCAAATCCATGTTTTGGTGTTGCCAATTCATTATAGCTATGCCATTTATTAATCATGCAATGCAGTTGGATCCGCCTGATTCAATATCTGCAAGCTCTAATCTACAATGATTGTGAGCAGCCCAATGCAGCACAGCCCAATCAGCGTCCTTTAGAGCAGGAAGAGGTGAAGGCTATGAGCGAGCTGGCAGCAAGAAGTGATTGCTCATACAGAGACTAGCATAGATGATAACAGTTTCAGTAGCAGTTTTATCTGATCTGGATCACAGTCCAACTACCAACATTTTTTGGCAAGAGTTTGTTCTACGAAGTGGCTTGTGTTTCGTATTTTACACCCAAGCAGTAGCGCCCTTCTACTACATTACCTTCTTGGCCCATAATGAATGTGATTCACAGAATGATCGTCCTATGAGCTGCATATGCTATTGAAAGGTTCTGCCCATTCCTGAACACTTTCTATAGACTGTTGTCCAGATGGACTAGTGAAATACATTGAATGGTCCATCTAGTGTGTCAGGTTGGCCATTTATGGCTTTTACTGCAAATCATTTCTGCCTGTTATTGTGCATGGTTACTTTTATTACTTGTAGTTTCCTTGGCCTCAGAAATTGAGTTGTTTTATTGTTGCTGTATTTGTAGGTTGACCTTTGGTGTTCTGGAAGGCACCCATCAATAAAATGTAC
This sequence comes from Cetoscarus ocellatus, assembly GCA_037902135.1. NCBI lineage: Eukaryota > Metazoa > Chordata > Actinopteri > Labriformes > Labridae > Cetoscarus > Cetoscarus ocellatus. Next base: position 20,365 of record JBAMNC010000319.1, on the reverse strand, counting down.
CATTTTTAGAAGCAGAACTGAGGGTTGAGTGGTAGTCACATTGCAGGGTGTCTAATGTTTGTCACATGACTTAGAGGATGTCATGCTGACACTTTAGAGGTACCAAAACTACCAGCTTTCTCACTTTTAATGAAAGTGTGTCTAATATCAGCCTCAGTTGTCAGAGAACAAAAAACTCATGCATGCAAAGTCTGTGTGTCTTCTGTACCCACACTCAGGCGGCAGACAATGCTGCTCCACACACACATACGCCAACATGAGCATGAGGAAGAAGTACAGTTATAAAAGAAGAACCTTTAGGAAATGTTGTCTTGCTATTGGTAGTACCTTATCCTGCTGCTTTTCAACGAAAAATTGTGTTCATTAATGCCATTAATGTGCAGCCTTGTGTTTTTGTTTTTTTTTTACAGCTGCAGGTGAGCACCAGTGTGTGAGAGTCACATGTAGCTTCTTGAAATGTTGTGCACCCTCCCAGATCAACTGATTAATTCCTGGTTGTTTTTTGTTTATATAACAGTCCAAATTTATCAGACATCCAGTGAATGCAGATACTGCTGTAAAACTGTCATGTGTGGCATAAGGTCAGATTCTGTTTCAGACGAGTATTTGGTCATTTCGCAACAGGATCTTAACGTCAGTAAAGATATGTCATACAATGACTGCTTTGATCCAGACTTAAACTTTTGTCATTTGTAAAAGCCCCAAAGTGCACATAAATATTACAGCGAGGAAGAGTTTAACACATTCCTAATAGTTTATTGAATCAGGGCTATAACAATATTTTCTCAACTTTTCACCTTAACATATGCAGTTAACCCAGAAATCATGATCAACTGATTTAATATTTCTCAAACTTAAATCATACATTTTAGTGATGGCTTCTCAGAAACATGGCTCAAAGATGATATAGTATCTCTTTACTCCATGCCTCAGTTTCATGCTGTACACTTTAATCAGAAAAAGAAAAAGGGGTGAGGAGTTTAAATCTTTGTTAAGGGCAGTTTTTAATTCATCCACTGGGAGGAGTTTAGCTGTGATTTAGATTTACTCCATGTGAGAATGAGTGGGTGTGTCTGTCAGAGGGGGTCCTCAGTGAGAGATAAAAGAAGGGGATTTGAAACTGTATCATCAAGCCCCGTACCATCTAGCCTGCTGAAGTATTGTGTGGATTATTACACAAAACATTGGTGAGCAGAGGTTTCCACCAAACAATCCTAATGATGAGTTGGTTGCTACTGCCTGTCAGTCTAAAGCTCGGATTACAGAATCCCCTTTGGGGACAGACAACAGAAAAGAGGAGTTTATAGATTAATGCTATTGGTTTTTAGCTTATAAATGCTGCAGTGTGTTCAACAGGTAGACTCTAATTGTGTCAGACTGCCATTTGGTGGCGGAGTGTGGAGTAGGTTCAATCAGACCTTCTGCGTTAAAACGCTTTTCAACAAACGAAGAAGAGAACACATGCTCAGAAAAAGCATTTAAGGACTCCGAAACACAAAGTTAGGAATACTGTAACAGTCGAAAGCTAAATTTTGTGGATTCTTAACAAGATGTGAAACATCTTAGAAATGCATTAAATCTATTAGAAATTAAAATTAATCAGACTTCACTGAATTGACTCAAAACTGATAACTACAAATGGCTCAGATATTAAAGCATCAATGTACTGTTTGTCAGACAGATTACTCTGCTATTTGTTGACACATCTACTTTGGTTTGATAATTGCACAGTAAATATGTGTGTTTAGGCTCAGAAATCAAGTTAATTGGTTGGATAAAATAAGTGTAAACTTCATCCTGCTCCATTCAGTCATGTTAGCCTTGTGTTAAACATGGCTAACACCGTTTAGTTTTACTTGCTGTTTATTGCTTTTGTCATCTATATACTAATCAACTTTGTTCCGTTCAGAAGTTAGAAAAACATATCAGTCAATTGGGGCTGTACACTTATGAGATAAACCCTAATACCTACTGATTCTACTCGTAATGACACCACAATAATAATCTAAAACATTTTGTGTACATTTAAAGTGATTATATGTATTTCTTATATTGCCTTAAAGAGCAGCTGACAAATTTGGAAATTGTTTTGCATTGTTCAAGGTCAAGTACTTCAAATGAGGAGTGTTTATTTATGACCAAGATTATTTTACCTATTTTGACCCAAAAACTGACTTTCCATCATATCTCTCTTTTAAACCTACTTGGAGTTTGTGCCATAGCTCCAACTGCTCCTCACTTAAAGCAAAGTGGGAGCTGTTTTGGAAAGAGGGGTGGAGAACACGCTGTTGCAAGGATTGGGAAGCTGTGCTCCCTTAATTGCACATGAAAAGCTCAATACAGCACAACATTCATCTCATCTGCATTACAATGTTATCATGATTGTTGGAGTTTTGTCGATCATAAGTGGTACCTACATTATTTTTTTTAAAAATCCGCACCTTGAATTGAACCTTGAATTGAACTTTGAAATTTGAAGTTTGCTGTGCTTATGTACCATCCCACAACCTACAAAAGGCCTCTTGGACCCATATCATAGAACAGTTAGACCAAATTATTATTTACAGAGGAAAAAGAGTAAAAATTAACAATTCCAAGGGCTCATTCTAGGCATCAAGTCCTGTGAGTCTGTCAGTTTGAAGTTTGATTTTTTTTTTTTTTTAATATTATTCTCACTTACATTACTCTAAGGCACTGGACACCTGTAGAAGTCTATTTAACATACAGGCTCTAAACTGATAAAACTACACTGAATGCAATAAGAGAGCACACTCTAAATGCAAGGATTTCAACATTTATTTACTATAACTCACAAACTGCTAAGATCCAGTAGGACCTGCATAACAGGCTCAGGCAGCTGACAATTATACTGTGTCTCACTGCATGCTGGAACATTAGGACTGGACATTTCGTAGTTGTTAGACAGTTTATGTCTGACAGTGACATCACTACTGCACGCCATTTTTCAACAATGCCAAATCAGGACATTCACCACACTCTGACACCCTGTTAAAAGAAGTGAGGAAAACTGAAACATGATTGACTACATGATTGGCACTAAAATAAATCAATAACTGTTTGTGGCTTTTACTGTCATCTTGTTTAAACTATGAAGGTGAAATCATGCACATTCACAGCTTCAGCTAAAGTCCTTAAACATTATTTTTATTTGGTGTCCTTCTTAAACTTTGTACTTTTTGTGGTTTATTGCATTGAATAGTTCTGTGTGGATGAACACATTAATATGTCGAATCTCAGAATATTAAAATATGGGTTTTTCCAGTAGCAGCTGAGCCCAAATATCAGCTACACTAATGTCTGCTCTTGCCTGCAGCAAAGATTAATGTGATTTCCTTACTTTTTCAGAAGCAGAAGTTGTAGGCAAAGTATGGAAATAGTCTTTTTTATAATACACGGTTATAATGGAAAATCTTAGAGAGTGACACAGGGGCTGAGACTGTTTCGAATGCAGAGCACACGCTTCAAGAGGTGCAATGAGCAGGAATAGGTGTTCATTTGTGAAGGTCGCCTCCACTGAAAGCCAAAATCCATTGAGGAATGAGGTGAATGCACAATTCCACGCCAAAACGCAGCCTATCCATTTCTCCTGGATTTCACGGTGGCCCCTGCATGCTGAGACCAGGAGGCACTTGCATTTCACACTTTGAGATGTCGCCATGGAAACGACACAAAGAATCTGTTGGTGGATGTTGCATGTAACTTTTTGTTCTGTGTCCAAACTGAGGACAAGGGTGGATACACTTTGAATGGGGAAAACTGAGGAGTCTGAATGAAGGGCTGCCTACGCAAAAGGTAAAAAAGACAACAAATCAAGAGTTTTCTCACACAGCGGTTAGTTCAGTGTCCCCAGCTGACCTCTAGGTCTGCACAAGCCCCTTACCTGGTGGATGATCTCAGATACAGGCAGCTGATCCACATATGCGTATGTCTTTCTCTCCAGCTCTTCACCCACAGGACTGAAAACAAAACACAAAAAAAAACTCATTGGCATTAAGCTGGAAAAAATAATTTAGGGACATTAAGCTCTCACAGTGTGGGACGCCATCATTCAGGTATGATGAAAAGCTGTCAGGAAGAGGAACAGACGCCAGTGTTTCAGTTGGCAGCGAGTGAAAAGCCGAAGTGTGTATGATTGACAGATCATTTCAGAGCAGAGTCAATGATATGCAGTGCAAATGGATGCAAATTAACCAGTTTTTCTCTTCATAAATGAAAAAATAAATCATCCTGTTAGAAAAAAAAAATCAGCACACAAATAAGTGATGTGACTGGAAAGGATTCAGTGTATATCATTATAGAAGTTTAAATGACAAAACATGAACAAAACAAAAACCTTAAATGAAGAGTTCAGTATTACTACATCTTCTGAGTACTTTTAACACCAAGTTTTCATTTTAACAACTTTAGTAGTGCTTCCACTCCAAGTCCTCCTGAAATACTCAATTTGGTCTGTACTTATATGGCTTTCCATAAACATGCAGAGAAGCCAGCCGTGGAAAATAGTAAGCAACCGGGGTACAGGGATTCAACTGGCCTGTGCAACATGGCTTCTTATAAGCAGAAGGGAATAAATCAATCAATCAATCAATCTTCATTTGTATAGCGTCAATTCATAACAAGTGTTATCTCAAGACACTTCATAAGAGAGCAGGCTGAAGGCAAACTCTTCATGTTATGGATACACATATATGCATAGATACATATATAAATATATACATATATATACAAATATATACATCCAACACCCAACATGAATCCAAATAGCCAATCAAGAATCCCTCATCATGGCGGCAAAAAAACCCTCCGTTTAGCAGCAGGAAATCTTGAATGTGGATCCCAGTCTCATGATGAACAGCAAATCCACACAATGCTGTGTTGGGTGTGTGGACGAAGAAAGGAGGTGGGCAGAGACAATTAAGAGACAAGTGGACTAAAGTAAGAACTAAAGCTAGTAACAGATCCAAGGGCCAATCATGGACCTGTCTTCGTCATATTTGTCTCTGCTGAACATAAATTCATTAGAAGTTAGCCCCTTGAGATGCAGCATCTCGATTTCAGGGGGGTCCTCGTGTCTGTATGATTGTGGTGATAGTTTTTATAGAAGTACAATAAATAATAATCAAGAAAAGAGCAACAAATCTATTATTTACATTATACAACAGCATCAAAATGAGAATGTATAAGTGATGTACTTTCAGCTGATAATTGAGGGGGGTTGCAGAGACAAATGACTGAAAATAAGAATTATTGGTAGTGACAGACTCATGGGTGGCCAGACCATAAATGGTAAATGGTAAATGGTAAATGGACTTGAGCTTATATAGCGCTTTTTCTAGTCTTTTGACTACTCAAAGCTGCTTTACACCGCAGGTCACACTTACCCATTCACACCCATTCGCTCTCACATTCACTCACTGATGGTTCTGAGTTTCTATGTTAGTTATCCATCAGTATCAGCTAACACTTTCACGCCCTTTCATGCCCATTTACACGCCACTGACGCAGCAGTGGGAGCAACTTGGGGTTAAGTGTCTTGCCCAAGGACACATCGCCATGTGTCGCCCGGAGCTGGGCTTGAACCTGCAACCTCCCGATCACTGACCAAGCGCACTATCCAGCTGCGCCACCGACGCCCCTATATCTGATTCACGTGTGTCTTCTAAGAAACGAACAAAATATCAAAGTGTTCACTGAGAAATTTCAGAGAACGTTGTTCACACTTAGATGCAGAACTTCATGGATCCTTGAGTCCATGTCCAGTTTACAAAGATAAATAAACAGCCGTCAGAAGAATTCACTCTGCTTTCAAAGTAAAAAGATGGACTCATGACCTTAATCATTTGTGAATTATGTTTCACAAAGAGGACTACATTCATAGCACTGAACTGAAGCTTACTGCTACAGTGACTTGGATTGATGAAGAAAGTTGATGTTCAGCGTCTTGCTCAAGGACTCTGGAAAAGGTCAGAGCTTGGCAGTTGATTGATAGACGTTAATTAGTGTGACACAAGATGAATTAAACCTGCAACCTTTCAGATACTGAGCCATCAGCAGGACTCTCTTGCATTCATTGTCTCCTTAAGTCCATCTAAAAAAACACAACTAAGACACACCTTTACACATGTTAATATTTCATATCTTTATCATGAACATGCAAATGTAGTTTCAGTGCATCAGCCGGGAGTGTACATCCTACTGCTGTAAACAATCACAAGTATGACCAAATGTTTAATGGGATTCCAGATATACTTATTTCATCATATTTTATTTCCTGTTCAAGTTTTTGATCTGATGTTCAAAGCTTAATCCCTGAAACCAAATTTATATGAAACAAACATAAATATAGGAATAAGAGGACAATGTGTAGTGGCAGTTAGTGTTTGAAAGTTAGATAAGACCATTAGTACATTAATATGGCATCAAAAAATTACGTTCAAATTCTTTACTTTGGTTATTTTATAATAAAAATAATTCATGTAATTGATAGCTTTCAGTCACGTGACCAGCACAGAGGGTTGGAGGGCAAAATGAGCTGTCAGCTGTCAGTGAACCACTGCTTGAAGCTGCAGTACAGGCCTTTTAATTTTCATTTCTACAAATGTAAACTTTAAGATTTAGGCAAGTTTGTGACATCCTACCACTACTTCATCAGCAGTTTAAGTACATTGGCTCATGGACACCAAGCCGATTTTCAGAGTGTGGATGTCAGAGTGACTGCAGTGTTGTTGACAACATGGCACTGAACAGTAATGAACTAGCCAATTATCACAGAGAGGTGTAAACCAATAAGAGTGGACTAGCCCACAACCCTAAATGGGAAGGAGCTCTTAAAGAGCATCTCAGACAGAGAGAGAATACAGCACAATCAGGGGTATTCAGTATAGGAAAACTAGAAGGCTTATTAAACATTAGTGATTTTTTTACATACCCTAGTCATCAAAAAAGAATCGATGAAACTGTTTAAAGGTAAAATAAGACCTCTTTAAATAATTACAGACTTTTAATCAAAACTTTTTGAAATATCTCTAACTTGCATTTCATTTTACACATATGTAGCTTTCACACTGTTGGTGTACCATACGTGTCACTGTTTTGAATTTTAACCATGTTCTGCTATGCTATATTAAAAAGTTGTAATCATTTAATTCGAAACAAATTGAAGGAAAGACATCAAATCATCAAAATAACATAAAACCAACAGGTCTATAAAATATACCAATATAACACTATGGTACATTTGCAGTGAACACTCCTGTTCCTGTATGTATTTCTTTTGTTGAAATTCTGCTCTTTTCAGACTAACAGACTGATAAAAAGTCATGAAAAAAGGTTCTCAGGTAAAGGTCAGTGTGAAGAGGGGGCTCACTCGAGTGACTGTCTCCTTCCCATCAAAGAAAGATCAGGTCAGACAACTTCTGACCAGCATGGCTCTTCTCCAACGGCTCACTGTGAGCAGCAACCCTCTTCTTTTTTTGCTTTTTGTCTCCTTTTTCCCTTCAAGCTACTTTCTTTCATATTTTCTCCCTGGCCTTTGCTCTCTTGCCCATCCTTTTTTATTTTCATGTCTTTTTATTTCTCTCTGCTCAACAACCCCTTCTCTCCTCTCTCCACGTTGTAGCAGTAAGGGAAAGAGACAGAAAAAAGGGGGGCCGGGTTGGCAGGCGTGTAGATGAGCTCCTGCTGAGCCCTGAATGTGCTCCGAGCTCTTTTCTGACACTGGAAACATGTCAGTGAATGTACCACAGATTTCTCCTCCCTCCTATTCACTTAGCACAAGATATGAGCTCTAATTCAATTCCAACCACTTTCCACTTTATTTCAATAAAGAGACTTTTGGAGAGGACTTTTCAATCCACTTAGCCAATTCTAATGGATGTGGTTGCCCCTCCTCCACGACTGCTCCAGATCACTGCTCTCTCCAGCTGCCATCTTTTGGTTTAACAAATTTACTTTAAACATCTGCTTCACTAATCAACTTGGTCATTTTTCAAATTCTGTCCACAGCTGTAGGTCACAAATTGGATTAAATCCACTTTTCGTCTTCAATGGAGTGGAATTGAGCTGCAATTTAATACAGATTATTATCCTGGGAGACATCTTCTGGGCAACAAGCACCTAGGAATGGCAATAAGAAGAGCCTTGACCAGGACACTCTTGAAAAGAGATTTTTAATATCAGTGAGGTTTTCCTGGTTAAAAAAAAAGGTCAAATAAAAAATTTAAAAAAAACCCAAAAAACATATATTTTGATACTTGTATCTAAATGCACAACTTTGTACTCAGACTCAGAATAAACTACTTAGATTTTGGAGGTCATAGGTCAAAGGCACAGTAAGGGTCACACATTTTCACGCTGATCTCTTGCTTGTGAACTTAATATATTAGGGATCTTTGTTAAACTTTACTCAAATGTCCTCTCTGACTTTAAAGGATCATTTAGATTTTTTTAATATGGGTTGAATACTGTTTAGTTTATTAGTATATACATCAGCCAAAGCGATTTTGATCAGCTCTGCCCCTGTAGGGAGAGAACAAGCACAGGTGTTGGGTTATCATGGCTGCATTTTAGGCCAAGACTTTTGAGCCATTTACTGAATTTTTAGTAAGAGCAAGCCAAAGGAAAAACATCAAAGCAAGGATTATCACTGTATCGAACACATTTCCAATGCTTTACTTTGCTAGCAAGCTCCTTTGTTTTGGTACTATTTGACTTCAGGCAGAAGGGTACATAGGCTATGTAGTGTCACAAAGCAGTACCCAAACAAGAGGGTGGTTAGCATTGTAACTGTGTTCAGTATAATGTACAAACACCTTGATGCTTTAATTAATTTTTACCTAAATTAGATGTAGCTCTCAGTTCCATTTGCAGCATTGTACAGTCTTGTTTTAATATCAGTTCTTAGAGAAGCAGAGCTAAACAGAGCTACAGTGGCTTATTTGCATGACAAAAGTTCATCAAGTTTCTGTACTTTCTAATGGCAACAATATTTATTTTTCCCCTACATACTTTACACACTGTTTAAACTGAAGCTTTTCAAAAATGTACTCACTCTTCAATACTTAGTGTTTCAAAAGATAAAATCCACAGTGTTTAGGTGGATGACAGTGTCATAAAGTACAGCTCCCACATAGTCTAAGTTGAACAGAAACATTGCTAACTTTTCTTTAAGTTGTAGTTATCAAAATATTTTTATTCCTTCAGTACCCTGTCTTGAAAACGTTGAAATCTTCTTTTTTTTCGCAAAGATTGGTGTTATCAGATACTACAGAACCTTGATGATTTTCAGTCATAGTTTTTCTTTGCCAAAAAGTAAAAGCTCCATCTAAACTTCACAAATCTGCTGGCACCATTTTGAAAGAATGGTTGCCAAAACTACATTTGGATGAGTGGTTTTGGCAAGGAGCAAGTTCTCCTCGCTAAAATAGTTTAAAAATGAGGAATGATTAATACCTATGATAAATATGGTAAAGCATATTACTGATAGTGGCTCTTACTGTTAACAATGCTTTATTAGGAATTGGTCTGGCATCTATTATTTTTTCTTAAATCAACATAAACTATAGCATGGTAATATTATGATATAACCTGAGGTCAGATCTTGCTTTTTTAAATATATATCCTTACTGGCCACTTTATAGGTTCACCTTGTTAGAATCAGGTTGGACCCCCTTTGCCTTCAGAACTTCCTGAACACTTTATGGAATAGATTCAACGAGGTGATGGGAACATTCCTCCATATTGGCATGATAGCATAAAGCAGTTGCAGCAGATTTGTTGGCTGCACATCCATGATGCCAATCTCCTACCACATCCCAAAGGTGCTCTGTTGGATTGAGATCTGGTAACTGTGGAGCCACTGGAGTTCAGTGGAGTCATGATCATGTTCAAGAAGACAGTTTGAGATGATTTGAGCTTTGTGGCATGGCTGGAAGTAGCTATCAGAAGATGGGTACACTGTGGTCATAAAGAGATGGACATGGTCAGCAACAATACCCAAGTAGGCTGCGGCCTTTAAACAATGCAGAGTTGGAAAATGGGGGCCCAAAGTGTGCCAAGAAAATATCCCCCACAACATAATAATACCACCACCAGCCTGAAATGTTTTTGCAAGGCAGGATGGATCCATGCTTGTATGTTGTTTATGCCAACTTCTAACCCTACCTCTGAATGTAACAGTATAAATCCAAACTCATTAGACAAGGCAACACTTCACTTTCAGTCACTTTAATCACCTTTCTCCTCAATTCTGATCCTCAGTTTGAACTTCTGTAGGTCATCTTGACCATGTCTACCTGCCAAAATTAAGTGGCTGCCATGTGACTGGCTGATAAGCTATTTGTGTCAACAAGCTGTTTAACAGGCATGCTTATTAAAATGGCCGCTCAGTGTGTGAAGATATAACTTGAAAAATGAAAATATCATCCAGCCCTACAAACACCCATGGCTGTCTCTAAGTAACTAGACATCATCATTATACTGTTAGGCCCATGTATAATGAAGAGGAGTCCATTAAAACATCCTCTCCATCAAGTGCAATTCACTTAATGGAAGAGCCTGTTCTGAGTGAAAAAAAACCTGCTGTTTAGAGATGGCTGACAGGAGAGGCAGAGAGGCATGACAGCAACACACGCACACACAAAAACGTCCCATTTTCCCCTTAAATATCCTCCTCCACTTGTCTGATGGTCCAGTGAGCTGACAAAAGTGGATTAAAGCTGCACTATATTTAATAACAGCTTGTTTCAGAGGACATCTGTGATCTTTTTTTCTCTTTGGGGAACACACCAAGCTCACTACAACCCATTTTCAAGACTTATGAAAAGCCATTATTTAATTTTACCTGGGCTGCCGGAGTGCAGGTCCTACAAAGATCCAATGTCTTTCAGTTTTTTATGGATTTAAGGCTCAGATGTGATTTTTTTCTGCACAGATTTTCGCATCATTTTTTAAATTAGAGCCCAGTTCCTGTAAGAAATGACCTTGGTCCTACATCTGTCTGATTTCTTGAAATAACAGAAAGTAAGCAAGTGTTTTAAGGAAGAGAAAACAGAAAAATATACTGAAGGGGAGTGTGGCACACTGCAAAATCAACTTTTAAATGCTGAAATAGATTAACTCTAGCTAGTGTTTAAGTGCAAAAACAATATCATCCAGTTTTTTGTTTGATAATATGTTCCCTATTTTGTAATCTGATTTTTACTCATTTAGAGAAATATTTTTATCTAAGCACCAGTTGCACTTATTCTTCTGATTGTTAAGGTTTGCTTTTAGGCTTTTTGCCTTTACTATAAAACAGAGGAGTAGAAAATTAGGAGGGAGAAAATGAGTGAACAATAATGCATGAGAGGTTCAGCAGATTTTAACCTGGTCTGCCTGCCAGGAGGACCACAACTTCTGCACATGGAGGCGACTTATCAACTAGTCTGTCAATATCCTTGTTTTGTATTATTTATCTAATTTCATGCCTTGTTTTCTTTTGGATTTTCAAAGTATATTTCCTATTTCAATTTCTCAGTTTAGCTTAGTGTCATGTCTTTTAATGGTCTGAGTATACATTTTGTTTAACTTTTTCTTTTAAAAATATGCTTGACCAATACACTTGTCTTGGCTTGCCTCAGCTAAATCTGTTCGTAAACTGCCACTAACTAAACTAAAGTGTATGTTTCAACAAGTTAGATAAATCATGCCCAGTGGTTGCTTCCCCATAAATACACCCACTGCTTTTCTGTATCACCATTGGCTGACTCACTGTAAATAAAGGTTGACGAAAAAAGTGCTGTATTTTCAGACGTAATATTTAAAAAGTTGTTTAAGAAAAGCTTTGTGCTCATATTTATCGGGCGAGAATTTTTAAAAAATGCTAAATATGACAACTTTAGATTTTAAAAGCTACTTCAGCATCTATATAGAGAATTGCTAAGTATGTCATTAAAGCAGTTTCATACATTGTGTAACATAAAATAACATACTATTACTTCAGTGTAGTAAGATATAGCAACGTAAAAATGCCATTGGAATCTGTTACTGATGCATCTAATATTGATTTTAATTAGGGTGGCAAAATGGTGGAATATTTCCAGTAAATTTCGAGAAACTTTCAGGAAACTTTCTTAATTAAATTCACTGTATCATATCCAAACATCAGTCTAAACATTTTGTGTTGTCTTGGTCAGGCATTAAATGGAAAAAATACAATTTAAAAACATTACATTTCTAAAGATTTATTTGTAAGTAGAACTTAAAAAAGAAAAATCAATTTATTAATTCATTGAACAATGTAAAAAAAATGATAAATATAAACTTTACTTCAAATGTGTGTCTTCAATAGTCCTGGGTTCAAGAATCATCTGTGCATGTGATGGAGGAATGCACAGAGCTCAGGCATTATCTTGAAATGAGAAGACAAACTAATGATGTTAAGCTGTCATTTTTAATGTTGCAGACCTTTGTCAGTCTCTGCTTACTGATGAAGTGGCTTGTTAATGCTTTTTAATGCCCAGTTCACCCTTATTATGACACACCAAGCAGATCAGCTGTTTCAATATTGGATACCTTTTAAAATGTGAATTGGTTTTTTAGTTACTTGTAGGGCTGATCGATTATGGCAAAAATCTTAGTAGAGATTACTATACTACATAATAAAATCACAGTGATGAAACATGATTACTCGCTGGTTTTAAAACACACACCATATGCTTTCACTGAACATACAGTATATGCTTTTGTCATCCTCATTTTTAAGATTAAAGAACATGCAATACACAGAAATATACTTGTAATAATAAAAATACCTCAAAATAATGATGATAACAATGTTGGAAAAGGCAGTAACTGTTCTCTATATTGAAATTTGCGTAATTTCCCATCTGTACTTAATTGTGTATGTTTATTTTGGAGCAGTAGGCAAACAGAGGAGAGCTTCCACAGGTGGAGAAGGTATTACAAATATATAGAACTGCAGCCGAAGCTGTTTCCTTAAATTGAACGCAGGCCAATATTGTAATTAAATTCAAATCTAAATGATGGTGCAGATTTACACATAAAAGTTTATTTCCGACATTTAAATCGTGTTTTATACACTGACTCAAATTTCATTTCTTCTTTCTTTATTAAGCTCTTCCCCCTTTGTCCCATTTTTGTCTCTTATTTGTGTATCTTACAACAAATCACATCAAAGTGACGTTTAATCCTCTTTAAGAATACAGAAAAATGCTGCCCTACATCAAATAAAAATAATTAAGAGCAAAAAGATCCTCTTTCAAAATTTGGAATGTCTTAAATGTTATATTAAATTAATTTTAAAGTCGTTTAGAATCAAACATGGAAGCAGCATAAGATGATGTTCATAGTGTAAGGTATAGATGGCATGATTGTCCTTCCAATAAAAATGGGGAAAAAGGAAAAGGTGTACATTTAAAGTCTTCTTACTACCTTTATTACTTATTACAACCCCTTTTTTACTTATACTATTTTTGCACTATTTTTGTATTTCCTTTCTTCTTAACTTAACCACCTATTGCACTGAAAAGGAGAAGCTCTCCAATCTCGTTGTACATCTTGTATAATGACAGTAAAGGCCATTCTGATTCTGATTCTGATCCCAAATATAACATTTTTATGCCATTTTGCCATTTGAACTTAAAAAAAGATCCATACTGAACAAAATGATCCAACTTTGTCGCTTTTACCTGCACTCTTCACATAACCATATTCACTGTGCTTCACAGATTGTGGCTAAAACTATTTCTTTCCATTTCTGATGATTATTTTTCCAATTAACTGATCCTGGTGCAGATTAGGTGAAACTGCATTATATTCACAGCCTGAGGTGATCGATTTAAATTGCTTGTTTCAGCAACCAGCAGTCTAAAACCCAGAGGATGTTCAGTTCGCTTTCATATATTAAAAGAAAATAAGTCTTTTTGATTTTAAAGGCTGGAACCAAAAAAGCTGCATTATTTTTGTTTTGATCTTTTTTGGATTCAAGCTTACTTGTGTCATTTTCTCTGCTTCCACACATTAAGCTGTTTTGTTACAATCACATCAGATTCACACAGAAAATCAAGAGAGCAAATCAGCTGAATAAGAAAAAAAATGCTTTGTCAACAACATTCAATTACACAAATGAACCGTGACATCAGTGTTTGGTGCAGAAATTTTGCGATGGATACGAGAAGTCTGTAATATGCTCTAATTCACCAACATTTATGATTAAAAACGTCAAGGCGCGGCATGATCAAAACAATGCATAAAGTGAAGAGCTCTGCTTTTCTTGTCTCAGATTTAAACAAAAGGGTAATGTTGTGCACCTTGCATTTTGTAAGGTAAGGTAAGGTAAGGTAATAAAACATCTGTACATAAAGTTAAACAGTGTTTCCATTAGACCATACCTGTTCTCAACTGTATTTAGCAACAGTTCTTCTTTTATAAATAATTTTTTAAATACTTATTCAATCATTAGGACCATCTCCCTACCTCTAGTTAATATGTTGAGGTATTACCTAATCTGTGCAGCTTCATGAAGAGACAGATGCCAAATTCATACTGCCGTTTCAAGGCGTTATATTTACCCCTCTGTGCCGTTTCGCCTCCACTGTGAACATCCTGGAGACAGAATAGGGGGAATGAGTTGATGCCCACAGAGGCGTGTTATTGGAGAGAGGAGGGGCACGCAGACTCAGAGGGAGACAGGAGCTGTAACTGAGCGTCTCTGCCTTTGCGTGTATGTGGGGGCACACACCGTGTCGTGCGCATCCAAGCCGTATTGCAGCATGAATTGACACATATTGCAGCCTTGCAGAATTAATGTGAATGTCTCTAGGTGTAAATATAGCGGAGACAGAGAGGGATAAAGGTATCCACTATTATATCTCCTCCTGATGTTTTATGACTAAAACCAGACAATACCATTGATGCTGATATGCACGCCGTAGATTTTGGATTGCTGCATTTACATGAACAAAAATATCCTCATCCACAAGGGGATTGGCTCATTATTACTGAATATGAGCGACACATTTTTTAAACAGAGTTGTAAGACTTGTGTGAGTAGTAAAATGTAATGCTTAAGGATATGACAAAAGATCAGGCTCAGGTAAAGAGAAACAGGAGACTTGTGGGAGAAGTGCTTTCCATGTGTAATGAGGGAGAAGAGGTGTGAGTTGAGTGGAACTGAGAAGAAATAAATAAAGCAATTTAATGTGGTTTGAGCACAAAATTGAAATAAATAACTAACAACTACCAACTATTGAAAAACCCAATAAAGAACATTTACGGATGTGAACTGCTTAATTTGAATCTACCTTTATTTGTTTTGTTTTGTTTTTTATTGGGGTTTTTTTTAAGCAAAAGGAGCATAAAAGGCAGAACAGACTGCCAGGAATGGGAACTGATAAGATTTTATTGATACCAGTTTCATTATCAATTCTACTAATCAATCCAATTCTTTCCTTTATTGATTGCTGTGGATTTTCTGTGTGGGCAAAAGTCAGCCTACACTAACCTTGCGCAGCAGCTGCGCCTGCCTGATTCCATGTCTGTGATCAAGCCGGTCTATCTTGCCAAGCTCCAATCTACAGCTCCATACAACAGTACCAGTCTACAGCAGGTCGTCCCTATCAGAGTCCTTTGGAGCATGAAAAGGAACGAGCTACGACCAAGATGACAGCAGGAAGTGACTGCTCATACAGAGATTAGCATAGATGCTAACAGCTTCGGTAGGAGTTCTATCAAATTTTTGACCTCTTTTCTTTATTAAATGATAAACAAATAACACTTCAAACTTCACTGTAGTAAGGATATTTTCGCTCCACTTCTGACATGTTTTGACATAAGTTTGTTTTACAAAGTGGCTCACCTTCTGTAGCGCAGTAGCACCCGCCTCCTACATTATCTCATCTGATTGGCCCATAATAAATGTTGATTGACGGAACGATCTTTCAATAACCTGCCAGAGATGCTTCTGAAAGGTTCTGTCCTTCCCTGACACTTTCTGTGGGCCCTCTTCCAGATGGACTAGTGAAATATATTGAACGGTCCATCTGGTGTGCCAGATTAGGCCCATATAGATTTTCCGTGGGAAAGATGTCAAACACATGCAAAAATTCATTCTTCTCTAAGTTTCTAGCATTTCAACTTATAGAAGTAAGAGTTGCATTTAGGAAAATTAAGCCACAATTTTGACCATTGCTGTCTCCTGTCTGCCATGATTACATCTTTGTTATCATTTCTGCCAATTGCCTCTGATGAGAGCATGGTACTGTTGATTTGCAAGGCGTGTAGAATGAAGTGGAAGGAATCGATAAGGGAATTGTTAAGCAAAAACACTAAAGGTATTGGTTCATTGAAGGAGTTGTTACCGATTTCAACTGGAACTGTTTTTTCAATTATCCCCAATCCCTAAATGTATCACCCTGAATCTTCACATTGTCTATTTCGACTGGAATACTATTGTCAAAAGACCTCTTCTGATCATAGGTTATTTTTTGCCCGTGAATTTTTATATTACAAATTAAAGTCATGGTCAAGTCTAAAAAGATTAAAAGTACAGACTTTGCCTGCATTTCTCACAAATTGTCAGAAATCCAAAGGTAGTACTAATCCCATGCATATAGAGCAAAAAGTCATTGGACATCCTGTTTTGAAGCCTTAGCAGGGGCTAATGGGTTCTTTCAAGGCATAGAGTTTTCCATATTAAACAACATTAACAAAAGAAACCAGCAGAAGAACTTTTTTGTACAATCTACACAGACTTTTAGATGACCTTTGATGAGGCAAGTAACCAATCACAGTGAAAAATTCTGGATTGACACATGAGGTGTGTCTGCAAAGACAAGACATGTGGTCATGCCCACTTTGAGGATTATGCCCCAGTATTTGAGAAACAATTACATAAATGAAGTACAGCAAATATTCATGACCCACAGCCTGGTTTAGTATGAATGACAGCCAGTTACAGTACAATTTTACCAACAAAATTACGTAATATGTCATTTGTCTCTCTAATATCTTTGAACTTTCCCTTAATTATTTACTTTTATTCCTCAAAGTAGACAGAGACTGCTGGTGGCATTCTGCATTGGTAAACTTCACTCCATTAAACATCAAATGAATAAAGCGATTGCTGCTTTCTTGCATCAGATTTGCAGATACAATGTCTCTCTCTGACTGAATTAACCCATCACTTGGTTGTTGTTTTTTTTTGTTGTCTTTTTTTTTCATTTTTCATGAACTGCATTCATTGGGCCTCATGCACTGGTCCTAATCAATAATAAAGTAATAGGGGAAGTTGTTTGCTATGACTCACTAGCCTGAGGCCACAACAGCCGATGACTAAAATCGCTGTGGCAATTACCTCTAATTACTAATTAGCATGCGTCTGCATTAGATTCTTTGACTTTAATACCTCCCAGTGGTTCAATTTAGTCCAAGCTTAATGAAATTAATAAAAGAGGGGGATGTATTACAATGAATAAGAGTTTAATTTACATCACATCTGTTAGTAGAGCACAACAATCTATTCCTCTCTTACTCTTAATGAGTCAATATCCAGTAGAGTGTTGGTTTTTGGGTGCTTTAGTTGTGTGTTTCCTCAAAACACTGCTGTTTGTCATTATTATGGGATTAGTAGATCTGGCAAATAGGAAGAGGGGGGCAAACAATTTTGCAGCGTTCACCGAGGATGGGGAGAATGTGAGTAATTTGATGGCTCTCTACAGCTATCTAGTGGCCAAATGCATTCATCACAGCATGTCTCAACCACAGGCAAGAAAAGGCATACATTGAATTACACTTGGATGCTTTTTTCTAGTTCACCACACAGTGGAGCTAAAGTCAATCCATCAGACACCCCATCCTCACTCAATACCACTTCAGTCGAGTTTCTGGACCATTGCCTGAGGCCCATCACGTAAAATGTCCAATTATAATCATCGCTTTGCTGTGAAATGGAGCATTTAGAGGTGGTAGTGATTATCAGCAGCAGTAAATAGGATGGTAATGATCTTTGCTATTGCCTCAAACATTCATGGGACTTTTGAGCATCATAATCAATTTAATGTCTCTAAATGTACCTCTCAGGAAAGCAGAGGAATCACAGGAACATCCAACCACACTGGTTTACCATTGACCATTAAACTTACCATTAGGCAAAAAAAATCAATATCACTAATGAGAGATGTTCTAAACAAAAATCAATGTTTTTAGTTGGAAACAAAGCAAAATGAATTTAGCCTGCAGCAACTCAGACCAACAGGAGGCTGACCTCAGTTAAGGATTTTACATCCAGTTTGTGCCTAACTCAGCCTGAACAATATTTCTGTGCAGAGCAAAGAACAACACCAGTTTCCCAAAGGATTAATAAAGTGTAGTGTCATATTTTTCTTTAATAATACTAATACCATTACAGACATCATTGCCACCTTCTTGCACATTCTTGCTGCACAAGGGATTCACTTAAAGGTGCAGTGTGTAGAATTTGGCAGCGTCCATAACGATCCGCCATGTTGTCTATGGGTGGATTTTAGGGACAAAAAGAACGAAACGCGAATCTGTCCACCGGTTCTGAAATCTACCTGGAATGCTTTAACAAGCTTTAACTGTAAAATAAACACAATTTAAATCCCTAGTGCAGAGCAACAACTGTCTCTACATCCTCTCTCTTCTTCTTCGCCTGCATTCCAGGTAGATTTCAGAACCGTCGGACAGATTCGCGTTTCGTTCTTTTTGTCCCTAAAATCCACCTGTAGACAACATGGCTGATCGTTGTGTTGGCCTACATGAACGCAGTCCGCAGTAATGTAAATTTTTTTAAGCTTTTTCCATCTAAATAAAAATAAAACAAACGTTTTATGAGGATGATTGTACTCCTATTTTGACAGACTTTACATACAAATAGAAACATTATATCCTATATTCACCCTTTCTGTTCAGCAAAATGCTGCCAAATCTACACACTGCACCTTTAAGTGAGATACGTGTTATAAAAACACTGATCTAGGCACATGGTGTCAGGATCAACTGGCTTCTTCATAAGATACGTTAGCTTTGACAGAGCATCATACATATTAGTTTACCTTGAAGTGCAGACATGCATGTGGAGGTCAGATAGACAAACTGTACATGCAAAATTTTAAAGACTTTAAGGAACCACAATGAAACCATATATTAATACTACCACTGCTTAAAATTGCTGCCAACAGCCCAAAAACTGAAATTAATTTAATTTACCAGAGGGTCAAAGGTTTAATTCCAGCCAGTAAATCGGGCTGAAGCTTGAGAGGTGTCAGTTACGAGAACCCATCTTTTCTGCAGCCGCCCCTTTGCAAGATCTACCTTTATAGTCTTGCTTATAAGTAACTTTTATTCAGTAATTCCAGTTATTTATACTTTTTTTCCTTTTTTTAACCTGTGTTTTATTGAATTACATATATTCGCTGTGTTTGTTTTAAAAATCTTAATCTTTTATTTTTATCTCAATCTATGTGTTTTGTGAAAAATGTATAATTTTACTGTCAAACTTCTTGGTGTTTTATTATCCCTCTCTTGTTCTTATTTGTTTCCTGGTTTTTAATTGAAGTTCATAGTTTATATTGGCCTCTATTCTTTCAATGTACTTCCTTAGTTATGTATTTATTAATTCTATTTTATTATTAATCTCATATTAACTATAGTTTTAGGGTTTTTAACATCATCATCTGTGTTTTCTCACTCTGAACTCCTGATGGCGTTTCCTCAGTTCCTCACTCCCATAGTTCTCAGCTCCAGCATTTCTGTTTAACTGAGGTCATTAATGTAGTCTTTTTCCTTGTTTTTGTTCAATATGTTCGTTTCTTCCACTTGATTTTATTTATGTTTATCATGCATGTTCTTTTATTGTTTCTGTCCATGTAAAGCACATTGTGCTTTATTATTTTTGTATGAAGGGTGCAATACAAATAAAGGCTGTTTGATTGATTGACTGATTACATTTTCACAGGATCTGTTTTTTTGCATGCATTTCTGCCTATTCATGTGTAGGATATTAAAATGTAAAAACATTTTAGAGAAACAAATTTCCCAATGAAGGATTAATAATGTATGCCTTCTGCTACTTATTTTTCTTTCTTCATACTCTAGTTTAACTCTTATGACTATTTTCTTGTTAATCATATATTACTGTTTGTCCTTTTGCTGCTCCAAACAATTTGCCTCAGAGGGATTAATTAAGATATTTAGACTTAATCGAACTGAACCACAATTAACTTGCTTGAATATGAGCATCCATTAGAACACTTAAAAATATTTGACTTACTGAAAAATAAAGGACAATATAAAAGACAAGAGAAACCAAAAAACTGATGAAAAA